>JARQOC010000011.1:8904400-9571900 GCA_033576535.1 Allobates femoralis
AGGAGCAGTATTATAGTAGTTATATTCTTGTATATAGGAGCAGTATTATAGTACTTATATTCTTGTACATAGGAGCAGTATTATAGTAGTTATATTCTTGTATAAAGGGGGCAGTATTATAGTAGTTATATTCTTGTATATAGGGGCAGTATTATTGTAGTTATATTCTTGTATATAGGAACAGTATTATAGTAGTTATATTCTTGTATATAGGGGCAGTATTATAGTAGTTATATTCTTGTATATAGGGGCAGTATTATAGTAGTTGTATTCTTGTATATAGGAGCAGTATTATAGTAGTTGTATTCTTGTATATAGGAGCAGTATTATAGTAGTTATATTCTTGTACATAGGAGCAGTATTATAGTAGTTATATTCTTGTACATAGGAGCAGTATTATAGTAGTTATATTCTTGTACATAGGAACAGTATTATAGTAGTTATATTCTTGTACATAGGAGCAGTATTATAGTAGTTATATTCTTGTACATAGGGGCAGTATTATAGTAGTTATATTCTTGTATATAGGAACAGTATTATAGTAGTTATATTCTTGTATATAGGGGCAGTATTATAGTAGTTATATTCCTGTATATAGGAGCAGTATTATAGTAGTTATATTCTTGTACATAGGGGCAGTATTATAGTAGTTATATTCTTGTACATAGGGGCAGTATTATAGTAGTTATATTCTTGTATATAGGGGCAGTATTATAGTAGTTATATTCTTGTATATAGGGGCAGTATTATAGTAGTTATATTCTTGTATATAGGAGCAGTATTATAGTAGTTATATTCTTGTACATAGGGGCAGTATTATAGTAGTTATATTCTTGTATATAGGAGCAGTATTATAGTAGTTATATTCTTGTATATAGGAGCAGTATTATAGTAGTTATATTCTTGTATATAGGAGCAGTATTATAGTAATTATATTCTTGTATATAGGGCAGTATTATAGTAGTTATATTCTTGTACATAGAGGCAGTATTATAGTAGTTATATTCTTGTATATAGGGGCAGTATTATAGTAGTTATATTCTTGTATATAGGAGCAGTATTATACCGTAGTAGTTATATTCTTGTACATAGGGGCAGTATTATACAGGAGTACAGTTATCCCATTTAAGGATGAATAGGTGATACTTCTGTAGGTGTTTGCTCCCAGTACTGTTAGCTCAGTTGTGATTTTGGACTGTAGTATACACAATATAGTGGCCTAGTCGCTCTGTGGCAGCGGAGGACGGACAGCACATGATTTAATTAAAGAACAGTGTAAACACTAGAATTTCTCATGACCTGACCGTGGCCCGATCACAAACTAAATGATTGTTAGGATTATGCATGAAATTACCGACCTTGAAGTTGAGTAATTAGACTCTAATTCCACAGTCGTTGCCTTCTATATAGATCTTTGCTGTCACTGACTATAAAAAGTCTAAACATGAATCTCTATCCTCCTGACCTATTTCTGTTCACATTGCTCTTTGAATTGATACAATGTATCAGTCCAGAACAGGAGAGAGATTTCTGCCTATAACAAGACTTGTCTGGACTGATACATTAAAACAAACCTCTGCTTTGAGAGGTATTAAGCAATGATTGGCTGTAAGTCTTCGAATATTATTAAGAAGTTTATTGACCACAAGCAAAAATCCCAAAAAAGGTGAGAAATTGTATCACAAAGTATAGTGGAAAGTTGAAAAACTTTTTAATAACATTTTAATGGTTGCCCTGGACTTTAATATTGGTCCACCGCTCAGCAGGTACCTGGAGGGGTGACCAAAGGCAGTTCACAGTTTACACCACAGCTCCACACTCTACATAGTGGCCGATCTCAGGTACTGCAGCTTAGGACAGATTCTCTTCAATAGGAGATGTACTGCAGTGTGGCACTGTGCTGTCAACTTGCCTTGGGCGATCAATTGTAGAAACGGATGTTGGGCCCCCATCATTCTGATATTGATAACTCATCCTAAGGAAAAACCTGTTTAATAAGGTTCAAAAGATATAAATAATAATTGTTAAAGGCCAAATCTGACAGGTCCTGATTACAAAGTGAACAGTCAGCACTTGATAGGGTCATGGGCAGCTGTCATCCTCAGTAACCTAAAGTGACACCTCAGACTGGGATTTTGCACCTCAAATACTTGTAAATGGAGGATCACTCTATAATATTAACATTGTCACTCCTATTTGTCATAACGAGTCAAAAACAGTGCCACCAAGTGTCAAGGAGAGAGACAAAGGGGGGTGTGGTGTGGGGGGGGGGGGGGGGAGGAGGTGGTAGAGAGATAGACAAATATCCCGATTATTGGGGAGCTCACATTGAGGGTATTCTATATAGATAACCGATTACAACACATTGACATTATATATATTAAATATACACATACACGCACACCTCGGGACTGTCACTGTCCAGCTCCACAATACCTCAAGAAAAACTATTAGCTGCCACCGCCAATTATACAAGTAGGTCTTCCTGTATAGAGCAAGAGGAACAAAGCTATTAAAAGGTATATATTTAATCCGACAAGTAGGCAGTGTTTACAAAAATACACAAAAGATGTTACAAAGGGGACAAAACAATACAGTATAGACAATTACATAAAATAAAAGGGATAACAGAGCCAGCCCACATGCAGGAATTGGCTACCAGACACTGTAATGCCACAGCCATGTTGGTTGTGGCATTAGTGATTGGCTGGCCGCATAGTGTCATCAGCGCTGAGCTTGTGTTGGCGGCTGATCTGACAGCGGTGTTTAAATCTCCCTCACCGACACCGCTGGGAGATGAGCGTCACCCGTTGCCGGGCGCCGTTTATCTCACGGTGGTGGCAGCCACTCATCTCCTGGTGGTGTTGGCACTGGAGCTTTAAACACCGCTGATCTGACAGCTGATTCAGGTCCTTGAACTTGATATTGATCATCTGATCAGTTTGCCGGCCAGCAAACCGATCAGATGATATTGGATCCGGATTGGACGTCGTGGGACCCTCGAACCTGGACTACGTCGGAGGGATGAGGTTCTTTTCTTTAATAAAGATGGAGTTCCTAATTGTGTTCTATTTTATTTCTAATAAAAATATTTTTTCTCTGTGTTGCATTTTTTTTCAATATGATTACTAGAAATTCATGGCGGTCATGTCTAATATTGGCATGACCCCATGAATTTCGGGCTTAGGGCCAGCTGATAATACAAAGCTGGCCCTAACCCCTTTATTGCCCAGTGAGCCACAGCACCTGGGCCCTGGATGAGTCTGGTACAGCGCCAGAAGATGGCGCTTCTACAAACGCGCCATTTTCTGGGGTGGCTGCGGACTGCAATTTGCAGCTGGGGGAAAGGGGGGGCCGAAAGCTTGGGCCACCCTGCGCTGTGGATTTCAGCCCCCAACTGCCTAGTTGTACCTGGCTGGACCCAAAAATAGGACGAATCCCCACTTCTTTTTTTTCTTAATTATGTCATGAAAACCATGAAATAATTAAAAAAAAAAAAAAAAAGGGCTTCCCTATATTTTTGTTTCCAGGCAGGTACAAATAGGCAGCTGGGGGTTGGGGGCAGCCCATACCTGCCTGGTGTACCTGAGTGGAATACAAAAATAGGGCGAAGCCCACGTCAAATTAACCCCTTGACCCTCATGTCTGTGCTGAACACTCTCAGCTCTGCTACATCAGAGACCAAAGGGACAAACAAAGCTTCTTTCCCCTTGGTCCCTGAAGTAGTGCCCGAAGCGCTGCGTCATCGTATGGTGGGTAAATCAAGTGACCTGAGTTACCCCCCCTTGTGATGCAGCAGCGCTCTGGGCTCTCATTATTAGAAATGAAAGAGAACATGATTAGGGACTCCATCTTTATTAAAGAAAAGAACCCCTCCGATGTAGTCCCACAACCTCCAATCCGGATCCAATATCATCTGATCAGTTTGCTGGCCAGGTTAGGTGATCAATATCAGGTTCAAGGACCTGAATCAGTGCTGAATCAGCTGTCAGACCAGATGTGTTTAAAGCTCCACGGCCGGGCGATGAGCGGCTGCCACTGGTGCCATCCGATCATCCCTGTCCCCCATGCCTGCTGCCTGTACAGCAGGGGACAGGGGGTGATCAGATGGCACCAGGGGGCTGCAGGAGCCGGCGGCAGCAGGATCGCAAGTGACATTTATGCTCTTGGCAGTGCGTTGAGGGTGCCGCCAGCAAAATGCTTGCGCTTTCCCATAGGATATCATTGGGTTCAGTGCTCAGGTCGAGCACCCGAGCATCTCGATATGCTCAATCCGAGCATTTTACTGCTCACTCATCATCAGTATGTATGTGTAAGTGTGTGTTATTAGGTAGCTGCAAGGGAATGATGGGGTTTGTGGGGGGCTGCAAGGGGATGATGGAGTTATTGAGGACTGCTGCAAGGGGATATTATGGGCTGCAAGGGGATGATGGGGATACCATATTGGGGGCTGCAAAAGACGAAGCGCATCTTCGGGAAACAGGGTACTAAACGCCCCACCCCTGTACAATCCCGCCTTGCCGGGCACCAGAAAAGTGGTCTTGCATGGATCCGGTCCCCGGTGCTAAAAGGTTGGGGACCACTGCTCTAGAACAGTGCATGGAGCTATTCTGGGGTTCAGTATACCGCCCAGTGCGACCCATCCAAAGAAAAGTCAGTCGTGCCCAAAATGTGGAGAAAATAAGACAGACATGTTTCATGGGATTTGGGAATGCGGGTTACATTTCATACATGGAAACTAGTGAAGAACTGGACACAAAACATCCTGCATCGTTCTGCTCCTGTTACGTTCCTATACCCAGAGGTTATGAGCACACGGCATCTTTTTAGGTGGATTCTGCCTGGAACAACTATAAAGTGCTTTATAACAGATGCACAAAAAAAAAATGATGCAAATACGCCGGAAGCAAAAGACACCACGAGCGCAAACCCTAATTGAGCAGATTAAATCTGCAGGAGCTTCAGTCCCTCCACCTCGACCCTGAGATTCATGCTCCTCTGATCTGTTTCCCTTTAGATTTTCAGAACTTCACAACAAATGCACAAATACCTTCTGGGAATGAGGCGTGACAGTAACGCAGGGGAGCATGAGCGCGTGCTGCATGGCGGTCACAGCTGCTCACCGCTTACAAGACGGACTTCTCGCCATTTAAAGGACCCCCCCAACCAAAATTATTATTTTTTTAACCCCTTAATGACCCATGACATAGGGGTACATCATGTGTCGGCTCCCTGTCTTTGATGTGAGCTCACATCATCCCCCAACATCTCAGGTAATCTCATTAGCTGAGATGTGTAGCTAACAGCGCCAATCGGATCCAGGATCCAATCGGTGCTATTAACCCTTTGGATTGCGCTGTCATTTACTGACAGCGCGAACCAAAGGCGCCGCACAGGGACCGCACCGTTCCCTACTGTGATCGCAGATCCTGCGATAGGATCACAGGATCTCCAGCCGTCACATGATGGCTTCCCCGGTCACGACAGGACCCCGGGCTAATAGAGATCACTTCCTGTGAGTGGTTGGCAATCGCTGCCAACCAATCACAGTGATCATTAGTGCCATGTCCCAATGTGCTGCAGCTCATCGGGACATAGCTTAAGCGATCGGACACTGCAGCACTGTGATGCCCTATGGGGCTGTTTAAGATAAAGAATAAATTTCAATAATAAAGTTTTAAAAAATATGGAAAAAAAAAACCACAAAAGTTCAAGTCACCCCCCTTTTCCCCCATTCAAAATAAAAGTATTAAAAAAATATACATATTTGGTATTGACACTTCAGAAACGCCCGATCTATCAATATATAAAATCAATTAGTGAGAGCCGTAAACTGCATAATGGAAAAATGAAGGGGTTAAATAGTTTTGCTCTCAAGCCATCCTTATGTGAATAACTCATTGTTGTAAATAAAGGATAACCCTTATGTGCATTTATATTGGTTGTCACCCAGTTGACCATTCAGGATTCTGGGAAAGCTGGGAGATAACCCTCACGTGCATATGTAATGGTTCCCATCCAGCTTTACATAATGACTGATCACCCAGGATGTCAGGAAAGGCATTATACATGCACACAATGGTTGTTACTTTACCATAAATAAATATACAACTTTTTAAAAATCTGCTGACTGAACTTCGTGACAATGTGACAGCGAAGGACACCTTCGTCTTCGGAAAGTGCTGAGTAAACGTTGCACGTTGCTGGAGTCGTCCTTCGCTGTCACATCGTCACGGAGTCTCTAATTCATGTTGAAAGCACAAGTCTCTTCAGCAGACTCCGATCCCTGTCTGCTGGGACTTGTAGTGCCCCTCCAGCTTCAGACACGAAGGTTGCCAGCCACTGGCCTGAATAAACAATGGGAAACAAAGGGCCTCGTCTCTGTCTCAACCTGCCCGAAATCCTCGTCTTACAGCAATAATCCGGCTGCACACAAACAAGCGCATGACATCGATGGAGGCGCAAGAAAAGAAATAAATGAATAAAGATAGCTTGAAGCAAAGCCGGCGCCAAAAGCCACGTGGTATGAGAGTAGCGACATAAAATATGCTGCAACTATTGGCATTTTCAACAAAGTGAGTAGATTTGTGGAGGGGCACCGGACCATCAAACTCATCGATAGGGGACGCGTTTCATACACTAGAAACTACTGCATCCCCTGATTGGAGTAACTGTTTTTGCTAGAAGTATGGAGGCACATGCACTAAGTGGAGTGCGCCCCCTTATGAATTTACAAGTGAAAGGATAATTATGTGGGTGATCCGCGCTGCCGTATGATGAATGGGACCACTGGATGGTGGCTATATTCATTCTACGCGTTTTGGAGCAATTTACTCGATCCTTCATCAGGATCCCCCAAGCAGGATGAAGGAGCGAGGATAACATGTAGAATGAATGAAGCCACCATCCCCGTGGTCCCATTCATCATACGGCGGCGCGGATCACTCACACAATTATCGGTGCACGTGCATTGTGGATCCTGCAGCAGCCGGTTACATGTGCTTGATACTGGTTGTGTGTCACACAACCATTCCAGGTGAATAGTGACATTAGTCACATCACAACAGCGTACTATAAAACAGAAGACCCTGTATGCACTCTCGTTTCCCTTTGCAGTTTTCCCTGCCATTTGCATTGAAGCCTTTTTTTTCAGTATCTCAGCTTGCTACAATTGTATCCAATCCAGAACATCTTCTGTATAGTCTGAATTCTAGACTGTCTCACTTTACCTGCACCGATACATTGTAGCAAAATATCAATACAGCAAAAGGATTTGTGCAGCTGATGCACCTGGAGGACGACGAGGACTGGATACAGTTTTAGCAAACGCTACAAAATGTTTAGACCACGAGAGGGAAACAAGAATGTTCCTATACAAAAGCCTTGAGAGGTCGAATATGAAAAAGCTGCAGAACTTTTCATTAATTCATAATTCATAAAAACCCATAACTACAGGGAAGAGGAACCTGTCACATTGTAGCAAATTGTAGGATTGTATTTACAATCAGATGAAGGTGGTCTGAGCTCATCACAGAGCATCTGTTTATTTGCATAATTGCATAAAAAAAACAAAATAAACATGTATTAAAAGGGAAGATGTCATGTATAAAGTATACTAAATTAGTAATCTTGTAACTATAATAAGAAGTTTAAGTTTAAAATAGCCCTAGTGGCCAGTGTGAAAACTGAATTGTTTATGAACAACCATGTTCACATACAGTATAATAATGCCACAAGTATTCAAATAAAACACATAAAGGGAATCTGTCACCAGATTTTGCCACCTAATCTGAGAGCAGCATAATGTAGGGCCAGAGATCCTGATTCCAGGGATGTGTCACTTACTTGCCTGCTCAGTGTAGTTTTGAGAATCTTCAGCAAATTAAGCAGTGATTTTATCATTAGAGGACTACATGACCTGTTGCAAGGTAGTCCAGCATATTCATGAACTGCTGAATCTACAAACAGAGAAAACCGTAATAGCAGCAATCAGCTCAATAAGTGACACATCGCTGGAATCAGGGTCTCTAATCTCTACATTATGCTGCTCTCAGATAGGATGGCAAAAATCTGGTGACAGATGCCCTTTAAATTAGTTAAAAATCAAAACTTTAATAAGTGTATAGTATACCCGAACAGAACAGCAGGGTTAAAGGGGACGTCAAGGGAGAAGTTAGGGTAGGTGATAACATATAAATTGGGGATCCAACCATACTGATTATCAGAATGGGGCACATCTATTTCCAAGAGTCGGATAATTTGCCAGGAATTGATGCTTCTTATGAATGCGCCAATTTCTCGGGCGGCTGTGGGCTGCTATTCTATAGCGTGGGGGGAAGGGGTGACGCCCGATAACCATGGGCCTCATCATGCTGAGAATACCAGCCCCCAGCCACCTGGTTTTACATTGGCTATCAATCAAAAATCGGGCAGAGCCCACGCTTTTTTTTAATGATAATAAAATAATGGGCTCCCTGGTATTTTTCATTACCAGCCAAGGTAAAACTACGCAGCTGATGGTGGCAGCTCGCAGCTGTCCACTTTATCTGTGCCGAGAATGAAAAATACAGCAAAGCCATACTCATTTTTTTCCCATTACTTCTTTCTTTTACACGCTGTGATGGCAGGTTGGTTTCCATACACTAATGTATAGAGCAGCCAAGCACAGACACTGGTACAGATTGTGGGGTGCAGTGTGAGTGCAACAGCCAATCACAGACACTGTCACAGAGACTAAGCGTCTGTGATTGGCCGTTGCAGTTCAGTGCAGTGAATATTCATGAAACTTAATGAGCAGCGGGAGAGCGGGAGACTGGTGAGCTCTATCTATATTCTAGTGAGACCCGCATGCTCAGTAGCATATTGGATCCAGTTTTACCAGATCCTGCATGATTTGGTAAAACCGAATCCAGTGTCCATTGATTTCAATTTTAATTTATAATTTAAAATATCACATATATATGATATGCAGATGAAGCAGAGCTGGGGTTTGTCATTTGGCTCAGTACATGGGGATAATGCAAGGTTATCTGCAGTTTTACATCAGAAAATAGGTAAATTCACTCTTATCAAATAAGTCAGTGATCAAGATGTTCAATAAGAAATCAGTGGTAGAGCAGAGCTGGGTTTGTTACTTGCAACAACTCAGTGTTATAATAGTGCAGATATCCTCAGTGTGAACACATCCAAAATCCTAATGATTTTTTTTTTCTTCCAAAAACAAAAGAGGAGTTCAAAAATCACAAGTTTTGATTGGAAAATGACTGCCCTGAAAATTCAGTGTGAACAAATCCTTACACAGGAGAATATTGGAGAGTTTCTTAGCTAAGTCAGTTATTAATTAGCTCAAAAATCAATAACACTAAACCTGAAGTTATAGCAGAGAGTTAGTCATGGTGGGTAGCAGAGATGGGTTAGTCAGGGGTAGCAGAGATGGGTTAGGCAGGGGTAGCAGAGATGGGTTAGGCAGGGGTAGCAGAGATGGGTTAGGCAGGGGTAGCAGAGATGGGTTAGGCAGGGGTAGCAGAGATGGGTTAGGCAGGGGTAGCAGAAATGGGTTAGGCAGGGGTAGCAGAGATGGGTTAGGCAGGGGTAGCAGAGATGGGTTAGGCAGGGGTAGCAGAGATGGGTTAGTCAGGGGTAGCAGAGATGGGTTAGTCAGGGGTAGCAGAGATGGGTTAGTCAGGGGTAGCAGAGATGGGTTAGTCAGGGGTAGCAGAGATGGGTTAGTCAGGGGTAGCAGAGATGGGTTAGGCAGGGGATGCAGAGATGGGTTAGTCAGGGGTAGCAGAGATGGGTTAGGCAGGGGATGCAGAGATGGGTTAGGCAGGGGATGCAGAGATGGGTTAGGCAGGGGTAGCAGAGATGGATTAGGCAGGGGTAGCAGAGATGGATTAGACAGGGGTAGCAGAGATGGGTTAGTCAGGGGTAGCAGAGATGGATTAGACAGGGGTAGCAGAGATGGGTTAGTCAGGGGTAGCAGAGATGGATTAGTCAGGGGTAGCAGAGATGGGTTAGTCAGGGGTAGCAGAGATGGGTTAGTCAGGGGTAGCAGAGATGGGTTAGTCAGGGGTAGTGGGTTATTCAGGGGTAGCAGTGATGGATTAGGCAGGGGTAGCAGAGATGGGTTAGTCAGGGGGTAGTGGGTTAGACAGGGATAGCAGAGATGGGTTAGGCAGGGGATGCAGAGATGGGTTAGGCAGGGGTAGCAGAGATGGATTAGGCAGGGGTAGCAGAGATGGATTAGACAGGGGTAGCAGAGATGGGTTAGTCAGGGGTAGCAGAGATGGATTAGACAGGGGTAGCAGAGATGGGTTAGTCAGGGGTAGCAGAGATGGGTTAGTCAGGGGTAGCAGAGATGGGTTAGTCAGGGGTAGTGGGTTATTCAGGGGTAGCAGTGATGGATTAGGCAGGGGTAGCAGAGATGGGTTAGTCAGGGGGTAGTGGGTTAGACAGGGATAGCAGAGATGGGTTAGTCAGGGGTAGAAGAGATGGGTTAGTCAGGGGTAGTGGGTTAGTCAGGGGTAGTGGGTTATTCAGGGGTAGCAGTGATGGGTTAGTCAAGGGTAATGAAGCTGAGTTTGTCATTTGGCACAACTCACCTTGACTTTATTATTCCTGTGATCTGCAATGGCAGATCTGCACCACACTGAGTGACTGAAGCACCAGCTCAGCTCTGCTACATCTAAAACATGGATCGGTCCTTTACCTTTGGAAGCAGTTTGGTCGTCTCCTCCATGCTCTCATGTTTGGGGTCTGCAGACATGTACAGGGGGTCTTCTTCACAGCAGATGAAGCTCACGGTGCATCCCATGCAGGCAGCCTGCTCGGTGGGCTCACCTGTCCCACTGCCCCGTGACTGTGCTGCAGGTGAGGCTCACAGGCCGGGAGGAGGGGGACTGCCCATTGCTGGCTGCTCTGGAGGAGGGGGAGTGCTGCTCTGGAGGGAGGAGTGCTGCACTGGAGGGAGAGTGAGTGCTGCACTGGAGGGAGAGAGTGCTGCACTGGAGGGAGAGAGTGCTGCTCTGGAGGGAGTGAGTGCTGCTCTGGAGGTTGCTTGTTTTCCTCTCCTCTCTGCTCCTCCCTCTCTCCCTTCAGGAAGTCACAGGAGCTCAGAGATGTTCCCAGAGCTGACATTCACCTCCCTGCGCTCCTGCGCCCTGTGCACACTGCACACACAAACCGCTCAGGAAAGCCTCCTCTTTGGGGGAACTTCTTAAAGTTACTAATTTCCTTTTGCGCTTTTGAAGAACTTTGGAAACTTTATCCTGGTGTTATTTTGCAGCCTTCTGATTGGTCAGGGCTCATTGGAACAGATCCCATTACCTTCATTTTTTTCCATTAGTAAAGAAAGAAAATCCTCATCCAAGAAATAGGAGAAATACAATGGGAGGCGGTACAAAGCGAGCTTGCAGTGAATTTTGGAATAAATTAATTAAAAATAATCTCCTAAAACTGTCACGTGTCAGAGTTTACTATTTTTTTGCTGTTCATACAGTGCAGTCACCTCTATGGGGAGGATCCTGCAGAACACAGAACACAACAACAGTGTTTACAAATACAAGGTCACAAAACTAATAACCGAGAGGCTATATATATATATATACTGATAAGAGAGCACTCACACTCCTATCATCCACTCACACTCCCATCATCCACTCACACTCCTATCATCCACTCACACTCCCATCATCCACTCACACTCCCATCATCCACTCACACTCCCATCATCCACTCACACTCCCATCATCCACTCACACTCCCATCATCCACTCACACTCCTATCATCCACTCACACTCCTATCATCCACTCACACTCCCATCATCCACTCACACTCCCATCATCCACTCACACTCCCATCATCCACTCACACTCCCATCATCCACTCACACTCCCATCATCCACTCACACTCCCATCATCCACTCACACTCCCATCATCCACTCACACTCCCATCATCCACTCACACTCCCATCATCCACTCACACTCCATCATCCACTCACACTCCTATCATCCACTCACACTCCTATCATCCACTCACACTCCCATCATCCACTCACACTCCTATCATCCACTCACACTCCTATCATCCACTCACACTCCCATCATCCACTCACACTCCCATCATCCACTCACACTCCCATCATCCACTCACACTCCATCATCCACTCACACTCCTATCATCCACTCACACTCCTATCATCCACTCACACTCCCATCATCCACTCACACTCCATCATCCACTCACACTCCTATCATCCACTCACACTCCTATCATCCACTCACACTCCCATCATCCACTCACACTCCATCATCCACTCACACTCCTATCATCCACTCACACTCCCATCATCCACTCACACTCCATCATCCACTCACACTCCTATCATCCACTCACACTCCCATCATCCACTCACACTCCCATCATCCACTCACACTCCCATCATCCACTCACACTCCCATCATCCACTCACACTCCCACCATCCATGCACAGTCCCATCATCCATGATTTCTGCAGGATCCGTTTTGTAACATTGGAGTCTATGGAGAATGGATCCGGTAACTGATCACTGTTTATCCTCCGTTGTTCTGTCATTTGTAAAGGATCTGTTTTTTTTTACTGGATCAGTTTCACATCGAAGATAATTAGTGATCAGTTACCAGATCCGTTCCCCATATACTCCAGTGTTACAAAAACGGATCCTGGAGGAATCAATTGTTTCAAAGCAGACAATAATGTTGTGGTTGCAGAACGGATTGTGGGGGATCCGATCTAACGATGATCACTGGATCCCATCTAATCATGATTACTGGATGTGTGATCTCAGCTTCAGCTGATTTTTTTCTTTGATGACCTTTTTGATAAATTGACACAAGAAATAAAAATGCTGAACGTTCCCCCCAAAATAAGGGTGTGTGATTGTGCTCACAACATCTATTTCCTCTAGAAAGCTTTATCCGTCTCGAGAGGTGTAACGTGAAGCTCAGGGGCCCCAGTGAAAAAGCTCCAACAGGGCCCCCAATTATTGCAAATCTTTAATAGCATAAAGGCCACTTTACACACACAGATATCTGTGTCCAACTTCTGAACAGATCTCTGGTTGCAGTGAAATCATGGACACATTATTCCATTTTGTGGCTGTGTACAAATGTAACAATGTGTCCATGATTTCACTGCAACCAGAGATCTGTTCAGAAGTTGGACACAGATATCTGTGTGTGTAAAGCGGCCCTTAGTCTTTTTCTATAGGACAAAGGGACTTTTGGGGCCCCCTAGGCTCCAGGGCCCGGGTGCGATTGCAACCCCTGCACCTGTTGTAGCTACACCCCTGCCCATCTCCCGAAAACTCAGCCAGAGAACTAGTAGAAGCCGTGTTCACATGTAGCCGTGTTCACATGTAGCCTAAACACTAAATTTCTTCCGCACTCTTATCCACCACATATGTAATACCAAACTTCTCTGATTCGTGCGTTTTTTTATTCATTTTCACATTTATTTGATGCGTTTTTGGGCAGATTTGAAGCATTATTTTAGTGCATTTTTTTATGTACAGAAAACTCTGACTACAATTAAAGAGAATCTGTCAATAGGTTTTTGCCACCTAATCTGAGAGCAGCATAATGTAGGGCCAGAGATCCTGATTCCAGCGATGTGTCACTTACTGGGCTGCTCGGTGGAGTTTTGATAAAATCACTGTTTTATCAGCTAGAGATTATCATTAGAGGTAGTCCAGTATATTCATGAGCTCTGTAGAACTCCACCCCCTCCACTGATTACAGTGTACACGGAAAGTTGCCAATCAATGGTGTGGGTGGGGTTATACAGAGAGCTGCCAATCAGTGGTGTAGGCAGAGTTATACTGAAAACTACTAATCAGAGATGTGGAAAGGGTTATATTCAGAGAGCTGCCAATCAGTGATGTGGATGGGGTTATACAGAGGGCTGCCAATCAGTGGTGTGGGCGGGGTTATACAGAGAGCTGCCAATCAGTGGTGTGGACATGATTATATACAGAGAGCTGCCAATCAGTGATGTGAACGGGGTTATACAGAGAGCTGCCAATCAGTGGGGTGGAAAGGGTTATATACAGAGAGCTGCCAATCAGTGATGTGGACGGGGTTATACAGAGGGCTGCCAATCAGTGGTGTGGACGGGGTTATACAGAGAGCTGCCAATCAGTGGTGTGGACGGGGTTATACAGAGATCTGCCAATCAGTGGTATTGGCGGAGTTATACAGAGAGCTGCCAATCAGTGGTGTGGACATGGTTATATACAGAGAGCTGCCAATCAGTGATGTGAACGGGGTTATACAGAGAGCTGCCAATCAGTGGGGTGGAAAGGGTTACATACAGAGAGCTGCCAATCAGTGATGTGGACGGGGTTATACAGAGGGCTGCCAATCAGTGGTGTGGACGGGGTTATACAGAGATCTGCCAATCAGTGGTATTGGCGGGGTTATACAGAGAGCTGCCAATCAGTGGTGTGGGTGGGGTTATACAGAGAGCTGCCAATCAGTGGTGTGGGCGGGGTTATACAGAGAGCTGCCAATCAGTGGTATTGGCGGGGTTATACAGAGAGCTGCCAATCAGTGGTGTGGGCGGGGTTATACAGAGAGCTGCCAATCAGTGGTGTGGGCGGGGTTACAGAGCTCCACATTCAAATAACTGCTAAATCTGCAGCAGAGAAAACAGTAATTTTATCAGAAATGTCAGCAAGCAGCTCAGAAAGTGACACATTGCTGGAATCAGGGTCTCTGTCCCTACATCATGCTGCTCTCAGATGGGATGGCAAAAACCTGGTGACAAATTCCCTTCATAAATGCATAGAAAAAAATGAGGTTACATTTTGAATTATGCCATTGAAGCCTACAGGGAAAAAAACTCACCAAAAACTGCAAAGTTCAAATGTGTTAGGGTACCTTTACACGTCGCAACATTGCATGCAATGTCACTGGCAATTTGCTGGTTGCTGTGAAATCATGGACACATTGTTCTATCTTGTTGCCGTGTACAAATGTAACAATGTGTCCATGATTTCACTGCAACCAGTAAGTTGCAAGTGACATTGCATGCAATGTTGCGACGTGTAAAGGTACCCTTATTTTACACACAGCAGCGGAGTGTTAGTGAAATCATCCTCTCTGCATGAGAAAGGTAAAAGCAGAAGATTGTTAGTGCAACAAACAAAGCGAATGTGCCGGACGCCCCCCGGCTGCTGATTCTTTATATTTCACATTGCTTTATACTGCAGCTCTGCTATTGTACCGTGTTAGCCAGTAGATAGAAAAAAAATAACCAAATAAAGAAAAGAAATATATATATATATCGGATTCTAATATATATATTTTTTCTAGCAATCATTTGCACTGACTAGAGTCTGTATTCCCACTTCTCCTTGCTTTACACTGCAGCTCTGACTGTTTCTACTATTCATTTCTATGGACTCTATGGCTTAGTATCCACATAATAGGAAGGTCTCACAGTAGACACAGACCCCATTATGGGGGCGGCTTAGTACCTGGACAGTGGAAACAGCCACATGGGGTTGCAATGTTAAGGAACCTTCAATAAGACTTTCATCAATCAGCAATCAATCATTTTTTGGATTAGATTTTTGCTGTATGTAAATGATCATCCACACGGACAGAGAAGATCCGAGCTTCCACCACAGAAAGCGTCCCAATAATATTGGTCTTCTGGTCCCAAGTGATGATCAATGGGAGAAGGAGACGCTCCTCTATCTTGACCTCAAGGGTTTGACATTGTTTAGCAGCTTTCCTACAGCGCCCCCTAGTGCAGGACCATGTCATTGCACAATTTGGCATAAAGATGGTAAATTGACACAAAATTAACTTACAAGAAAGGTCGGGGTCCAGGAACGTAACTATAACAGGTGCAGGGGCTGCAATCACACTCGGGCCCTGGAGCCTGGGGGGCCCCAAAAGTCCCTTTGGCCTATAGAAAAAGACTAATACTATTAAAGATTTGCAATAATTGGGGGCCCCATTGGAGCTGTCGCATCAGGGCCCCTGAGCTTCAAGTTGCTGCTAGAGGTCACATGACCATAGATAATCTCATCCAGGAGAATCGGATCAAATATGCTAATGATCAGAGTTTGATCGGACTTTCAGCACAGTGTGATCGGAGCAATCTGTAAGGAGGAGATGGAATCGGACTGCACTCAGGTGTCATCCGTGTGCAGGCGACGGTCTCCTCGCACCCGGTGACTTGCATGGAACAGAGCGATACAAATATCGATCAAACTTGGACAAACAGCGATTTTGTTTCTTCGGACCGGCTCAGTCCAGGAGAACATTGGACATGTCTGCAGCCCATAGACTAGCATTGCTCCTAGTGCAATCGGATGTCTTGACAGATCGCACTCGGACCGATAATAAGCTGGAGTGAGCCAGTGGCGCACCCAGAAATTTCCCAAGGTAGGGGTCCAAGAAACACACACCAGCCCTGAAAGGGGGGGTGTCACCCCCCAGCGGGGTTCCGAGGGGCAAAGCCCCCGGTGGGGTGGTTTGGGGGAGCGAAGCCCCCCTAAAAGCAGCCTCTTTTGTGGGCCCTTGGGTGCTGTGTAATTGTTCCTGTCTCCTGACATAGGAGCCTAGCTCCTTGTGTACTGCACCACTTCTCAGGGCCGTCCAAAGGGGGGGGTCCAGACACGTAGGTCCCCCCCTTGGGTGCGCCTATGGAGTGAGCAAAGCCTAATGTTGGGGGGTTACCCATGAGACGATGCTATGTAAAAGTGAACAACTCATTTAAGTTTAATGACTGAGTAACCCTGGGGGCTGCATGGGGGGGCTTCAAATACTTAAGAGCTGTATGTCAATGGGGGCCAAACTGTGACTAGACGACTGGGTCAGAGCATCTTCGAAACAGGAGGTCCTGTGACGTGATTGCCCCTTATATGGCAGGTCTTGTTGGGTGTTCCCGGTATACAGGTGCTTTTGTAGGGTGTTCCCGGAATATGGCAGGTCTTGTGGGTTGCTCCTGGTACATGACCGGTGTCTTGTGGGGTGTACGCAGTATGCGGCAGGTGTTGTAGGGT
Organism: Allobates femoralis; assembly: GCA_033576535.1. Taxonomy (NCBI): domain Eukaryota; kingdom Metazoa; phylum Chordata; class Amphibia; order Anura; family Aromobatidae; genus Allobates; species Allobates femoralis. The sequence goes on from JARQOC010000011.1 coordinate 8,921,460, forward strand.
GTTTCCGGTATACAGCAGGTCTTGTGAGGTGTACTTGGTGTTAGGTCCCCTGGCACCGCTCCCCTGCTCACCTCTCCTGGTTCTGCATCCTCTCCTCCTCCTCCGATCAGGCATCCGGCGTCCAGGCGTGCTGTGTCTCGGATCCCCTTCCTGTCTGCTGACCACCAGGCTCACACATCAGCACACTACAATGGTCGGAGTCATGAACCTAATCAGCGGTGCACTAGGTCGCGCTCCTCCTCTGTGAATGTAGGGGCCGGCACGGCTGAACCTGACAGTCCCCTTGACCAATAGCTGTCCGTCCTCCGGTATATCAGGCCACCTACACTGCTGAGAGGTGCCTGATTATTGAGTTAAGCTTCTGCTTCTCTGCCTGTTAGTCAGGCCCTCCTTGTGCTCTCCTCCGGTAGTCCCTTCCTGCTCTCTTAGCCTCAGGCTCTGATCCCTCAAATCCTCCTTAGCTATACCGTAGTATAGGCTAACCCTACGAGCCGCCCCCCTGGTACTAGCAGCTGTGGTATTTAGACCCCTGGGCTTGCCCCTGACAATCTCTGTATAGGGGTTGGTTAAACTAGGACCAGCTCATCCAGGGGAGTTCGGTACCACGGCCCAGTGGGTTCACTCTTGGGCACCTTCCCCCGGAAGCGTGACACTTGGTATATGGCAGTTTTTGTGGGGTGTTCCCGGTATACGGAGGGTCTTGTGGGATAGATCACGGTATACAGCCAGTCTTGCTGGGTGTACCCGGTATACGGCAGGTCTTTTGGGTCTTCTCAGTATATGGTGGGTCTTGTGGGGTGTTCTCAGTATATGGAGGGCACTGCGGGTGTTCCTGGTATATGATCGGTCTTGTGGGATGGACCCCGATATACAGCCGGTCTTGTTGGGTGTACCTAGTATACGGCAGGTCTTGTGGGGTGTACCTGGTATATGGCAGGTAATGTGGGGTGTATGTGGTATACGGCAGATTTTGTGGGGTGTATCTGGTATACGGCAGGTCTTGAGGGGTGTATGTGGTATACGGCAGATTTTGTGGGTGTGTGCTTGGTATACGGCAGATCTTGTTGGGTGTACCTGGTATATGGCAGGTAATGTGGGGTGTATGTGGTATACGGCAGGTTTTGTGGGGTGTACCTGGTATACGGCAGATCTTGTTGGGTGTACCTGGTATACGGCAGGTCTTGTGGGGTGTACCTGGTATACGGCAGATCTTGTTGGGTGTACCTAGTATACGGCAGGTCTTGTTGGGTGTACCTGGTATACGGCAGATCTTGTTGGGTGTACCTGGTGTATGGCAGATCTTGTTGGGTGTACCTGGTATACGGCAGATCTTGTTGGGTGTACCTGGTATATGGCAGGTCTCATTGGGTGTACCTGGTATACGGCAGATCTTGTTGGGTGTACCTGGTATACGGCAGGTTTTGTTGGGTGTACCTGGTATACGGCAGATCTTGTTGGGTGTACCTGGTATACGGCAGGTTTTGTTGGGTGTACCTGGTATACGGCAGATCTTGTTGGGTGTACCTGGTATACGGCAGGTCTTGTTGGGTGTACCTGGTATACGGCAGGTCTTGTTGGGTGTACCTGGTATATGAAGGGTCTTGTGAGTGTTCCCGGTATATGGCAGGTCCTAAGATGCATATGGGAAACAAAGGTTAACTTCTCTACAAAAGCTGCTTAAGCCCAAATTTGTACTTAAACTACTGCTGGAGATGAAAGAAAAGTATTGGAACATAAAATATCACAGCTCGCTGTGTATGGAGCAATGTGGCTGCAGACGGGTCATAGTGCCCAGATATTCCTTCTCCACCCTCCAGGAGCACGTGGTCACATGGACATCAGAACTGGACCCGAGAGCAATAGAAGAAAGTGGCCTGGTCTGATGGGCACAAGTACTGATCATAGAGAACCCAAGAATATGAAAGAGAAGAATCATTGAATCCCCCCTCTTTGTGTGAGCAACAATGGACATTTCATCCCCCTCCATGAATATGGATCAATGAGGAACATCACAAAGAACAAACAGAGAACACAAGTGATCGTCTGACAGCGTCTCCGCTGAGGTCTCAATTTTTACCATTTTAGGATATTTTCATTGTTGTCGCAATAATCCCCCAGAGATTCTCAACCAAGAAACATTAAGTCCTTATACTGCAAAGAATCAGAGGAACCAAAAATACAACTACAATGTAATAATAACATAATATTCCCAAACAGACAGTCACATGGAAGTATTCTTAGATACAACCATATTACCGTTAATGAAGTACCATGTTATAGTGTTATAGTAGTTATATTCTTGTATATAGGGGCAGTATTATAGTAGTTATATTATTGTATATAGGAGCAGTATTATAGTAGATATATTCTTGTATATAGGGGTATTATTATAGTAGTTATATTCTTGTACATAGGGGCAGTATTATAGTAGTTATATTCTTGTATATAGGGGCAGTATTATAGTAGTTATATTCTTGTATATAGGAGCAGTATTATAGTAGTTATATTATTGTATATAGGAGCAGTATTATAGTAGTTATATTCTTGTATATAGGAGCAGTATTATAGTAGTTATATTCTTGTACATAGGGGCAGTATTATAGTAGTTATATTCTTGTATATAGGGGCAGTATTATAGTAGTTATATTCTTGTATATAGGGGTATTATTATAGTAGTTATATTCTTGTACATAGGGGGCAGTATTATAGTAGTTATATTCTTGTATATAGGGGCAGTATTATAGTAGTTATATTCTTGTATATAGGGGCAGTATTATAGAAGTTATATTCTTGTATATAGGAGCAGTATTATAGTAGTTATATTCTTGTATATAGGAGCAGTATTATAGTAGTTATATTCTTGTATATAAGGGCAGTATTATAGTAGTTATATTCTTGTATATAGGAGCAGTATTATAGTAGTTATATTCTTGTACATAGGAGCAGTAGTATAGTAGTTATATTCTAGTATATAGGAGCAGTATTATAGTAGTTATATTCTGTACATAGGGGCAGTATTATAGTAGTTATATTCTTGTATATAGGAGCAGTATTATAGTAGTTATATTCTGTACATAGGAGCAGTATTATAGTAGTTATATTCTGTACATAGGGCAGTATTATAGTAGTTATATTCTTGTATATAGGGGCAGTATTATAGTAGTTATATTCTTGTACATAGGGGCAGTATTATAGTAGTTATATTCTTGTACATAGGGCAGTATTATAGTAGTTATATTCTTGTATATAGGGGCAGTATTATAGTAATTATATTCTTGTACATAGGGCAGTATTATAGTAGTTATATTCTTGTACATAGGGGCAGTATTATAGTAGTTATATTCTTGTATATAGGAGCAGTATTATAGTAGTTATATTCTTGTATATAGGGGGCAGTATTATAGTAGTTAGATTCTTGTATATAAGGGCAGTATTATAGTAGTTATATTCTTGTATATAGGAGCAGTATTATAGTAGTTATATTCTTGTATATAGGAGCAGTATTATAGTAGTTATATTCTTGTACATAGGAGCAGTATTATAGTAGTTATATTCTTGTATATAGGAGCAGTATTATAGTAGTTATATTCTTGTATATAGGAGGAGTATTATAGTAGTTATATTCTTGTATATAGGAGGAGTATTATAGTAGTTATATTCTTGTATATAAGGGCAGTATTATAGTAGTTATATTCTTGTATATAGGAGCAGTATTATAGTAGTTATATTCTTGTACTATAGGAGCAGTATCATAGTAGTTATATTCTTGTATATAGGAGGAGTATTATAGTAGTTATATTCTTGTATATAAGGGCAGTATTATAGTAGTTATATTCTTGTATATAGGAGCAGTATTATAGTAGTTATATTCTTGTACATAGGAGCAGTAGTATAGTAGTTATATTCTAGTATATAGGAGCAGTATTATAGTAGTTATATTCTGTACATAGAGGCAGTATTATAGTAGTTATATTCTTGTATATAGGAGCAGTGTTATAGTAGTTATATTCTGTACATAGGAGCAGTATTATAGTAGTTATATTCTGTACATAGGGGCAGTATTATAGTAGTTATATTCTTGTATATAGGGGCAGTATTATAGTACTTATATTCTTGTATATAGGAGCAGTATTATAGTAGTTATATTCTTGTATATAGGAGCAGCATTATAGTAGTTATATTCTTGTACATAGCGGCAGTATTATAGTAGTTACAGTTGAGGTCAAAAGTATTGACACCCCTGCAATTCTGTCAGATAATACTCGGTTTCTTCCTGAAAATGATTGCAATCACAAATTCTTTGCTATTATTATCTTCATTTAATTTGTCTTCAATGAAAAAACACAAAAAGATTTGTCCTAAAGCCAAATTGGATCTAATTTCACCAAACATAAAAAAGGGGGTGGACAAAAGTATTGGCACTGTTAGAAAAATCATGTGATGCTTCTCTAATTAGTGTAATTAACAGCACCTGTAACTTACCTGTGGCACCTAACACGTGTTGGCAATAACTAAATCACACTTGCAGCCAGTTGACATAGATTAAAGTTGACTGAACCTCTGTCCTGTATCCTTGTGTGTACCACATTGAGCATGGAGAAAAGAAAGACCAAAGAACTGTCTGAGGACTTGAGAAACCAAATTGTGAGGAAGCATGAGCAATCTCAAGGCTACAAGTCCATCTCCAAAGACCTGAATGTTCCTGTGTCTACCATGCACAGTGTCATCAAGAAGTGTAAAGCCCATGGCACTGTGGCTAACCTCCCTAGATGTGGACAGAAAAGAGAAATTGACGAGAGATTTCAACGCAAGATTGTGCGGATGGTGGATAAAGAACCTCGACTAACATCCAAACAAGTTCAAGCTGCCCTGCAGTCCGAGGGTACTACAGTGTCACCCCGTACTATCCGTCAGTGTCTGAATGAAAAGGGACTGTATGGTAGGAGACCCAGGAAGACCCCACTTCTTACCCCGAGACATAAAAAGCCAGGCTGGAGTTTGCCAAAACTTACCTGAGAAAGCCTAAAACGCTTTGGAAGAATGTTCTCTGGTCAGATGAGACAGAAGTAGAGCTTTATGGGCAAAGGCATCAACATAGAGTTTACAGGAGAAAAAAAGAGGCATTCAAAGAAAAGAACACGCTCCCTACAGTCAGACATGGCGGAGGCTCCCTGATGTTTTGGGGTTGCTTTGCTGCCTCTGGCACTGGACTGCTTGACCATGTGCATGGCATTATGAAGTCTGAAGACTACCAACACATTGTGCAGCATAATGTAGGGCCCAGTGTGAGAAAGCTGGGTCTCCCTCAGAGGTCATGGGTCTTCCAGCAGGACAATGACCCAAAACACACTTCAAAAAGCACTAGAAAATGGTGTGAGAGAAAGCACTGGAGACTTGTAAGGTGGCAGCAATGAGTCCAGACCTGAATCCCATAGACACCTGTGGAGAGATCTAACAATGGCAGTTTGGAGAAGGCGCCTTCACATATCAGGGACCTGGAGCAGTTTGCCAAAGAAGAATGGTGTAAAATTCCAGCAGAGCATTGTAAGAAACTCATTGATGGTTACCGGAAGCAGTTGGTCGCTGTTATTTTGGCTAAAGGTTGTGCAACCAAGTATTAGGCTGAGGGTGCCAATACTTTTGTCCGGACCATTTTTGGAGTTTTGTGTGAAATGATCAATGTTTTGCTTTTTGCTTCATTCTCTTTTGTGTTTTTTCTTTGAAGACAAATTAAATGAAGATAATAATAGCAAAGAATTTGTGATTGCAAGAAACTGAGGATTATCTGACAGAATTGCAGGGGTGTCAATACTTTTGGCCACAACTGTATATTCTTGAATCATGAATTTATTAAATTGTATATTTTAGTATATCTGTACTATGTAATGTAACAATGGTTGCGGCATTCTTTCTGGCAGTGATGGTGGTGACTCTTCTGCTTTGTTCACACTGAGCAGCTGGATGAGTCTATAAATAATTTTAATGTCACTCAGCAAAATAACCAAGAAAAACTCCGGCTATAAAAACTGTCACCTGCTAAGATTGTCAGTGCTTGACCCGGGCACAGGGGATCAGTCTGCAGCCACCAGATAGTTTATTTTTGGACCAAAACCCGCAATATAGGGCAAAAGCCAAGGATAGGAGATGTGTTCAGCATCTGTCTGTCACCTCTGCCCGTCTGTCTGTGTGTGGTCTCTGCAAGCCCTGAGCCAATGTAAATTCACTGGTGGAGTTAGTGCACCGTATGGGGAGACAATGCAAAGTGTGGGCAGATCTGCCAGAACTGAAATATCACACAGGCAAAAACCATCCATTAAATGTGCAATCAGTTATATATAGTGTACTGAGCATCAGTACAGGCTCAGTAATGTATGTACACAGTGACTGCACCAGCAGAATAGTGAGTGCAGCTCTGGAGTATAATACAGGAGGTAACTCAGGATCAGTAATGTAATGTATGTACACAGTGACTGCACCAGCAGAATAGTGAGTGCAGCTCTGGAGTATAATACAGGAGGTAACTCAGGATCAGTAATGTAATGTATGTACACAGTGACTGCACCAGCAGAATAGTGAGTGCAGCTCTGGAGTATAATACAGGAGGTAACTCAGGATCAGTAATGTAATGTATGTACACAGTGACTGCACCAGCAGAATAGTGAGTGCAGCTCTGGAGTATAAAACAGGAGGTAACTCAGGATCAGTAATGTAATGTATGTACACAGGGACTGCACCAGCAGAATAGTGAGTGCAGCTCTGGGGTATAATACAGGAGGTAACTCAGGGTCAGTAATGTAATGTATGTACACAGTGACTGCACCAGCAGAATAGTGAGTGCAGCTCTGGAGGATAATACAGGAGGTAACTCAGGGTCAGTAATGTAATGTATGTACACAGTGACTGCACCAGCAGAATAGTGAGTGCAGCTCTGGAGGATAATACAGGAGGTAACTCAGGGTCAGTAATGTAATGTATGTACACAGTGACTGCACCAGCAGAATAGTGAGTGCAGCTCTGGAGTATAATACAGGAGGTAACTCAGGATCAGTAATGTAATGTATGTACACAGTGACTGCACCAGCAGAATAGTGAGTGCAGCTCTGGAGTATAATACAGGAGGTAACTCAGGATCAGTAATGTAATGTATGTACACAGTGACTGCACCAGCAGAATAGTGAGTGCAGCTCTGGGGTATAATACAGGAGGTAACTCAGGATCAGTAATGTAATGTATGTACACAGTGACTGCACCAGCAGAATAGTGAGTGCAGCTCTGGAGTATAATACAGGAGGTAACTCAGGATCAGTAATGTAATGTATGTACACAGTGACTGCACCAGCAGAATAGTGAGTGCAGCTCTGGAGTATAATACAGGAGGTAACTCAGGATCAGTAATGTTATGTATGTACACAGTGACTGCACCAGCAGAATAGTGAGTGCAGCTCTGGAGTATAATACAGGAGGTAACTCAGGATCAGTTGTCATTCCATTGCATCTGTGTTATACTTCAGCACTGTAGAGAATATTATTGATATTTATGTATCTTCTCGCCCGTTGTTACATTGTGACATTTCAGGGCATCCAGCTGTGTGAGGGCAGCTCCTAATGAACAGGAATCAGTAAAAGGATTAGCAGAAACAAGTGCAGAACTTTGTGGGGCTGTCGGTCTGGTATGTGCTGTCGTCCTTTCATCTGCTCCCAGCAAACAGGGCCTAGAAATTCTTTCTGTAATTCCAGTGTCTTGTTTCCTTCGTGTCTCAGAAGTAAAACGTTCAGAGTCCTGGGAACCGAGTGCAGCTGTAACGTGAGCCAAGATCGCGTCCGCAGGTAGAGCGCGGACAGCAGCGGCGAGGATTCGGCATATTCGCGGCTACTAGAAGATTCTCCGCACAGGGACGACCTGGATGGAGAGCAGGGGCGTAAGTACAGCAGGTGCAGGGATTGCAGTCACACCCGGGCCCTGGAGTCTAGGGGGCCCCAAAAGTCCCTTTGGCCTATAGACAAACACTAATGCTATTAAAGATTTCCTATAATTGGGGGCCCATGGGCTTAAAGTTACAGCACTGACGGAGGAGGACACATTGTCATAGTGGGATGCACCCATAAAACAACACTTACCTGTCCTGTGATTACGTATCGATCTCTTTATAATATGTAAGAAGAATTAAATACAAACCACCGAATCCAACAAATCAAGCAAAATAATGTCATCATTTATTACCATCTGTCAGCCGGATCTCCAGCCATGGCGACTTGATGAATGAACTCTCTGTAGGAAGATTGATCTTGTGCCGCCTAGATAGATCTTCCAGGGTCTTCTCCAAGCCTATATAGGTCCGTCAGGGTCTTCTCCAAGCCTAGATACTTCCACCAAGGTGTTCTCCAAACCTAGATAGGTCCACCAAGGTGTTCTCCAAACCTAGATAGGTCCACCAGGGTCTTCACCAAACCTAGATAGGTCCACCAGGGCCTTCTCTAAGCCTAGATACTTCCACCAGGGTGTTCTCCAAACCTAGATAGGTCCACCAGGGTCTTCTCCAAGCCTAGATACTTCCATCACGGTCTTCTCTAAGCCTAGATACTTCCACCAGAGTCTTTTCCAAGCCTAGACACTTCCACCAGGGCCTTCTCCAAGCCTAGTTACTTCCACCAGGGTGTTTACCAAACCTAGATAGGTCCACCAGGGTCTTCTCCAAGCCTAAATACATCCACCAGGGTCTTTTCCAAGCCTAGATACTTCCACCAGAGTCTTTTCCAAGCCTAGACACTTCCACCAGGGCCTTCTCCAAGCCTAGTTACTTCCACCAGGGTGTTTACCAAACCTAGATAGGTCCACCAGGGTCTTCTCCAAGACTAAATACATCCACCAGGGTCTTTTCCAAGCCTAGATACTTCCACCAGAGTCTTTTCCAAGCCTAGACACTTCCACCAGGGCCTTCTCCAAGCCTAGTTACTTCCACCAGGGTGTTTACCAAACCTAGATAGGTCCACCAGGGTCTTCTCCAAGCCTAAATACATCCACCAGGGTCTTTTCCAAGCCTAGATACTTTCACCAGGGTCTTCTCCAAGCCTTAATACTTCCACCAGGGTGTTCTCCAAACCTAGATAGGTCCACCAGGGTCTTCACCAAACCTAGATAGGTCCACCAGGGTGTTCTCCAAGCCTAGATACTTCCACCACGGTCTTCTCCAAGCCTAGATACTTCCACCAGAGTCTTTTCCAAGCCTAGACACTTCCACCAGGGCCTTCTCCAAGCCTAGTTACTTCCACCAGGGTGTTTTCCAAACCTAGATAGGTCCACCAGGGTCTTCTCCAAGCCTAGATAGCTACATCAGGGTCTTCTCCAATCCTAGATACTTCCACCAGGGCCTTCTCTAAGCCTAGATACTTCCACCAGGGTGTTCTCCAAACCTAGATAGGTCCACCACGGTCTTCTCCAAGCCTAGATACTTCCACCAGAGTCTTCTCCAAGCCTAGACACTTCCACCAGGGCCTTCTCCAAGCCTAGACACTTCCACCAGGGCCTTCTCCAAGCCTAGTTACTTCCACCAGGGTTTTTCCAAACCTAGATAGGTCCACCAGGGTCTTCTCCAAGCCTAGATAAGTCCACCAGGGTCTTCTCCAAGCCTAGATAGTTCCACCAGGGTCTTCTCCAATCCTAGATAGCTCCACCAGGGTCTTCTACTAGCCTAGATAGGACCACCTTTGTTTTCACCACCGTTATCTTGATTATATCAAGCCATTGGTTGCTGGACTTCCTCTTCACCTTGTTCCTTCTATTCTTCTGACCATGATGTCCTTCTCCAGTGATTGCTCTTCATATGATGTGTAGACAAGTCATATCTTGGTGTTCCTCCCTTGCAGTGACATGTCTGGCTTGATCTGTTCCAAATATATACCCCTTTTCACATGTAAAGTGCCATGGAATAAATGATGCTATAATAATATACCTGTTGTCTTGTGTAGGCTGCTCTTCAGTCTCTGGGAATTTCTCTGCAGTAGTTAAATGGAGCTACTTTCCTTTAGTTAATTAAGAGTTAACTTCTGGGGCTCTGCAGTACTAGTGTAGTTGCTGAGTAAATTAGCTGATGTGGTCGTCTACTCCCCCAACCTTTAAGTATTGTCATAACCCATCATCTGGTGTCACTGATAGAGTTCATTCTCTGCAAAGATCTGGGGCTGAGAGGATGTTAGTACAGTTCTGTCATGGGTTGGTATAGCGGATAGGGAATCAGGAGGCAAGATGATAAGATGGGCAAGGTAAACTGGGGAACTAGTCTGACCCTTAGAGTGGTGGTCCCTGGATTACCCTGATCCTGAAATTACCTCTGAAGGTGAGGACGTCCAAGCTGCCACCCTAGCCCTTTGCTAGTGATCAACCCTAGGCTAAAAGACCCAGCATCTCTTATGGAAGTGAACAGCAGCAAGAGCAAGCACAGCAAGTCATTAGTGCATGTGGTCCAAGCAGAGTCTGAAATAAACTCTATCTGTGATACCCAGGGGAAGGAAGTAGAACTACTTCTAGGCTGAGAGAGTGGAGATTAGAATGCAAAGACACAGCCCTCCACCTGCAGAGCAGCACACAGCAAGACTAAGGAAAAAAACATCAGATTTAAATTCACGGCACCAGCACTCATGGACTGCAAAGCAGTCGAAACGTGACAAGTTCATGGTGAAGCCTTCTTGCAGTTTTGTTGCCTGGAGATTTCCTTATTTAAAGGGAGTTGCTGCTCTTCCGGTCCGTGGGTGGAGATGAGGGGGTTTAGCATAGGACTGGTCAGGAGCAAGGCAAGGGTGGCAGCCCAGACATCCTCACCTTCAGAGGTAATTTTGGGAACAGGGTCAGCCAGGGATCTCCAGTCTAAGGATCAGTCTAGTTTATTGATCACCTTTTCCCTTCACTGCCATCCTGCTACCTTATTTCCTTGTCCGTTATACCGCCCTGTGACGCCTGTCATGTGCAAGACGGGGGACAACCGACATCATTCTACTATTCCTAGAGTTCTAAATGGCAAATTCTTCTACTTATGGAGCTGCGCAGAAGTGGGGGGATGTGGCTGCATAGCTGCCATGCAGGAGTCTGGAGAAGCTGGGTGACAACCAGTATAACCAACACTATAGCTCTCATAGTGAGTTGTCAGTCACTTAACTTGGACCCTAGACATTCAATGAGGGGAACCAGCTGCCCCTTCTGCCATTCCGGAGATTGGGAAACATCTATTTATCTAGAATATTTTTGCAGTATCAGAGGGTTTGAGATTCCCAAGAACGTAATTCTCTTCTTATCCTTGAAGATGTCGGGGGAATTCCCGCTCACACGTTTTATCTCCAGATCAAAGTGTGTAGATATAAAGTATTGGACTCATAGGGGCGAGTGTATGTCACAGTGTAAGAACCGCTTCACACGCATACACAAACCCCATTTATCTGAATTCCTTCATGTAACAAAAACTCCCATCGTCTTCTATGTAATATTCATCTTCCTTTTGTTTGTCAAATCTTAAGCCCAGGACCAGGGCCGCCTCCAGGTTTTTGTGGGCCCTTATTATACCGCCCTGCCCCCCACCTGCTGCATGTCCGCACCTTACGCCTCACCCCAGGGTTACACAACACAAAATATGACATTTGTCATATAATTAAAGCTTCCCTGGGGGTGTAAAAGGGAGGTCATTAGCGCTAACTTTAATGCACTCGGGTAGGATAGGGAGGGAATTAATCTATTATTAGTTTCTTTCTGCAGATTCTATATTAGACACACAGAGCTCTGCTATATGCCCATAGAAATACATGGCTCTGCTACATGTACATATAGACATGCACATACAGACATACACAACTCTGCTACATCCACACTACATGCACATACAGACACACACACCTCTGCTGCATGCACACTACATGAACATACAGACACACACAGCTCTGCTACATCCACACTTCATGCACATATACACACAGCTCTGCTACATGCACGCTACATGCACATATAAACACACAGCTCTGCTACATGCACATACAGACACACACAGCTCTGCTACCTTCACACTACATGCACATACAAACACACGCAGCTTTGCTTCATGCACACTATATGCACATACAGACACACACAGTTTTGCTACATGCACATACAAACACACAGCTCTGCTACATGCACATGCAGACACACACAGCTCTGATACATTCACACTATATGCACATACAAACACACACAGCGCTGCTACATGCACAGTACATGCACATACAAACACACACAGTTCTGCTACTTGCACACTATATGCACATACAGACTACACATTCAGGAAAAAAAAAAGATTGTCAGCTCACCTGTATCTGTCTGCCCAATGCTGCGTATCCTTTGGTTAGACTACACATACAGCTCTGCTACATCAACACTACATGCACATACAGACACACACAGCTCTGCTACATGAAGTAAAGAGTAGCCACTATGAGCTGCACAGAGGCTGCAGCAGTTGAGCAGCTGAAAGACCTTGCAGGACCTTCCTTTCAGTCATGTGATCAGGCACATGATCAGTCACATAACTGGAAGGACCTTCAGCTGCACAGCTCCTGCATTCTCCTTTAGCTCCCGGTAAGCTTCCTCTCCTGCTCTATATTGATCACATAGAATATTGCACAGCAAAAGAGGGAGCAGCTCTTTGTGAGCGGGTTCTCCATTTTTGATTCCACTCACTGACAGCAAATGGGTCCCCTCATTTATCCAGGGCCCCGGCACTTGCCCAGGTGCTTAGGGTCATAATGCCAGCCCTGCCTAGGAGACAACTACAAATACTGACTCCAACTTAGCTGACTCTATCCACATAGGTTTGTTTTGTCTTTCTCACCATGCTTCATACTGCAGCACTGCTTCTTAAGATTGACTACATATAAAACTACAAGGTGAATATATGTGGAGATGGTTTGCATTAGAGAATATAAATTACAAGAAACGTCTTTCAGTGGACTGAGGGGAGAAGCTGTATGACATCGCATCGCCACTGGCTCTCTGCAGAGTCTTGTTGTCCTTGGTGTATGGAAATGTCTTTATGGGGATTGATTCCTGATATAAAATGTGTAAATAAGAAGAGAATTATCATATACATTTTATACAGCACTGTGCAAAACCTTTAGGCATGCGAGAAAACTCTGCGGAGTAAGGCTGTGTTCACACTGTGCATTTTTGATCCATTCTTTGTTCTGATCAGATTTGAAACAAAATAACGCACCTGAAATACATTGTGTTTTGACTCATTTTTGATCCGTTTTTTTTTGTGCTGCATTTTTTTTCCATTACAGAGGAGTCAATGGAGAAAATGGGGGGTAAAGAACGGGTCACTAATTGACGCTCATTCTTGTTCTGGAAGCGTTTTCTGACCCCAAAAATGGACTAGTAAAAAAACGCAGCGTCTGAACAGCATTCTGAAAACTCATTGACTTTGCTGAGGATCAGAGGAAGTGATCCGTCTTCCATGCAAAAACGGATCACAAAAAATGGATCAAAAATGCACAGTGTGAACAAGGCGTAAGAAAGCCTTCAAGAATGTAACAATGTGTTCTTTTATCAATTAAGAAAATGCAAAGTTAAATGAGAACTCCGGGGAGATGATACATTTTAGTACAGTCCCTGCCCTCCTACATGATGAAGCAGAGCCGGGCACTGTAGTTCTAGGATCTATAGATCACTTATAGATCAATAAAATCATATCTGCTCCTCAGCTCTCACCCCTCCCTCAGGGGACAGAGATGTCAGCTGCATGCTGTTGGTGAGAAGAGGAGATGTGTCAGGGACATGGATGCTGGCAGCAGCAGGATCATCCTACATTCCCGCCCCCTCACACTGCTGTATGGGCAGCACTGTAGAGAAAGCACACCTGTAAAGAGGACCTGTCACCCCCCTGGTGCTATGCTAACTGAATGCAGCACTGAATGCAGTGTGCCTGCTGCATTCAGGGAAGGGCCCCCCATGTCTCTAGACCCCCTGTAAATTGTATATGGGCGGCACTGAGGGGGCTGGAGGTGGCACAGAGAGGAAGGGGGTGGGGAGAACCTCAGGGAACAGTGAGGACTCCATACTAAGTAAGTCCCTTCAGACTCCTTATCTGTACACTTTATAAAGTGTTTTATACAATTTACAGAGTGGGGAGAGACATGGGGGACCCCTTCCCTGAATGCAGCAGGCACACTGCATTCAGGGGTTCTTTCAGTTTGGAAAGCACCAGGGAGGTGACAGGTCCTCTTTAATCTGCACCCAAGAACACTGCAAATAAATGCAGCATGAATGCTAAGAAGAATACAGAAATAAAAATGCAGGAGTTGACATACTGCAGATCTGAAAAAATGCTTTGTAGGGTCATATCTGCAAGGAAAAAATCCATATCCATAGTGCTGCAGTGTCAGCGGACAGGAATCTACCACCTGCTATGGGAAGGAGAGACCATGGCAGTGCTGAATCAATCAATGCAGTGCTTTACCTCTGCTCCTAGCCTGATACATGGCAGCACACATTATGCACTATCACATTGTGGCACCCCTGCAGTCTGGTTGCCACAGAGGGGTACTGCTACCCAATCCACGGGTGTGATATTCCTGTTCGCAGTAAACGGGATGGTAAGTCCAGACACCCACAAAATCACCCAGCACACATGGTCCCAGAGACGGCGGGCAGACCCGATAGTGGGAGGGCCCAGGTAGTCAGTGAGACGGCAGGGAGAAAGGTGGTGGGTGGGAGGTTAGTTTAGGTCAGTCAAGCTGATGTGAAAGGACCCTTATGGTACCTTTACACACGGCTACATTTCTAGGGTGGCTACAGGTAACTTACTGGCTGCAGTGAAATCATGGAGAGATTATTCCATTTGTACACAGCAACAAGATAGAACCTTGTCTCCATGATTTCACTGTAACCAGTAAGTTACCTGGTGACACCCTAGAAATGTAGCCGCGCATAAAGGTACCATTACAACCGCTCCCGTGGTGGCTACGGCCTCCGGCCTATCTATATTTCACATACATTTAACAATACATCAGTTACCATATGAATGGGCCCTATGGGTCCCAATGGCGGAATCAGCCGCCTGGCTTTATTTCCCCAGCTCCACACTACCCCGGAATCAGGACTCCAGCCTGACCAGGTTCATACATACTGTATGTGATCCATCCTATAAGCCACCATGGTCCATTCACTCGCTCACAGCCCATCATATAGACATCCATGGACTGTGGCACATCTGGGTTCAGATCAGGGATTGGCAAACCTTAGTATCCGGGACAACCATCCGTTACTCACTATAGGAGCCCTATTAACCCCTGCATCTGACCTCTGGTACATACATACATTCTGGTTCATCAGGTCCTTTAACTGACTACTCTGAGTCGGACCCAAATGCGGTCTATGCCCGCCTGGCACACTTCATACAATCGCCTCCCGAAGGGCTACATACATTCCGGTTCATCAGGTCCTTTAACTGACTACACTGAGTCGGTCCCAAGGGCGGTCTATGCCCGCCTGACACACTACATACATCTGCCCCTGTAGGGCTACATTCACTCGCTGGGTCTTTTTTAAAAAGCCATACAATACTTATGTGGTTCAACAGGTCCTTCACGGACTAACCAGTCGGACCTAAGGGCGGCTGTGCTCGCCTGCCATGATTTACACACACAGCTCACTGTGTCACGCGGGAACTGCTGTCTTACCGGGCACGGATCCGGGTCTCGCTACCTGGGTCACAGGTCCACCAGGCATCCCCACGGGCTCCTTCCCGGACGCATGGTTGAGATACGTCCGGTCTAGCGTCCACCGGGTCAGCCACGGCTTCCCCCTCCAGGTGCTGTTACGACCTCGGTCCTAAACCTCGGCATGGAGCTAGCACGCTCCCATCATACACACAGAGCCCTGGACTGCTCTGCACTCTAGCTGGTATCCAGCCCACATGCTCTCAGGCTGATCTCTCTCTGGTCTCTGAGTTCTGAATTCTCCCAATCACTCAGCTGGCAGGCTCTTATCGTGCCTGCCACTCCCACACTGACTCATCCAGCTGGGATGCTATTACTCAGGACACACCCATCTGACACACCCACCTGACACACCCACCTGACACACCCACCTGGGCTGTCAGCAATCAGCACCCATTACATTCCTCAGGGCCTCATCGATCTCATGAGCCAATCACAGCCGCTCACTAGTCTCATGACTGTTTCAGCTTTACAGCACACACTATCACTTTTAACTCCTTGTGTTCCAGATAGGTTCACACAGCGTCATCCACTATAAAACCGGCCAGTGTGAACAGGATCATACCCTGATCCTGCATGTGATGCGCCCCGACCATGGGGACCCTGCTGGCGGTGCCTCACAGTAGTTATACTGCATCAGCAAGGAGTTACCCAGGAAAGGATTTCAGACTCGCAGTAGGTGGCTTCAAAGGAGACATATTGGTCTATTACAGAAGCAGATTGTTCCTGACGATCTTGGGAGCAGCACAATAAAGAGGGTCTGCAGGAGCTGTGACGCAGGTGGAGGGTCTGCAGGAGCTGTGACGCAGGTGGAGGGTCTGCAGGAGCTGTGACGCAGGTGGAGGGTCCGGCAAATGTGTGGCTGCATGTCAGCAGATGAAGTTGGGTATTTGGTCAGGATTAATGGCGTCCTCAATGCTGATCAATCCAAGAAGACACTTATCCATCATGTGATCATATCCGGAGGCGTCTGATGGGCTCCAAATTTATTCTGCAGCTGAACAATGACCCCAATCATCCGGTCAGTGTCATTAAGGAAGAGGAGTCCTGGGGGTGATGATCCCAGAGCCCTGATCTCACATCATACCAGCTGTCCAGGATCAGAGAAAGAAGGTCAGGACTGCAAAATGAATGGGACAATCTCCTGCCGAGATCCTCCGTAACCAGTGTACAAGTGTGAGAAGAAGGATGATGGTGACGGGCGGTCACTGAATACTGAGGATGGAGGAGACGGGCGGTCACTGAATACTGAGGATGGAGAGAGACGAGTGGTCACTGAATACTGAGGATGGAGGAGACGGGCGGTCACTGAATACTGAGGACGGAGGAGACGGGTGATCACTGAATACTGAGGATGAAGGAGACGGGCGGTCACTGAATACTGAGGATGGAGGAGACGGGGGTCACTGAATACTGAGGACGGAGGAGACGGGCGATCACTGAATACTGAGGACGGAGGAGACGGGCGGTCACTGAATACTGAGGAGGAGGAGACGGTGTCACTGAATACTGAGGATGGAGGAGACGAGGCGGTCACTGAATACTGAGGATGGAGGAGACGAGTGGTCACTGAATACTGAGGATGGAGGAGACGGGCGGTCACTGAATACTGAGGATGAGGAAGGTCAAACAGGAGAGGGCGGGTCACTAAATACTGAGGATGGAGGAGACGGGCGGTCACTAAATACTGAGGATGGAGGAGACGGGCGGTCACTAAATACTGAGGATGGAGGAGACGGGCGGGCACTGAATACTAGACGAGTAGGAGACTGGCGGTCACTGAATACTGAGGACGGAGGAGACGGGGCGGTCACTGAATACTGAGGATGGAGGAGACAAGTGGTCACTGAATACTGAGGATGGAGTAGACAGGCGGTCACTGAATACTGAGGACGCAGGAGATGGGCGGTCACTGAATACTGAGGACGGAGGAGATGGGCCGTCACTGAATACTGAGGACAGAGGAGACGGGTGGTCACTGAATACTGAGGACGGAGGAGACGGGCGGTCACTGAATACTGAGGATGGAGGAGACGGGCGGTCACTGAATTCTGAGGATAGAGGAGACGGGTGGTCACTGAATACTGAGGATGGAGGAGACGGGCGGCCACTGAATACTGAGGATGGAGGAGACGGGCGGTCACTGAATACTGAGGATGGAGGAGACGGGCGGCCACTGAATACTGAGGATGGAGGAGACGGGCGGTCACTGAATACTGAGGATGGAGGAGGAGGGCAATCACTGAATACTGAGGATGGAGGAGACGGGTGGCCACTGAATACTGAGGATGGAGGAGACGGGCGGCCACTGAATACTGAGGATGGAGGAGGAGGGCAATCACTGAATACTGAGGATGGAGGAGGAGGGCAGTCACTGAATACTGAGGATGGAGGAGACGGGCGGTCACTGAATACTGAGGATGGAGGAGACGGGCGGTCACTGAATACTGAGGATGGAGGAGACGGGCGGTCACTAAATACTGAGGATGGAGGTGACGGGCGATCACTGAATACTGAGGATGGAGGAGATGGGCGGTCACTGAATACTGAGGATGGAGTAGACGGGCGGTCACTGAATACTGAGGATGGAGGAGACAGGCGGTCACTGAATACTGAGGACGGAGGAGACGGGCGATTACTGGATACTGAGGATGGAGGAGACGGGCGGTCACTGAATACTGAGGATAGAGGAGACGGGCGGTCACTGAATACTGAGGACGGAGGAGACGGGCGGTCACTGAATACTGAGGATAGAGGAGACGGGCGGTCACTGAATACTGAGGATGGAGGAGACGGGCGGTCACTGAATACCGAGGACGGAGGAGACGAGCGGTCACTGAATACTGAGGATGGAGGAGACGGGTGATCACTGAATACTGAGGATAGAGGAGATGGGCGGTCACTGAATACTGAGGACGGAGGAGACGGGCGGTCACTGAATACTGAGGATGGAGGAGACGGCGGTCACTGAATACTGAGGACGGAGGAGACGGGCGGTCACTAAATACTGAGGACGGAGGAGACGGGCGGTCACTGAATACTGAGGATGGAGGAGACGGGCGGCCACTGAATACTGAGGATGGAGGAGACGGGCGGTCACTGAATACTGAGGATGGAGGAGGAGGGCAATCACTGAATACTGAGGATGGAGGAGACGGGTGGCCACTGAATACTGAGGATGGAGGAGACGGGCGGCCACTGAATACTGAGGATGGAGGAGGAGGGCAATCACTGAATACTGAGGATGGAGGAGGAGGGCAGTCACTGAATACTGAGGATGGAGGAGACGGGCGGTCACTGAATACTGAGGATGGAGGAGACGGGCGGTCACTGAATACTGAGGATGGAGGAGACGGGCGGTCACTAAATACTGAGGATGGAGGTGACGGGCGATCACTGAATACTGAGGATGGAGGAGATGGGCGGTCACTGAATACTGAGGATGGAGTAGACGGGCGGTCACTGAATACTGAGGATGGAGGAGACAGGCGGTCACTGAATACTGAGGACGGAGGAGACGGGCGATTACTGGATACTGAGGATGGAGGAGACGGGCGGTCACTGAATACTGAGGATAGAGGAGACGGGCGGTCACTGAATACTGAGGACGGAGGAGACGGGCGGTCACTGAATACTGAGGATAGAGGAGACGGGCGGTCACTGAATACTGAGGATGGAGGAGACGGGCGGTCACTGAATACCGAGGACGGAGGAGACGAGCGGTCACTGAATACTGAGGATGGAGGAGACGGGTGATCACTGAATACTGAGGATAGAGGAGATGGGCGGTCACTGAATACTGAGGACGGAGGAGACGGGCGGTCACTGAATACTGAGGATGGAGGAGACGGCGGTCACTGAATACTGAGGACGGAGGAGACGGGCGGTGCTGATGGACACAGTGCAGCCACAGAGGGACGCCAGGCCAATAATCCAGGAACCCTCTTGTTGGTATCGGCTTGTGGACAGAATCCAAACCGGATGATAATGTATCAAAAATAAAAAAAGAAGTCAATGGTTGAAGAAGTTCAGAGAAAGTGACTGCAGCAGTCTGTAAAACGGAAGAGAAGAAAACAAACGGATGAGAGCGATAAAGAGCGTCTGACCCGGACGTGTGGATGTGACCTGTGCCTGTAATAAGGAGGGGAAGTGCAGGAGCTTCGGAGGACCCGGACAATCCTCCGCCCTTCATCCTTCTGTTATCCGGAAAAAAACTGGTAACTCCGGATTCCCTTTAATTCTCCGTGTTGTATCACAATAAAAGTAAAGTCAGTGCAGTCACCCCCTAATCTGGGGCCATTGTGAGAAGTCAGAGGATTAAGTGCCCCTCTCCGGCCTCTTCCAGGGCGCTCTGGGCTCTGCTCCATCAGTGATTAGCATTGTTGGCAAGACAAGAAGCAAAGTCTTGAAAGGCAGATAGATCTCTCCGCACAGCAATCTCTATCCAGGATGGAAAGGAAGACGACAGAGGAGAACACAAGGAGACCAGGGGGAGAGGCTGATAGGAAAGAGGGGAAGCGAAGGGGCCGATAACAAAGCCAACCTTATACATCCACAGCACACAGGGCCGGATAGACACGTCTGCTGCACAATGCTGTACTAACCAGATCCCTGGAATAGAAATATCTTACTTATTGCAGAGTGAAAAGTTTTTATATATTAATTATTGGTTTCTCAGCAGATCTCTGCTTGCTGGCAGTGAATGGGAACATTCCTGTATATATCTAGAGTTAGGAACTAAACCTGAACTTCCATCAGAAGTGTCTGGACCTCAGAGTTACACGTTCTTTTTCAAAACTGTTTAATGTAAATGGAACCTGTCAGCAGGTTTTTGCTATGTAATCTGAAGATAGAGGCTGACACTGAGTTCAACGATGTGTCAATAATGACCCTGTGTGCTGTTTACCTATAGTGAAGGTTTTATCACCTGGGATGTGCAAGCACACCTCCTCCCCATTATATGGTTAGCAGCTCCTGTCTATAGACATTGGTTAGCATCCGTCTATAGAATTGACATACGAGTGTGTGGGCGGGGGCATCTCTCTGTCTATAGACATTGTATATACAGAGACTGGTGTGGGGGGAGGCAGCTCCCTGTCTATAGACATTGTACATACAGAGACTGGTGTGGGCGGGGGCAGCTCCCTGTCTATAGACATTGTACATACAGAGCCTGGTGTGGGCAGGGGGCAGCTCTCTGTCTATAGACATTGTATATACAGAGCCTGGTGTGGGCGGGGGCCGCTCTCTGTCTATAGACATTGTACATACAGAGCCTGGTGTGGGCAGGGGCAGCTCTATGTCTATAGACATTGTACATACAGAGCCTGGTGTGGGCTGGGCAGCTCTCTGTCTATAGACATTGTACATACAGAGCCTGGTGTGGGCAGGGGCAGCTCTCTGTCTATAGACATTGTATATACAGAGCCTGGTGTGGGCGGGGCAGCTCACTGTCTATAGACATTGTACATACAGAGCCTGGTGTGGGCGGGGGCAGCGCTCTGTCTATTGACATTGTACATACAGAGTCTGGAGTGGGCAGGTTTAATTCCTGAGGTCTGCTACACGGCGTAATGTAAAAACTCTGTGTCAGAACCGTTGCACCCAGGTAACTTAAGTGACATTATTGGATTCAGGGTTTCTTTGCTTGCATCATGCTGCTCTCAGATGAGGTAGTGAAAACCAGCTGACAGATAGCTTTTAAAGAAACTGTGGAGGCCTTTGAACTCTACAGAGGGGAATGTCCCTACTTAGGGCTTTGATACATTGTAAAGGTTCCGTTACACACAGAGATATATTGCTGGCAACTTACTGGTTGCAGTGAAATCATGGACACATAGTTACATTTGTACACAGCCACAAAATAGAACAATGTGTCCATGATTTCACTGCAACCAGCAAATTGCCAGTGAACTTGCCTACCAATATTGCCGCGTGTGACGGTGTCTATAGAGTTTGCTGGGAATGAAAAATGAAGGTTTAGATTAGCATAAAACCAAAGGTAAAAACACAGTAAATACGCCGTGTGTGAACATAGTCTAACGCTTTGT
This sequence comes from Allobates femoralis, assembly GCA_033576535.1. Classification (NCBI taxonomy): domain Eukaryota; kingdom Metazoa; phylum Chordata; class Amphibia; order Anura; family Aromobatidae; genus Allobates; species Allobates femoralis. The sequence goes on from JARQOC010000011.1 coordinate 8,943,245, forward strand.
GCCCAACGTCGCAGACATTTCTGCAGTACATCTGCATCTTCTGGCAGGAAAACCGCTGTGACAGAAGCTAACATTAACATAGCAGAGCTTGATCAGTGACGACTTGTGAAGCAGAGCTGGATCCACGATGACCAGAATAGCAGAGCTGTATTTGTCGTGGAGGTTGATGCAGCAGTGCTGAAACAGCTGGTAACGCTGCAGCAGCAAGGCCATTGGAGTTGGTCTGCAATGAAGAAGTGTTGGCACTATGATGATGCAGAGCTGTACGGTGAAGGCTGATGTAGCAGTGCCAGAAAAGCGGAACAGCAGAGGTGAAGCAGGGATCTAGCTTACTGTGCAAATAAGTGCCAGAATGCAAAGTACATGAATCCTCGGGCAGCATAGTGCCGGATCCAGCTATAACTGACTTCGGTTGATGTCATTAAAAACGTGTGTTGGGTTGCAATATCATCCTGATTCACAATGGATGAGATGGAAGCAGCTGGATGCACTTGGCACCGCAGCAGGGACAGGTCAGTAACATTTAGGTTCTGCCATGGACTCCGATGTGAAAGCTCCAACGGGGCCCCCAATTTTTGCAAATCTTTAATAGCATTAGTCTTTTTCTATAGCCCAATGGGACTTTTGGGGTCCCCTAGGCTCGAGGGCCCGGGTGTGATTGCAACCCCTGCACCTGTTGTAGTTGCACCCCTGGGTTCTGTATTGATTAATCTGATCTATTTTTTAGAGATTAGACCTACAAATCACCAAATCCTCTGCTCTGGCATAGATGTATTGTAACATTTTGACTGTTTGCAGCAACCACTAGGGGGAGCTGTGGAGAATACTGCATACTGTGCTGGTGTACTGCAGAGCTCCCTCTAGTGGCTGCAGTCAGCTTGTACATAAATCATGGAGCTCTGTATCAGCAAAACGTGATCTCTAACTATTAATAAGATAAATATGTCATTGTTGGACCTGACAATAGCAGAGTGTTTATACCCTCGCTGTAATTGTATAGCCTTGAGTTCCTATCGTGTTTCTCATCCAGATGTTTAATTCTCAACATTTCCAAGCGATTGTCCGACTTTGTAATGTGCCCTGAAATTTCAGATTCTGATTTATGGACGATACAATCTCCGAGGAGAAATTCGGCATCTGCCCAGGAAAGATGGAGCCAAGTCATCTGCAGATAGCCAGGACCGGGTCTCAGGTTATGTAAAAGCCTCTGATAATCCTCACAAGACCCAACTGAAATGATGTGGAAAAATTGAAATCGCCTTTGTCCAAAGAGTTGAACTAATCTCGTCAATGTCAGCGGTTACATAATTGTAAGTTTTCTTTCTTTCTTTACAAAAACTGCAACTTTTGGACATTGTAGTTTGAATTTGGACAAGTGCAACATCGCCATCTGCTGGTCACAAGTGGATATTACAACTGTGCAAAGTGCTACTGAACTAGTATAGTAATGTTGCTTTATTTCTTTTTAGGTTAAGGCATACCTGGTGACTGCTGACAATAAGCCGTCATTTGTAGATGAGGATCAACACTATTTCAACCCATTACATAACTGCTATCCTGTATTTTGTCTTCCACAGGCTCTATCTTTAATTTTCTGTTGTCTCTGAGCTGGTGGATGGAGACTGGCTGCTATGATATCTCCACACACAGCACACACAGATATGAGGGATTCCTGCTCTCCTGTTTCTATGTTGCACATGGTCAGGAGAGGAGCATTGGAGTACAACATTTTCAGTGCAACAGCACTTAGCAGTGTAGCTGTGAATCCATCTCGGGTGATATAAATACTTACTAGAAATTAGCGGCAAGAAAAACCTTGTAAAAAAGTATTGAGTAGTGTAGCAGTTAATCAAGCACTGTGGTTAGATAAAACACTTACTAGAAAGCAACAACATAGAAGACATAATATAGCAGCACTAAGCTATGCAGTTGTGAATCCAGATTTGTGGGCAGGAAAATACTAAAAAAGTAGCAGCATGCAAGAAATTATACTGGAAGTACTGAGCAGTGTAGCTGTGAATCCATCTCTGGGGTGATATAAATACTTAGTGTAAAGTAACAGCATGAAGCACATTGCAAGAAAAGTATTAAGCAGTGTAGCAGTGAATCAAGCATTGTGGTTAGATAAAGCACTTTCTACAAAGCATGGTAGACATTACACAGCAGCACTTGGCAAAATAGTTGTGAATCTAGATTAGGGATCAGATAAACACTAGGATACTAGGTTAGCATACAGTACTATCTGTGTGTCCTTCCCCTGAGTAGGACATAACTTAAAGGGGCACTGTCAGGTCATTTTTCAGTATGATACGAATATTACCCTTCAATAGTGCCTGGACAGACCTCTTAAAAACATGTAAAATTATTATTGTACCGTTTGTAGTTTCCATGTTATCAGCATTGTCAGACCCTGCAGGGAGCTGCTGGATTAGTCCTGTCCCATTATAAGCAGAGGCGATTAGTCCTGTGCTGTTGTCGAGCCCAGGCTTTGGGGTACTCAGGTGTCAGGCTACAAGGGTTAAAGCTCCTGTTGTCACGGGAGTGGTGGCCGCACCTGACCCCGTGTCCTGGGCCTATCTTCCAAAAAAGGGGTAGTATGTACAGGGGATTATATGCAATGTTGTCGTGACGCCACCTGTAGTTTCTGGTAATGGGTCACCAGTGCCGCCACAGTCCCCTGGAGGTAATTGGTAATGCGGCTAGTGTGGTAAAGTCCTCCACAGGTAGGACTGGACCTCCGGGGCAGCGTAGTGTGAAGGGGCAGCTTGGAGGGGAGCTGTGGATGGGATGGAGAGTGTTGGAGCAGTCTATGGGGGGCACCGGGAACGGAGGGGAATGATACATGCACACTTTTACCTTTTACTGTTGTTACGGCAGGTAAAGACGTCCAGGGCACTAGCAGGTGACCGGTGCACAGTGGGTCCCCACAGTAAGTGGGTATAAGGCCTCCTCTGTTCCTTTGTAGTGATTGAAGCCCAGCCTGCATGGAGCCAGACTGGCCTCCCCTCTCTTCCTGACTTTGATGTCTGTCTCCTCCTGTGCGGTCCACGGGTTACCCTCTCTGATCACTGCGATGCTGTTCTGCTGTGTCTGGTTCCCTGTCTCTGGACTCACAGGGGGATTCGGGTGGCTGAAGCCTCCACAGTGTGACGGGGTTTTCTGTGGTCCTGGAGTATCCCACAGGTGCAGATCCCCGAGGTCCGGTGCTTCTTTGGGCGAACTTCCTCACTCCCTCTTGGCTATCTGCTCCTCGTCTTCTGTCCCCACTTAGGCTTGCTGGACGACAAAAGGGCCACTCCAGGTCACTGGCTCGGGCCTAATCGCAGCACCGACCACCAGGATGTCTTCGCAGCTCTCCTAGCGTCTGCACACTCTGACTAACTCCTCCCCCAGCAGCAGTATATATAGGTGATCTTGCCTAAGGGTAGCAAGTGGTGCTCCCCCTACTGTACCGGGGTGGAAGGTGTTGCATGTAGTTGGTACCTTCTGTGGAAACCCAGTTGTGCATTAGAGAAGTCTGTGGCTACCTGTGTGAGCAGGGTGCCACACTGTATAAACTGTCATGTAATTATGCACTCCCTCTCAGCAGCTCTCTCCTCCCTCTCAGCAGCTCTCTCCTCCCTCTGCTCTCAGTGCTGTGTGGTTTCACTTTCTGAAGCTTCTGTTCTGTTCAGGACAAGGCGGGAGAAAGCTACATCTCTGCCTTATCTGATCTAGACTCCATTTGTTTCTGTAAAAAGGAATCCCTGGTGTGCTGTGAGATCCTGTGTTTATCTGATCTCTTGGTTTTGCTGCAAAGAGAGCAGAGAGGAGAATACAGTCCCCCCACTGATCTCCTGTGCAGTGATGTGAATATGTGACATGCATATTCATGTATGGGGAGTGGACCGCAGAGAACTAAGTGATCATTCATTGTGATTGACAGATGGAATGATTCTCTTTATTTGAAGTTTACAGAAGATAGGAGGGGAAAATAAATAAAAGAAATACATCAATAGAGAGAGCTTAGAGCGATGAATTAGAAAATGATAGCAGTTACATATGGATTTTTGGCCTGACAGTTTTTCTTTAATGCAACAAAATATACACTTGAATGAAAGCAAGAAGACTGAGGAAGTGATACAGAAAGGAAGTCGAAACATTGTATCACTTTTCATTATGAGATAAAGTTCTGCTTCTTCATATCCGAGTCCTCAAAGTTCCCCAAATATTTATGGAGTGCTGTCGATATTTATATAACGTTATACCAAATTACTGGGGCTGGCGCTCTGGTTGGCAGTGATTACAGGGCATTAAGTCAAAGTTATATGGGCATTATATTAGCTGAGTGTCAAGGGTTTGCCTGTGTTGTGATTTTGGCACTGTTATGGGGAATCCAGGCTATGGGTGTAGGGTTCGCCTGTGCTGCTTTGTGAACTCTTGGGCACTGTTATGGGGGCATTCTAGCTGTGTGGGTCCTCTGACACTTTTGTATGGGCACTCATCAGGGGCGGACCTACCGTGGTGCAGATGGTTCAGCTGCACCAGGGCCCTGACCCGCTAGGGGGCCCCTCAAGCCTGCAGGGGGACCCCCAGCCGACCCCCGTAACCTGATATCAGAGGAGAGGAGGGTCAGGCAAGAGAAGCAGGAAGCTTCCAGCTTCCCTTGTCTGATCCCGCCCCTCCTCTCCTCTGCCCCTCTGCCGCCCCGGCTCCCAGGAATGCATGCATACGGCGGCTCAGCGCCAGTAGGAGAGCCGCATCACCAATCACCAATAACTGCCCCCCGTCCCCCCCGCTCCTCGACGACGGCCGCCAGCATCCCCCCGCTCCTCACCATGGCTGCACCAGGGCCCTCTGGGCTCAAGGTCCGCCACTGGCACTCATCATGGCACTGTTATGGTGCTGTATAGCAGGACCTTTCTGACATATCATGGCTGTTACTTTGAGGGCTTGGTCTGTATTTATATGTTCCAACTAAATTCCTCCTGAGAGGATCACATTGCTGATTATATGTCAAGCATCAGGATTTGATCCAGTGACCCTTTGTTATGTAATCAGTGTCCTTCTCCACTGAGCCGCAGCAGGTTTAGTTCTGTGTCCAAGACTGGTTACATTTTACCTTTGTTTTATTCTTTTCAGTCAGCAGGTGTTCCCATTTATCACTTAGTCTGTTCTATCACATTGCAGGTGCTGCTATTTATACCTTTCCTTGCTGGTGTTCTCTGCTGGCTATATTCCATTGTGGATCCTGCTTGAAGTTTCTACCATACTGCCAAGGATATATGCCAGTCAGATGGAGACCAGATAGGTTTATTACCTTTGCTGCCTAGTCTGTCTGTCTTTCACATTTTTCCTGCCAAGAGTTAGTGCTTTATGTTTCCTCCTGTTAGGATCTCTTCTATCTCTCCATGCCTTCCTTATTCAGGGTTATAGTTCTCTGCACCTCTCTATGGTTCCTAATGAAGTACAAGAAACGCTCGACAGCCATTCAGGCAGCCAGGTCCGAGTTGTCATCGCTTTGTTTTGCAGTTAGGGTTATTTCAGCCTGTGCAGGAGCCACCAGGGACTGTACAGCTAGGAAGCACAGTCTGTACAGGAACCATCTGGGTCAGGTGCACTAGTGTTGAGACAGATACTACTGTATTTTCCTGTGTATATATAAAATATTGTATATGAGGGTGCCTGGTTTTGTATCTGCCATTAGTATGGGGCAGTGAAGCTGAATTACAGGAGCACACTGGTTTTATTCTCTTTCCCTGGTTCTCTTGTCTTGCTCTTGTGTGGGGGCTCTAGATTTGTTATAGGGTCCCCTCTCCCGTGTTATAGGGCTGTGGTATCGGACATTCTGGCACTGTTGTGTCCTCTCATTTTCAGACATGATTCTATCTAACTTTAGATGATATTTCTGCATTAGTTGCACATTTGTTGCGAATCTTCCTCAAATATATCTACTGATTGTTCCGTCTACTGAGATTTTTATGGAAGTTGAAAAAAAATAAGGATCCTTAAAACGGGAAGCAAACATCGTTAAATAGAAAAATATTTGTTTTTTTTCTTATGGGGTTCAATAGTTTGAGGTGTCACTTAGGGTACAAGAAAATTGTACTGACACCCAGGAGTACGAGATGATGACGCTGAACATTGGGGCAATGAATTAATAGCGATATATATATGAGTAAATATTATATTATTGTATTATGCTGATTTTCATTTAAAAGATTAATGACACTGATACTTTGGATACAGGATAATGACACTCATACTTGGGGAATATGACAATGAGCCTTACACCTGGGGTACAGGATAATAAAACGTTGACGCTTGGGGTACAGGGTAATAATGGTGACTCTTTGGGTACAGTATAATGACGCTGACAATCCTCATACAGGGTAATGACACTGATTATTACATACAGAGATAACATGGACTTTAACAAGCACACAGCTCAGGAAAATGAGATCCCTGATTAGAAGTACTGCTCTGGAAACCTCCAATGTTGAGGGACTGTGATTATGCAGGACTGATAAGAGCAGCTCATCAGCAGCTGAGAGGGGGGGAAGAATCAGGTGAGCAGCCAACACCATAGAAATTAATGGGTTGGAGGGAGTTGACTGGGATCCTAGGAGTTAACTCCTCTCCTGGAATGTAACTACTGTGAACACTGGGCCACTATCAGGGGGTCAATCCTCTGTAATATGTTTTGTAAGATAAAAGCTCTCACAGCAGCAGAATGGAAGTAGTTAGAGAAAGCAAGTCGATTGCAAATTTGCTTATTTTAATGCTGTCTTACTAACTAAAGCAATTTATTAACATGAGAATACCCCTTTATTCTTAAAGGATATGGTGGATAGAGTTGAGGATTAGGCTCTCTGCACTGCTTCAGTTCCTCCATATCAGACTTATCACATCATTTATTTTTATGATCCTCGCTGTGCGCACAGGGGTGCAGTCATTCTAGAACAAGACAGATCTTCTTTGTTACCATTATCCAACTGGGTGTTTCCAACGTGATGACGGACTTTACACGAATCAAGCTGTCACTTGGCATTGTGTATACAGATGTTGTGTGCAGCTGATACTCGCAACGCTGCGATCGGTGTGATTTAGATACATGATAGCCTTAACTAGAAGGGGGCACATACTTTTGGTGTGTGAGATGGTAATTGGTAATGGTCAGTGGTCTAAATAGAGTCCAATGGGCCCTGATGCAAAATTTAGACTTGTCCCCCCCCTCCTCTCTACATGTTGGTAAGGTGTGTTGGGCCCTTGTAGTGATATAGATCCTATAAAGACATATGTAACCCCCCCTTCCCTCCCTGTTTTCATTATGTAGTAATGTCCCTTATTCTGGTGTATATGTCACCTTTTCTGGGTTCTTTACTGGTATATATTTCCCCAACCACCTGCGCCCCATCCTTGTAAATATGTCCCCACCCTAGGCCCATTCCTGGTATATATGTCCCCCATCCTGATATATATTTCCCCATCCTGGGCCCCTTTCTGGTATATATGTCCCTCATCGTGATATATATTTCCCCATCCTTGGCCCCTTTCTGGTATATATGTCCCCCATTCGGGTATACATGCCCCCCATCACCTTGGTTCTATATAACCCCATCCTGCCTTTAAGGCATTAAAGAAAAAAATTCTACTTATCTTCTCCGGCATCTACGATGCGCTGTATCCTCATCTGTAATCGGTGCAGAGGCTGGCAGGTGACATTGGCATGCCAGGGACATAACTACAACAGGTGCAGGGGCTGCAATCACACCCGGGCCCTGGAGCCTAGGGGGCCCCAAAAGTCCCTTTAGCCTATAGAAAAAGACTAATGCTATTAAAGATTTGCAATAATTGGGGGCCCCGTTGGACCCATCAGCTTTATGTTACGCCATTGATCAGGACTATGTGAAAAGTGACTTTGTATCTTATTTTAGATACATTGTAGCGATCCGGTGATTCCTGGCAGGGTTCTCCGCTCATTACAAGCTGGGGGATTTGGTTACAGCCTCTCCATCTTGACAAGTCTCCGTATCGCTGAGAAAGTTGGAAATAAAGTCAAATCTACAGTCTAGAACGTTCTGGAAGTCGCCCGTAGACGGCGGACACTTTAATTACACAGTCACAAAGCCGCGTCCCCCCCGCCGCTCTCACGTACCAGCTTGATGAAAGGATTGACCTTGTTTTCAACTTTGATAAAATTCTTGAACTTTGTAAAGCTTCTTTCTTTCCAATAGAAAAAAAAAACGGGAAAGATCATCCGGCTGCTGCGAAGGGAGAAATATCTATCACTTATAATGGGGTAAAGTCAGTAAGGAAAGATCAGGGGCGTGATGAAATCCTCAGTCTCCACGGTCAGAATCTATAGGTTTTTCTTCTTTATTACACAAGTGAATCTCACTAAATGAGAATATCTTGGATACAGCAATCTGTGATCAGGCAGCTTCTTCAGCAGTGACCTTTTGTGACTTACCCTCCTTGTGGAGTGTGTCATTGACTGCCTTCTGGACATCTGTCAAGTCAGCAGTCTTCCCCATGATTGTGTAGTCTACTGAACCAGACTGAGGGACGCTTAGTAAGCCTTTGCAGGTGTTTTGTGTTAATTATTCTAATTTTCTGAGATAATGTCCTTTGAGTTGTCATTAATCATCAACATTAACAGAAATAAACACTTAGAATAAATCCCTCTGTGTGTAATGACTCTATATAATATATGTGTGTCATTTTATATATTCAGTTAATGAAATAAATTAACTTTTTGATGATCTTCGAATTCATTGAGATGCACTTGTAATATGTGTCATGTTTGCTAAGATGCAGCACAGAGTGTTTCAGCAGAAGAGTGGGTTTATGTTGCTGGAGGCAGTGACCTGTCTGCTTGTGAGTTTATGTAAGCGATGGCAGACAGAATGTGATAGCACAGAGGAAGGAGCAGGATGCCCAGCAGCACAGAGTATTTCAGCACAGGCATGTGTTGATTATGCTTGACTATAGTGAATGGTGATTCCTGTGATGTCATTACATTAGAATCCTGCCGGTCACTCTCCACAAAGAGAAAAGCTTAACCCTTAAAGGGACTCTCAGGTCATTTTTCAGTATGATACTAATAGTAACCTTGAAAAGTGCTCGGGCAGCCCTTTCAGAATATGGCAAAATCATTACTGTGCTCTTTGTAGTTCTTACTATAAGCATCTGCACACACCCTGCAGGCAGCCACTTCACTAGTCCAGCTTTTACTGCTAAATAGTCCGCAGTATGTAAATGTTCATTAATATTCACTCCTACCCAGGCTGGCATTCCCTCCTCCCCTTTGCTCTATCTCACTGCAAGTTTCATTTCCTTTTTGCTGTCCTGCACGGTGCTTCTGATAGGAAGAGAGAACAGATGGCGGCACATATCTGATAGCTCATCTAGGTAAGGCAATCTCCTCCATTTGCTGCTCTGAGCACAAACCTGTGCTGTCTGTGAGAGATTCTTTGTGTTTATTTGAACATTTGTTTTGCTGCATTCAAGGAGAGCAGATACAGAAGTATACAGCCCCCTCTCATGTGAGTGATTTCTAATGCTTTGGATGTATGTTACAGCAAAGAGCAGTGATGTCCCTACATGAATATTCATCCTGTGGGGAGTGGACAGGAGAGAACTAAGTGATCACTCACTGTGATTGACAGATGGAATGGATCTCTTTATTTGCAGTTTACAGAGGATGGGGGAGTATATATAAAAGAAATACATGAATAGAAAGAGCTTCACCAGAGGAATTAGAAAATGATAGCAGTTACATAGGGATTGTTGACCTGATAGATTCCCTTTAAATCCTGCCTGTGAAATACAAGCTCCACATTATACGTTAAATTAAAAGTTATTTTAAACAACTTATACAGTGTAACTGTGAATCCAGCTCTGGTGTGAGATAAAACACTTAGTATTAAGCAGAAGACCATTATGCAGTAGAATGCAGAGCAGAGTAACTGTGAATCCTGCTCTGGTATGAGATGAAACACTTAGTAGTAAGCATGAGACCATGATACAGTAAAATGTTGAGCAGTGTAACTGTGAATCCAACACTCAGCAGTATACAGGAGACCATGATACAGTAAAAAGCTGAGCAATGTAGCAGTGATTCCAACACTTCCAACACATTACAGTTATCGGGTGGGTTCGGGATCCCCAGGTGAATTCCTTTGCGCCTCTATTTTTTCAGGCCTGGCATTTTCTGCTCGATAACTGTAATTGGCTGCATAACGTTACTCCTACGACCGAGGCCACTGCTTGATTCACGGATCCTGTCTATATGGATATATCTTGAAACCTTTCCTTGTTGCCAGGAGATGAAATTACCGGTCCATATTCCATTAAGATCTCCGGTTTGGTGCTACCAAGTTATACTGATGGCCACTTTACACACGGCTACATTTCTAGCTTATCCACAGGTAACTTACTGGCTGCAGTGAAATCATGGAGACATTATTCCATTTGTACACAGCAACAAGATAGAACCTTATCTCCATGATTTCACTGCAGCCAGTAAGATACCTGTGGATAAGCTAGAAATGTAGCCGTGTGTAAAGTGGCCATTACCGATATATGGTTATATAGGGACTAGTATATGTATTTTTGCAGATATTTTTTTCTCATCCACTTGGACATTGATTACCATCAAGAAGAGAACACTGGTATTTTCTCTACAAAACTCATAAATCTTTGCTTACAGTATTCTTTGTGTTTCCCCAGAATTCAGTTATTTAATTGTTTTTATGAGCTAATAAAGATGAATGTTTCTATTGAAATAGCTTAGTGCTCTATTATGTACTGTATAGGCTTCTCTTGAACAGAGTTTGCCTCATCATTAGGCTAATCAGAGATCTTAAACAATCCATAAGAGCAAATCCACAAAAACATCCAAATATACAAGGAAAAAAGTGGAATTTTAATTGCAAAAAAAGATATGATACTTATTTATTACTAAGGCAAAAGAGCACAACTAGTATAAAATGGGATACGAGACAGTGGACATCATTCTGTCCTTTTTGATACTAATTGTGCACTTTTCGCCTTAGTAAATAAGTATCAATCAAAATTGTACCTTTCTCCTTATATATATGGACAGAGCTGTGTCAGATATCCAGGTGAAGGACTGTCACTTTGCAACGCCATAAATGGAAGGAAGGTATTAATGACTATTTAGAAGATTGCTTAAATTTATATTAAAAAAAAACAATAAACGAAGATCAGTGCAAAAATGTGAAGTCCAAACTCAGGTGTGAGCGAATGTGGCTCCTCATACTCAATGGGGACTAGATTGTGGTGGATGTATGTGCCGATGAGGACATGACGGAGAGGCTACGTCCATAGCTGGAGAGCCTGTCCTTGCTGATAATTCCCTTGTTGGCCAGGATAGTCATGAAACTGTGTCGGAATTTGTGTCCTATGAAGGCGTAGAGGATTGGGTTAATGCAGCTGTGAGTGTAGCCGAAAACCTCCGTGATGTGCAGCGCCGTTCCCAGCTGATTCCGCAGCGCGCACGTCTCAATGACATGTCCTCTCCTCATGAGAGAGTCCACCATGACGGTGATGTTGTATGGAAGCCAACAAATCAGGAAAACCAAGAACACGGCGAGGATGACCTTCATAGCTCGGTGCTTCTGGTTGTTTTTGGTCCGAAGAAGCGTCTTAATGACGAAGCCATAACAGAAGAGCATGACGAGCAGCGGGACGAAGAACCCCATCACGTGGCGTCCGATCCTGATGTTGATCATAAAGTCTGCTGTTTCATTACCCAGGTTCTCATGACAAACGATTCCCCCCTTGGGTGTCAAAAACACATCTTTAAACCAAATGGTTGGAAAAGAAATCCCAAAGGAGATGATCCAGATGGCGATGATGCTAATCGTCACCCCGTACTTCTTGTTCGTAAAGAATTCGGTGGCATGGACTATTGCCAGGTAGCGGTCAACACTTATACAAGCCAGCAAGAAGATTCCGCTGTAAAAGTTGACTTCTTGGAGTACGGAGACGATTTTGCACATGGCGATGCCAAATACCCACTCATTGACCCTGTATGTGGCCCAGAAGGGCAGCGTTAAGGAAAACAGGAGGTCGGCGATGGCCAAATTCATCAAGTAAGCGTCAGTGGACGACTTCTTCCCTTTATTGTAGCAGATGACGAGGATCACAAGGCTGTTGCCGATGATATTGAGTAAAAAAACAGAGGCGTAAACTATGAAAACTGCGTATTTGTTCACGGGTGATGACGTAGGGCAAGGGGCGCTGTCCGGGGATGGGATGAAGGTGTTGACATCTGTGAAAGCGTCTAAGAGATCGGTGAGGTCAACATTTATGCTCATGTTTGTCCTCAGAACCTGTGGATGAGGGGGACATAAAACATAAAGTCATCACATGGCTTCTTCCAAGGTTATTCTGGAATAACACTATGCAGGGTGTGAAAGCATATAGACTCCCAAAGTGTAGGATAAAGTCAGCAAACCCAAAGCCAAATGGCAAGAGACCTCCAAGTCATTGATGAAGAAAGAACAATAAAGCTAGGGTCATATTTGCAATATTTTTATACATCCGGATCCGGATCGCGCAGCCCATAGGCTGTAATAGAAAAACCGGAGTGCCCAAATGGCAATCCGGTTACAGGATCCGGTTTTGCAGGCTGCATTTTTCGAAGCGGTTGCAAAACCGGATCTGTTTTTTTTTTTAACATGGGCGCCTATGGGAACCGGATCCGGTACCGCAAGGTACTTAAATGTACCTTGCGGTACCGGATCCAGTTCAAATCCTAATTCCAAAACCGGATGCATTAATGCATCCAGATCCGGAATTAGGATTGCATTTTTACAGATTATAAGAAGTATGAAGGCACAGTTTAATACCGGATCTGGTAATGGATCTGGTTACTGGATTGTGCCTTCTAAGTGTGACCCCAGCCTAAGCAATCATTAGATTTTGCTAATCACTAAATTCACACATCCAGTGATCACCGTTAGATCGGATCCAGCACAATCCGTTCAACTTTATTGTCCATATTGAAAAAATGATTTCTGCAGGATCCGTTTTTGTAACATTGGAATCTATGGAGAACAGATCCGGTAACTCATCGCCATTTATCTTCCATTTTTCAGTCATTTGTAAAGGATCTGTTTTTTTCTTACTGGATCAGTTTCAAAGGGAAGATAAACAGTGATCAGTTACTAGATCCGTTCTCCATAAACTCCAATGTTAAAATAACGAATCCTGCAGAAATCAATATTTTCAAAACCAACAAAAAAGTTGTGTTTGCAGAACGGATTGTGCTGGATCCACTGGATCTAACAGATGATTACTGGATGTGTGAACTGAGCCTTAGGTTCCTCGGTCACTGTTTTGACACATTACAGATTAAGCTTTCTAGTGGAAATCTCTCCAGAAAACACTTCTTCTTTGGGGAGTTGTTGGGGACGTTTTATTGTTTTGCACAGTGGATTGCTGCTGGATCTGATCTAAAGGATAATTACTGATCTTAGCCTGAGGGCAGAGACACACTTATGCGAGATGCATGCGTAATACTCGCACGAGTCTCGCATGACTCACCCGGAACGTTCCCTGCCTCTGTGAACTGGAGGTCAACAGCAGCTTGTGTTTCTATGCAGCTCCTGTCCAGAGAGGGTGAGGCTGTGTCAGGTGAGTCATGCGAGAATCGTGAGTATCTTGCATGCAGCTCACATAAGTGTGACCTTGAGCTTAGAAAAACTCACTGCTCATCCCAAAGACGAGGCTGTAACTGCAGATTTAGAAAGCATGAAAAAAACGAGACGGGGGGCACCTCAGAGATGTCAATCACACCTTCATGGACATGATATTGGTTTCCTGGACTGGACTGGTCCGCACTAAGGCTATGTTCACACATAGGATTTTTGATCTGTTGTGTGAGGATCTGTTTTACACTGCAAACCTGGATCTGTTTTTTCTCAAAAAACATATCAGAAACGCATCATCTGTTTCTGATCCACTTTTGACCTGTTAGTGATGCATTTTTCACGGGTGCGTTTTTTAAGCCCATAGACATTGGTTTAACGGCAAAACAGATCAAAGCAAACAGATCAATAATTGACGCTCATTCTTTTTTTGGATCCATTTACCACCCCAAAAACGGATCAGAAAAAACAGTGCATCTGAACAGCAATTGTTGAAAACTCATTGACTTTGCTGGACATCACAATAATAATAATAATCTTTTTTTATATAATGCCAACATATTCTGCGGATCCTATAATGTACGGGCAGCCAGAGCAATGACTGGCACAGAGCGGATCCTATAGTGTATAGTCAGCCAGTGCAATGACTGGCACAGAGTGGATCCTATAGTGTATAGGCAGCCAGTGCAATGACTGGCACAGAGCGGATCCTATAGTGTATGGGCAGCCAGTGCGATAACTGGCACAGAGCGGATCCTATAGTGTATAGGCAGCCAGTGCAATGACTGGCACAGAGCGGATCCTATAGTGTATAGTCAGCCAGTGCAATGACTGGCACAGAGCGGATCCTATAGTGTATAGTCAGCCAGTGCAATGACTGGCACAGAGCGGATCCTATAGTGTATGGGCAGCCAGTGCAATGACTGGCACAGAGCAGATCCTATAGTGTATGGGCAGCCAGTGCAATGACTGGCACAGAGCGGATCCTATAGTGTATGGGCAGCCAGTGTAATGACTGGCACAGAGCGGATCCTATAATGTATGGGCAGCCAGTGCAATGACTGGCACAGAGCGGATCCTATAGTGTATGGGCAGCCAGTGCGATAACTGGCACAGAGCGGATCCTATAGTGTATAGTCAGCCAGTGCAATGACTGGCACAGAGCGGATCCTATAGTGTATAGGCAGCCAGTGCAATGACTGGCACAGAGCGGATCCTATAGTGTATAGTCAGCCAGTGCAATGACTGGCACAGAGCGGATCCTATAGTGTATAGGCAGCCAGTGCAATGACTGGCACAGAGCGGATCCTATAGTGTATAGGCAGACAGTGCAATGACTGGCACAGAGCGGATCCTATAGTATATGGGCAGCCAGTGCAATGACTGGCACAGAGCAGAGGCATCTGAGTAATGATTGGCCAGATAGGTGATCCTGGCTGCTGCATTAAAGATGGACTGGAGAGGAGAAAGTCTAGTGTGAGAGAGGTCACTTAATAGAGAATTGCAGTAATCAAGGCGGGAGTGAATCAGGGCCACAGTGAGGGTTTTAGTTGTATCCAAGGTGAGGAAAGGGCGAATTCTAGAGATGTTCTTCAGGTGGAAGCGACAAGAACGGACGAGAGATTGTATATAGGAGGTGAAGGAGAGATCAGAGTCAAACATAACACCCAGACAGCGAGCCTGCTGACTCGGCACTATTGTGGTGCCGCACACTGAGAGAGAGATGTCATATTTAGGGAGGTTAGTGGAGGACGGGACCAGGAGTAGTTCAGTTTTGGAAAGTTGAGTTTCAGGTAGAGAGCGGACATGATATTGGAGACTGCGGTTAGACAGTCATTGGTGTTCTTTATTAGAGCGGGAGTAAGGTCAGGGGAGGAAGTGTATAGTTGTGTGTCATCAGCATAGAGATGGTACTGAAAGCCAAATCTGCTGATGGTCTGTCTGATCGGGGCCGTGTAGAGAGAGAAGAGAAGAGGACCGAGGACTGAACCCTGAGGGACCCCAATAGTGAGAGGAAGAGGGGGGAAGTGGAGCCAGAGAATGATACACTGAAAGAGCGGTCAGAAAGATAGGAGGAGAACCAGGAGAGAGCCGTGTCCCGCCACAAAAATTGATCCATTTTCACTGCAAAAACGGGCCCTCTCAAAACGCTGTGTGTGAACATAGCCTAAGTGCCCAGCTCATGGATTACTCAAGCTTATTATAATATATTTTCTACAATATAAAATTATGACTTTGCCTAAACTTTGGGGGGTGCTAGAAATCAGTGTTAATTCCTGTTGTCAGAGTCCCTTTAAATCCTTACCATGTACAATTTTACTGCAGGATTCACCTTTTTCAATGAAAAGGATGAAATCTGCACCAAATCTGCAACTAAAACCAGATGTAACTTGCCTGGATTTTGCTGCAGGAAAAATCTGCACCGAATATGCGGCAAGAAAACTCAGCCTCAAAGCTCCATAAAGTTTGAGACACAGTGTTTGTCTTACTGAGGACATAAAAAAGAAGATTGTCATTTAAGACAAAGGTGGCATATACTGTGATACCTCAGTTTTCGTTAACATTGGTTTTGATTGGTTTCGGTTTTCATTGATTTTTTTCAATGAAAATTGTGTCTCAGTTTTCGTTGGTTTTCATAGATACATCACTGCTAATTTTTCGATAAAAAATGGTGACCCACGTGATTCCCCTTCCCAAAAAATAACATGTACACCCCTCTTCTCCCCTTCCATATGCCAAAAAGAGCGTTTATAAAAAATAAAATACATATTAAAAGTTTATTCTTCACATTAGTGTTTCATATTCATTTTATAGTATTTCTGAGTGTTTCCAGTATTCACCGCTCTGTTTATTCCCTATAAAATGTGGGGTTTTTTGTATGTATTTTGCAGTGTCTAATAACTAATTAATTGATTTTCCTATGAAAATCGTTGCCTCGGTTCTCATCGGTTTCGGTTTGCGCCGATAGTTTTCAGACGGATTATCAACGAAAAAACGAGATATCACTGTAAAATTAATGGTTTATTGGCACAAAGTATTGCTGCGGTCCCTGCTGCTTCTGGCGGTATTACTCAACTTTTTTATCAGTGAGATTATATGGTCAAATTTTGTCCTAATACGGTGAAAGATGACTTGACCATGATAGTAATGATCACGCATTCCTCTGCTATTAGGCTGTGTGCACACAATCCGGAGGCGCTGCGTGTTGGACGTCTCCGTCCGCGCCTATTGGAAAACCGTGGGTGAACGCAGGGGACCGCATCTGCTCTGTGCTCTCGATCTGCGGGCGGCTTCTCCTCCATTCACCTGATGGATAACTCTTCCGACTCCGCAGCAATAAATTAACATACTGCAAAGATGCAGAAGTCCAGCAACCTGCACTGCAGGGAGAAGCATAGTGAGGATAGGATCTCTACAAATCATCCACTGTGCTACTACTGTATAACGCGTTTTGGACGGAGCGTAGTACACTGCATCAAAGCACTGCTATTCCTGATCGTGTGCATGCACCATTGGCTATGCGCCCACTGTGCATTTTTGCTGCTTTTTTTGCTGCGTTTCTTGCACCAAAAATCTATCACTCACAGTTTTGTAATGAAAGTCAATGCGATTTTCCAAAAGCGTGCACACATGTGCGTTTTTGTTGCAGATATCACCTGCGTTTTTTTTATGTTCCCTGCAGTGATCTTGTGCTTTTTTGGGCTGCGTTTTCCAACTGACGGCTATTATAATGCAGCTGGAAAACGCAGCGCTGAAAAAAGCAGCAGAAATGCACCGGTATGATGATACCTGTGAATCTGGACAGCGTGCAAGCACATTGTGTAAGTCATTCATAAGCAAATATGAAAACTTCGTTACAACATGTTGGGTAAAACGGTTTCTTTTGTGCAACGTTTTTGCTTAAGGGAATTTCACAAATGCTCAAACGTTTATAATGGACAATTAGAATCCAGCCGCCTCCCTGCAGAATGTTCACTTACATAACCTACAAGTGATATCGATGTGAACGGGTATTTGCTTTCTCTTTGTTTGTTTTAAGAGTTTGCTGAAACAGCTTAAAAAAGTTTTTCAAATCTTTTTGCAAAGTTTTTCTTGGAGCCTCTTTTTACAGCCTCAAAGTTTAGAGCAGAATCCACCAGGAGTCACTGCATAGAATGGACATGCGGTTTATTTTCCCCCCGCCCAGGGGCGCAACTACAACAGTTGAAGGGGTGTAACTACAATAGGTTCAGGGGTTCCTATCACACCCGGGTCCTGGAGCCTAGGGGGCCCCAAAAGTCCCTTTGGCTATAGAAAAAGACTAATGCTATTAAAGGTTTGCCCATGGGGCCCCATTTGGAGCTTTCGCATTGGGGCCCATGAGCTTCACGTTACGCCACTGCTCCCATCAGATGTTTTTTAAAACCTGAAGAGTAGGAAAAATACTCAAATAACTGAACGTAAGCAAAGTGGTTGAATAGGGAAAGTCAAGTTTTTTGAGCATATTTTTTTCCAATCCAAAAAATTCCAAAATTTGTACGGAAAAAACACTTTTATGTTCATATATTCATGACCATAGTATTAAGGGCTTCTGTAATTAAGTCTTCCAGGTTCTAGAGAGTTATTTTTTTTTCTTACGTGTGAGATGGAGACTGAATAGGACGCGTTGCCCCATAGATACAGACATTGCACAAAGCAGATGAATTCCTGACATATGAGGAAACTGGCCGTTGCAAAATATAAGGGGTTAATTTCCTAGGAGGTGTTTTTGTCCGGTATTTTTTGCAATTTGCTTTGCTCATTTAGAAAAGTAAGTTGAGACATAAATCATTTCACGTAATTAAACTAAACACAGTGATTGCAAAAAAATCTAAAATCTGCAATTGCTTGATGTAATTCAATGTGGTAGCAGAATTTTTAAAAAGCGTCTAGACCCCCCCAAAAAAATGTATCAAGATGGAAATGTACAATTTTGTGAATGCAGCTCATATGAAAACTTACGTGTCACCATAGTCATGGGTACTAGACTAATTCGCTTAGGTAAAACCGGACAGGTGGTTGTTGTCCATGTAACTATCAGCACAGCTAGAACTGACCTCCTGAAGCAGTCAATGGGCGCCCAATTTTGATCAATTACTTTGTGTGCGGCCATTAACCGCTGCAGATGGATGGAGATTCACACATCTCGTCCAAGTCTTTTAGGCTAGCTTCACACCACGGTTTTGTTTGCCAGGGTAGATCCTGTTTTTGTGGGATCCACCAGACAGAACCTGACAGGACAGGATGTGCACAAAGTGTGGCCAAATATGGTCCCAGATCCCGTTTTTAGCCAGGATTTGTTTTCTGCTGCTGTCCATGGTGCTGAAGTCTGCCTGTGTCTGCTCTGCCGCTGTCCATGCTGCTAAAGTCTGCCTGTGTCTGCTCTGCTGCTGTCCATGGTGCTGAATTCACAGCCTGTGCATGAAATACTGCTTTCCATGGTGCTGACGTCTGCCTGTGTCTGCTCTGCCACAGTCCATGGTGCTGACATCTGCCTGTGTCTGCTCTGCCACTGTCCATGGTGCTGAATTCACAGCCTGTCATGAAATACTGCTTCCATGGTGCTGACGTCTGCCTGTGTCTGCTCTGCCGCTGTCCATGGTGCTGACATCTGCCTGTATCTGCTCTGCCGCTGTCCATGGTGCTGACGTCTGCCTGTGTCTGCTCTGCCGCTGTCCATGGTGCTGACGTCTGCCTGTGTCTGCTCTGTTGCTGTCCTAGGTGCTGAACTCACAGCCTCTGCATGAAATACTGCTTTCCATGGTGCTGAAATTTAGATGGCAGGATTTCTGAGCACGCTCTGTGCAAAACGCATCCGATTTTTTCACGGATCCAGCGCTCCCAGACTCCCTTGTTATAGGCGCTGGATCACCCCGGCTCTGGGACTGTCCGATTATTTTCACCAGAGCCCAAAACCGCCGCAGTCTCCGATTTTGTGCACTGTGAAAAACCGGACAAAACCAGATCAGGCACAGAATACACAAACTTGATGGCCAAATATGACCAGCCCGGCACCATAGGGATACATGGGAGGCAAAACCGGATCAGGTTCTGTCTGGTTCAAACCAGATAGAACCTGATGTCAAAAACCGTGGTGTGAAACCAGCCTTACTGTTTTCCATTTTCCTCCGTTAGACTATGTTCACATGTTGTGTTTTTGCTGCATTTTTCATGAATTTTATGTAAATTCAAAGTTGCTTTTTCCTACTCCAGAAAAAGCAATCAGAAACCAATAATCTCCTGCACAAGATTGTTTGTTTTTTTTCTGCAGCGTCTAATTCTATCATTGTTTTTGCAGCGTTTTTTCACCATTGAAAGCAATGAGAGTGGAAAAATGCAACAGCCACATTTTTGCTTCGATTTTGTTGTGTTTTTCTTTTGCGGTGAATAAAATGAACTTTATTAAACATTTACTGTAGACAAATGACACCAAAACACAACAAAAAAACAAAGCAAAATCTGCTTTTTGGAAGCAGCTTTTTTATTAGTTGTGGCTGCAGAAAAAAACGCAACGTGTGAACACAGCCTTACTTTCTACAGATTATGAAGGAAGGAAAGGAGGGCAATAATGGAGTATCACAAGATGGCAGAATATGACTACACGGGATGCATTTGCATATCCACAGAAACTCATAATTCTGCATAGTAGCTGTATACACAAAATGCAGTTTGATTCCTTTGTGTTATTATAGATTTATTGAGCAAGAGAAAATTGGTTGCAAAGGTTTCTGCGAGTAAAAATATTCTCCATAAATCTCAATGTGGTTATTTCTGCCATATGTGCATGAATTTCTGCAAGCTCCAATTAGAGAAGTGAGGACATTTTTGTTATAAGGCTATGTGCCCACACTGCAGATTCAGTGCAGTAATTTTCTGCATCTTGTGGCAGAAAAACGCACCCAAAAACACACCAAGTTTTTTGCCATGCAGTTTTGTTATTAAGTCAAATGGCTGGAGGGGCTGGGAAACACGCACCAATCATTGACATGTTGCAGTTATTTCTGCACCATAATCTGCAGCAAATATGCAAAGAAAAAAAAAGCAACATTGGCACAGCACTTCTGAAATGTCATAGAGTTTTCTGACTTCAGGATAGTGATGCAGATTTGTCAAAAAATGCATAGAAAAATGCATCAAAATAAGACATCGTGGCCATTTGGCCTAATGCATTTTCCAGGTGTGAATTTTAATTTTAGGGGTTGCAAGCTTCCATGGTCCTATATCCGGCTCTTCTTTATCCTTAAAAGTAATTTTGACTGCTGTCAGAGCCAAGTACATTTCTAGACTAGCAGCATGGGCGTATCTAGAATTGCATAGAAAGCCCCGCACTACTATGTGGACCTGGTATGTGCTGACCTTATGTCCATAAGGAGAGGCTGCTTCACCACACTGTCAGGGTGCAATCCCATTGACAGAAAACTCGAGTAATCACAAGAAGAAAAGATAGGATGCACTCACTGCTGGCGGTCTTTGGAAGGACTTTGACAAGCACACAGGTAACTTGCGGGAAGCTGCAGGATGCGGGTGTTGATGACTATTTTTTATTGGGGGACAGGCAGGGTGAACCTAGCCTCTCTGCTGCCTGAGGCGAACTGCAAAACGGCGCCCCCCCCCCACCCGCTAGAAAAAATTTTTAATTGATAAAAATAAATCTGGTTCCTACAGATTTATATTTATCCTGTAAAAATGAGCAAAATAGTGGACATTTTAGTTTACTGAAACAGAAAAAAAAGATGTCCACACAAAGATGTCTGCACCATCACACGCACATACGAGACCCACACAGAAGAATCCAGGACAAGGATCATTAATGGCAATGGCAGCTTGGCACAAGCATTTAGACACATAATGACAACTGGCAGAGCCGTGGTCCTGCAGGCAGAACTGATTGCCAACCTCTGACACATGCCTGCAAAACTCTGGACCGCTGCCTGGCACTGAATATTCAGACAAGTCACCATGCCGCACCTTCCACACAACACAGGTAAAGACCTGCAGTCTGAGCATCAACAAGCCGCCACTGCACTAAGTTGGTAAAATGGCGCTTCTTCTCCATCCAACAGACCACACTTACTCCCGAATTGCTTAGCCAATCACAAGCGCCACACACGGGGCTGTCTTTATGTAATTAATAACAGGGTCCTTCCTATTGGGTTGAGCAAAGGATATGGGAGCAGGAAGGGGGAAGAGCACCACCGACCAACCGCCGCTCAGGAGAAAGATGGCTTGATGCCTGAATGTACCGAGGGCGGCACTGGACCTGGTGTGTAAGGGTGGTTTCACATTTGCATTCGGAATGCAAGCGTAACAGAACGCAGCCAAACGCTGCGTTCCTATGTTTAACATGGGAACGATTCCGTTTGGATGCGCATAATTTATACGCCCTCCTCCGCCCTCCAAATGCAACATGTTGCATTTTTTGTGCGTTCACAGGTGCTTGTTTTATCAGCAAGTGCCGGCAAGAGCAGAAACAATGCATGGATCTCAATGGATCCGCACTGTCCTCCGCATGGCAGCGCAGGAGAACGCTGCGGATCACATTGAAATTTCATCGTCGGCGGCTGGGAGGTGGAGGATCTCCGCCACAGATCTCCGCCTCCCGGCCGCCGTCGAGATCACTGATTGGCTGGCCGAGCACCATACTGATGAGAATCTCCTCTGCGTTCACATCAGTATGGCAGCGTTTGCCCTGCGTTTGCATGCCCTGCGCATGCAGACACAAATGCAAATCTGAAACCAGCCTAAGTTATGGCCAATCAGTCCTGCAACAGAGGGACAATGCATCCTGCATCATAGAAATCATAGGGCCCCATAGCAGAAGTTCTAATTGGGCACCCCCCAACAAAAGCAATATTTGGCTGGGTCACATAGGTACATCTCTCACAATATGTCAGCCTTTACAAAGTAATTTTCCTCCTACTGAAGCCCCTAGATTCCCCTTTCATTGCCCCTCTAAAGTGTGATGCCAACAAAAGTGCCCCACAAACACTGTATGATCCCCCACAGTGCATTCCTCCACATGCACAGTATGATGACCCTACTGCACCTCCTGCAACTACCCCAGTACAGCATGATCCCCAACTATGACCGCCGCCCAGCCCTCCATGTAGTAAAATGGACCTATGTACAGTATAATGGCTCCCAACACAGCCCTCAAATAGCCCTTCATAAAGTATAAAGGCTCCCTTGTAGCCTCCAAGTATTATCATGCCTCCCACAGAGCCCTCCAAATATTATAATGGCTTCCAAATAGTATAATTTGCTCCATATAATATAATACACCCCCATAGTATTCCACATAGTATACCGCATTCCTCCATATATTATGCACCCCCATAGTCTTCTATAAAATAGAATGCACCCCCCACAGTACTCGATATAGAAAAACGCACCCCCACAGTCCTCCATATAGTATATTGCACTCCGTAGTCCTCCAAATAGCATATTGCACCCCCACAGAACTCCATAGAGAACAATTCACCCCCACAGTACTTGATATAAAATAATGCACCCCCACACTCCTCCATGTAGTATAATGCACCCCACAGTCCTCCATATAGAATAATGCAGCCCCACAGTCCTCCATATAGAATAATCACCCCCACAGTCCACCATATAGATTAATGCACCTCCACAGTCCTCCAAATAGTATAATGCACCCCACAGTCCTCCATATAGCATAATGAACCCCCACAGTCCTCCATATAGCATAATACACCCCCATATTGCATACTGCACCCCCATAGCTCTCCATACAGCATATTTGACCCCCATAGTCCTCCATATAGTATAATGCATCCCCTATAGCCTTCCTTATAGTATAATGCACCCCCATAGTCTTCCATATAATATAATGGGCCACAATAGTTCTCCATATAGTATATTGCACCCCCATTGTCCTATATTATATTGTACATTACATAGTTTCCCATCAGTGTACTCACTAAAAAAAACTATTAAAAAAATAAAAAGTAAATACCTCTTCTCCTCAGCATCTCCTCTGCCGCTCTGCACGTCTCAGCACAGTGGCGCTAAGTGATGACATCATTGTTCCCCGCCGTGCTGAGCTGCAGAGGGGTGGACAGCGGTGGCAAGGACTTGGGAGAAGAATGCTGCCGGCAGAGGCGGCCGGGACTATAGGAGCGGCATGCTCGGGGGGCCACCACTGGTACACACATGGCTCCGCTCCGTACACCTAGTACACACTCAGCTCCGTACACCACGTACGCCTCGTACACAAGCTGCTCTGCTCCGTACAACTCGTACACACACGGCTCTGCTCCGTACACCTCGTACACAAGCGGCTCTGCTCCATACACCTCGTACACAAGCGGCTCTGCTCCATACACCTCGTACACAAGCGGCTCTGCTCCGTACACCTCGTACACACGCAGCTCCGCTCCGTACACCTTGTACACTCTCAGCTCCACAATGTACACACGTGGCTTCACTCTATACACCTCGTACACACACGCCTCCGCTCTGTACACCTCGTACACACGCGGCTCTGTTCCGTACACCTCATACACACTCGGCTCTGCTCCGTACACCTCGTACACACACGCCTCCGCTCTGTACACCTCGTATACACGCGGCTCTGCTCCGTACACCTCATACACACTCGGCTCTGCTCCGTACACCTCATACACACTCGGCTCTGCTCCGTACATCATTGTTCCCCGCCGTGCTGAGCTGCAAGGGGGTGGACAGCGGCGGCAAGGACTTGGGAGAAGAATGCTGCCGGCAGAGGCTGCCGGGACTATAGGAGCGGCATGCTCGGGGGGGCCACCACTGGTACACACATGGCTCCGCTCCGTACACCTAGTACACACTCAGCTCCGTACACCACGTACGCCTCGTACACAAGCGGCTCTGCTCCGTACAACTCGTACACACACGGCTCTGCTCCGTACACCTCGTACACAAGCGGCTCTGCTCCATACACCTCGTACACAAGCGGCTCTGCTCCATACACCTCATACACAAGCGGCTCTGCTCCGTACACCTTGTACACAAGCGGCTCTGCTCCATACACCTCGTACACAAGCGGCTCTGCTCCGTACACGTTGTACACATGTGGCTCTGCTCTGTACACCTCGTACACATATGACTTCGCTCTGTACACACCATACACACGTGGCTCCGTTTCGTACACACGTGGCGCCGCTTCGTACACCTCGAACACTGGGCTCCGCTGCGAAAGCCTCGCACACACGGCTCTGCTCCGTATGCCTCGTACACACGCGGCTCCGCTCCGTACACCTTGTACACTCTCGGCTCTGCTCCATACACCTTGTACACACTCGGCTTCGCTCCGTACGTCTCGTACACACGCGGCTCCGCTCCGTACACCTTGTACACTCTCAGCTCCACAATGTACACACGTGGCTTCACTCTATACACCTCGTACACACACGCCTCCGCTCTGTACACCTCGTACACACACGGCTCTGCTCCGTACACCTCGTACACAAGCGGCTCTGCTCCGTACACGTTGTACACATGTGGCCTGCTCTGTACACCTCGTACACATATGACTTCGCTCTGTACACACCGTACACACGTGGCTCCGTTTCGTACACACGTGGCGCCGCTTCGTACACCTCGTACACACTGGGCTCCGCTGCGAAAGCCTCGCACACACGGCTCTGCTCCGTATGCCTCGTACACACGCGGCTCTGCTCCGTACACCTTGTACACTCTCGGCTCTGCTCCATACACCTTGTACACACTCGGCTTCGCTCCGTACGTCTCGTACACACGCGGCTCCGCTCCGTACACATTGTACACTCTCAGCTCCACAATGTACACACGTTGCTTCACTCTATACACCTCGTACACACACGCCTTCGCTCTGTACACCTCGTACACACACGGCTCTGCTCCGTACACCTCGTACACAAGCGGCTCTGCTCCATACACCTCGTACACAAGCGGCTCTGCTCCGTACACGTTGTACACATGTGGCTCTGCTCTGTACACCTCGTACACATATGACTTCGCTCTGTACACACCGTACACACGTGGCTCCGTTTCGTACACACGTGGCGCCGCTTCGTACACCTCGTACACACTGGGCTCCGCTGCGAAAGCCTCGCACACACGGCTCTGCTCCGTATGCCTCATACACACGCGGCTCCGCTCCGTACACCTTGTACACTCTCGGCTCTGCTCCATACACCTTGTACACACTCGGCTTCGCTCCGTACATCTCGTACACACGCGGCTCCGCTCCGTACACCTTGTACACTCTCAGCTCCACAATGTACACACGTGGCTTCACTCTATACACCTCGTACACACACGCCTCCGCTCTGTACACCTCGTACACACGCGGCTCTGCTCCGTACACCTCGTACACAAGCGGCTCTGCTCCATACACCTCGTACACAAGCGGCTCTGCTCCGTACACGTTGTACACATGTGGCTCTGCTCTGTACACCTCGTACACATATGACTTCGCTCTGTACACACCGTACACACGTGGCTCCGTTTCGTACACACGTGGCGCCGCTTCGTACACCTCGTACACACTGGGCTCCGCTGCGAAAGCCTCGCACACACGGCTCTGCTCCGTATGCCTCGTACACACGCGGCTCCGCTCCGTACACCTTGTACACTCTCGGCTCTGCTCCATACACCTTGTACACACTCGGCTTCGCTCCGTACATCTCGTACACACGCGGCTCCGCTCCGTACACCTTGTACACTCTCAGCTCCACAATGTACACACGTGGCTTCACTCTATACACCTCGTACACACACGCCTCCGCTCTGTACACCTCGTACACACGCGGCTCTGCTCCGTACACCTCATACACACTCGGCTCTGCTCCGTACACCTCGTACACACACGGCTCCACTCTGTACACCTCGTACACACACGGCTCCACTCTGTACACCTCGTACACACACGGCTCCACTTTGTACACCTCGTACACACTCGGCTCCACTCTGTACACCTCGTACACACAGGGCTCCGCTCTGTACACCTCATACACACACGGCTCCGCTCCGCCCACCTCATACACACACGATTCCGCTCCGCACACCTCGTACATACACAGCTTCACTCCATACACCTCATACACACGCACCTCCACTCTGTACACCTTGAACACTCAGCTCCACTCCATATACCTCATACATACACAGCTCTGCTACATTAATTTACACTGTAAAGCCTCAGCCCCACACATAAACTTCACCTCATCCAGCACCATGGTGGAGTCCTGGCTGCATACTGAGGAGCTGATCATGTGACCCACCTGACCCCTCCCCTCCTTTGACATCATCACAGGTCCTGTCAGCGCGAGGCACAGTGAAGCATGAAGCCGGCTCACACAGCCGGCTCACACAGCCGGCTCACACAGCCGGCTCACACAGCCGGCTCACACAGCCGGCTCACACAGCCGGCTCACACAGCCGGCTCACACAGCCGGCTCACACAGCCGGCTCACACAGCCGCACGGTGGGGGAGGGGGGGGGTGTTTGGAGACCGCGGCCGCTGCCGCTCACACTGCCACACTGGAGGGGGGGGTGTTTGGTGTTTGGAGACCGCGGCTGCTGCCGCTGCGGCAGGAGTCTGCTGAGCCTGGGGCAGATGCCCCGCCAGCAGCCCCAGATACGCCAAGCCTGGTCGCAGCGTCGGCGGCCAGGACTGTAGGAGCGGCATCTGCAGGGGGCCGCACTACCACCAGGCGCTCCTGAAGACGCCGCCCCATGTCTACCAGCAGGGCTCGCCGCCTGAGGCTGACACTTCATGTCGCCTCATGGATGCTGCGGCCCTGGGGACAGGGCATGGGCATAACTACAACAGGTGCAGGGGTTGCAAGCGCCTAGGGGGCCCCAAAAGTCCTTTTGACCTATAGAAAAAGACTATTGCTAGTAAAGATTTGTAATAATTGGGGGCCCCGTAGGAGCTTTTGCATCAGGGCCAATGAGCTTCAAGTTATACCACTGACTAGCAGACAATTGCTGTCGTGCTTAAGGCGCTCTGTGCTCTTTGTGCAATACTCTCACGGGATGGAGTAAGCTCTTCTTCTCTTTTATAGAACTTGTTTATGACTTTTACATCCCAATATACAAAAATCCCCTTATAGCAAAATGGGTGTAGGGCGTGTGAGTCCTCAGTAAGTGAAAGTTCCCCCTTTCTCCATGTTAGGACTCACGTCTCTATTAGATACTGCAAATATCCCAGTAGCAAAGCCCTTGTGACCAGCTAGTGGCAGGACACCCATAAATCCCCTTATTACCGACACCAATGAGGCCAGTTTGTGTGCGTGTTTTGTTTGCCCGCTGCGCCATCTTGAATGCAAAGTCAAAAAATGGTAAACCAGGATGGGGTCATTTGATTTCTGACATTTTTTAAGCTTTGTCTTGTCCTTATACCCCAATAAGATGTCATTCAAGTCAGGAGACCAGGTGACCCTAAAAAGACGCGAGAAGGAGCCGTAAACCAAGATTAGATGGGCCGCTAAGAAGATGTCATGGAGGGGTATCCCCCAATACACTAATGGGCCCGTAGTTTGCCAAGGGTGATGAAAGCCAGACTTATAGCAATTTGATGACATCCATGGTGGCTCCAAAATAATTAGAATTCCCTTTATCCATCATATGGACATCCCCAAGATGCACTTCATAACATTTACATCCATATTCAGGACATATTTTTAATTTCCACCAACACCCACACAACTGCCGAAAAGTGCCCGCTGCCCACCCACTGAACCACTTATTCCATGGGTCGATCCCACAGTAAAAAACCCAGGACACTTGAAATTCTGAACCAAAGAGAACAGAAATGTGTTTTTAAGCATTTTTGCCCTCTTGGTTACTCTACACAATTGGTTGCTATGGGTAACGGGGCCTAGTCTAGACCAGCGATGGCAGAATCAGCTATGATTTACTTCATGAATATATCACCAGATAGAAATCTGTCAAAAATGTTTACTTTTACCCAATATGGAGCTTGTTTTACACATTTAGCCCCTGTCAGCACTCGGGGCATGAATGTAAACAGGGCAGCCACGGGTGACACACCGTTCTGAGTGAGGTTACATTCGGTGCCCTTCCACTTAACGGCTTATTTCATGGGTCGATCCCAAAGAAAAAAAAACCAGGACATCTGAAATTCAGAACCAAAGAGGAGGCGGAAACTTTTTGTAAGCATTGTGGCCATTTTGGTTACTATACATAATAGGTTGCTATGGGCAACGGGGCCTAGTCTAGATTAGAGATGGCAGACTCAGCTATCATTTGCTTCATGCAGGGCCGGCGTCAGCACCCGGCGTACCCGGGCAAGAGCCGGGGCCCGACGGCTTGGAGGGGGCCCACCGGGCCCCTGAGGGCTAGGGTCACACTTGTGTTGTGACCCTAGCCTGACGCAAGTATTGTCTGCTGCAGCGCAGAGCGTTTAACGCTATGCGCTGCCAGCAACTGAGCCCATAGAAACCCGCAGTTTACATTGACAACCATTGTTGTCATGGTAAACGTCGGGTTTCTATGGGCTGCCTCCAGCGCATAGCAGCGTTGCAACATACAATACTTGCTTAAGGCTAGGATCACAATGCAAGTGTGATCCTAGCCTCAGGGGCCCCTGAGCACTGCCACCACAGCCAGAGCCATATCCAGGGGGCAGCTGGGGGGTCATTTTCAAGCTCCTGCAGGCTGCAGCACCGGAGGGTCTCCCTCCTCCCCCCTCCACAGGAGCCGGCAGAGCTGCACACTCTGTGCTAGTGTGCTTACAGGACCTGTGATGATGTCAATGGATGGGGAGGAGTCAGGGGTCTCATGATCAGCTCCTCAGTGTATCCAGGACTGTGCTGGCCATGAATGATGCTCAAATAAGGTGACGTTTGTGTGTGGTCAGGAGGCATTTACAGTGTGAATGTAGCAGAGGTGAGTGTGTACTAGGTGTATGGCAATTAGGTGAAGGTTATGTGTGGGTCAGGAGGGATTTACAGTGTGAATGTAGCAGAGCCGTGTGTGTACGAGGTGTACGGAGCGGAGCCGTGTGTGTACGAGGTGTACGGAGAGGAGCCGTGTGTGTACGAGGTGTACGGAGAGGAGCCTGTGTGTACGAGGTGTACGGAGCAGAGCCATGTGTGTACGAGGTGTACGGAGCTGAGCCGTGTGTGTACGAGGTGTACGGAGAGGAGCCGTGTGTGTACGAGGTGTACGGAGCGGAGCCGAGTGTGTACGAGGTGTACGGAGAGGAGCCGTGTGTGTACGAGGTGTACGGAGAGGAGCCTGTGTGTACGAGGTGTACGGAGCAGAGCCATGTGTGTACGAGGTGTACGGAGCTGAGCCGTGTGTGTACGAGGTGTACGGAGAGGAGCCGTGTGTGTACGAGGTGTACGGAGCGGAGCCGAGTGTGTACGAGGTGTATGGAGCAGAGCCGTGTGTGTATGAGGTGTACGGAGCAGAGCCGAGTGTGTACGAGGTGTACAGAGCAGAGCCATGTGTGTACGAGGTGTATGGAGCAGAGCCGCGTGTGTATGAGGTGTACGAAGCAGAGCCGCGTGTGTACGAAGTATGTGTACCAGTGGTAGCCCCCCGCGGATTCCGCTCCTATAGTCTCAGCCACCTTTGCCAGCAGCATTCTTCTCCATAGTCTCTTCTGCCGCTGTCTGCATTCTGCAGCTCAGCATGGAGGGGCACGATGTCATCACTGTGCTGATATGTGCAGAGCGACCGGAGGAGACCGGAGCGGCGAGAAGAAAGGTGAGGAGAAAGAGAGATCCAGACACTCCGCCTGGCTGCGGTGCCACCATATGGCAGTGCGGCTCCATTGAGCTGCTTGCATTATTTGTGTGCTTGAGAATGCTCGTGTATATACCAAACATCCTCAGACGCACAAAAATGCAACATTTTGCATTTGAAGGGTATTTTTAAAAGGCGCAAGGGAATGCAATCGCATTTTAGCCCGCTCCTAACAATGTGTAATATACCGTATATACTCGCGTATAAGCCGAGTTTTTCAGCCCAAACATTGGGCTGAAAAGTACCCCCCTCGGCTTATACGCGAGTCAGTGCTGTATACCGATGTATACATCGGTACATACCGATGTATACATCGGTATACAGCAGCCCCCGCATCCCCAGTAATGCAGGGCCCCCCCAGCCTCACTCCGGTCACCTGTAAAGCAAACTATACTTATCAATGTCCCGCTGTCCACGCCCGCTCGCCGCTGCCGTCCACGATCCTCCATCTTCATGCGTCTTCTTCCTGTTTCTGTGCTCGTCGCAGGCAATGACGTAATTCCCTGCGACGAGCACAGGAAACAGGAAGAAGACGCATGAAGATGGAGGATCGTGGACGGCAGCGGCGAGCGGGCGCAGACAGCGGGACATTGATAAGTATAGTTAGCTTTACAGGTGACCGGAGCGAGGCTGGGGGGCCCTGCATTACTGGGGCTGCTGTATACTACCGCTGGGGCTGCAATATACTACTTCTGGGGCTGTATACACTACCACTGGGGCTGCGTGTATACTACCACTGGGGCTGTATATACCTCTGGGGCCCTGTATACTACCACTGGGGCTGTATATACCTCTGGGGCCCTGTATACTACCACTGGGGCTGTATATACCTCTGGGGCCCTGTATACTACCACTGGGGCTGTATAAACCACTGGGCTGTATATACTACCACTGGGGCTGTATATACCACTGGGGCTGTATATACTGCTGGGGCTGCGTCTATACTACCACTGGGGCTGTATATACCACTGGGGCTGTATATACTACTGGGGCTGCGTGTATACTACCACTGGGGCTGTATATACCACTGGGGCTGTATATACTACTGGGGCTGCGTGTATACTACCACTGGGGCTGTATAAACCACTGGGGCTGTATATACTACCACTGGGGCTGTATATACCACTGGGGCTGTATATACTGCTGGGGCTGCGTCTATACTACCACTGGGGCTGTATATACCACTGGGGCTGTATATACTACTAGGGCTGCGTCTATACTACCACTGGGGCTGTATATACCACTGGGGCTGTATATACTACTGGGGCTGCGTGTATACTACCACTGGGGCTGCTGTATCTACCTCTGGGACTGCTGTATACCACACTGCTGGGGGCTGTATACTTGTGCTAGGGTCCACCCTCGGCTTATACACGAGTCAATAGATTTTCCCAGGTTCTGGGGGCAAAAGTAGGGGGGTCGGCTTATACACGGGTCGGCTTATACACGAGTATATACGGTACCCACTGTCAGAAACAGCTCTTGCTGGATTCGGCAGTCACTGTTCCTGTAAGGCTGCCTTCACATAGGAGTTTTTTAAAAAATGTGGCAGTTGCGGTAAAAAAAACCCCGCATCTGCCGCATTTTCCGTCTAGCGGCTGCACTTGCTGCACGTTTGCGGCAAGCCCCATGCATTGTCTATGGGGCTTGCGGTAAGTGTGCGGCTATATATATATATATATATATATATATATATAATATATATATATATATATATATATATATATATATATATAATATATATAGTCCGCGATATGTACTTAAAGGGGGCCCACTGAGACCTTTTCGCCCGGGGCCCACAGAAACCTGGAGCCGACCCTGGCTTCATGGATATATCACCAGTTAGGAATCTGTCAACAAATGTTTGTTTTTGGCCAATATGGAGCACATTTGGCCCCTGTCAGCACCCAGGCCCTAACTGTAAACAGTGCAGCTGAGGGTGACACACCGTTCTGAGTCACGTTATGTTCGGTGGTTATTGCATTGTGACATTTTTAATACTAAGGGGCCTGTGTCGTCATTACAATGAGTTCCCACAGGCCTTAATTCTATGGAAATATCACAACTACAGTGATGGAGCCAGCACCTTGTAAACCTGAGCCACCTCCTTCAGGATAAATGGCGCCCCAGGGCCCAATCCATTAGCTTTTTGCCTGCAACATCTAGCATACATGAACAGCGGACGCGTGCACTGCGTTTTTGCATCGGTTTATTAAGAGCTGCATTATATCGTCATCTAAATGCTATGACAAGATTCGATCACAGCTATTTAACCTCTTAGATTCTGCTTTCAAGCTTAGCAATGGCATTTAAGAGGTTGGAAATGGGCAAATATGACGCCTGTCACATCCCAAAGCCTTCCCTCAACATGAATGCAGTGTATTGATGGCATCGTCATGGAAACTGGCGAGGACTGCCATGTTTATCCACCTTTGAAGCCCAGCAATACGTGGCAAAAAAGTAAAAATAAAATATATTATAAAGTATATAAAAGTTCAAATAACTCCCCCCTTTTATCTAGAACATAAATAAGATCTAAAAAATAACATATTTTGCCTCGACTGGACATAACAGTCCGAACTAATACTATATCAGAATATTTATCCCATATAGTGAATGGCAAACAGAAAAAGTTAGAATGGCTGATTTTTGTTTACATTGCCTCCTTAGGGTGCGTGCACACGATCAGTGTACGCAGCGTTTTGGACGCAGCGGCAAAACGCTGCGTAGTCCAGTACTAGCATAGTGGATGGGATTTCAAGAAATCCCATCCTCACTATGCGTAACCTGCCCGCAGCGTGTTTGGAGCTGCGGTGCGGGTTGCCGGGAGTCCACATGTTCATTTCATGCTGCGGAGTCGGAAGCGGCTCCGATCGGGTAACTGCTGGGAGAAGCCGCCCCGCACCTGCCGCACACGGTGAGTACAGGGCGGCTGCGGTCTTCCTGCGGCCACCCGCGGCTTCCCTCAGTTCCGGAGGAGCTGCGTCCAACACGCAGCTCCTCAGGACCGTGTGCACACACCCTTAGGCTGTGTTCGCACGCTGAGCTTGGAAGTCCAAAATCTGCACCTACTGGCAGAAAAATGCACGGTGTGTTTTTGAAGCGTTTTTGGTGCAGATTTGATGCAAATTTTATGTTGTTTTGTTACTGTTTCAATAAAACCTGGGTACTTTGGCAAAAAAAAATGATGTCAAACAAAAAAATAAGTTTTAAGGCCGCTTTACACATCGTGATATTGCAACGCAACTACGATAAAAAGTCACGTGGTACAGGCATTGCAGTTGATATCGTTCGTGCGTTGTGTCGTGTAAATTGGCAACACGACTCAAAAACGATGGAACCACGATATCGTTTTTGGATTGTGCAGGCTCTTCAACCGTGCAATATTGGCTAGGCGATGTGGCAGGATCTTGCTGTGTGACAGCGCAAGTACGATTTGGAGAGCAACTTCCCCTATTCACTCCAATGTTAATTGGTCGTTCCCTGAGTTGCTCAGAGACAGTGTGAATAAGGGGCGTGCTACATCGTAGTTGCGTTGCCTGCCGATATCTCCCTGTGTAACATCTACTATGCGATCTTGGACAAGTGCCAAAAAAAGTGCGTGCTCCCGTGAGATCGTATGCAATATCGGAACGATATTGAGACGTGTAAAGCGGCCTTAAGTCATAAGTGTTGGATGTGGAAAAGAATAAATGAAAACTGCAAAGAGAGTAAATTTGGAGCCATCAATGCACAAAAATCTGAGATGGCTCCTGAGCTGAACTTGAAATATCTAGATTTTTGTTTTTTAAATGTTGACAAGGATGTGGCGGCACTGTGGTTGGAAATAAGATAAGAAATACAGTTAGGGCCAGAAATATTTGGACAGTGACACAAGTTTTGTTATTTTAGCTGTTTACAAAAACATGTTCAGAAATACAATTATATATATAATATGGGCTGAAAGTGCACACTCCCAGCTGCAATATGAGAGTTTCCACATCCAAATCGGAGAAAGGGTTTAGGAATCATAGCTCTGTAATGCATAGCCTCCTCTTTTTCAAGGGACCAAAAGTAATTGGACACTGGACTCTAAGGGCTGCAATTAACTCTGAAGGCGTCTCCCTCGTTAACCTGTAATCAATGAAGTAGTTAAAAGGTCAGGGGTGGATTCCAGGTGTGTGGTTTTGCATTTGGAAGCTGTTGCTGTGACCAGACAACATGCGGTCAAAGGAACTCTCAATTGAGGTGAAGCAGAACATCCTGAGGCTGAAAAAAAAGATAAAATCCATCAGAGAGATAGCAGACATGCTTGGAGTAGCAAAATCAACAGTTGGGTACATTCTGAGAAAAAAGGAATTGACTGGTGAGCTTGGGAACTGTAAAAGGCCTGGGCGTCCACGGATGACAACAGTGGTGGATGATCGCCGCATACTTTATTTGGTGAAGAAGAACCCGTTCACAACATCAACTGAAGTCCAGAACACTCTCAGTGAAGTAGGTGTATCTGTCTCTAAGTCAGCAGTAAAGAGAAGACTCCATGACAGTAAATACAAAGGGTTCACATCTAGATGCAAACCATTCATCAATTCCAAAAATAGACAGGCCAGAGTTAAATTTGCTGAAAAACACCTCAAGAAGCCAGCTCAGTTCTGGAAAAGTATTCTATGGACAGATGAGACAAAGATCAACCTGTACCAGAATGATGGGAAGAAAAAAGTTTGGAGAAGAAAGGGAACGGCACTTGATCCAAGGCACACCACATCCTCTGTAAAACATGGTGGAGGCAACGTGATGGCATGGGCATGCATGGCTTTCAATGGCACTGGGTCACTTGTGTTTATTGATGACATAACAGCAGACAAGAGTAGCCGGATGAATTCTGAAGTGTACCGGGATATACTTTCAGCCCAGATTCAGCCAAATGCTGCAAAGTTGATTGGATGGCGCTTCATAGTACAGATGGACAATGACCCCAAGCATACAGCCAAAGCTACACAGGAGTTCATGAGTGCAAAAAAGTGGAACATTCTGCAATGGCCAAGTCAATCACCAGATCTTAACCCAATTGAGCATGCATTTCACTTGCTCAAATCCAGACTTAAGACGGAAAGACCCACAAACAAGCAAGACCTGAAGGCTGCGGCTGTAAAGGCCTGGCAAAGCATTAAGAAGGAGGAAACCCAGCGTTTGGTGATGTCCATGGGTTCCAGACTTAAGGCAGTGATTGCATCCAAAGGATTCGCCACAAAATATTGAAAATAAAAATATTTTGTTTGGGTTATGTTTATTTGTCCAATTACTTTTGACCTCCTAAAATGTGGAGTGTTTGTAAAGAAATGTGTACAATTCCTACATTTTCTATCAGATATTTTTGTTCAACCCTTCAAATTAAACGTTACAATCTGCACTTGAATTCTGTTGTAGAGGTTTCATTTCAAATCCAATGTGGTGGCATGCAGAGCCCAACTCGCAAAAATTGTGTCACTGTCCAAATATTTCTGGCCCTAACTGTAGATGGAAATCAGAAGAAGCGAGCGAGCGATAAGGCACGAGGAGGAGTTATCAAAATTTGCAAGAAGAATCCTAGCTCTTGCCCATAGCAACGCAGAACAGCATTCATTCTCCAAGAGTAGAATTTAGCATGAAAGCTGCCTTGTGATTGGTTATTTTAGGTCATACCCAACAGGGTTCATTATTATTATTACTAATATTTATTTATAGGGAACCATTGATTCCATGAATCTGCCCCTTAGTGTACACTGTCTGCAGATCCCCCTAGTCCCTGACAGCGGCATATACCGTAAATGGTGCAATCCTGGTGGTGTATCTGTTTAGGTACCAATTGATCCCCTTCTATGAATTGTATGAATGCACCATTTTCTGGAGTGGCTGTGGGCTGCGATTCGCAGTGTAGGGGGCCCAGAATGCTTAGGCCTCCCCACGCTGAGAACTCCAGGCCCCCAGCTGCCTAGTTTTACCTGGCTGGCAATCAAAAATATGGCGAAGCCATTTTGTTTTTATTATTTCTTTAAATAATTTAAAAAAAAAGACTGTATTGTAGTTTTGATTGCAAGCCAGGTAAAACTAGGCAGCTGGGGGTGGGTGGCAGCCAATAGCTGCCTGCTGTACCTGTGCTGGTGAGGTGAGCAAAATTACAGCAAAGCCATGTGTCATCTTCACAAAATATGCATCAAATAAGCCCTGTGTGAACACTGCTGCATGTTTTAGACCTAACATTGAGGTCTGTGGGGGAAAATCGCAGCAAAATTTGCTTCAAGAATTGACATTCTGCAGATTTTCCGAAAGCAAAATGTGCAATTTAAGGAACCTCTTCAGTAAACAACAGGGAAAGAAAGGAAAAGCCACAATTGTAGTTACACTTCTGCAAAACATGCAATTAAAAGGGATCAAAATGTTGTGTAACCCAAAATGGTACTGACAGACAAATAAAACAAGCCATCTCTCAGGCTGCTGGCTTATACACACATATTTCGTGTTCATGCCCTCCAATGCACGACTTTTGGAAAGCTTTGTTTAAATTACACAACAAAGTCATAGTGGGGTGAGGGGGAAGGTCCAACCCACATTAGAGCTGGCTCTCCTGTTCCTGTCTACAGGATGTGGGTTCCCTGGATATTGTTCAGGGAGACACAAGAACCTTTAAGGGCCCGTTACACGCAGCGATATCGCTAACGATATTGCTGCAATTTGTGACGTTGCAGTGACCTCGTAGCGAGGTCGCTGCGTGTGACATCCCGCAGCGATCAGCTCGCTGATCGTTGCAGAATGGCCAGGACCATTTTTCAGTCGCTGGTCTGCCGCTGTCACGCATGCATCAGCATATGTGACAGGGACATCGACCAACGATCCCCAGTCTGCGCCCGAGACCCTGAACGATCATAGCAACCGTCGGGTGTCAGTCGCAGACTGGGTGATCGCTGCTGAGTCTGACTGTGTGACAGCTCAGCAGTGATCAGATAGCAATGTGCCAGCGATCCCTATCGTCGGTCGGGTCGCTGGCACATCACCACGTGTAATCCGGCCTTTAGACTGGCTTCACCAAGATTCCCAAGCCACATGATGAGGCAGGAGAGGTGAAGAAATGACTATAGACATAACCAGTTGACACAGGCAGCCCGGAGCAGAACCCCCTTTTTTACCCGATCCCATTGCCCACCCCCTTAGTTTCTTCTTTCTTTTTTTCTCCATATTGCTATCCTAAGGGCCACGTCACATGCTTCAGTTTGTTGAACTATGTTGTTAGCGATCACATGCACGTGCGATCGCGAACAAGATCGTTCACATCGCTGGTGAGCTGTCACACAGGCAGTCTCACCAGCGATGTGGACCAGCGAGAACGCTGGTAACCACGGTAAACATCGGGTTACTAGGCACCGCGCGGCACTTAGTAACCCGATGTTTACCATGGTTACCATCTCCCAGCATAAGCTGTGCTGCTGGGAGATCATTCATCGCGGTGTCACACACCACGATGCTGCAGATCGCTCAACTGATTATCGCTTGATTTGAGGTCCTGCTCACAAATCTTCCGCCAAACAATCAAGCAATTTTTCATTGACAGATCGCTCAGTTACACGCAACAATGCACAAACGATATTACTTAAGCGATCAAAATTCAGGATCGCTTAAGCGATATCGTTCACAAGATTGAAGCGTTTGACGTGGGCATAAGGCTGCTTTCACATTAGTGATTTTCTACAGTTTTGCCGTATCTGCCATGATCTGTCGCACAACGGCTCACTTGCGGCAAGCCCTATTCATTCCCTATGGGACTTGCAGTCAGTGCGGTTTTGCTTGATGTGGCACTTGCGGCTAGTTAAAAAAACACTGCTAGCAGCATTATTTTTTGCACTGCTACAAGTGCCAAGCAAAACCACACTTGCCTCATCGGACCGCAAGTCCCATAGGGAATGAATGCGGCTTGCTGCAGGCTAGCCGCAAGTGAGCTGTTACACAGATTGTCTGGTGACCATTCATGAAACTTTATTTCTATCCCCCTCTTCGTCAAGATGCCTGGACCATCACTGTAATAAGCCCCTGTACCTTGTGTAACCCCTATCTCATTGTAGATTGTAAGCTCTTTTGAGCAGGGTCACCTTTATTTTTGCTTTATTTATTGTATTGTAATTTTTACACTGATTCTCTGCTTATTGTATCTAATTACTGTACTGTATTTTTTACATTGTTTCTCTGCTATATTTATTGTACTTTTTACATTGATTCTCTGCTTAGTGTATTGGATTTTTTCATATTGATTCTCTACATTACTTACTGTATTGTATAGTTTTTATTGTTTCCTATGACTGTTTGTATATCACAGTATTGTAAAGCACTGCGGAATAGGTTGGCGCTATATAAATAAAGATTTATTATTATAAAATATCATTGTATGAATGCAGCCTAACTGTCGATTCAATAGAATGTCTGTGTCTGTCTCTTGCTCTTCCGTACTCCTCCTTCTTCCTCAAATGCAGGGGCGTAATTACAACAGGTGCAGGGGTTGCAATCACACTCGAGCCACAAAAGTCCCTTTGGTCTGTAGGAACGGACTATTGCTATAAAACATTTGCAATAATTGGGGACCCTGTTGGAGCTTTTGCATCGGGGCCCATGAGCTTCAAGTTACTCCAATGCTCTTATGCATAGAGCTTTAAGGGCACCAACTGCAATCTTCTACCTCAGTAATAGGAAACTCTTTTCTCACTAAATACAGATTTTATCCATGAATTGAAAGTGAAAGATTAGTCCAGGACGAGAAAGAAGTAGATTTCTCTGATAAGATATTTAACAAAGTTACTTATAGCAAAGGTTACTCTTTAATTAAGTGTACGCCATAATATAAAATTACCCGTTAGAAACATTGGCCACTTTCCGTAAATGTCAGCACTTAGGCCAGTGATTGGCTGCAGTGGTTACATAGATGATGTACTTCACGTGATGCAGGATTGGGAGGACCAACCACCTCAGCAGCACCGTTGGAGGTGGGCTCATTGGATACATTACAACATTATTTCTTACATTTTCAAACTATCCTTAATATTAGAAAAATTCTTAAAATCTCAGAACAGCCTTGAACTGGTTCTCTGGAATGCAGGAGGATTGTCTTGTGGGCATAGGTCCTACTTATAAGAATGGGACTAGGACAATGAAGGACCAATAGGGATGGAACAGCTTGTAATGCAAATATAAAGTTATTCCTGGAGTCAAAACGTTTTCGCAGTTCATTGGATAGTGGATAATTTACTAATCTCTGGGGGTCCAACAAATGGGACCTTTAGCAATTTAAAGAAAAATGGTATTTAGCCCCAATTTGAGTGTAGCGCATGCCTGACCTTCTCTATTCTTATTCTATACGGCAGAGGTCCCAACTCCAGTCAACAATGCATGTTTTCAAAATTTCTTTAGCATTTAAAAGTTGGAATTATCCCCTGTGCAGGAGATTGAATCATCAATTGTTAAATGCTAAGGAAATCCTGAAAACTGGATGTTGGTGAATAAATTCCCACGTGAGAATGCATTTAATGCTCTAATAAAACAGAGAAAAAAATGTAAAACATTTTTTAAAAATATTTTTTAAAAGTCTACCCTTTCTTAATGTTTCCTGCAATATTTGTATTGCTCATCTTTCCACCTACTTATAATATCATACAATATTTTGGTCCTAGTTACCTGATCGTTCCTCAACCTCCAGATGCTGCCGATTCTGAACGAGGCTCCGTAACAGAAATGTGAAGAGGAACTGTCATTTCGTCATATAGGGCTGAGAGAGGGGAGTGGAAGACGGAAACTTCCCAAATCATGAGCGCAGGATGCCATCTCTGAAATCTTGGTCGCTTGTTCCAGTGAAATGGACCAAGGAGGTGATAAAGTTCTGCAGAGCTCGGTGGTTTATCATGTCATATCCAGGATGTGTAATATCTGATATCTGGAGCCTGTAGGTTGCACAATGCAGCAGGAGGATGCCACATCATTGATGTCGTCTAGACAGATGTCCTGGAAATTGCTTAATGCAGCCTAAAGCTGTGTGCCCACGATCAGGAATTGCAGTGTTTTGGACGCAGAATATCACCGTTGAGTCCGAAACGCTGCGTTTTTCAGTACCAGCACAATGGATGATTTCTAGAAATCCCATCCTCACTGTGCTTCTCTACGCCGCAGCATGTTTTCACCTGCGGTGCAGGTTGCTGCGCTTCCTCATCATGTTCATTTCATGCTACGGTGTAGGAAGCGATGACCATCGGGTGAATGCAGGGAGAAGCCGCCCTGTACCCTCCGCAGATTGTGGGCACAGGGCGACTGCGATCTCCCTACGGGCACCTGCGGCTTGCCACATGTACGGAGGCATCCAATACACCAATAGAGCCTCAGGATCGTGTGCATGTACCCTAACAGTAAAAGCCATAGAGTCTACTGCTGCTGGTGCCGGGGAGTCATTGGTGGCCGAAGCCCGGTCTCGTGGCCCTGGGGGACAGATTTAAAAAAGGGGGGTTTGGTGCAGTCTCTCGCTGGGTAGTTTTGGGGGAATAAGAATCTATCGTGACGCCACCCGTGGTAGGCGGCCAGTAGGGGTCATTGCCGCTATGCGGGACCTGTGGGGACGATGGGAATGCAGCTGTGGTGGTATCGCTCCCCATGGGTGGAGGGGTCCCAAGGGCAACCGTTAAAATCTATGGCGGTGGTAGGCCGTTGTGGGTGCAGGACTTGGTGTGCAGAATAACCGACAGACACAAGGGTTGCAGTCTCCATTACCTTTACTGAGAGAAGTAGCAGGTTCATCCAGGGCACTGTCCACAAGAGGTGTCGGGGGTCCGGAGCCTAGAAGCAAGATGAGAATCTCCACACCCGGCGAGTTCTGAGGCCTTACTGCGCTGCTCTTGGTGGGTCCTGGCTGCCTGCCTGTAGCTACGCTGCAACCCGCTCCTCTCGTGTGCTGTGGCCTGTATGATAGGCGGCGTGAGCACTTTCTGGGTTACTCTCCTCGACTGACCTCCCTGAGCTCACTGGTGCTGCTGTGTCTCCTGGCCTCGTGGTGGACGAGCGACCTGGAATCTCTCGCACTCCGGTGTTGGCTGCTGGGCCTAGAGTCCCTCACAACCTCAGACTCCGGTGTCCACTCCTGCGCTCTATACTAGGGTGAGCCCGCACTGGCTCCACTCCCCAGACCTGTTTCTCCTCTTCCTCAGACCCTCTCCTACGGGTCCCTCACGCTGGCTAGTCTCTGTCCTGGGACAGCCTTACTCTGCTCCAGTCCACGGGATCTCTTCACAGTCCTCCTAGGAACGAACTCTCTAACCCCACCCCCAGGCTACAATTTATAGGAGGGGACCTCCCCTTGGACTCAGGTTTCTGAGCTCCCCTTTCTGGTCTGGTGTTGGGAAGATGTTGTGTGCATGGTTCACCTGGTGTGTGTACCTGCCCTTGCTCCCAAGCACAGCATGGTCCCCCGG
The DNA here is from genome assembly GCA_033576535.1 of Allobates femoralis. Taxonomy (NCBI): domain Eukaryota; kingdom Metazoa; phylum Chordata; class Amphibia; order Anura; family Aromobatidae; genus Allobates; species Allobates femoralis. Next base: position 8,985,138 of record JARQOC010000011.1, read on the forward strand.
GGGAGACAATGCTATTGTGGCAACTAGACCCTGACGTGCCAAACACTGATCAGGGAAAATTCTGCAGTGTGAAACCAGCCTTAGATTGGCATTGAAAACCTCCTCAAGCTCATGGGGAGAAGTGCTGACTCAGAAAGAAATAAACTACAATATGAAATAAAAAACTGACCGACACATCCAAACAAGCTAATGTGAACAGGTGCAAACTGAAAATGCAATGTTCCTGCCTGCCCATAAAATTGTAGGCTTTTAGCCCAGAAAGAGGCATATTAGGTTAGAGACCCAAGAAACAGATACACCTTGACGCTGGTTGTTGGGCTCTCATAAACTGGCCATTTTATATGCTAAGTATCTCATTTTTAAAACTTATTTTCAATAGCAGTGATGCATTTCCAAAGTTCCTATATTCAATGTTTGCATTCCTTAGCATCTGAAACTGAGGGTGGAAACACACTATGCGACCTGCATGCGAGTATCTTGCATGCATCTCACATGAGTCACCTGGCCTGGCCCCTGCCTCTTTGGATGGCAACATAGAGTTCTACAGAAACACAATCAGCTCCACGCTCCCGTTCAGAGAGCCGGCGGCTGTGAGGGTGAGTCATGCGAGATGCATGCGAGACACTCACATGCAGCTCGCCTAAGTCTGTCTCTGCCGTAAAGCTATAAATTTATTATGATTGTTATCATGTGACATGATTCTGGAACCAGCCACTTCTGCAAATCACTAATGTAACAACGTCATGGACTTGTGCTATGGGCCATTTTATATCTAAGGCTGGGCTGCGCTTGCCTGCGTTTGCGTTTGTTCGTGTTTTTACCGCTAAAAACAGTGTGGTGGACCGGGTCTCATTGTAGGTTGTAGGCTTGTCGGAAGAGGTGGGTCGTCAGGTTTCTTTTGAAGGTTGCCAGGGTCGGTGAGTGCCTGATGTGTTGGGGGAGAGAGTTCCAGAGTATGGGGAAGCACGGGAGAAGTCTTGTATGCGGTTGTGGGAGAAGGAGATGAGGGGGGAGTAGAGGAGGAGATCTTGGGAGGTACGCAGGTTGCGTGCAGACCATGTCAGAGATGTATGGAGGGGACAGGTTGTGGATGGCTTTGTATGTCATTGTTAGGGTTTTGAACCGGGTCCTCTGAGAAGTTGGGAGCCAGTGAAGAGCTTGGCAGAGGGGGGAGACATGGTAGTAGCGGGAGGACAGATGAATTAGTCGGGCAGCGGAGTTTAGGACAGATTGGAGAGGTGCAAGGGGGGTAGTGGGGAGGCCGGTGAGCAGGAGGTTACAGTAATCAGGCGGGATGATGAGAGCATGAATAAGTGTTTTAGCAGTGTCTTGGTCAAGGAAAGAGTGGATCCGGGAAATGTTTTAGAGCTGGAGTCGGCAGGAGGTGGCGAGGGCCTGGATGTGGGGCTTGAAGGAGAGGGAAGAGTCAAGGATTACCCCGAGGCACTTGGTGTGGGGGACTGGGGAGAGAGAGCAGTCGTTGACATTGATGGATAGGTTTGGTAGTGAGGGAGAGTGACTTGGGGGGAAGATTTTGTCCATGTTCAGTTTTAGGAAGGAGCAGAGAAGAAGGATGAGATGGTGGACAGGCAGTGTGGAATTTTGGATAGTAGATAGGTGATGTCGGGGCCAGACAGGTAGATCTGGGTGTCGCAGTATAGAGATGGTACTAAAGGCCCGTGGGATTCAATGCGTTGTCCTAGGCCGAGGGTGTAGATGGAGAAGAGTAGGGGTCCATTACTGAGCCTTTGGGGACACCAACGGGTAGGGGATAGGGCGAAGAGGTGGAGTGAGAGTGGGTGACGCTGAAAGTCCGGTCTGTTAGATAAGAGGAGATCCAGGAGAGGGCGAGGTCAGTGATACCAAGAGATTCCAGAATCTGTAGTAAAATCTGTAGTGGTCTACGGTGTCAAAGGCGGCAGATAGGTCAAGGAGGAGGAGGACGGAGTAACATCGCTCGCTCTTGGCGGTCAGTAGGTCGTTGGTGACTTTGGTTAGGGCTGTTTCGGTGGAGTGGTGGGATCTGAAGCCGGATCGTAGGCGGTCGAAGAGGGAGCAGGAGGAGAGGTGGGAGGACAGCTCGGAATGGACGTGTTGTTCGAGTAATTTTGAGGTGAAGGGGAGAAGAGATATGGGGCGATAGAGACAGATGATGGGTAAAGGGAGAGTTTTTGGAGGATGGGAGTGATCAGGGCGTGTTTGAAGAATGAGGGGAAGATGCCGGTACTGAGTGATAAGTGAAGAGATGGGTTGTAGTAATGTCCCCATCCTGGTCCCCATCCTATATTAATGTCCCCCATCCTGGTCCTCCTCTTGTAGTAATGTCCCCATCTTTTAGTAATGTTCCCTCCCTTGTCATCTTGTAGTAATGTCCTGCTGTATGCAGCCTGCTGTATGAACTGGTTACCACGATACACATCGGGTAACCAGGGACAGCGTCTGCTGAAAGCGGCCGCATACACGCACCTCTGCTTCTCTGTCAAAGCCTAAGTATTTAGCGCAGAAACGCTAAATACTGAGAGCACAGGTGTGTGGACAAGACCATATATACACACCCGCACATTCACACACACTCACATACATCCACACATACATCCTCAGACATATTCACACAAACACATACACACTCACACATTGACACACTTACATAGGGCCATATCTGGAGTTCCTGCCGCCCTAGGCACTTTCAGCGGTCACGTTCCCCTCCCCCCCAGGCTGCTATCTTCAGCTGTAACAGCGCCTTACCTGACTCCACTCTTCTCATTCCGGCAGCTTCTTCCTCTGTGGCTCCCAGTCTTCCGCTTGCTGGCAGCAGCCGGCACCAGCCTGCACCCGGCAGCCGGCACCAGCCAGCACGTTGCACCAGCCTGCACCCGGCAACCAGGCACCAGCCAGCACATGGCACCAGCCTGCACCCGGCACCAGCCGCCGGCGATGTGCCGCTCAGGCGGCGCAGGAATACACTCACACATATACATACACTCACACACATATACACACTCACATACAAATATACACGCACACACATATACACACTCACACATACACACTCACTCACATATACACACAAATACACTCACTATTATACACATACACACTCACTCACATATACACACAAATACACTCACTATTATACACTCACTCACATATACACACAAATACACTCACTATTATACACATACACACTATTATACACACAAATACACTCACTATTATACACATACACACTCACTCACATATACACTCACACATACTCACACTCTCTCTCTAACACTCACTCATACACACCTGATGCCCCGGGCCATTATATATGCAGCCGCCGCGGTACCGCTTTACTGTGACTACTGTGACAGGTACCGCCGGCTCAGCTCACACAAGCGCCTTCGCGCCTGTACATTCACGGAAGCAGGCGGCCGGCGGACCAATCAGAAGCCTCCTGTGACGTCACAGGCGGCTTGGTCCGCCGGCCGCCTGCTTCCGTGAATGTACAGGCGCGAAGGCGCTTGTGTGAGCTGAGCCGGCGATACCTGTCACAGTAAAGCGGTACCGCGGCGGCTGCATATATAATGGCCCGGGGCATGCATTTTTCTTTCATGGTGCCCTGGGCCGCAGTAAGGAGCGTGGCGGGCCGCTTGCGGCCCGGGGGCCGCGAGTTTGAGACCCCTGCTATAGACGATAGAATCAAAGCACACGTATAAGGGTTTCTTTTGCTTCAAAGTGAGAAGTTTATTGAGACACAGTCAGTACTAAGGAAAGCTCTGCTGTATGTGGGGGACTCTGCTATATATAGGGCTCTGCTGTATGTGGGGAGCTCTGCTGTATCTGGTGGGGGTCTGCTGTATGTGGGGGTGCTGAATATTGGGCTGGGGTGCTGTATGTGGGGGGCTCTGCTGTATATCGGGGTGCTGTACTGTATATTGGGCTTCTGTGCTGTATATGGGAGTACTGTGCAGTTTATGGGGGTGCTGTTCTGTATATGGGGGTACTGTGCTGTTTATGGGGGTGCTGTTTACAGCATAGCCTTGTATAACATAATTAGCCCAAGACAGCCTCAAGGATGATATATATATACTAGATGAGTGCCTGATGCTATCACATCGGAGGGCGAGGATCGGTGCGGCGGCGGGATGCGGGATGCGGGGGGGCAGCTAATTGGACACACACACACCTACACACACAGATCTACACACAAAGACACACACCTACACACCCCCTTCCGGTCTCCCCCGGTCTCACCCATCGTTGATGGAAGCTTGAACCGGGAATGAGGTGGTCAGCGCAGCATGGAGGCTCGGTGGTCAGCGCAGGATGGAGGGGGTTAATGGTGGAGGTCACTGCGAAAGACACTGAGGGTGAAGGTGCTGGACTGGCCGAGCATCTTCAGACCTGAACCCTATGGAGCATCTATGCTGCCTTCTCAAAAAGAAGGTGGAAGAGCGCGAGGTCTCTACAGTACATCCACCATCTTCGTCATTATGAAGGATGAAGAGGATCCAGCGAATCCTGTGAAGATCTAGTGACCTCCAGGTCCAAGAGAGTTAAGGTCGTGCTGGTAAATAATGGTGGCCACACAAAATATTTTAGCAAAATTTGGCCTTTTTCCCTTAGGGTACCTTTACACGCCGCCACAGGAAGGCAGAAACTGCCAGGCACTGGGGACAATTGTGCCTGTTGCCATGAAATTACTACGAAATGGCGGCATGTAAATAGGGAAATTCCTCCCGGTGTCCTACAGTTCCTTCGAATACCTGTGTCTGAGCCGTGCTCAAAAACAGGAAGGCACAATACCTATGGTGGTGGCGTGTAATCGGGGCACAGGCAAGGTATTTGCGTGGCCTAGCGAATTCCCAGGGGCGTGCCACGGCGTCATGGATACCGCGCCCCATCAGCGATCATTGGTGGAGGCTCCTGCGTTACGATTGGCTGTCCCTTCACAGGACGCCATATTTAAAGAGCTATCCATTCACAGTCCACAATTGCAATGGCGTCATGTATTAGGCAGCCTTCCTGCGCAGGCTGGCCAATCATGACACTATTGCATTGTCCAATCAATGCTTGTGCATCACGGAACACACAACTCTGTTACGCCTATGTACTTACGGCGCGAAATATGTACGCCCATATTCCTTTGTGGTAGCGGCGTGTGAAGTAGCGAAGGTATTCTACAGGGAATAAGCCGCGGCACCCGTCGGCATTTCCGGGGAACAAAGATGCCTCCAGTGGAGCAAGTTGTGGTGGCGTGTATATGCGGCATCGGCGATCGGTATCCACCGTTAAAAACGTGCGTGTGCACGTGCGGTGGATACCTGTTGCTAGCCGCTGTGGCGGTATGTAAAGGTACCCTTAGGGGTGTACTCATTTTTATTTCCAGTGGTTTAGAAATTAATGGCTGTGTTGAGTTATGTAGGCGACACCACAAGCTTCACACTGACTACTGTACATTGTATCAAAGGGTCAGATCTTCAGAAAAGATAGAATAAATTATTTACAAAAATGTGAGGGGTGTACTCACTTTTGTGAGATACTGTATATGTATATATTATGATATAACATATTACTCTGTTACTGGACTTGTAACATAGTATAGATGTGTATAGACACTACAAGTCCCAGCATATCTGTTGGGGAATTCAGCCTGAATAGAAGTTAGAAAACGCCGCGTCATGAAATCACGGGAACCAAGTTCTGCGCATTTGTCATTTATTATCTCCGGCCACTTAACGATGATTAATGATTATTTTTATTCTGATACATTGATCACAGGTGGATGATTTGTTCGGAGCCATCGCTGGCGGGAGACGTCCCCTTCTCACTCCTCAGCCGGCGATTCCTGCGTCTGTGAACGGCAAACAGAAAAATACGTCAGATTCTGCCTCTAGATCATTCCTACTCAAAATCTAGAAATATCCCAAAATGATAAATATTCTGTTGTTCCCTGAAAGGAGCGCACCGCAGAGGACACAGTCAGTCACCGGGCTGATTTAGGATAACTTTGTTGCCTGTAGCAACCAATCACAGCTCAGGTTTTGCTCCTAATGCAGCTCGGAATGTTACATTGTTGATGGTTGCTAGGGGCAACAAGACCAGTTCTGCTGCTAAATCTGACAATGAGGTATGGCATGATCATGTCAAAGATAGCCAAAAAGAGAATCCCTGTGTCCTCCTCCGCCCTCCTTAGCCTATTTACTAACAGTCACCTTTTGTCAGGACAGATGGAGCAAACCCAAAGTGTGTTTTGGGGGTTAGTCCTTAACCATCAAGATTGTTGGCTTTAAAATATTGCTTATTTTTTATTTGGCAAGAAAACACTGGCTTTGCTTGGACTACTGCATTGGTTGATGTGGGCAACAAGTTTGTTGTTTTGACAAATGAGGCTCCGAGGGGGTGGAGCCATGAGAGAAGCAGCCAATGAACACCTAAACGGTAATGCTAGTGTCGTACTCTACCCAATAGGATCATATACTATCCTAATATGGATGTTCCACAGTGGTTTTAGCCAAAAATAAGATAACCATCAACAGGACTGCCTTTCTAGATAAAGAGCTCACTTCTAGCCTTCCCCCAAAGTCTCCCAAGTTAGCAGCTGAGTGGAATGGAGAGGATCGTGTTTTATCAGCAGCCATATTGGTTATCCCTCAGATCCATTCTGTCTAAACATTTTTCCTCCTATTTTGTGTCGTTTTATTTCTTTACCTATTCTATGGGTCACGTGGTGACGACGGTGACCCCTCCTCCTGATCCTCAGTCGTGCTTCTATAACTCCTTCTAGACGCCATGTTGATATTGTAATGTTGTTTTTCTTAGGAGCCGGAGCTGAATGAGGCCGATGAATGCAGGATTCCAAATAGAATGTTCAGAAGTGCGATGACATCACAGCATCATGAAAAGTTTACAGATCGCTTAGGTCATCCAGCCACACCCGCTTGCTCTGTCATTGCTTTATGAGGTCACAACAGTCTGTGGCTATAAAACTCTCTCCAGAGCCCAGCAGCCATCATTCATCATCTGTCTCCTGGTCTGTCAAGAAAAGAAACAACTGTGCCTTCAAGAATGAGGGAAGAACATAGCGGACCCAGGAGACGACGCAGAACCTGGAGGAGCCCCCAAAAATGCCGTGCCCGTAGAACAGGCAAATATATATGCCACATCTAGTATCTCTATGTATAGTTTGTTGGCAGAATATTAACTCATGTTTTCTCATTGCAGTTCATAGACGCAGACGCTACCACGTCAGACAATAGAGATGAACAACGGACGGCATCAAGAGAGGTCTCCCCACAGTGAATATTGAGAAAAAAGAAAAAGAAAAAAAAAAAAAGCCCCCACAGTGAATATGTGAATATTGAGAAAAAAAGAAAAAAGAAAAAAAAAAGCCCCCACAGTGAATATGTGAATATTGAGAAAAAAAAGAAAAAAAAAAAAAAAGCCCCCACAGTGAATATTGAGAAAAAAAGAAAAAAAAAAAAAAAAAGAGCACCCCAAGGCTAAGTCCCACCTAGCCAGAATCATACTCCACACTGATGAGGGGCAAAACCCCGAAACAGCTACCGAGCTGAATACCTGATTTTGGTATTATGGCTGTCTGTGGATTGATACCTGGTTTTGGTGTTGGTTGGTCTCATGTTTGAGACTCCTAAATGAGGCTCTACAGACTCTATCTGCATATTTGTATTTTTCAGGGGGATTGTCCCCTGGGAAATACATATATGTAAATAGAGTTCGTGGAGCCTCGTTTAGGCGTCTCAAACACGGATTTCACTGTGTTTGAGCGCTTTAGCCGGCTGCCCGCAGTGTTTCCTTGACTGGTCTCCCTGAGATCAGTGATTGTTTCATGATGTAATGAAGTCACATCTCAAGTATTGCACTTTCTCATCAACCCTCATGAATGAACCGAAAAAATCTGAGGGGGCAAAACTCAAATCTCTGTGTCCAGTGATGATTTTATAGTAACTGTATCACTTAATATTGAGCAGAATTAAAGGGAACCTGTCAGGTTTTCTGTTTCCATTGAACCATGAGTCGTCCTATGCACATAACTATATTCCCTGCCTAACTGATGGAGATGTCTCCCCTTAATAAAGTCAGATCTCAAGCCCTGAACTTCCTCATCATTCCTCATGAATGTACAATAGACAGAACCGAATAAATCTGAAGGGGGCAAATCTCAAAACTGTGTCCAGTGATGATTTTATATTAATTGTATCACTAAATATTAAGCAGAATTAAAGGGAACCTGTCAGATCCTCTGTTCCCCGAGATCTGTAAGTATCGTATATACTCGTGTATAAGCCGACCCGTGTATAAGCCGACCCCCCTACTTTTGCCCCAAAAATCTGGAAAAACCTATTGACTCGTGTATAAGCCGAGGGTGGACTCCAGCACAGGTATACAGCCCTCAACAGTGTGGTATACAGCAGCCCCAGAGGTATATACAGCAGCCCCAGTGGTAGTATACAGCAGCCCCAGAGGTATATACAGCCCCAGTGGTAGTATACAGCAGCCCCAGAGGTATATAGAGCCCCAGTGGTAGTATACAGCAGCCCCACAGGTAAATATAGCCCCAGTGGTAGTATACAGCAGCCCCACAGGTAAATATAGCCCCAGTGGTAGTATACAGCAGCCCCACAGGTAAATACAGCCCCAGTGGTAGTATACAGCAGCCCCACAGGTAAATATAGCCCCAGTGGTAGTATACAGCAGCCCCACAGGTAAATATAGCCCCAGTGGTAGTATACAGCAGCCCCACAGGTAAATATAGCCCCAGTGGAAGTATACATACAGCCCCACAGGTAAATATAGCCCCAGTGGTAGTATACATACAGCCCCACAGGTAAATATAGCCCCAGTGGTAGTATACAGCAGCCCCACATATATATGCCCCAGAGGTATATACAGGCCCCCCCATCTATATACAGGCCCCCCGCCGCAATCCTGTAAAGGAATAGATTAGTATACTTATCCATCCGCTGCAGCTGTTCCGCCGCCATCGCGATTCAGCATCTTCCGACTTCCAGCGTCTCGCGTCTTCTTCCGGTTTCCTCCTCGGTCGCACAGGCAATGACGTCATTGCCTGCGACCATCGGAAGGAGACGCGAGACGCTGGAAGTCGGAAGATGCTGAATCGCGATGGCGGCGGGACAGCTGCAGCGGATGGATAAGTATACTAACCTATTCCTTTACAGGATTGCGGCGGGGGGCTGTATATAGATGGAGGCACTGTATACTGTATACATTGTATACAGTATACAGTGACTCGCGTATAAGCCGAGGGGGGGACTTTTCAGCCCAATTTTTGGGCTGAAAAACTCGGCTTATACGCGAGTATATATGGTAGTTCTGTGCACATACTATAATCCCTGCCTAACAGTCCCTCTATGTAGGAACACACATAACCAGATCTATAGAAAAAGTATTTCTAAAGACCACTCATGAGATGCAAATTTGGACTTTGACTAGTGAAGGGTGCGTTTGTTCCCCGACTAGTCGGCCCAATTAGCAGGTTATCAAACACCTGTGGGCATAATAACATGCTTTAGGAAAGCCGGTGTATTTGCCAGCGCTATGCAAAGTTGCGCATGCAAGGTATGATAACTAGAGATGAGCGAATCTTTTGAAGTTCAGGTTCGGTTCTCTGAATGAGCATATGATCACCGAATTGTTTAACAAACTGTTCATAGAACTTCCAAATCCCATTAAAATCAATGGAAGGCAAAATCAAAAACTCCCTCAAAGTGGCCCAAAAGTTGCAAAAACAGCTCAAATTAGGGACAGACACCAGGAAAAATGATATTTCTCACAGTTAAAATATTCATCATTGTGCATAATGGATGCATAGGACAAGGCCTAGCCCAGTATTTCAAGCATTGATCAGGAACAGTGATATGAGTGTTGTGAGTTTTGTGAATTCATCAGGGCTCTCTGAGCACTATGCCTACACCTGTCAAAGACACCACAAGAAGAGTCTCCGCATTAGAAAAAGATTAGGCCAGACACTATGAAAGTGGCATCAATTTACTAAGGCTAAAAATTGTAGGACTGTTGGGCTGGGGGATCTCATACCTCATGAAACCACTCCAATTAGTTTTATGCTCTGCTGCACTCAGGTGGCACAAGTATTAGCTTCAAGGACTACTACCGAAATAATTAGTCAGGTGGGTCAGTAACATATATAGGCTTAGTGGGCAGTGAGCCCTCATCCCTCATGCAAACCGCTCCAATACATTTTTCGTTCCACCACACTCAGATGGCGCAAGTATTAGCTTCATGGACTACTGCCGAAAGAATGATTCAGATGGGTCAGTAACATGTATAGGCCTAGCAGGCAGGGGCCCCTCATCCCTCATGCCACCGCTCTGTTACTCGCCCTTACACTCCCAAATCGTCAGGTCAACGCCTCAATCTTATGCAAGTTCAAAAATGGATGGCTAGAACTCAACCGTATTGTTTCAGTGCTGGTGAATGGATCCTTGGACCCCGTATACTATAGACCAGGGGTCTCAAACTCGGTTGGGTTGGTGGGCCGCACGTAGAAAAAAATTGATATCGGGGGGCCGCATTGCTTGTAGGACTAAAGGTACCGTTACACGTCGCAACACTGCATGCAATTTCACAGGCAATTTGCTGGTTGCAGTGAAATCATGGACACATTGTTCCATTTGTACACAGCAAGAAAATAGAACAATGTGTCCATGATTTCACTGCAACCAGCAAGTTGCATGCAATGTTGCGACGTGTAACGGTACCCAGGGCCGGTTTTAGGCAAAGTGGGGCCCTAGGCAAAAGGTTAAAGTGGGCCCTAAATGCTCAGGCCCCTTTCACATCTAACGCTTTGCTGCATTTTGCTCAATTTGCATTTCCATGCGTTTTTACCGCAAAAACGCATCAAAACGCATGCGTTTTTGTTCCCATTGATTTTAATGGAAACACATGCAAAAACGCTGCCCAAAACATCGGGGAAGACGTTTTGTGCTGCGTTCGCAAAAATGCATGCGTTCCCATTGAAATCAATGGGGGAAAAAATGCTAGCGTTTTTAATGCGTTTTTAGCGGTAAAAAACAGCTAGAAAGGCAAATTTAGCAAAACGCACACCAACCTTAGATGTGGAACAGGCCGAAGTTATATGGTAAGAGTGACTTCATAAGTTGATTATCTAGGTCAGAATAAGAACATACTGAACGTCATTTTTATTTCAATCATAAAAAAAAACAAAACAGAAATTTGTAAAAAAAAAAAATATTTTTTTTTTATTTTCCGAGACCCATGATGTTTTAATTTTTGAAGATACATAGATATGTGAGGGGTTACTTTATGTGCCCTGAGCTGACATTTTTACTGATACCATTTTGAGTCAGATACAACATTTTGATCGCCTTTTATTGCATTTTATTGTAACAACGTGGTGGCCTAAAAAACATAATTCTGGCGTTTTTTATTTTTTTCCCATTACGCCATTTACCAATTGGATTAATTTGCTTCATATATTGATAGCTTAGATTCTTACGAACGCAGCGATACCAAATATGTGTATTTTTACATTTTTTTCACTGTTTTATTGCTATTTTCAGTTCAGCTCCTTTGGGGGCCCCCAAGAGAGTGGGGGCCCTAGGCAACTGCCCAGTCTGCCCCCCCCTAACGCCGGCCCTGGACGGAGGAGAGAGTTGTGCACATGTTTCTTTTATTTTCCTTTCAGATTTGGTGCAGAAATAAATCTGCAGCATGGCGTTCCTGAACCGTTCTTGCAGCGTTTTACCAGCCCAGACTGCATGAAATACAAACGCACCAAAAACCCTTTGGTTTTTTCCTTCTAGGAGATGCAGAATTATGGCAGAAATTTCTGCAACTAAGTACTCAACATGTGCACATACCATAAGAGCCAACACCCCCACCCCCCAGCCTATATAGTTTAAAACAGCTCAAATAAAACCCTCTCTGACCCCCTCAATGGCCCTGTCCAAAGTGTTCATGGAGTCAATGGAGTCATCCGATAGGTTTCCTTAGTGTTCGTCTGCCGACTTGATATGATTGGGTGTGAGCTGAGTTAGATGGGTGCAGTAATTCTTTGGAAATATCCTTCCATTATTTTCCATAACCGAGAAAAAATACCTTTTAAAAAGCTGATTATATCATTTCAGACCAGTTCACCGTGCCACTCCAGCTATTAGTTTTATTGCACCCCCCAATCAGCCACCAGTCATGTATTGTATCAGATGAAGGTTTGGACGCAGCTATTCAGGCAATGGTTTTCCTTGTTCTTATTGGAATGTGACATTGTAGATTCAGACTGAAGGCAGCAAAACCAGGAGTGGACACAAACAGAAGCAAAACACACCAGAATATATGACACACATTAGATTCCTCACATATCAGCCCTTTTCCTTGATGACGGCTTCACACCTCTTTGTCTTCTCTCTGCAGCTTCTTCACCTACAATGGCTTTCAATGATCAGCTTGACTCCTCAAGAATGCATTTGCATGAGTGTGTTTTTCAGAGGCAATGCTGGTACTCAGCTCCATACAGTGCTGAGCCCTGATCCTCAAATGTTCAAAGGTAGAATATGCCAAGATAACTCAAATAAGTAAATGGAAATAACTGTCCATCATTACTGTATGACATGAAAGTCGGTCAATCTAAAAAAAAATGCTAGAACCTTGAAAGTATCCTCGAGTTCAGTCATGAAAACCATCAATGGTTCTGATGAAACTGGCACTCATGAGGACCGTGATAGACAAGAAAGACCAAGAATGATCTCTGCTGCAGAGGATAAGTTCATCAGAGTTACCAGCTTTAGAAGCTGCAAACTGACAGCTCCTCGGATTAAAGCCTTTATAAATGATGCACCAACATCAAGTAGCAAACACATCTCAACACCAACTGTCCAGGGAAGACTGAGAATCAAGACTTTATGATTACATTGCTGCAAAGAAACTGAGGAGCACAAATGAGAAGAAAAAAACTTGCATGGGCCAAAAACACAAGGACAGGACGTGAGAGCGGTGGAAACCTGTATTGTGTCTGACGTTAGCTTTTCAGATCCTATGAATACTCATTGTACGTTCATCTTGCAGTGTAGAAAGACGTCACCTGAACAACAAGAAAATAATTTCTTTAGAAGGTGAAATGATCTTTTGTTCTGCACCAAAGGTCATCATTCTCGGCAGCACATCAGGAGTCGGCAGCCTATCTGCACTGGATGATCTATTACTGATACTATACTATTGGTAAATGAAATGGCTATTTGATTCACATATAATACATGGTGAAGCTCTTTTTTCTTCCATTTATACTCAACCTCTATCCTCTGTAAACTGCAAAATAAAAGATTCATTCCATCTGTCAATCACATCATACTTAAAACATAGCATATAGCATCATACTTAAAAATGTCCCTGACAGAGTCCCTTTAACTGCATTGATACATTTTATCAACCTGAAGACTTTAGTACCTAATTGGAGCATTTGCAAATATTATTTGTCATTTCTAAATGATTTACATATCACAAAGTATTTTTTTTGATTGCAGCAATTTTATTGAAGTTGTGGTAATTTGTCTAATTGAGCTTTCGGTCAGGGATGTTACTATTTTAGAGAAAGAAATAAAAAGTGCAATCACCCTCTTTGCATTAGGAGCAATTCTCTTATTTACCACTGGGTGGAGACAAACACTTGGAGTGTATCATCCATTTCTCTGTATTCTGTATTGTCCTCACTTGATACCGTAGTAACTTTGTATATCCCCAATATATGGATATATGGAGACAATAAATGGGGTCAGCCAACAAGGACCCCCTCTCCATTAGAAAGTCAGTGTAGCCCATTAGTACCTCAGTTAGGGCCTTTTCACGTCAGCGGTAAGCGCTGATCGCTGCAGTTGTGGTGAAAAAAACGCATCTTCCGCAGTTACCGCATAACGGCCGCACTTGCGGTTCACTTGCGGCAAGCCCCATGCAATGTATGTAACCGGCACCCCTCCTCTGTCCTTTCTCGGTCGTCTCACACTGCGCTTGCCTCCCCCGTCCTGCCTTGCACCTCGCCACACAGAGCTCCAAGACAGTGACTGTGGGCTTTTCCTAGGGGTTCCCCTGCAGTATCTCCCCTTAGGCCTATGGTTGCCACGTGTTTAGCAGATGTGCGCAGAAGTCGACTGTGTCACCATAGACGTTCCACAGCCTCCGGGTCGCTAGTTGAGCCTGGTCTGTATTTTCCACTAGTCTTGGGTTTCCCGATGCCCCTGTTCTTGCGGCCTGGTCCCTCCACTTGCCTGCGCCTGACAATGGATTCAAGTCCCATGGGTGGATGGCTCACTTCCCGTGTTTCTGGGACCCCCTCTTCCTCCTCTTCCACCTAGTTCTGTCTCTGCTCCTTGGTCAGGCCTCAGGACGAGCCCCCACTTGCTCCAGTCCTCTGGACACTTCTCTTAAAGCGAACCTGTCACCCCCTCCAGGCATCTAAAGATAACATAGCCGCCTTCTGCAGCACTAAGGCTGCATTCTCAGAAGGTGTCTATAGCATTTATGCTCCCTTGATTCACTGAAATAAACACTTATATAAAATCTGTTTCAAAGCAGATCCAAGACCGGGAGGCGGGTTTTCAAGTGTCTGTCTCCCTCCTCTGTGGTGTCAGTCATCCCTCTCTGCTCTCTGTGTGCCGCCTCCAGGGCCATCTCCCTGCATTACAGAGCTTTGTCAGCTCTGCTACAACACACAGCTGCTGTTTTAGGAGACCCCACAGTAGTAAATCTTGCAGGAGGATCGTGAGCAGAACAGCAGACAAAGCACTGCCTGCTACATTGCAGCCCTTGAGCTGAGCAGTTTTCACTTTCAGTTTCTTGTACCCAGCAGCATTGCTCCTCAGCCCCTGATCTAAAGCACAAACTCAACTCTGCTGCACTGCTGACAGCTCAGCTCAGCTCAAGGCTGCAATGTAGCAGGCAGTGCGTTGTCTGCTCGTCCTCCTGCAAGATTTACTACTGTGGGGTCTCCTAAAACAGCAGCTCTGTGTTGTAGCAGAGCTGACAAAGCTCTGTAATGCAGGGAGATGGCCCTGGAGGCAGTGCACAGAGAGCAGAGAGAGATGACTGACACCACAGAGGAGGGAGACAGACACTTGAAAACCCTCCTCCCGGTCTTGGATCTGGTTTGAAACAGATTTTATAAAAGTCTTTATTTCAGTGATTCAAGGGAGCATAAATGCTATAGACACCTTGTCAGAATGCAGGATTAGTGCTGCAGAAGGTGGCTATGTTATCTTTAGATGCCTGAAGGGGGTGACAGGTTCGCTTTAAGTTCTTTGCTGTCTGTGACAGGCGTACTTTCTCTAGCTTCCCGCCAACTCGACTCTCGCTGTTCAATGGTCTCTCCTGTGTTCTAGATCTTTCCCGCTCTATTTATACCCTTTGTCATGTGTCCCATTTACGTGTGTTCTTCCTGACCTCACTCCTTCCCAGGTGCTCCCTCTAACTACTTCCTCTTCACCCATCCCCACTACAATGGTTCCTAGTGCGTGGCCGGGGTGTCCCGGTACCGGTCTGTGCCCTCTTACCAGAGAGTGGGAGACTACACCATAATGGGTGCAGTACCTCTGCGGCGACTGGATCCGCAGGGGCACCACACAATCACCCTCATATATATGTGTATCTTATTAACGCTGTCTGCACTCTATAAAGTGATGACTTTGCGGTTATTACGTATTTTATGACTTGCACAAATATTTACAATGTAGATCTCTGCAGATTGATTGTGACCTGCTGTAACCACAGCTATTTCCTCTATTCTTCCATCACATTCCTCAGGTGAAAAGACTCTTTAACATTACTGTGGCTGAGAGCATGGTGGCCGACTCTGAAATGGATGCAGTGTGGCTGGGTCTCTGGTCACTGACTCTTATATGAATGCACCATGCTGGGTCTATGGTGGCCGACTCAGATATAGAGGCAGAGTGGTTGGGACTATGGTGGCTGGCTCTGATATGGATGCACCATGGCTGGGTCTATGCGGTTGAAGCTGAAATGGATGCACCGGGACTGGCTCTATGGTGGCTGACTCTGATATTGGTGTACCGTGGCTGGGTCTAAAGTGGCTTACTCTAATATGGATGTACCATGCTGGGCCTATAGTGGTTGACTCTGATATGAATGCACCGTGGCTGGGTCTATGGTGACCGACTCTGATGTAGATGCCCCAAGGCTGAGAGTATGGTGGCTGACTCAGATATGGATCCACCGTGGCTGGGTCTATGGTGACCGACTCTGATGTAGATGCCTCAAGGCTGAGAGTATGGTGGCTGACTCAGATACGAATGCACAGTGGCTGGGTCTATCATGACTCACTCTGATATGGAAGCACCGTGCCTGGGTCTATGGTGACTGACTCTAATCTCTATGCACCATGGCTGTGAGTATGGTGGATGACTCAGATATGGATGCACCGTAGATGGGTCTATGGTTGCTGACTCTGATCTGAATGCACCATGGCTGGGTCTATGATGGCTGACTCTGATCTAGATGCACCAAGGCTGTGAGTATGGTGGCTGACTCAGATATGGATGCACGGTGGCTGGGTCTACCATGAATTACTCTGATTTGGATGTACCCAGGCAGGATCTATGATGACTGACCCTGATTTGGAAGCACTGTGGCTGGGTCTATGGTGGCTGACTCTGATATGGATGTACCGTAGCTGGGTCTATCATGACTGACTCTGATTTGGATGCACAGTGGTTGGGTCTACAGTGACTGGCTCTGATATGGATGCACCGTGGCTGGGTCTATGGTGGTTGACTCTGAAATGGATGCACCATAGCTGGCTCTATGGTGGCTGACTCTGAAATGGATGCACTGTGGCTGGGTCTATGGTGGCTAACTCGGATATGGATGTACCCTGGCTGGGTCTAAAGTGTCTTACTCTGATATGGATTTACCATGCTGGGTCTATAGTGGCTGACTCTGATATGGATGCACTATGCGGGGTCTATGGTGGCTGACTCTGATATGAATGCACCGTGGCTGGGTCTATCATGACTGACTCTGATATGGAAGCACCGTCGGTGGGTCTATGGTGACTGATTCCGATCTAGATGCACCATGGCTGTGAGTATGGTGTCTGACTCAGATATGGATGCACCGTGGCTGGGTCTATGGTGGCTGACTCTGATCTGGATGCACCATGGCTGGGTCTATGGTGTCTGACTCTGATCTAGATGCACCAAGGTTGTGAGTATGGTGGCTGACTCAGATATGGATGCACCGTGGCTGGGTCTATCATGACTGACTCTGATATGGATGCACCGTGGCTGGGTCTATGGTGGCTGACTCTGTTCTGGATGCACCATGGCTGGGTCTATGGTGTCTGACTCTGATCTAGATGCACCAAGATTGTGAGTATGGTGGCTGACTCAGATATGGATGCACCGTGGCTGGGTCTATCATGACTGGCTCTGATTTGGATGTACCCAGGCTGGGTCTATGGTGGCTAACTCTGATTTGGATGCACTGTGGCAGGGTCTATGGTAGCTGACTCTGAAATGGATGCATCGTGGCTGGGTCTATCATGATTGACTCTGATTTGGATACATAGTGGTTGGGTCTACAGTGGCTGGCTCTGATATGGATGTACCATGGCTGGGTCTACGGTGGTTGACTCTGAAATGGATAAACCGTGGCTCGCTCTCTGGTGGCTGACTTTGAAATGGATGCACTGTGGCTGGGTCTATGGTGGCTGACTCTGATATTGGTGTACCGTGGCTGGGTCTAAAGTGGTTTACTCTGATATGGATGTACCATGCTGGGTCTATAGTGGCTGACTCTGATATGAATGCACCGTGGATGGGTCTATGGTGACAGACTGTGATGTAGATGCCCAATGCTGAGAGTATGGTGGCTGACTCAGATGTGGATGCACCGTGGCTGGGTCTATCATGAATGACTGTGATTTGGATGTACCGTGGCTGGGTCTATGGGGCTGACTCTGATCTGGATGCAGCATGGCTGGGTCTATGGTGTCTGACTCTGATTTGGATGCACTGTTAATGGGTCTATGGTGGCTGACTCTGATATGGATGCACAGTGGCTGGGCTAATGGTGACTGACGCTGATTTGGATGCACTGTGGCCGGGTTTATGGTAGCTGACTCTCATCTGGATGCATCATGGCGGGTAAATGGTGGCTGACTCTAATATGGATGCACCATGGATGGGTCTATGGTGGCTGACTGTGATCTAGATACACCATGGATGGGTCTATGGTAGCTGTCTCTGATATGGATGCACTTTGGCTTGGTGTATGGAAATTGACTCTGATCTAGATGCACCATGGCTAGGTCTATAGTGACTGACTCTGATCTAGATGCACCATGGCTGGGTGTGTGGTGGCTGATTCTGATCTGGATGCATCATGGCTGGGTTTATGGTGGCTGACTCTGATATGGATGCACTGTGGCTGGGTCTATTGTGTTTGACTCTGATATGATGCACTGTGGCTGGGTCTATGTGTTTGACTCTGATATGGATATACCATGATTGGGTTTGTGGAGGATCTTTATGATTGGATTACAAATATTTCGATACTCACTCATCACTATGGCTGGGTTTATGATGGATGACTCTGATATGGATGCACCGAGGCTGCATCTATGGTGGCTGACTCTGATATGGATGCACCGTGGCTGCGTCTATGGTGGCTGACTCTGATATGGATGCACCATGGCTGGGTTTATTATGACTGACTCTTATACGAATGCACAGTGGCTGAGTCTATGGTGACTTGCTCTGATATGGATGCACTGTGGATGGATCTATGGTGACTTACTCTGATATGGATGCACTGTGGATGGATCTATGGTGACTTACTCTGATATGGATGCACTGTGGATGGATCTATGGTGACTTACTCTGATATGGATGCATCGTGGCTGGGAACATGGTGGCTCAGATAGTAAACTGTGGGAACTGACTCCATGAACCATGGCTAAATCTGATTTTTTTTGGTGCTGTATCCAACTCTGCCATTGAACCTTGATGGATGAATTTGATCTGGGAATAGCTCTGATGTGGGGACACCTGGCCTGGTTATGATATAAGAGGCATGGTGGGTTAATCAGATCTCAGGCCACAATGACGATCTGTGATGTTACTGTGGGGTCACTTTTGTGGGGCTTTGATTTATCTTCTTTGTCTTGCGAGGGATGAGATCTGATGGAAGCCCCCAAAGTACTGAATCCTGGAGCCACAGATCTATTACAGGGACACAACAAAGATGCCCCCACCACGACTCGGTCCCCATTGCAGTCCTGAATGATTCTGATCACATCCCTGTATAAACAGAACCTGGGTGAATCACTCCTTGGGTCACACAAGGCAAATGTTAGCAGTAATTTATAGGTTCAGTCCTTTCCTTCACCAAACAGTCCTCCCTCCATGGGAATGTAAACTCCACAGAGCGGGTGACTGGGAGAGCGAGGCCTCGGCTGAGCCCTGGCTTTTATTTGGGGCGTTCAGCGAGCGCGGTGCTAGCACAAGGTGAGGTCGCCGGATCCTCCTAAACCGGATTATCTGTGTTTTACCTGCCGGAGTAGTTTACATTTCGGGTGTGAAGAGAAAGAAGAGGTGAAGCCGTGTTTACCCTCCATTTATACCATCTTATCCCCTCCAATCAAAGCTCTGTAAATACTCTCATGTAGCAGAGCCGAGTTCTCATTTCATTTTTGGCTTTGGCTCAACTACAGCAAAAAACTCATCTCCTCCGTGTAAAAGAAAAAAAAAAGTGGTTCTGCAACCGTTCATTATATGGGCTTCTATTCACCATTTACAGGATCTCTGCTTGCTGTCAGTGACTGGGAACGTTCTTATGCAGTGATCGTCCCATAGATCGGATCCAGCACAATCCATTCTGCAAATACAACTTTATTGTCTGTTTTGAAAAAAAATTATTTTTACAGAATTGACCTGTGAACAGTGCGAGCGCACGTGGCATCAAACAGCAGCGTCCGGACTTCTAATCTAACCATTAAGATGCTGTAGTGAATTTCTTAGAGTGGCATTTAAAGGGAACCAACCCCCAGGATTTAACCACCTGTAAATCAGTGCAGCAGGTGATTGATGTGTGCAGCATGACATCACTATTTGGAGTTTTTGTTAACTTCTCCCCTGTGGGCTTGGCAGTCTGCCGAAAGCCGAACCACCTCCCCCTTGGATGAGTCTAGATGAGAGGGAGGGGGTTTGGCAGAAAGACAAGCCCACAGGGGGGAATAAAAAATCCCAAATAGTGATGTCATGCTGCACACATCAATCGCCTGCTGCACTGATTTACAGGTGGTTAAATCCTGGTGGTTGGTTCCCTTTAAATAGCTTGAAATAGTTCAGGTGTCCATTTAACTAAGCAGCCATCGGCCCTCCCTTCCTCACAATGGTGCAATCATTGGGGTCCATAGTCTGAGGCACGGTGGGTGATTTGGATATCGGCCACCATGACGTACTGTGATATTTACAGTGACGTCATTTTTGTGCGGGCCTCATCCCCGCCATCTTGGATCTCCCGTGAAGCCTAAGGTCGTGCTCCTTGAAGGAAACCTGTCAAGTCATTTATGGCCCCAAATCTGTCCCTGCAGCTTCCTACTACATCCCTAATCATCCCTGTCTGATCTAAATGTGAAGTGTAATGGCTGAAAAAACACTGTTTGTACCATGTTACTCCGAAAATAGGATATTCCCCGAAAATAAGACCTAGTAGAGGTTTTGCTACAGTGTTTAATATAAGGCCTCCGCCAAAAATAAGACCTAGCAAAGTTTACAATAGGGCATGCAGCTGAGATTATACTGTGATTTACTGTAGCCCGCCCGCCGGCGGTGCCCGCTGCTGTATTTATTCCGGTGTCGCTCTCAGCTCCCTGCCTCAGCTGCCAAAGATATACGGTGCCGCCAGCCAATCAGAGGCCACCTGCCGCCTTTCAATCAGAGGCGAGCAGCTAACATCATCGCATGATGTTACATACAGGCCTCTGATTGTCCAGCAGCACCATACATCTACGGCAGCTGAGGCAGGGAGCTGAGAGCGACATCGGAATAAATACGGCACAGCGAGGACTGAGGACCGGTGAGAAAAGGTGTGTGTACAGTACAGTTGTGGACAAAAGTATTGACACCCCTGCAATTCTGTCAGATAATCCTCAGTTTCTTCCTGAAAATGATTGCAATCATAAATTCTTTGCTATTATTATCTTCATTTAATTTGTCTTCAATGAAAAAAACACAAAAAGAATTGTCCTAAAGCCAAATTGGATCTAATTCCACCAAACAAATAAAAGGGGGTGGACAAAAGTATTGGAACTGTTAGAAAAATCATTTGATGCTTCTGTAATTAGTGTAATTAACAGCACCTGTAACTTAAGGGGGTGTCACACGCGTCAATATCGCCTGCACGATATCGGCTGCACGTGACGTTGCAGCGATATTGACGCGTGTGACATACTGCATCAACCAGCGATAAATCGCTGGTTGATGATCGCCAGGTTTCAGAACCAGCTCAGAAACCTGGCGATTGTCGCCCGGTGGACACGCAGCATCGCTGCGTGTGACACCGGGACTAGCGATATTCCAGCTCCCAGCGCCTCTCACAAGCGCTGGGAGCTGGTATCCAAGGTACACTGCGGGTAACTAGGCAGCGCGCGCTGCCTAGATACCCGACTGTGTACCTTAGTTACCAGCCTCCTCCGCTCACCGGGTGAGCGGAGGAGGCTGGTAACTAAGGTACACGTCGGGTATCTAGGCAGCGCGCGCTGCCTAGTTACCCGCAGTGTACCTTGGAGACCAGGCTGCTCCCGCTTCCAGCAGGCTGGTAGCGGGAGCAGGACATCGTGGAAACGATATTTAAATCGTTTCCATGATGTCACTGGTCAATTGATTGCTGGTGAGTCTGCCTGTGTGACAGCTCACCAGCAATCAGCAGTCAATGTCGTCAGCGATCATCTCGCTGACGACATTGACGCGTGTGACACCCCCTTTACCTGTGGCACCTAACAGGTGTTGGCAATAACTAAATCACACTTGCAGCCAGTTGACATGAATTAAAGTTGACTCAACCTCTGTCCTGTGTCCTTGTGTGTACCACATTGAGCATGGAGAAAAGAAAGAAGACCAAAGAACTGTCTGAGGACTTGAGAAACCAAATTGTGAGGAAGCATGAGCAATCTCAAGGCTACAAGTCCATCTCCAAAGACCTGAATGTTCCTGTGTCTACCGTGCGCAGTGTCATCAAGAAGTGTAAAGCCCATGGCACTGTGGCTAACCTCCCTAGATGTGGACGGAAAAGAAAAATTGGCGAGAGATTTCAACGCAAGATTGTGCGGATGGTGGATAAAGAACCTCGACTAACATCCAAACAAGTTCAAGCTGCCCTGCAGTCCGAGGGTACAACAGTGTCAACCCGTACTATCCGTCAGCGTCTGAATGAAAAGGGACTGTATGGTAGGATACCCAGGAAGACCCCACTTCTTACCCCGAGACATAAAAAAGCCAGGCTGGAGTTTGCCAAAACTTACCGGAGAAAGCCTGCAACGTTTTGGAAGAATGTTCTCTGGTCAGATGAGACAAAAGTAGAACTTTATGGGCAAAGGCATCAACATAGAGTTTACAGGAGAAAACAAGAGGCATTCAAAGAAAAGAACACACTCCCTACAGTCAGACATGGCGGAGGCTCCCTGATGTTTTGGAGTTGCTTTACGGCCTCTGGCACTGGACTGCTTGACCGTGTGCATGGCATTATGAAGTCTGAAGACTACCAACACATTGTGCAGCATAATGTAGGGCCCAGTGTGAGAAAGCTGGGTCTCCCTCAGAGGTCATGGGTCTTCCAGCAGGACAATGACCCAAAACACACTTCAAATAGCACTAGAAAATGGTGTGAGAGAAAGCACTGGAGACGTCTAAGGTGGCAGCAATGAGTCCAGACCTGAATCCCATAGATCACCTGTGGAGAGATCTAACAATGGCAGTTTGGAGAAGGCGCCTTCACATATCAGGGACCTGGAGCAGTTTGCCAAAGAAGAATGGTCTAAAATTCCAGCAGAGCATTGTAAGAAACTCATTGATGGTTACCGGAAGCGGGTGATCGCAGTTATTTTGGCTAAAGGTTGTGCAATCAAGTATTAGGCTGAGGGTGCCAATACTTTTGTCCGGCCCATTTTTTGGAGTTTTGTGTGAAATGATCAATGTTTTGCTTTTTGCTTCATTCTCTTTTGTGTTTTTCATTGAAGACAAATTAAATGAAGATAACAATACCAAAGAATTTGTGATTGCAATCATTTTCAGAAAGAAACTGAGTATTATCTGACAGAATTGCAGGGGTGTCAATACTTTTGGCCACAACTCTATGTGTGTGTTGTATTTTTTTTTTGCAGGTACCTAATGGAGATATTGGGGGCTGCAAGGGATGTTGGGGGCTGTAAGTAAACGATAGGGGCTGCAAGGGGATGATCGGGATATTGGGGGCTGCAAGGGGATGATGGTGGCTGCAAGGGGATCATGGGGATATTGGGGGCTGCAAGGGGATGATGGGGATATTGGGAGCTGCAAGGGAATGCTGGTGGCTGCAAGGGGATGATTGAGATATTGGGGGCTGCAAGGGGATGATGGGGATGTTGGGGGCTGCAAGGGGATGATGAGGATACTGGGGTCTGCAAGGGGATGATGGGGATATTGGGGGCTGCAAGGGGATGATGGGGATATTGGGGGCTGTATGGGGATGATATGGGCTGCAAGGGGATGACTGGGATATTGGGGGCTGCAAGAGGATGATGAGGATATTGGGGGCTGCAAGGGGATGATGGGGATCATGGAAAAATTAGACACCCCTGAAAATAAGACCAAGAGCATCTTTGGCAGCAAAAATTCATATAAGACACTGTCTTATTTTCGGGGAAACAGGGTGACTTACATTTTACCCCATTGTGTAGACCTGTGGGCGATCTCTTAAGGCTCCATATTCCCCCTTGCTCCGTTGTGATCACGTCCCAGTGTGCGTGATAATTCAGAAGTGCAATCTTGAGTTTCAAATCCAAGGGCCTCCTGTGCAGTTTGAGGTGTATTCGGTGTACTTGGCCGGCTCTGGAGCCTGCAGTGTGGGGGTTTATTGGTTATACTGGCCGGCTCTGCAACGGGGTATGATAACAACGGAGCGAGAGGGGACATGGACCTGGAGAGACCGCCTACATGTCTATACAATGGGGGAAAATGTAATTTATGGAAAAAAAAAATTTCCACGTTTATGCTTCGCATTTAGGTCAGATAGGGATGTGCTAGGAAGGTGCAGGGGCAGGTAGTGATGGGTTTGGGGGCTCTAAATGACCTGACAGGTTCCCTTTAAGAGATTATTTTTACTATCTCCTGAAACATTGCAGCGTCTCGCACACAGGGTCACAGGTTCGCCACGGCGGGGACGTAACGCGACAGAACCTGCCACATAGCAGCAGTTTTCAATTGAAACCCGCCAGCTACATACAGAGAGCGCCATTTATGGAGACCGCACAATCTGCAATCTGGTTTTTATACTGATTAGCATGTCGGCACAGTTTCGGCAGCATCTCGCCCCCTCCGCGGTTACAGCGGCCCGCACCCCTCCCCCACGGAGCGGTTGTGACCTTCGACCCCTGGATTTACATGAACTGTTTTTAACCCTTTAAGCAATCTCTGTTTCTCCACTATTGTCACACCTCCCATTGTGGCAGGATTTCAGCTCCAGTCATGGAATGAAACCTGAACTGGAGGAGAAAACACAGAATTCCTGACATTTCAATCACAGCTGAACAGGCAGCGCCTGGGACAGCCCTACGGACTGATCGCGGGGGCCTTCCAGCAGCCGGCGGCCATTTTGTTGTACGGCGGAAATAAAACTTATAGCTGAAATATATTAAGAAACTGTCATTTATTACTTCCATAATTAAACTAGTGACGATGTCATATTTCTTCGCTATGTCCTGAGCGGTTTTGCTCATTTTCTTAGTACGGTCGCCATATTGTTGTACGGCGGAAGTGTGAGCGGGGGCCGCCATCTTGCTTGTCTTGCAGTACGGGAAGCGGTGAGGCTGGGTGGGGAGCGGCCGCTGTCACTGACGGACACCGAGGAGCAGCTTCATCCTTCCAGGAGGTAACGAGACCCCGCAGCCGCCATGATCCTGCTGGAGGTGAACAACCGCATCATCGAGGAGACCCTCAGCCTGAAATTCGACAATGCAGCGGCCGGGTGAGTGCGGGGGAGGCCGAGGGAGGAGGCCGAGAGGTGGTGAGGAGGCCGAGGGAGGAGGCCGAGAGGTGGTGAGGAGGCCTAGGTATGCGGGGGAGGCCGAGGAGGCCCCACAATGTGTCATCAGGTGCGACTGTAACGAACCCCCAGCTGTGACCAGAAGCGGCTGCTGCAATGCACTGATACAATATCCCCTGCAGGGATTATTCTTTCTCCTTTGGCCTCATTTCTGCTGTCAGTGAATGGAAACCTTATTATTGGCGGCTCCTGACAGGTCTGAGGTTTATTATAATTGTATCCCTTCATTGTCTCCCCGAGAATGCTGGGAGTTGTAGTCCTTGTGACAGTGCAGGTGCCGCCCCAACACAACTGTAACAAATCCTCAGCTGTTCCGCGCTGTCTCCATTCACTGACAGCAGAGATCTGACTGATGGAGACTGATGTAATGATTTCCAGTTGTGGCCCCTTCACATCACGATTGTTTGGTATCTGTTGTAAAACTGACAGTCACGGATCCGCTGTGGTCTCCATGTCCCCTTATGGGCAGGGATGTGATCAGATTGATCCTTGTTGGCATCCGATTGTGTCAGAAGATTTCCCGTCCCCAAAATCAGAGTCTGCTGCGATTTTAAGCAAATCAGACCGGCACGGATCCGACGCGGTCCACGGAAAAGTAACATAGGGGTCTATGGTCGTCAGGTCCTATCAAAAATCAGATCGTTTCTCTGATCCGATATAGTGCACCGCGCATGCGCAGAAGGATTTTTCCAGCTTCAAAGATACTAAAATCGGATTGGACACAAGTGTCCTCTGATCCGTTTCTTTTGGTTCCTGCAAAACCAGGATCCACACGGACAAACAACATGTGATGTAATCAGCTAAGGTCTCCTTCACATCATGATTTTCTTCCTGTCCGTGGTGATCCGTTTTTCTCCGGATCCGAGCTCCATAGACCCCCCTCCCTCCTCCTTGTTATCAACTCTGTCCGCTGCACCCAAAATCAGAGCAGTCTCCTATTTTGGGAACGAGAAATCAGCGGACACAATCGGATCCCTGCACACATGGTCGGCCATTAAGCACCAAGCTGTGACCATAGGGATTCAAGGAGGCCAAATCGGATCTGTGGTGATCTGTTTTACCACGGAAAGCCACGGATCCCAAAAAATCATGATGTCAAGAGGGAAATTAGAGTATAACATCTCTGTGAATCACCACATTCATCTATTCCAGTGCACATACTTCTCACAGCTGGGGGTTTGTTACATTAGTGATGTCATCTGCAGGCTGTCAGGGCATGCTGGGAGTTGTAGTCTTTCACAACTGTAATCTATTGTCCTCTGTGAGCTAAAACACCTGGATGTTAGACTGATACTTTGTAGCCAAACTCGGCTCAGAGGAGATTGTCAGGGCTGGATGTAATTGTAACAAATCCTCTATTCTGATCATAGCGTGCAGGTACATCTAGGGGCGTAATAGATGCAGGGGTTGCACTTGACCCGGCCCTGGAAAAAGACTAATGCTATTAAAGACTTGCAATAATTGGGGGCCCCGTTGGAGCTTTTGCACTGGGGCCAATGAGCTTCCAGTTGTGCACAGCGTACATCTCATCCTCAGTGCTTAAATAGGAAAGTTTCCATTCACTGACAGTGAGCAGAGATCCTGGGAAGGGAGAGGCATAGATGATGTCCAGCAAATGACTGATGACAATGTAGCAGAGTCTTTGTGATCCTCCTCGCTGATGTTTGGCGTTTTAATGCCTTGCTCCGCCTACAATTTATAAGAGGGGTGGAGTCATGAGGATCTGATGCATTATAATAAAGTACAAGGGACAGATGCTGCCTCCACAGCGCCCCCCTCAGCTGGATGTGTGTATACATAAAATATATATAATATATATAGTGTGTGCATACGTGCAGTAAGGAAGTGGTGAGCAGCGACGTCGTTCCTTCCTCTTCTCAGCTGCATTTCAGGACAAGCCCCGTCGTGTCGGCAGCGAGTCGTGCTGCTACAAGCCCCAGTAATGAGCTCGGCTCCAGTGACACCAGTCATCAGGGCCGTCATACTGGGGTGTCTGCTCTGGAAAAGCTGGATGATAGTCTAAGCCCCAGCTTTCCTGATCTATAATAGGGCAGTGTTATCAGAAGGATGGGGGTCCGGCTCTCCCCCTCGATCAGCTCTTTGTTGGGGCCACATATCTCCTACACACTCTGCGTCCTCTTTCGTGTGTCCATCGTTCTGTCTACCTGCATGTCGGCCACTTAAAGGGATGTTCTGGTTAGAAAAACTAATGTACACAGCTGCTTCATCCATTCTCTGAGACCATCAAAAGCAGCCCCCCCCTCATTGTTTGAATTAGTGGTTGGGAAAGATGAAGTATTCACCAAATTCCCCCCCCCGATTCTGCCTTCCATTTCTATTTTCGGCCTCCGACCAGAAGAGGCGGGGCCACTGACCACCAGTCATGTGACTGCAGCCGATCAGCGGTCTCCACGCTCGGGTCTCTGGTGGTCGGGATGACATCTTAGTTCCAGTAGAATCCGGGGTCATCGTGTTTTCACTTCTTTTATAACCACAGCTTCCCACCACTAGGTCTTAAACAAAACTAGAAAACCCCTTTAAAGGGAACCTGACCCCTGACAGCTCATCACAGCGAAGCTGCTGTAAAGTAACCTCGCGCATGCGCAATGTGAATCACGAGGCCTCAATGCACCCGATGGGTGTACCGACAGCATGATACCCATATATGACGTCATTAGCGTCAATACCGGCTTATCCTGCAATGTAGGAGGCTGAGGAATATGCAAAAGGATTATCACACCCATCGGGGTGTGAATAATTCTACAGGCAGCCGCAAGAAGCCACAGGGAACGCCTTGTGTGACTTCTTAAGAGCCCAGAAGCCGCAAATGATAAGGTAATAACATCACTTTTTGAAGTTTCACTAAACACAATTTTAGCAAAAAGGGATAGATAGAATAGGATAACTAAGGTGCAGGGACAGGTATTGAAAGGATAGGGGGTGATTGTTAGGGGTCATGTTCCCCTGAACACACATTCTGTGTAGAGAACACCCATTTATGTAGACTGGATATAGGTAGATGGAAAAACACAAACTTTGAGTGTTCGCACCCGGATTGTCGCCCTCGTCTGCCCCATGATTTAATATTAATATTCAAAACCGTAAATCCCCTTTAAAATGAATCCGTCAGTAAGATTACCCCTTCCCCCAAAATATATGGACATGCTGATCCTTTAGCACCTTTGCATCTTTCCAGACTAATTAGCATTCTCACTCATTTGAGGCATTAAGTGCTCTGGGCGTGACTGAGCACTTCCCAGGCTCCGCCTCCTGGACTTTTTCCCCTGATTGACAGCTCAGCAGGAGGACCCTCAGTTGAGCGTCACATGCTGCTTTTTTTCACACCTTAAACTGTAGTGTGTGTTGATGATAATTTTGATCCCTTTTTATTGCATTTTGGAGGGAGGGGGTGGAAGGGGGGACTGGGGCAATTCTGGCATTCCGATATTTTTTTTCAACATTTAACTTATTGGCTAAATCTTTCTATATCAGATTGGGCGGCTCCGCACTTGGCAGCCCGGACACCGACTCTGATCGCGTTGGAGCTCCTGAGCTCGCTCTGTACAGTGCTGCGCCTGCAGCGGCCGACATTGCAGTATAATGCACCTGTCATTATTATATCTTCTGTAAATCTCATGTATGTGTGTGATCCTGGGGGATGCGGTCTCTTCACTTGATCAGGAGATCCCATCACTGGATATATTCTGAATCTTCCTCAGTGGCCGACAGCTCAGTCTTGAGGGGGATGCAGCTACAGGTTCTCTCTATGTGAGGCTGGATAATATAGATGACGCAGTAAAGTTTGTAGCCCTGGGCCTCTGCATCGGGTTAATGAGCGGTCAGCGGCTTTCGTCCTTCATTTCTTGCTCACTGATTTTACTTTTTTTTTTTTTCTTTCTAGGAACAAGCCGGAGGCCGTGGAGGTGACATTCGCAGGTGACAAATTTTTTTTTAGATCCTGGCTTTTATAAATTTAGTGTCTTTAGTTCCACCCATTCTTAAAGGGATGTTGCCGTCCTTTAAGGTGTCACTGGGATAAGCTGTGTATGATCTGTGGGGTTGGACCTCTGGGAGGATAAAGGAGATGCAGAGATGATTTATGGCAGATGATTTTCCTCTGTGCCAGGAAAACAAAGACTCTGAAATAAATCAGATCTGCGTATCCTCCTGCTTGGCAGTGCCCGCCGCCCCCCTCGAGTCTCCTGCTCAGCGGACCCCCACCGCCCCCCGAGTTTCTGCTCAGCGGGACCCCGACCGCCCCCCTCGAGTCTCCTGCTCAGCGGGCCCCCACCGCCCCCTTCGAGTCTCCTGCTCAGCGGCCCCCACCGTCCCCCTCGAGTCTCCTGCTCAGCGGGCCCCCACCGTCCCCCCTCGAGTCTCCTGCTCAGTGGGGCCCCACCGTCCCCCCTCGAGTCTCCTGCTCAGTGGGCCCCCACCGTCCCCCTCGAGTCTCTGCTCAGTGGGCCCCCACCGTCCCCCTCGAGTCTCCTGCTCACGGGTCCCCACTGCCCCCCTCGAGTCTCCTGCTCAGCGGGGCCCCCCTCGAGTCTCCTGCTCAGCGGGGCCCCCCTCGAGTCTCCTGCTCAGCGGGGCCCCCCTGAGTCTCCTGCTCAGCGGGTCCCCCTGAGTCTCCTGCTCAGCGGGGCCCCCCTCGAGTTTCCTGCTCAGCGGGCCCCCCTCGAGTCTCCTGTTCAGCGGGCCCCCACCGCCCCCCCTCGAGTCTCCTGCTCAGCGGGCCCCCATTCATCATAGTGAGGGCTCATCCTGGCATAATGTCACCACCATACAAGATGAGAATCGCCATTACTACAATTGTCTAAAATGCAGGCCAAAAAAAAAGTTGCGAGTCCTCTGTACTAGGCCTCATTCACACATCCGTGTCACCACGGACGTGTGAAACAAGGCCGTTTGGGGTCGGGACGTACATCCATGTGTCATGGACGTGTGACACAATGGGCGCTGTCCGTGTGCTATCTGTGGATAGCACACGGACAGCCTGTCTCCATACTCGCTTTCCTCCTGCGCAGTAGCTCCTCTCACTTCTGGGCCGCTGACAGGCTCAGTGAAGGTGAATATTCATGAGCTTTATGAGCGGCATCGGAGAGAGAGGGAACTGTCCGTACTTGAGCGAGGCAAGTATGAAATTCTTTATTTTCAGGCTTGTAACTTTTGTCCGTGGTCTTGCACACGGATGTTACACGGATGACACACGCACGTTTTCTGCCAAAAGCAGCCCTGTGCCTCCGCAAAAAACAGACATGTTGCTGTGTGGAGCACACGGACACGCATCTGCTCCACACGGCGACACAGTCCATGTGGAAATACGGAAGTGTGAAGGGGGCCATAGGGGAACATGTGTCCCGTATGTCCGTGCCTCCGGCATGTGTAGGCACGGACCGCATACGTGCTGGAGGCACGATGTGTGAATGATGCCCTAGATGGTAGGCCTAATCCTGTATAGGGATCGTTACAGTGCATCAGTGTAGGATCATGTATCTCTCTTCTATCCTGGACACTCTGCAATGATACATTGTAACAAGCTCTACTGCAGCAATCAGGTGCAATGTTATATTATGAAGCAGCAAAGTGAGCCGTTATCTGTGACCACTCTATCAGCGGGACCCAATGAATTTATTTTTTTTTTACAACACTCCCTATCCTGTACAATCTACAGCTTTCAGCTGCTAAATAACACAACTAATTGGGACTTTTATTTTCCTCATGTTTCAGACTTTGACGGCGTCCTGTACCACATCTCCAACCCCAATGGTGACAAGGCAAAGGTGCTGATCAGCATCTCTCTGAAATTCTACAAGGAGCTGCAGGATCACGGGGCAGACGAGGTGCGTGCTAAACAGTATAGTCCTGAGAGATGGGCAATGATTAATTAACCATTTTTATCGGATTAGAATACACATTTTTTTTCCCTCAGATTGGGGGAAATGGTTGGTGCATTTTATTATCTGAATCTTGCTTCCCGGGTTGTAGCAGTAGTTGAGCGGAGGTACAGGAGGATGTCGGTGATGGGCAATGCTTGCGGTCTGGAGTCGGGAAGTCGTGGTATCGTGAGCATTGATACTTTTGGGTACAGGCAAATGGCTGTGGAGGCTGAGCAGGCATAGCTAAAGATCTGAGAGCGAGTGCTCAATCTGTGCCTGTACTGCTCTGCCGGATGGACTTTATGAAAATGGCTGCAGAGGCAGCTCATGTGCAAATGGAGATTTTGGCTGTTTTGGGGTTTTCATCTGCCCTGCTCCTCAGCCATTTTCTTGCAAGTCCATCTGGCAGAGGCAGTGCATACATAGATTGAGCACTCGGCTCTCTGAGATCTTTAGCTATGTCTGTTTTGCCACTGCAGGCATTTTCCAGTACCCAGAAGAAAAAATGGCCGCCGAACTCCGCGACACCCGCAGCTCTAGGCCCGCAAGCAATGCTCCACTTTTGACATCCACTGGGGACCCTGCCTCCGGCCCGCAGCATTGCCGATGACCCCCACCATCATGATCCTGCCTGCTGTGACCCTGTCACTCCATCACCCTCATGACCCACCCCCATGAAAAGCTACATTGCACATGAGATGCACCAGATTATAGTAGGACCCCTATATGAAATACATTTATTTTTCCTAATTTATTCCTCTAAATTTGTGGGTGTGTCTTATATTCCAGTGCATCTTATAAAGGGAAAAATATCATCATCTATTTCTTTTTTTTTTTTTTACATTTGTGGTTGTGTTTCATGAAGGATGCCATCACCCACTTAAAGGGGCGGTTCAGTGAATAAAATTTTTGCATTCGGTAGGATGCCCAGCCACCGCTCCGTTCATTATTTATGGGGTTGCTGTTCAGTATGTGCAATGCCGCTAAATCGTAATGGTTATAGAAGTGCCCCTGATCACTGGTCCAGGATGGTCAGACCCCAACTAATTAATGTTATTGCTCAGTTTGGGGATCGGTCATAACTTTCTCCTTTATCCACAAGTGAGTGAAGGGTTAGATGGCAGCCACTGAGATCTGGTGACATTTCTGCATGTTCTCCGGGGTGCGGTCTGTGCCCCTTTCTCTCCTTCTGTCTTTATATTGGAGGTGACCCTTCTGCTATTTCTAGGACTTTTTCAGAGGGGTCTTCAGGGTCTTGGCTGATCACTGTGTGCGAGTCTTCAGCAGAAATGAGCAGCAAGCGGAGAATACAGAGAAGCAGAAATGTTTGCTACAAAGTTGCAGAGCGTTTCCAGTACAGGGAGATAAATAATGGCGGCTCCATGGCCCGAAACGTCAGGGGCCAAGGGTGTTACTTAGTTTATCTTCCCCCTATATTGCTCCATACATCGGTAATCCCCTGTGTGGGGGAGGGAGGTACATTTACATGGACCCTCTGGCCTCCAGTACGGGGGATTTCTGTTCCTCCTGATGAATTTGTTTCTTGTATTGCACAAAAGAAGAAAGTTATTTTGTTGCTGACATCTGCAGAATACATGTCTGGGGGGGTCTGTGTGTTGATCTTTGAAGAAAGTGCTGGCGGTCGGTGGTATTTATAGAGACCCCTCTGTGTGACTCTCCGGACATTTCCTGCTGATGATTTCTACATTTCCTCCTTTAAAAACAAGAGTAGCAAAGTATCAAGTCCAAGGAATTATCCGCAATGGACAGTGCCTGCTAAAAGATCCCTGACCAGAAGGATCCCAAGTGATCAGCTGCCATCTGTAAGGATATGTTTGTGTTTATTGTCCCTGCAGTGCCCCCACAGGAGCAATGAAGCATTACACGGGGATGGGGATCGGAGGTGGGGGACCCCCTAATTTTTTACTGGACTATCGCGTTGCCTGCGCCCACATGGATTACACAGCCCCAACTCGGAGTGTGCCGAGTGTGATGTGCCCAGCAGCCGGTGGGGATTGTGCTCCAAATTCTCCACAATTAAAGCAATTCTCATTTTTAATCCTTTAATGTGTCCTAATTAGAAGCTCATATCTGATGAGGGTCTCTGCCCCTTGGCTTCGTCCATTCCCTTCGTTTGCCAGTTGCTTCTCCCCAGTGTTGTGCAGGCTGCTGATCTCCCTTACATATATTTTTCCCATCTGTTGGTGCAGCCATGAGCCAAAACCCTTCTATGGTAGAAAAGATGTCTGTGATGTGCGGTCGGGGGAGGAAATGTGTCACATCCTGAGCTGAGACAGGCCAACATCTGTATGTAATGATCTGCAGCGTCAGGAATCTTACATGGTACACAGCTGTAGATGATTACACCTGTATACTGACCCCGTCGAGTGTACAGTTGCAGATGATTACGCCATATACTGATTCCGGTGAGTGTACGGCTGCAGATGGTTACCCCGTATACTGACCCCGACAAATGTACGGCTGCGGATGGTTACCCCGTATACTGACCCCGACAAATGTACGGCTGCGGATGGTTACCCCGTTTACCGACCCCCAGCGAGTGTACAGCTGCAGACGGTTACGCTGTGTACTGACCCCATTGTGTATGACTGCAGATGATGACACCGTGTACTGACCCTGGCGAGGGTACGGCTGCAGATGGTTAAGCCGTATACTGATCCTGGCGAGTGTACGGCTGCAGATGGTTAAGCCGTATACTGATCCTGGCGAGTGTACGGCTGCAGATGGTTAAGCCGTATACTGATCCTGGCGAGTGTACGGCTGCAGATGGTTAAGCCGTATACTGATCCTGGCGAGTGTACGGCTGCAGATGTTTACGCCATATACTGACCCCGGCGAGTGTACGACTTCAAATGGTTACCCCGTATACCGACCCCAGCGAGTGTACAGCTGCAGATGGTTACGCTGTGTACTGACCCCATTAAGTGTATGACTGCAGATGATGACACCGTGCACTGTGTCGGCGAGTGTACGACTGCAGATGGTTATGCCGCATACTGATCCCGGCGAGTCTATGGCTGCAGATGGTTACGCCATATACTAACCCCAGAGAGTGTACGGCTGCAGATGGTTACGTCGTATACTGACACCAGCGACTGTACGGCTGCGTTTGTTCACACAGTTCTGACACCTCATCTTTGTTTTCTCTTCACTCCCAGGTGCTGAAGAACACCTATGGAAGTTTCCTGACCTCTCCAGAGCCTGGTAAGATTTTTCTGATTTTCCTGTTAAAATTAATATTTCTAGGTCCGGTTTGCTATCTACTTCCTCACCACCACTCTACAATACAGCTCATAAACCTGCTCTTCTCTCATTTGTAATATAGTGCCGCCATACCAGTATATAATACTGGTCATACACTTGTGGCTCAAGTGGTTAACACTGTAGCCTTTGCAGCACTGAGGGTCTTGAGGTCCTGGGTTCAATTCCCACCAAGGACACTAAGGACAACATCTGCAAGGAGTTTGTATGTTCTCCCCATGTTTGCGTGGGTTTCCTCCAGGCACTTCGGTTTCCTCCCACATTGTAAAGACATACTGATAGGATGTTTAGATTGTGAGCTCCCAAGAGAGACAGCATTACTGATGTATGTAAAGTGCTATGGAATCAATAGCGCTATATAAATGAATAAATATTATTATTATTATTATTATTATAATGCAGCAGTTTTGCACAGTGGCATTTTAGAAAGCGCTGATAGAACATATTCTACTGCCACAATGTGATGGACATCTCCCTTTTCCTTAGGTTACAATGTATCTTTGCTTTTTGATCTGGAGAATCTTCCTGCAAACCGAGACTCCATCATCCACCAGGCCGGAAAACTGAAGAGGAACTGCTTCGCCTCAGTGTTCGAGAAATACTTCAGGTTCCAGGAAGAGGGAAAGGACGGCGAGAGGAGAGCGGTGATCCACTACCGGGAGGACGAGACCATGTGAGTCCTAGATGACGAGTGCAGATCTAGAACAGGGTCAACAGGTCATAACGAATGCTAAATACAGTCCAGATATAATGCCGTATGATAGGAGTAGGTGTATCTTCTGGATATTCTCAAAGAGGTGCAAATAATTAATATAATACTGCCCCTATGTACAAGAATATAACTACTATAATACTGCCCCTATGTACAAGAATATAACTACTATAATACTGCCCCTATGTACAAGAATATAACTACTATAATACTGCCCCTATATACAAGAATATAACTACTATAATACTGCCCCTATATACAAGAATATAACTACTATAATACTGCCCCTATATACAAGAATATAACTACTATAATACTGCCCCTATATACAAGAATATAACTACTATAATACTGCCTCTATGTACAAGAATATAACTACTATAATACTGCCCCTATATACAAGAATATAACTACTATAATACTGCTCCTATATACAAGAATATAACTACTATAATACTGCCCCTATGTACAAGAATATAACTACTATAATACTGCCCCTATGTACAAGAATATAACTACTATAATATTGCCCCTATGTACAAGAATATAACTACTATAATGCTGCTCCTATATACAAGAATATAACTACTATAATGCTGCTCCTATATACAAGAATATAACTACTATAATACTGCCCCTATGTACAAGAATATAACTACTATAATACTGCTCCTATATACAAGAATATAACTACTACTAGCTGGGTGCCCGATGCAGATGCATCGGGATTCTAGAAGAGCGAGTCTCTGACTCGCAATGGCCGCTTCGCGGCCAATGCTTCGGTCGTATCCACATGACGACATTGACTCGCAGCGCGAGCGGTCTCAAAAGGGGCAAAAAACCCATTTGTGATTATATAATAGATAATACTGCTCCTATATACAAGAATATAACTACTATAATACTGCTCCTATGTACAAGAGTATAACTACTATAATACTGCCCCTATATGCAAGAGTATAACTACTATAATACTGCTCCTATGTACAAGAATATAACTACTATAATACTGCTCCTATGTACAAAAATATAACTACTATAATACTGCTCCTATGTACAAGAGTAGAACTACTATAATACTGCTCCTATGTACAAGAGTAGAACTACTATAATACTGCCCCTATATGCAAGAATATAACTACTATAATACTGCCCCTATATACAAGAATATAGCTACTATAATACTGCCCCTATATACAAGAATATAGCTACTATAATACTGCTCCTATATACAAGAATATAACTACTATAATACTGCCCCTATATACAAGAATATAACTACTATAATACTGCCCCTATATACAAGAATATAGCTACTATAATACTGCTCCTATATACAAGAATATAACTACTATAATACTGCCTCTATGTACAAGAATATAACTACTATAATACTGCTCCTATATACAAGAATATAACTACTATAATACTGCCCCTATATACAAGAATATAACTACTATAATACTGCTCCTATATACAAGAATATAACTACTATAATACTGCCCCTATGTACAAGAATATAACTACTATAATACTGCTCCTATATACACGAATATAACTACTATAATACTGCTCCTATATACAAGAATATAACTACTATAATACTGCCCCTATGTACAAGAATATAACTGCTATAAGTAGTTCACTTTTCTAACATTTTAGGTATGTGGAAGCTAAGAAGGATCGTGTGACCGTGGTGTTCAGCACAGTATTTAAGGACGATGATGATGTGGTTATAGGGAAGGTTTTCATGCAGGTCAGTAGCTGGGATTGCTGTGTAGTGTATTATGCTGTTTGAAGTCAGCACTGTGTCATCTCTGCACAGACTGTAATGGACTCTTTGATGCTCTGGGTATTTTCCTGGTGGGAGATCATCTTTCATCTTTTGTTTGCAGGAATTTAAGGAGGGACGTCGCGCCAGTCACACAGCACCGCAGGTTCTGTTCAGCCATCGGGAGCCTCCCCTGGAGCTGAAGGACACGGACGCCGCGGTGGGAGATAACATTGGGTACATCACATTTGGTGAGTGCACACTATGGCGAATAATAATATATTATATCAGGATCGCTGCGCAGATTGTCTTAATGGGAAAAGAAGTTACAAAAACTCTTTATCATCACAGACAGGATTGCAGTCACTGATAATTTACATGTGGATTTCCTGAAAGATTAAGTGTGGTAATAGAATAGCGTGAAAATTCCAAGGAAAAGTTAATTTCTATCACAAGTCATGTTTCTGTGTTTTTTTGTCTGGTTTTGGCTCTTTTGAAGTGAATGAAGCTGAATAGCCGTATCCCACATGATCTGTGCGGAGAAATAATGCCGTTTTTGGAAGCCCTTTTTTAATGACATATTTTGTCTCTGTCCTCTTCTCTACCTCCAGTTCTCTTCCCCCGTCACACCAACGCCAATGCACGGGACAACACCATCAATCTGATCCACACATTCCGGGACTACCTGCACTACCACATCAAGTGCTCCAAGGCGAGTTCCCTCAAGGCCCCTCGGGTCCCCTTGAATACACCACGATCGCTATTGACATAACCAAAAAGCCAAGATTTTTATTAATGCCATTTATTTTATCCTTTGTTTAAAAGGCTTACATCCATACTCGCATGAGAGCAAAAACCTCAGACTTCCTGAAGGTCTTGAACAGAGCTCGTCCGGACGCCGAGAGGAAGGAGATGAAGACTATATCGTGAGTAGATATGATCACGCAACGTTTAAAGGGGTTTTCTGATAATTCTTCAATTGGGGGGCAGTAACCATTGAGCCTCCACCAATCACTGGAACGTCTGTCCCAATTTTATCCTGGGGCAGTCACACATTTCCTCTGTCATCCATTCATTACCTCTGGCGATACTGGAGGTCCAGTGTTTGGCTGTCACCGTTGGTCTTATATAGAAGTAACAGAGCAGCAGGGCTCATACTCAAATGCCCCTTTAATCAAATGGGGGCCTCAAGTCCCCCCATTCTAGTGTTCAAGGGACTCTCCCCAGTCACTGCTGCATCACGTGAGTAGATATCACTTATCCTGTGGATAATGTTTGTCTTCTACCCAGAAAACTCCTTTTAGAGGGGTTGTTCATTCTAAAATGATAATTCTGCAGTCCCCCTCTGTGCGTACGGAGCATGGTCTCTGAGAAAATAGCTGATCGTTTCTCGGACCCAATTTTAGTGTACTGAACATGCTCAACACTAAAACTGCTGTTTACCGTCTAATTTCACTTCCGCAAGGTTAAAAATCACGGACCCGGACACAGAAATGGCAAAAATAACAAAGTGAAACCAGTCTAAGAATAATCCGAACCTGAATGTCCTATTTGCTTATCACTAGTTACTTTGTGTCACACCAGCCTGCACTGATACATTGTAACAAGCTCATCAGCTGCGGAAGCAAAATTGGCTTTCAGCTCTTCATGGTAATAAAATGTTTCGAAGTGCAAATAAAGAGAGGCCTATAGAAATGGAGAGAACAGGACGTTACACAACAACTAAACTGCGCAATGTTTTATCTTCTTCCTTGTTCTCTGCAATGTGAGGACGGTGCCAGGTTTGTGTCATGGCGGTGATCATATCGGCATATACCTGTGGTCAGTGATAATTAGAAGGTGATACAGAGGTAACATGTGATATCAGACATTCCTGTCTGCCGGGGCGTTACTGTGCTCAGACTCCATAATAAAGGAAAGTTCACACATATATTTGCTGTGGATTTTCCACAAAGATTTTCATGCAAAAAATCCACAGTATAATAACGTATTGGAGAAATGTATCACCTTTCATATGCCGGATTATCAGATTCCAGATAAAAGGATTTTAGCAACCTTTTTTTTGTTTTAGGGGCAAGACCTTCGCCACTCGTTGACCGCGTGGCTGAAGCCAAATCAATTAAAATAAAGCACCAATCTCCCCCGGGTGTCAGATTTCCAGGCAGGACGGTTTCAGTGTGACCCCCCTGGGTAAAGTCCAGTGAGATCTATAAGAAGCCGAGCTTTGCCAAGACCGAAATCAGATAAACCAGTCGAGCGGGCCGCGCTCTGCTGTCTTCACCCCGCGCCATGTTCTGCTTTCTGTACTCGTTTCTTACATGAAAAGATAAAATCCTGGTGAAAATTTGTTGTGCAAATTGTTTTTTTTGGAATTGTTAAATAAATCTTTCTATCCTACCGAAGTGTCTTAGTCACAACTTTGTTCTTAAAGGGGATGGGGGCGTCTATTAAAGTCATTAGGATGGAGGATCCTCATTATTGAGCATCTTTCTCTGAAGGAACCAAGAAGAAATGGACAGAACATTGATCATTGATCTCTGGGTATGTGTAATGCCTCCTCTCTCCTGCAGAGGTGCTGTGGGGAGATCACGGCGCTCTGAGCATCTGCGGCAGGAAAATCCCCCCTTTAGCTCATTGAATAATTATTGTTTCAACCCATTCAGACCCAAGCAGCAGTAACTAGCTAAATCGTGGATTATAATGGACTCTGATGCTGTGACGTTACATATTTTTGCAACAGTGCAGTCGTTCACACCCGGCCGACAACTCCTTCACTTTTCTCGCTCCTTGTCACAACAGGCTGCAACTTTCTGTATGAAAGTGACCTAACACCACCTGTAAATTATAAGAATTATTTCTAATATTATAAAAGATTATTTAAGCCACCACTAAATTAATACATTTTATCATATTATAATAAAGGTTATTATGTATTGATGGTCCAGAAACTGTTCTATTCCAGAAGCAAGAACCATTGTTACATCTCTATATATAATTGTCAGTTGGCTCCTCCACTTCCGTCTGGATGTCTCCTATGTCACTTCTGCTAGCGCCATATTACCACACCCAAGTGATGGGTATGGAAATATGGTGGCTGCTGCTCCCCCGCCTGATCGTCCCCTCAGTCCCCCCAACTAATTCGCCGCCACCGCAGCCCCTGCCAGCCATCGGCCCCCGCTGCTGATGAGCT
Organism: Allobates femoralis; assembly: GCA_033576535.1. Taxonomy (NCBI): domain Eukaryota; kingdom Metazoa; phylum Chordata; class Amphibia; order Anura; family Aromobatidae; genus Allobates; species Allobates femoralis. The sequence goes on from JARQOC010000011.1 coordinate 9,025,277, forward strand.
GGGATCGACTTACAGGACCCGTGGTGACGTCATGATCATGGGCGGAGCCAGGTCACATGATTATGACGTCACCACAGGCTCTTGAGCAGAATGGATGGAGGAACAGAGAGCAGCAGCAGGAGCCAGATACTGCAGGGGCAGCTCACTCTCACCCCACACCACTGTCACACCACACTCACTCTGCCCCTGCACTCGCTCACCCCCGACACTCAACCAGTTCCATGGTCTTCCCGCACTCACTCTGCCCCTGCACTCAATCTACACTCACTCATCCTACACTCAGCCTGCACTGACACTCAGCCTGCACCATGGTCATCCTGCACTTAGCCTACTTTCAGCCTGCACTCTCAGCCTGCCCTCACACAGCCCGCACCACAGTCACCCTGCACTCATACAGCCTGCGCTCACTCACCCCGCACTCACCCACTCTACCTCAGCTCGCACCATGGTCACCCTGCAGCACTGGGGGACAGAGAGCGAGGGGGAAAAATCAGCGGGTAGGGAGAGACCGCACAGGGAAAAGAGGCGAATGCTGCCCCTAGAGCCTGCCCCCATCATGATGTCACTGCCCACCCGATGAGATAGCATTGGGTTCCCATCTAGTTTACTAATAAATAACACATCATTAGTTCTTATTAGTTTTATTAACAGATCCTGTTCACATTCGTCTTATTTGATGGCGTCTTCTGATGACGTCGACACGACTTTTCCATCCATGATCTCGTGTTGGGTCACTGTCACCTTCTGGATCGTGTTTGGTGCTGCAGAGGAGACACAGAATTAAGCAGGAATCAATTAGTGGCTTCAGAAATCTTACAGCTCAGACTTTAGTAGAATTGTATCCTGTGACCTACACAGTCCGACTGATACATTGTAACAAACTATGGCTGAGTTCATACATCCAGTAATAATCGGATCCAGTACAATCCGTTCTGCAAACACAACTTTTATGTCCGTTCTCTATAGACTCCAATGTTACAAAAACGGATCCTGCAGAAATCAATTTTTGTAAAACAGGCATAAAAGTTGTGTTTGCAGAACGGATTATGCTGGATCCGATCTATCGATGATCACTGGACGGGTTATGTCGGCCTTACCAGAAAAGAGAGAGATTTGTGTTCGGCTCTGAAGATTGCTCTGAACGGTTGCAATTGTAAGGAACCATCAGGTGTAACAATGTTTCAATTCTCTTGGCGGCAAGAATGTCTTAAAAATGATAAGCAATATCAACACAAGTCCCTATTCATCAGGATTTTGCACCTTCTATTTGTGGAATAACAATGATTGTAACAGTGTTTTAGTTTGACAGGACACCGGAGCTAGCTATACATGGGTGTATTTGTTGCAGCTGTAGGCCTGGGGGGTACTGTGTACACTGAGTGCAGAATTATTAGGCAAGTTGTATTGTAGAGGATTATTTTTATTATTGATCAACAACTTTGTTCTCAATCACCCAAAAGACTCATAAATATCAAAGCTTAATATTTTTGGAAGTTGGAGGGTTTTTAGATTTGGTCTTTAGGAGGATATCTGTGTGTGCAGGTAACTATTACTGTGCAGAATTATTAGGCAACTTAATGAAAACCAAATCTATTCCCATCTCACTTGTTTATTTTCTCCAGGTAAACTAATATAACTGCACAAAATGTAGAAATAAACATTTCTGACATGCAAAAACAAAACCCCAACAATGAGTGCCCAATATAGCCCCCTTTCTTTATGATGACACTCAGCAGCCTCCATCCATAGATTGTGTCAGTTACTTGATCTGTTTACGATCCACATTGCGTGCAGCAGCCACCACAGCCTCCAGACACTGTCCCCAGAGGTGTACTGTTTTCCCTCCCAGACACTGTTCCCAGAGGTGTACTGTTTTCCCTCCCAGACACTGTTCCAGAGGTGTGCTGTTTTCCCTCCCTGTAGATCTCACATTTTAGGAGGGACCACAGGTTCTCTATGGAGATCAGATCAGGTGAACAAGGCGGCCATGTCATTATTTTTTCTTCTTTTAGACCTTTACTGGCCAGTCACGCTGTGGAGTAGCTGGATGCATGTGATGGAGCATTGTCCTGCATGAAAATCATGTTTTCCTTGAATGATCGCGACTTCTTCCTGCACCACTGCTTGAAGAAGATGTCTTCCAGAAACTGGCAGTAGGTCCGAGAGTTGAGCTTCACTCCATCCTCAGCCCGAAAAGGTCCCACAAGTTGATCTTTGATGATCCCAGCCCATACCAGTACCCCACCTCCACCTTGCTGGCGTCTGAGTCGGAGTGGAGCTCTCTGCCTTTACTGATCCATCCATCTGCCCCATCAAGAATCACTCTCATTTCATCAGTCCAGAAACCTTTGATAAATCAGTCTTCAGATATTTCTTTGCCCAGTCTTGACGTTGTATCTTATGTTTCTTGTTCAGAGGTGGTGGTTTTTCAGCCTTCCTTACCTTGGCCATGTCCCTGAGTATAGCACACCTTGTGCTTTCTGATACTCCAGTAACATTGCAGCTCTTAAATATGGCAAAACTGGTGGCAAATGGCATCTTGGCAGCTTCACGCTTGATTTTCCTCAATTCATGGGCAGTTATTTTGCCCCTTTTTGCCCTCACGGTTCTTGCGACCCTGTTGGCTATTTGCCATGAAACTCTTGATTTTTTTCGGTGATCGCGCTTCAAAGGTTTGGCAATTTCCAGACTGCTGCGTCCCTCTGCAAGACATCTCACAATTGTGGACTGTTCAGAGCCGTCACATCTCTCTTCTGACCCATTTTGCCTAAGGAAAGGCATTTGCCTAATAATTAAGCACACCTTATATCGGGTGTTGATGTCATTACACCACACCCCTCCTCATTACAGAGATGCCATCACCTGATTTACTTCATTGGTAGTTGGCTCTCAGCCTATACAGCTTGGAGTAGGACAACATGGATAAAAAGGATCATGGGATCAAAATACTCATTTGCCTAATAATTCTGCACACAGTGTATATCCCAACCCGCCAAAGATGTCACGCAAAATTATATATGTGTGATGATATAATATCACACATTTATATGATTGTGTTTTTCTTTTATTTGCTCTTTCATTAATTTGCACAACTTTGTAAATATATTGACTGTTTAGTCCCCTCCCCCCCCCCAGTATGGACGAGGTTTTCCTTATTCAGATGCTTTTGCCTAATTCATCCTTTTTGGACTTTGCAAAATGCTGCAACATCTTCGTACAAGGCCGTGTTCACACGTTGTGTTTTTGTTCATGAAAAATACTGCAGAAAAACTGCAGCAACATCACAATGTGTGAACAGTAACCTAGTGAAGGTGACAATCTGTAATATTCGTGTACTTAAAAACACTAATGTGCAACGTTTTGCTCTAAAAAACACCCAATTAATATAAGAAAATATTTTGCAAAAAATTCTTTAACCTGTGTGCTAAATTATGAATAATTCAGAGCAGAAAACTGCAATGAAAATAAGACAAAGTCCATTAAAAAAATTAATTAGCCCAAAAAAGGGGGATATTCACTAAAACTAATAAAAATAACTTCTTTTTTTGCCCATCTAAAAACAGAAGACTGTTGAGAGTGAAATGCAACAAAGTACAGGGGGTACAGAAAGTATGCACACCCCTTTACATTTTTTACTTTGTCTCATTGCATTGCATTTGGTAAATTCTATAAAGTTCATTTTTTCTCATTAATGTACACTCTGCCCCATCTTCACTGAAAAAAAAAAACAAATGTAGAAATTTTTGCAAATTCATAAAAAAAAGAAAAACTAAAATCTCACATGGTCATAAGTATTCAGCCCCTTTGCTCAGTATTGATGATAAGTATTCAGCCCCTTTGCTCAGTATTGGTGATAAGTATTCAGCCCCTTTGCTCAGTATTGGTGATAAGTATTCAGCCCATTTGCTCAGTATTGATGATAATTATTCAGCCCCCTTGGCTCAGTATTGGTGATAAGTTTTCCATTGTGTCAACACTGCAGCTGGCATAGCTCGCCAGTTCAGCACTGAACAGGGTAAGGATCAGACCTTGTTCTCTAATTTTAATTGCCAGTGTATGATGATCACCGACACTTTGCAAAAAGTCATCTGTCCCACTGTACTTTTCTCATTGTAGCCTCAATCGTTTCCTGCTTATAAGAAGAATAAAGGCTTATTGGAATGTTGCAATTCTCAAATGTGCAAGTTGGGATTCACTATAGATGAGGATCAATAACTTCTCATTGTAGAGGGAATGACGGCCGCACCGGCTACTATTGTTCTTATTAATCATTCAGAATTTTAATGTATTTTCCCCTCTTCTTACCTAATCTTCACTTACCGCCTTTTGCCGAGGAATCGGGACCGTTCCTGAAACACAAAATCCAAATATTAGTTCAAAGAATATTCCATGCCATAAAGGAAGGTATTAGTAAATAAAAGCCCCAGAAAATGAACTCGGGGCAATAACGTGATGGATTTTAGCAGCTGATTTGTGCAGATAAAATCCATCAAGCAATAAGACGCCTGAACGGCAGATGATGATTGTTCATTTCTGTTGCAGATTTTATTCTTTTCATTGAAACAATTGAAAAATCCAGGTGAACACATGCAAATTTTGCCAAAAATCCTCTGTGTAATAGTAACATATATTAGATTTCCCGTTACTTGTCTGCGGCGCCCTCCAGCAGGGTGCGGTACTCCTGGATCTCGTTCTCCAGCTTGGATTTCAGGTTCAGGAGGGCGTCGTAGTCCCTGACCTGACGCTCGATATCGGAGCGGCAGGCGGCCAGCTCCTCCTGGAGCCGCGTCAATAGGCGGTTTAGATCCATTAGGTTGGATCCATAGTGATCTTCTGTGTCCTTCAAGACGTGATCTAAAGAGTCCACCTGTGAAGGAAGCCAGACAGGTGGGGATTAAAGGGAATCTGGCACCAGGGTTTTGGTCACCTAATCTGGGTGTAGCATACTGTAGGGCCAGAGACCCTGACTCCAGCGATGTGTCACTTACTGGGCAGCTCAGTGTTGTTTTGATAAAATCACTGTTTAACCAGCTGGAGATTATCATCACTGGGCTACCAGGTTATACAGAAAGAAAAGAGAAAAGGAAAACTTGAAATAGACAGAAAAAAGAAAAGGAGAAAAAAAAAAGATATGAGACAGAATGAAAAAAAAGGGAAGGGAAACAGAAAATACTGAAAAAAAGGAAAAGGAGTGAAAGAAAAAAAACAGCAGAAAAAAGAGAAAAGGAAAAATTGGATATGAATGAAAAAAAGGGGGATAAGAAAAAAAGATTTTAAAGGAAAAAAGTAATGAACGGAATGAAAAAGGAAAAGGATAAAGATGAAATAGAATGAAAAAAGAAAGAGAAAAAAAAAGGGAAGATAAAAGACATGAAAAAAGAAAAAAAATCAGACAAATAATGATCAATCTAGAAAAGGTGGACTCTCCCCTGGGTGCAGTCCCTTAGTGGGGGAGGGGGTGCTGCTCACTGTTTTTTGCAGGGTCTGATGCTCCATCTCCAGTGTCTGTAGTTGGCGCCGGAGGTCGGACACTTCGCTCTTCGTTTGCTCCAGAGCTTTTGTGTTCACACGAGAGATCCTGGAAGAGAAATCGAATGACGACCAGAGAAATATCCTAATTAATAAACTCTACCTCTGGGTATATCACATAAGAGGAAAAGCTCTAAGCAGCACAGACAGTACAGAGTCACAAGACACACGAGATCACAGAGAGAGACAGAGAACACATGAGTCACAGAAGAGAGATCACAGAGACACAGAGACACAGGTCACAGAGAGACAGAAGTCACAGAGAAGAAACACAGTAGAGAACAGAGTCACAGAGAGACAGAGACACAAGTCACAGAGAGACAGAGTCACAGAGAGAACAGAGAGACACATAGTCACAGAGAGCACAGTCAGAGAACACATAGTCACAGAGAGACAGCAGAGAGACACAGAGTCACAGAGAGACATAGTCACAGAGAGACACAGGTCACAGAGAGACACATAGTCACAGAGAGACGGGCATAGTCACAGAGAGACACAGAGTCACAGAGAGACAAGCACAGAGAGACACAAGAGACACCAAGATACAAGAGAGACAACAATAGTCACAGAGAGACACAGTCACAGAAGACAAGTCACAGAGAGAACAGAGTCACAGAGAGCACAGAGAGACACAGAGTCACAGAGAGAGACAGAGAGACACATAGTCACAGAGAGACACAGGGTCACAGACAGAGAGACACAGGTCACACAGAGAGACACAGAGTACACAGAGAGAGCACAGGGTCACCAGAGGCACAGAGACAGAGTCCGCCGGCTCCAGAGCTCCTCCCTCCTGACCAATGTGTGACTACAAAGCAGAACTGATACATTGTGTTATGTGTGATCTCTCTGTCCTCATTTTGCCTGAATCGTTTGTTCTTTTTACTTAGATGTGAAATAACAGAAGGTCTCATAGTGACGTCCTCCCCATTATAGAGTCCATAAGAGAAGCCAGATCACAAGAGCTGATAATATAATATGATAATCTACTGAACTCCGGGATCTCAGCAACTAATTTATAGAAGATTCACTGAACTGTGAGGACAAAGTGAATTTAAAGAAGTTTCTTTCTTTCAGATATGAGATTGGTGTCATCAGTGGTGTAATGTGAAGCTCAGGGGCCCTGATGTGAAAGCTCCAATGGGCCCCCAATTATTGCAAATCTTTAATAGCATTAGTCTTTTTCTATAGGCCAAAGGGACTTTTGGGGCCCCCTAGGCTCCAGGGCCCGGATGCGATAGCAGCCCCTGCACCTGTTGTAGTTACACCCCTGGCTCCCAGTTCTTAGACCCCCATGATGAGACATTTGGGGATAACTAACAGTGGACTTCCCCTTTAAGAAAATAAACATCTACATAGTGATATACTCTGCCACTACAATGGCTCCATGTGTGGGTCACAGACTGATACTATGTAGCGGCACACCCGGACCTGGGTCAGTTCTTGTAGGGGGGGGATGGTCTTGCCTTGTTTTTGTAGGCGTTTTCCGCGTCCGCCCGGTTCTGCTCCGCCATGTTCTCATATTGGCTGCGGATCTGAGCGATGCTTTCATTCAGGTTCGGCTTTTTGGGCGCGTCCACTTCGATCCTTACGTTATTATTGGCGATGAGCTCCTGTAGGGCCACCACCTCCTGCAAACGAGAGACACGAAGGACGTCGTTATCACCACTAGAGGGCGACAGTAATTATAGGGGCAGTATCTGCACAATGTCGACCAATTCCTTAGGACAGCTCTGGATGTGACTGGAGTGTAAGATAAGATATAAAATAATTTATAAAGTCAAGTACTGGCAGCATCTCAATGAATTAGAAGAACATCAAAAAGTGACTTTATTTCAGTAATTCAATACATAAAGTGACCACATCTATTATATAGAGTCATTACACACAGAGGGATGCTATGTCATGTGTTTATTTCTGTTGATGATTATGGCTTACAACCAATGAAAACCAAAGGTCATTATCTCAGAAAATTAAAGTAGGGAGGATGAAGGGTTAAAAACCACTCTGCCGTATTCCACGAGACATAAAAGGCTAAATATAATATTGATTTATTAGTCAACACGCTTCATGGCCCCCTGGCCTCTTCTTCAGGACAAATCAATATATTGCCATGTTTCAGGGAGCCCTGAAACACGTTAACTAATAATTCAACCCTTTGATGTCTGGTGGAATACGGCAGCAAGGTGTTTAACCCTTCATCCTCCCTACTTTAATTTTCTGAGAAATGACCTTTGGGTTTTCATTAGCTGTAAGTCATAATCATCAACATTAACATCAATAAACACATGAAATAGATCCCTGCAATGTGTGTAATGACTCTATATAATGTGTGTCACTTAATAAATTCAATTTGATGATATTCTAATTCACGGAGATTCACCTCTATTTATAAAGTTACTCAACTTCTGCATGTAAACACAAAACATGCAGTGAAGAAAACCGCACACATAATGTCAGATGAAAGAAAACCAAACACACAGAGTATACAGGGCCGAACCCGGATGAAGAGCAGCGCCCGCAAAATAAATACAGCTCCTCTGTACTAAAAAGGGAGGATTTCTACAAGTCACATTAACTGTTCTGACTTGGATTCTAGTACACAGGAGCAGTATTATAGTAGTTATATTCTTGTATATAGAGGCAGTATTACAGTAGTTATATTCTTGTATAAAGGAGCAGTATTTTAGTAGTTATATTCTTGTACATAGGGGCAGTATTATAGTAGTTATATTCTTGTACACAGGGGCAGTATTATAGTAGTATATTCTTGTATATAGGAGCAGTATTATAGTAGTTATATTCTTGTATATAGGGGCAGTATTATACTAGTTATATTCTTGTATATAGGAGCAGTATTATAGTAGTTATATTCTTGTACATAGGGCAGTATTATAGTAGCTATATTCTTGTATATAGGACAGTATTATAGTAGTTATATTCTTGTATATAGGGGCATTATTATAGTAGTTATATTCTTGTACATAGGAGCAGTATTATAGTAGCTATATTCTTGTATATAGGAACAGTATTATAGTAGTTATATTCTTGTATATAGGGGCATTATTATAGTAGTTATATTCTTGTATATAGGAGCAGTATTATAGTAGTTATATTCTTGTATATAGGGGCAGTATTATAGTAGTTATATTCTTGTACATAGGAGCAGTATTATAGTAGTTATATTCTTGTATATAGGAGCAGTATTATAGTAGTTATATTCTTGTATATAGGAGCAGTATTATAGTAGTTATATTCTTGTATATAGGAGCAGTATTATAGTAGTTATATTCTTTGATATAGGGGCAGTATTATAGTAGTTATATATCTTGTATATAGAAGCAGTATTATAGTAGTTATATTCTTGTATATAGGGGCAGTATTATAGTAGTTATATTCTTGTACATAGGAGCAGTATTATAGTAGTTATATTCTTGTATATAGGAGCAGTATAATAGTAGTTATATTCTTGTACATAGGGGCAGTATTATAGTAGTTATATTCTTGTACATAGGGGCAGTATTATAGTAGTTATATTCTTGTACATAGGGGCAGTATTATAGTAGTTATATTCTTGTATATAGGAGCAGTATTATAGTAGTTATATTCTTGTTTATAGGAGCAGTATTATAGTAGTTTTATTCTTGTATATAGGAGCAGTATTATAGTAGTTATATTCTTGTATATAGGGGCAGTATGATAGTAGTTATATTCTTGTACATAGGAGCAGTATTATAGTAGTTATATTCTAGTACATAGGGCAGTATTATAGTAGTTATATTCTAGTACATAGGAGCAGTATTATAGTAGTTATATTCTTGTATATAGGAGCAGTATTATAGTAGTTATATTCTTGTATATAGGGGCATTATTATAGTAGTTATATTCTTGTATAATAGGAGCAGTATTATAGTAGTTATATTCTTGTATATAGGGGCAGTATTATAGTAGTTATATTCTTGTACATAGGAGCAGTATTATAGTAGTTATATTCTTGTATATAGGAGCAGTATTATAGTAGTTATATTCTTGTATATAGGAGCAGTATTATAGTAGTTATATTCTTGTATATAGGAGCAGTATTATAGTAGTTATATTCTTGTATATAGGGCAGTATTATAGTAGTTATATTCTTGTATATAGAAGCAGTATTATAGTAGTTATATTCTTGTATATAGGGGCAGTATTATAGTAGTTATATTCTTGTACATAGGAGCAGTATTATAGTAGTTATATTCTTGTATATAGGAGCAGTATAATAGTAGTTATATTCTTGTACATAGGGGCAGTATTATAGTAGTTAATTCTTGTACATAGGGGCAGTATTATAGTAGTTATATTCTTGTACATAGGGGCAGTATTATAGTAGTTATATTCTTGTATATAGGAGCAGTATTATAGTAGTTATATTCTTGTTTATAGGAGCAGTATTATAGTAGTTTTATTCTTGTATATAGGAGCAGTATTATAGTAGTTATATTCTTGTATATAGGGGCAGTATGATAGTAGTTATATTCTTGTACATAGGAGCAGTATTATAGTAGTTATATTCTAGTACATAGGGGCAGTATTATAGTAGTTATATTCTAGTACATAGGAGCAGTATTATAGTAGTTATATTCTTGTATATAGGAGCAGTATTATAGTAGTTATATTCTTGTACATAGGGCAGTATTATAGTAGTTATATTCTAGTACATAGGGCAGTATTATAGTAGTTATATTCTAGTACATAGGAGCAGTATTATAGTAGTTATATTCTTGTACATAGGAGCAGTATTATAGTAGTTATATTCTTGTATATAGGGGCAGTATTATAGTAGTTATATTCTTGTACATAGGAGCAGTATTATAGTAGTTATATTCTTGTACATAGGAGCAGTATTATAGTAGTTATATTCTTGTACATAGGAGCAGTATTATAGTAGTTATATTCTTGTATATAGGAGCAGTATTATAGTAGTTATATTCTTGTATATAGGAGCTGTATTATAGTAGTTATATTCTTGTACATAGGGGCAGTATTATAGTAGTTATATTCTTGTATATAGGGGCAGAATTATAGTAGTTATATTCTTGTACATAGGAGCAGTATTATAGTAGTTCTATTCTTGTATATAGGAGCAGTATTATAGTAGTTATATTCTTGTATATAGGGCAGTATTATAGTAGTTATATTCTTGTATATAGGGCAGTATTATAGTAGTTCTATTCTTGTATATAGGGGCAGTATTATAGTAGTTATATTCTTGTATATAAGGCAGTATTATAGTAGTTATATTCTTGTACATAGGAGCAGTATTATAGTAGTTATATTCTTGTACATAGGAGCAGTATTATAGTAGTTCTATTCTTGTATATAGGGGCAGTATTATAGTAGTTATATCTTGTACATAGGGGCAGTATTATAGTAGTTATATTCTTGTATATAGGAGCAGTATTATAGTAGTTATATTCTTGTATATAGGAGCAGTATTATAGTAGTTATAATCTTGTACATAGGGGCAGTATTATAGTAGTTATATTCTTGTATATAGGAGCAGTATTATAGTAGTTATATTCTTGTATATAGGGGCAGTATTATAGTAGTTATATTCTTGTACATAGGAGCAGTATTATAGTAGTTATATTCTTGTATATAGGAGCAGTATTATACTAGTTATATTCTTGTATATAAGGGCAGTATTATAGTAGTTATATTCTTGTATATAGGAGCAGTATTATAGTAGTTATATTCTTGTATATAGAGGCAGTATTATAGTAGTTATATTCTTGTACATAGGAGCAGTATTATAGTAGTTATATTCTTGTACATAGGAGCAGTATTATAGTAGTTATATTCTTGTATATAGGGGCAGTATTATAGTAGTTCTATTCTTGTATATAGGGCAGTATTATAGTAGTTCTATTCTTGTATATAGGGGCAGTATTATAGTAGTTATATTCTTGTATATAGGAGCAGTATTATAGTAGTTATATTCTTGTATATAGGAGCAGTATTATAGTAGTTATATTCTTGTATATAGGGCAGTATTATAGTATTATATTCTTGTACATAGGAGCAGTATTATAGTAGTTATATTCTTGTATATAGGAGCAGAATTATAGTAGTTATATTCTTGTATATAGGAGCAGTATTATAGTGAGTTTATATTCTTGTATATAGAGGCAGTATTATAGTAGTTATATTCTTGTACATAGGAGCAGTATTATAGTAGTTATATTCTTGTACATAGGAGCAGTATTATAGTAGTTATATTCTTGTATATAGGGGCAGTATTATAGTAGTTCTATTCTTGTATATAGGGGCAGTATTATAGTAGTTTATATTCTTGTACATAGGAGCAGTATTATAGTAGTTATAATTCTTGTATAAGTAGAGCAGTATTATAGTAGTTATATTCTTGTATATAGAGGCAGTATTATAGTAGTTATATTCTTGTACATAGGAGCAGTATTATAGTAGTTATATTCTTGTACATAGGAGCAGTATTATAGTAGTTATATTCTTGTATATAGGAGCAGTATTATAGTAGTTATATTCTTGTATATAGAGGCAGTATTATAGTAGTTATATTCTTGTACATAGGAGCAGTATTATAGTAGTTATATTCTTGTACATAGGAGCAGTATTATAGTAGTTATATTCTTGTATATAGGAGCAGTATTATAGTAGTTATATTCTTGTATATAGGAGCAGTATTATAGTAGTTATATTCTTGTACATAGGAGCAGTATTATAGTAGTTATATCCTTGTATATAGGAGCAGTATTATAGTAGTTAATATTCTTGTATATAGGAGCAGTATTATAGTAGTTATATTCTTGTATATAGGAGCAGTATTATAGTAGTTATATTTTGTATATAGGGCATATTATAGTAGTTATATTCTTGTATATAGGGGCAGTATTATAGTAGTTATATTCTTGTATATAGGGGCAGTATTATAGTAGTTATATTCTTGTATATAGGAGCAGTATTATAGTAGTTATATTCTTGTACATAGGAGCAGTATTATAGTAGTTCTATTCTTGTATATAGGAGCAGTATTATAGTAGTTATATTCTTGTATATAGGGGCAGTATTATAGCAGTTATATTCTTGTATATAGGGGCAGTATTATAGTAGTTATATTCTTGTATATAGGGGCAGTATTATAGTAGTTATATTCCTGTATATAGGGCAGTATTATAGTAGTTATATTCTTGTACATAGAGAGCAGTATTATAGTAGTTATATTCTTGTATATAGGGGCAGTATTATAGTAGTTATATTCTTGTATATAGGAGCAGTATTATAGTAGTTATATTCTTGTATATAGGGGCAGTATTATAGTAGTTATATTCTTGTACATAGGGGTAGTATTATAGTAGTTATATTCTTGTACATAGGGGCAGTATTATAGTAGTTATATTCTTGTACATAGGGGTAGTATTATAGTAGTTATATTCTTGTACATAGGGGCAGTATTATAGAAGTTATATTCTTGTACATAGGAGCAGTATGATAGCAATTGTATACTTGTACACAGGGTATATGCGGCGTGCACTCACCTCCTTGTGATCCCTGTGTAGATTGCACAGCTCTTCCCTCAGATTTTCCACCTCGGCCTCCAGTTTCATCCTCAGGAAGTTGGTGTCGTCGATCATCTTGCGCAGCCCCTGCGTGTCCTTATTCACCCCATCACAGATGACTTGTTCTGCTTCCAGCCTGCAGGTGTCAGTATTAATAATGGAATCATATTACGGTCCCACACATTATATATGAAGGTTGTACACAGACTCTGGAGATCCTGCACCTCTCCCACACTGCTCTCCTGACATACTCTGTGCTGCTGAGCACCAGTCAAGCAATTACTATTACTTCTTAGATTTTTTCACTCACATGAAGATATCACATATCCATAACTATTAGATATTCACTGTCACTCACTTCACTTTGAAGTCGTCCGCCGCCAGCCGGGCGTTGTCGATTTGCAGCAGGAGTTTGGCGTTGTCCATGTTCAGATCTTCCACCTTCAAGAAGAATCCAGAAAATGGAAATTAGGGGTTTGTGTACCCCTATGTGATAGCGTTATACGGGCACTGTATAGCAGTACTGTGGCATTGTTCATACTGTATACCCTATATCTGTGCACTGTTTGGCACTTTTAGTTTTTTATTTGGGTTTCACTGATATTGAGACAATGGGGCTGTTTTCGAATCAGCACCGTATGGCATTGTGTACGGTGCTGTGTATGGTGTTGTGTATGGCGTTGTGTATGGCGTTGTGTATGGCGTTGTGTATGGTGTTGTGTATGGTGTTGTGTATAGCGCTGTGTATAGCGTTGTGTATGGTGTGTATGGCATTGTGTATGGCGTTGTGTATGGCATTGTGTATGGCATTGTGTATGGCGTTGTGTATGGCGTTGTGTATGGCGTTGTGTATGGCGTTGTGTTTGGCATTGTGTATGGCGTTGTGTATGGCGTTGTGTATGGCGCTGTGTATGGCGCTGTGTATGGCATTGTGTATGGTATTGTGTATGGCGCTGTGTATGGCATTGTGTATGACATTGTGTATGGTGTTGTGTATGGCGTTCTGTATGGCGTTGTGTATGGCGTATATGGCATTGTGTATGGCGTGTATGGTGTTGTGTATGGCGTTGTGTATGGCGTTGTGTATGGCGTTGTGTATGGCATTGTGTATAGCGCTGTGTATGGCGCTGTGTATGGTGTTGTGTATGGCGCTGTGTATGGTGTTGTGTATTGTGTTGTGCATGACATTGTGTATGACGTTGTGTATGGCGCTGTGTATGGCATTGTGTATGGCGCTGTGTATGACATTGTGTATGGCGCTGTGTATGGCATTGTGTATGGCGTTATGTATGGTGCTGTGTATGGCGCTGTGTATGGCATTGTGTATGGTATTGTGTATGGCGCTGTGTATGGCATTGTGTATGGTGTTGTGTATGGCTTTGTGTATGGTGTGTATGGCGTTGTGTATGACATTGTGTATGGTGTTGTGTATGGCGTAAATGGCATTGTGTATGGTGTTGTGTATGGCGTTGTGTATGACATTCTGTATGGCATTGTGCATGGTGTTGTGTATGGTGTTGTGTGTGGCGTTGTGTATGGCATTGTGTATGGCGCTGTGTATGGTGTTGTGTATGGTGTTGTGCATGACATTGTGTATGACGTTGTGTATGGCGTTGTGTATGGAGCTGTGTATGGCATTGTGTATGACATTGTGTATGGTGTTGTGTATGGCGTTCTGTATGGCGTTGTGTATGGCGTATATGGCATTGTGTATGGCGTGTATGGTGTTGTGTATGGCGTTGTGTATGGTGTTGTGTATGGCGTTGTGTATGGCATTGTGTATGGCGCTGTGTATGGCGCTGTGTATGGTGTTGTGTATGGCGCTGTGTATGGTGTTGTGTATTGTGTTGTGCATGACATTGTGTATGACGTTGTGTATGGCGTTGTGTATGGCGCTGTGTATGGCATTGTGTATGGCGCTGTGTATGACATTCTGTATGGCATTGTGCATGGTGTTGTGTATGGTGTTGTGTGTGGCGTTGTGTATGGCATTGTGTATGGCGCTGTGTATGGTGTTGTGTATGGTGTTGTGCATGACATTGTGTATGACGTTGTGTATGGCGTTGTGTATGGAGCTGTGTATGGCATTGTGTATGGCGCTGTGTATGACATTGTGTATGGCATTGTGTATGGCGTTGTGTATGGCATTGTGTATGGCTTTGTGTATGGCGCTGTGTATGGCGCTGTGTATGGCATTGTGTATGGCGCTGTGTATGACATTCTGTATGGCATTGTGCATGGTGTTGTGTATGGTGTTGTGTGTGGCGTTGTGTATGGCGTTGTGTATGGCATTGTGTATGGCGCTGTGTATGGTGTTGTGTATGGTGTTGTGCATGACATTGTGTATGACGTTGTGTATGGCGTTGTGTATGGAGCTGTGTATGGCATTGTGTATGGCGCTGTGTATGACATTGTGTATGGCATTGTGTATGGCGTTGTGTATGGCTTTGTGTATGGCTTTGTGTATGGCTTTGTGTATGGCTTTGTGTATGGCATTGTGTATGGCGTTGTGTATGGCATTGTGTATGGCGTTGTGTATGGCATTGTGTATGGCGTTGTGTATGGCATTGTGTATGGCATTGTGTATGGCGTTGTGTGTGGCATTGTGTATGGCTTTGTGTATGGCATTGTGTATGGCGTTGTGTATGGCATTGTGTATGGTGTTATGTATGGCATTGTGGATGGCATTGTGTATGGCATTGTGGATGGCGCTGTGGATGGCATTGTGTATGGCTTTGTGTATGGTGTTGTGTATGGCATTGTGTATGGCGTTGTGTATGGCGTTGTGTATGGCGTTGTGTATGGCGTTGTGTATGGTGATATTTTGGAGCTGTATGAGGGTATTGATTGGATACTGTGTAGTCGAATACCTTTGCATTGTATGTCGGTATTATTAAGGCCAGGTTATATTGTAGTGTTTTCTAGCAGTGGTGATTACTCTCCGTATTATGGCACTTGTGACCTTTATGTCAATATTATTCTCTCACTGTGTAACAGCATTAATCGCACCCGGTCCGGCGCTGTCGTTGATATCTATTCTGTCCTCATATAGGTACTGTAATGTGCAGTGACGTAACGTGAAGCTCATGGGCCCCGATACGAAACCTCCAACGGGGCCCCCAAGTATTACAAGTCTTTAATAGCATTAGTCTATTTCTATAGGCCAAAGGGAGTTTTGGGGCCCCCTAGACTCCAGGGCCCGGGTGTGATTGCAGCCCCTGCACCTGTTGTAGTTACACCCCTATTATTTTGGTGTTGTATCATTTATACCGTATATCATCATATTATTTTGGATCTGTATGATGACATTATTTGGGCACTGAATGGCGGAATTAATGCACCATATTACTAGTATTTCTACAGTATATAATGATATGACGATCTCTGTATGGCAATATTAATTCTCTGTATTCTTAGTATTTGCACAGTGTATATTACTTATACAGTATGTTAGTACTTTATTTGACCACTATATGGCGGTATGAATGCACTCTATTAGTATTTGCACAGTGTATGGTGATATTATTTGGGTTGGTAAATGAACCACAGACAGATTCTCATATGATCCGGATCTTCTAACACTTAATTACTTTTGTATTTTGCATTTTCTTCTGCTATCAGAGTACAGAGAGCTGTGAGCACATAAAGCCCAATGTCGGCAATGCTCAAATCTATGAAAACCTGAGACAAATCATATAAAAAAATGATGTGCAAACATCCATCATTGTGCTTCGATGTGATGCCACTTCTCCAACATGTGTTTCAGCAATGTGCCTTGTTCTGGTGCTCTCCCCCAGAAGAAGGCACAGCAGCGAAACACATGTTGGCGAAGTGGCCCCACATCCAAATACAGGTAATATATGCTTTAGATAAATTGAGCATGGGATATTTTAATATTATTTGTTAGTCTTTTTATATAAAAACTAATAAAAGTGACTTTGTTACAAATTACAAATTAAAAATTGTTACAATGGTATCATTTAACTTTTATTATTGTTATAAAAAAAAAAAAAATAATATCACAATATCACATAAGCAATTTATCTCAAGCATATATTACATATATTTGGATGTGGTGCCACTTTTCCATCATGTGTTTCAACACTGTGCCTTCTTCTGGCGCTCTCCCCCAGAAAAAGGCACTGTGGCGAAACATGCGTTGGGGAAGTGGTACCATATTCAAATACAGGTAACATATGCTGTAGATAAACTACTTATGTGATATTTTGATGTTGTTTTTTTTTACATATAACAATAATAAAAATGATATTGTTATAAATGAAAAATTGTTACAACTTAACTTTTATTAATTGTTAAAAAACAAAGAATATCACAATATCACATAAGCAATTTATCTCAAGTATATATTACCTGTATTTGGATGTGGTGCCACTTCCCCAATGCACGTTTCGCCACTGTGCCTTCTTCTGTGGGAGAGCACCAGAAGAAGACACAGTGGCGAAACGTGCATTAAGGAAGTGGCACCACGTCCAAATACAGGTAACATATGCTTTAGATAAACTACTTATCTGATATTTTGATATTCTGTTTTTTTTACATATAACAATTAATAAAAGTGACATTGTTACAAATTAAAAATTGCTACAACCTAACTTTTATTAATTGTTATTAAAAAAACAAAGAATATCACAATATCACATAAGCAATTTATCTCAAGCATATATTACCTGTATTTGGATGTGGTGCCACTTCCCCAATGCACGTTTCGCCACTGTGCCTTCTTCTGGGGCAAAGCACTAGAAGAAGGCACAGTGGCGAAACGTACATTGGGGAAGTGGCACCACGTCCAAATACAGGTAACATATGTTTTAGATAAACTACTCACTGTCATGTCTCTTAGTACCTTGTTATGAATTAACAATTGTGAATTATGTGTCATATAAAATCCTGCAATAACTTAATCTGTTTTTCTGGCACATTAATCAATTGTGATATTATTTGTTTCCAATATCAATTAATAAAAGTTACATTTTATCATAGTTAATTGCACATCATTCTTTATAGAATCTGTCTTATTGTGGTGCATAAGCAGATTATACGTTTTACTGAGTGCACAATAATTCTATATACACTTTCCTTTAATATCTATACAGTGCTGTCATAAAGTGCTTCTATTCTACATTGGAGGCAGTCGGGGCCCCCCTGACCTCTTGGGCCCCTATACCCTGATCACAGCTCTCTCGAGGGGGCAGCATTAGAGAAGAGCAAGACATTAAGGGTACCGTTACACGTCGCAACATTGCATGCAATTTCACTTGCAACTTACTGGTTGCAGTGAAATCATGGATACATTGTTCCATTTTGTTGCTGTGTACAAATGTAACAATGTGTCCATTGACTTTGGTTGGTTTTTGCTACCTCTCCTCCGGCGCCCACCCCCGCCCCTTCCTGTATGTCATGAAGGGTCCTACCTGCTTCCGCAGCTGTTGCAGGGGCCCCTGGCTCGTCTCCCAGTCTCGAGGGGCCGGGTTCTTCTTGGCGGATATGTCCTCGATCTCATCTTGCAGTTTTCGGTTTTCCTCCTCCAGACCCCGGACGCGTTGGAGATACCCGGCGAGACGCTCGTTCAGCTCCTGCATCACCTCTTGATGATTGTTCTGCAGCAAAGACTCCAACCCGGTGCGGAGCGCAGGCAGAGAAGACTCCATGGCCGATTTCATCGACTGAAGATCCAGCCCGGAACGCAACGACTGCAACCTGGAGGGCGACATCCTGAAATCTCCTGCGCCCGCCTGGCTCGAGGAGCTGCTGCGCCAACTGGGGGCTGTGGAAGACATCTGGAAAGACATGAAGGTGATGGGGATGGAGTGGGGAGGGTGAGCCGGGGGTCTTATAAAGGGTTCGGGGACCTCGGGAGCAGAGCTGCGATGTGTATGGAGACTCTGCTGCAGGTGAGACTGAAGACAGGTGAGGCAGGTGTGCACATATACAGGGAAGGGAGCCGTAATATTAATGAGGGGGAGGGGCGCACTGTACATGACGACACCCCGTGCTGGAATCTTAATGGATCTGCACATTGCTGCTGGGCGATCGATCACTCAAGATCCATTGTGCACCTCCAGTTCCCCAACTTCCCATCCATACGGTTTCTTGCAGATGTTATGTCAGATTTTCTTCTTCTGATTCATTTTTACACCTAAAGGGCAGAGACACACGATGCAAGTATCTCGTATGCATCTCACATGACTCACCTGACCCGGAGCCTTTCTCTACGAACGGGAATGTGGAGCTGATTGTGTTCGTATGCAGCTCCACGCTCCCATCCAGAGAGCCGGCAGCCGGGTGAGTCATGTGAGATGCATGCGAGGATATTGCACGCAGCTTGCATAAGTGTGTCTCTGCCCTAAGGCTGAGTGCAGTAATCAACGGATCCTTTACAAATGACAGAAAAACGGAGGATAAATAGTGATCAGTTACCGGATCCGTTCTCCATTGACTCCAATGTTACAAAAACGGATCCTGCAACAATCAGTTATTTCAAAATGGACAATAAAGTTGTGTTTGCAGAACGGATTGTGCTGGATCCGCTGGATCTAATGATGATCACTGGATGTGTGGACTTACGAGGGTCATCGTAGGTGGAAAATAAAATAAAGCTCCATATATTAACCCCTCCCTAGCCCTCCACCTGTGAGAGCCCAGGACCTGCTACATGTGTTTGATATTCTATTTTTTACAACTGTTAGACAGTTCACCTCTTCTTCCTTCTCTTTACTTTAGGCTGGAAACACACTGGCGAGTGAAAAAAACGCTCCGATTGACGGATCCGAGAGTTGGACGAGTGTCCTCCGATTCTTGGTCCATTTTGCATCCAGCTGTGATGCGAGTGTCCGACATTTTCTTGGATCACATCCGAGTGCCGTCCGTGTGTTGTCCGTGTAATATTGGGTTCACCTTAGGGATGGGCGAATCTACTCGCTAGGACTCGTTACTCGGCGAGTAGTAAGGGACTCGCAGGACTCGGTACTCTGCGAGTTTCCCAGTGATTACTCGCACGAGTCCAATGCAAATCAATATCAATCCTAGTTTTGTCAGAAACACTGACAAAACTAGGATTGCCATTGTTTGCATTAGACTTGTGCGAGTAATCACTGGCTACTGTGCCAGTGATAGCAGGGAAACTCGCAGATAACTGCTGTTTCTTTGCGAGCCGAGTCCAGCTGTCTTCTCTGTGCAGCTCCAGGGTCCTAGAGCCCGCCTGCTGCCTGATGTAGCAGTGCTGAGATTGTTCTCAGTCTGCTCATTCCCTGTGTACAGACATGAATGTCTGTGCACAGAGATGATGTAGCAGTGCTGAGATTGTTCTCAGTCTGCTCATTCCCTGTGTACAGACATGAATGTCTGTGAACAGAGATGATGTAGCAGTGCTGAGATTGTTCTCAGTCTGCTCATTCCCTGTGTACAGACATGAATGTCTGTGCACAGAGATGATGTAGCAGAGCTGAGATTGTTCTCAGTCTGCTTATTCCCTGTGCATAGACATCTATATTTATGCACAGGGGATGTACCAGAGAGGACATCGCGTTTTGGACTGCGTCGGACGGAAGAGGATTTTTTTTAATTAAAGATGGAGTCCCTAATGGCTTTTTTTTTTATTTCTAATAAAAAATTTTCCTTGTATTGTGTTTTTTTTAAAACAATTTAATAGAAATTCATGGCGGTCATGTCTAATATTGGCGTGACCGCCATAAATTTCGGGCTTAGGGCCAGCTGATAATACAAAGCTGGCCCTAACCTCTTTATTACCCAGCGTGCCACCGCTACCAGGGCCGCTAGAAGAGTGGGGTTCAGCGCCAGAGGATGGCGCTTCAATGAACGCGCCATCTTCTGGGGCGGCTGCGGGCTGCAATTTGCAGCGGGGGGTGCCCAGAAAGCTTGGGCATCCCTGCGCTGCGGATTCCAGCCCCCAGCTGCTTAGCTGTACCTGGCTAGACATAGAAATTGCGCGGAGCCCCACGCATTTTTTTTTAATTATTTCATGAATTTCAGAGTCAGAGTCTCAGAGTCAGAATCTCAGAATTTCATGAAATAATTAAAAAAAAATGCGTGGGGCTCACACCAATATTAGACATGACCGCCATGAATTTCTATTAAATTGTTTTAAAAAAAAACACAACACAAGGAAAATTTTTTATTAGAAATAAAAAAAAAAGCCATTAGGGACTCCATCTTTAATTAAAAAAATCCTCTTCCGTCCGACGCAGTCCAAAAAGCGATGTCCTCTCTGCTACATCCCCTGTGCATAAATATAGATGTCTATGCACAGGGAATAAGCAGACTGAGAACAATCTCAGCTCTGCTACATCATCTCTGTGCACAGACATTCATGTCTGTACACAGGGAATGAGCAGACTGAGAACAATCTCAGCACTGCTACATCATGTCTGTGAGCAGGCGGGCTCTAGGACCCTGGAGCTGGGGCAGCCACAACACAGAGAAGACAGGATCTTATCTGTGCGAGTCAGCGATTACTTACAAAGTAAACGAGCAATGCAAATAAATGACACAACTAGGATTGCTTCAGGCTGAAGCTTCCAGACACATCTGCGATTTGTAAATCTCACACTACTCGCTATTACTCGCTTCCCCATTCATTAACATTGGACTCGCTAGACTCGCAACGAGTAGCGAGTCCTGGGCTCGGACTCGCTAGAGTCAAGCGATTCCGAGTAATTTAGGATTCGCCCATCACTAGTTCACCTGTCTCCTACTACTACTTCTGGGGCCGCCTATTAAGCTAATTGCATATGCACTGCACTGTCAGACAAACAGCCAATCAGAGAAGCTCACACTGTTTGACGTCATCGCTTACCCGCCACTGCCTCTGCTCATTCAGTCATCACAGAGGAGGGGGTGGAAGCGTTCTCCCTCCTCCTGCTTTGTGATGTAGCAGACATTTGGAGAAGAAAGAAGACAGAAGAAAGGAGAAAGAAAACCAGGATCCTGGAGGGCTGTAAAGGGGAGTAATAAAGATGGAGTCCCTAAGGGTGTCTGGATCTTTATTTCTAATAAATATTTTTTTTCTCTGTGTGATGTCTTTTTTTTTAACTCATTATTGGAGATCCTTAATGGCCGGGTCAAACCTGGCCTGACATTAAGTATCTTGGGCTTAATATCAGCTTGTATCACAAAGCTGGTATTAACCCCTTTATTACCCAGCCTGGAAATGGAGCTTATTATTAATGTGCCATTTTCAGGGGCGGCTGTGGGCTGTCTGTTGTTCTTTTGTGTGGGGAGCCCTATAACAATGGACCCTCACCCCTCTGGGAATACCAGCCCTCAGCTGCCTAGTTTTACCTTGGCTGGCAATGAAAAATAGAGTGGAGCCCATGCATTTTATTTTGCCACCCAAGGGAAAATTAGGCAGCTGAGGGTGGCAGCTCACAGCTGTCTCTAATGTAATGTGTATGGAGTGGCGCCCCACTTGTCAGTGCGCCACAGTAGAGGTACTGCACCCAAAGCAGAGTGTGCGGTATCCCAGTCATTGGAGGGGATAGTGTTGAACTGAGGCTCTCATCCCAGCATCCCTAAAATTAACTCTAAAAGTGTTCGCTTCCCCTTCTCCCCCTTCCCCCCTGCATCCCCTGGTAATCCATTCCATGCATATGTGCAGATTTTGGATAAAAAGTAAAACATTTTTGCAAATTGAATTTTCCATGCACTTTGCAAAATTAGATTCTTAGTTGACACAAAAGCTGTTGTAACCTGCTTATAACTATGGGACAGAGCTGCTGGGACTCCCTCAGACCCTATAGCATAACCTTATGGTGCAGCCCCCCATATGGGACCCCCATTCTTGTAGTGAGGGGTAGGTGGTAGGACCATGCAATGTGTTGGTTGTCTACGGATCACAATGGGTTAGGCTACGTTGACGGATCCGTTCTCCATAGACTCCAATGTTACAAAGACGGATCCTGCAGAAATTAATTTTTTCAATACAGACAATAAAGTTGTGTTTGCAGAACGGATTCTGCTGGATCCACTGGATCTAACGATGATCACTGGAGCTGTAGTGTCTGGGAATGGAGAGGAGTGTTGTTTGCTGATCAGGTGGAGCCTCGGTTACCGGAGGAGGACGGTTCATTCTAATAATGTGTCAATAAACCAGAAGGAAAAACCTCCCGTTCCCACATGAAGCCGCTCAGTGTTATTTCCACTCTTCGCTGCCTGCATTATTTCGCCAGTCCTCACCGGTCGCCATGAGTCTCTACAACAACCGCTACGCCACCGGCCGGGGCTTCAGCAGTCGCTCCCACGGCTCGCTGTCCGGGCGGCCCTCCGTATTCCGGCCGAGCACCGGCTCCGGTTCTGGTTACCAGCCCGGCATGCAGCGAGCTATCAGCGGCCTGAACCTCTCCAGGATCACTCCGGGCTCCGGAACCTTCCTGCTTTCTTCTCTCCCCAACCTGGAGGTCGACCCCAAACTGCACCAGATGAGGACGGAGGAGAAGGAGCAGATCAAGGGGCTCAACAACCAGTTTGTCAACTTCATCGACAAGGTAAAGGCTTAGGGGGAAAGTAACTCATCGTGCAGCCTACTGTTCTCTGTTATCAGCCATTTGTCACTTGAGTACAGGAGGGAGAATATAGAAAGAATCGTCACGTGTTGGAGTCACTTATTCTTTATGGATAATTTGAATCTGGGAGGAAAAGTCACAAAACGGATAATAATAATGTGCGGATGTGATGGTGGGAAATTCACAGTGTAACAATGAGATAATGTGATTATAGTAACACTGAAATAATGCGAGGACAATCTGCAATAAGTGACCCATGCCCTAATGTAACAATGAACTAAAGTCTACATAAGCAGTATCTGTATCTAATCTTATCATGTGTGATACAGTCTGCTGAGCTGTGTATCTAACCATGTGTGATATAGGCAGGTCAGGTACATGAACAGTATCTGTATCTAATCTTACCAGGTGTGATACAGTCTGCTGAGCTGTGTATCTAACCATGTGTGATATAGGCAGGTCAGGTACATGAACAGTACCTGTATCTAATCTTACCAGGTGTGATACAGTCTGCTGAGCTGTGTATCTAACCATGTGTGATACAGGCAGGTCAGGTACATGAACCGTATCTTTATCTAATCTTACCAGGTGTGATACAGTCTGCTGAGCTGTGTATCTAACCATGTGTGATAGAGGCAGGTCAGCTACATGAACAGTACCTGTATCTAATCTTACCAGGTGTGATACAGTCTGCTGAGCTGTGTATCTAACCATGTGTGATAGAGGCAGGTCAGCTACATGAGCAGTACCTGTATCTAATCTTACCAGGTGTGATACAGTCTGCTGAGCTGTGTATCTAACCATGTGTGATACAGTCTGCTGAGCTGTGTATCTAATCCTATCCTGTGTGATACTGTCTGCTGACCTGTGTATCTAATTCTATCCTGTGTGATACTGTCTGCTGAGCTGTGTATCTAATCCTATCCTGTGTGATACTGTCTGCTGAGCTGTGTATCTAATCCTATCCTGTGTGATACTGTCTGCTGAGCTGTGTATCTAATCCTATCCTGTGTGATACTGTCTGCTAAACTGTGTATCTAATCCTATCCTGTGTGATACTGTCTGCTGAGCTGTGTATCTAATCCTATCCTGTGTGATACTGTCTGCTGAGCTGTGTATCTAATCCTATCCTGTGTGATACTGTCTGCTGAGCTGTGTATCTAATCCTATCCTGTGTGATACTGTGTGCTGAGCTGTGTCTCTAATCCTCTCCTGTGTGATACTGTCTGCTGAGCTGTGTATCTAACCATATGTGATACAGTCTGCTGGTCTGAAGCATCAATGTTGGCATGTGACTTATTGTCTGCAGGACTGATGAGTATCTAATTCTGAAAAAATCCAAGGCCCCAGAGATTTTCCTGCAGAAGAAAATCTTTACTGATCCCAGCAGGATACACAGAGGAAAACATGGGACGTTTTGGCCCTGCAGGGCCTTTATCAGGCCATTAAAAATGTACATAACAATCAATGGCCTGATAAAGGCCCTGCAGGGCCAAAACGTCCCATGTTTTCCTCTGTGTATCCTGCTGGGATCAGTAAAGATTTTCTTCTGCAGGAAAATCTCTGGGACCTTGGATTTTGTCTGGATTTGATGGCAGCTTTACAACCATATGGAGGAATGTACCAAGGAATCACAAACTGTGGAGGGGTGGAGGGAATACAACTTGATACATGGAAGTATCTAATCCTATCATGTGTGATATAATGTGCAGGATTGTGGTAGCTAATCTTACTAAAGGCCACATTACACACACATATCTGTGACCAACTTCTGAACTGATCTCTGGTTGCAGTGAAATCATGGACACATTGTTCTATTTTGTGGCTGTGTACAAATGTAACAATGTGTCCATGATTTCACTGCAACCAGAGATCTGTTCAGAAGTTGGTCACAGATATCTGTGTGTGTAACATGGCCTTAAGTGTGATGATCTGCGTATCTAATCCGATCATGTGATATACTAATTAGCTGTGTATCTAATGTTATCATGTGTGATACAATCTGCAGGGTTGGGGTAGCTAAGCTTACTACTAAGTGCGATGTCTGATGATCTGTGTATCTAATCCTATCATGTGTGACACAATCGGCAGGGTCAGTGTATCTAAGCTTACTAAGTGTGATGTTTGCTGGTCTGCGTATCTAATCCTTTCGTCCCCTCTTTAGATAGTAAGAATTCTTGTTGCTCTCACATATAGACATCCTGTATCACAGCTGAGGCTTTGTTTCAGTTGTATGTAGAGAATCCTCTAAACATAGGACCCATCAGCACAACCTCTGTCCGGTCCCTTCTGCTACAATGTAGAGCCTGGAATACAGTGGTTATTCTGCTGCTGATAGTTCATCTCACAGAGGATTGTCTGTTCTGATACATTGTATCATTCTCTGTGTGAGCGGAAAGATCCAGCGGATTCACTGAATGTAAACAAAATATTCTATTCACTGCCAGCAAGCGGAGGTCTCAAAAATGATGAAGCATTGAAACACTTTGTATCACAAAGATCAAATCAGTTCTATGACATTTCTGGTGTGAAGTAAATTTGACCTTTCTTATTTGGAGCAATCTGTGATAGAATTCTGCTCACTACATACAGATGTATACAGTCACCACTAGAGGGAGCTCACTACATACAGATTTATACAGTCACCACTAGAGGGAGCTCACTACATACAGATTTATACAGCCGCCACTAGGGGAGCTCACTACATACAGATTTATACAGCCACCACTAGAGGGAGATCACTACATACACATTTATACAGTCATCACTAGAGGGAGCTCACTACATACAGATTTATACAGTCACCACTAGAGGGAGCTCACTACATACAGATTTATACTGTCACCACTAGAGGGAGCTCACTACATACAGATTTATACAGCCACCACTAGAGGGAGCTCACTACACACAGATTTATACAGTCACCACTAGAGGGAGCACACGACATACAGATTTATACAGTCACCACTAGAGGGAGCTCACTACATACACATTTATACATTCACCACTAGAGAAGCTCACTACATACAGATTGATACAGCCACCACTAGAGGGAGCTCACTACATACAGATTGATACAGCCACCACTAGAGGGAGCTCACTACATACAGATTTATACAGCCACCACTAGAGGGAGCTCACTACACACAGATTTATACAGCCACCACTAGGGGAGCTCACTACATACAGATTTATACAGTCACCACTAGAGGGCGCTCACTACATACAGATTTATACAGTCACCACTAGAGGGAGCTCACTACATAAAGATTTATACAGCCACCACTAGAGGGAGCTCACTACATAGAGATTTATACAGCCACCACTAGAGGGAGCTCACTACATAAAGATTTATACAGCCACCACTAGAGGGAGCTCACTACACACAGATTTATACAGTCACCACTAGAGGGAGCACACGACATACAGATTTATACAGTCACCACTAGAGGGAGCTCACTACATACACATTTATACAGTCACCACTAGAGAAGCTCACTACATACAGATTGATACAGCCACCACTAGAGGGAGCTCACTACATACAGATTTATACAGGCACCACTAGAGGGAGCTCACTACATACAGATTTATACAGCCACCACTAAAGGGAGCTCACTACATAAAGATTTATACAGCCACCACTAGAGGGAGCTCACTACATACAGATTTATACAGCCACCACTAGAGGGAGCTCACTACATACAGATTTATACAGCCACCACTAGAGGGAGCTCACTACATACAGATTTATACAGTCACCACTAGAGGGAAGCTCACTACATACTGATTTATACAGCCACCACTAGAGGGCGATCACTACATACAGATTTATACAGCCACCACTAGAGGGAGCTCACTACATACAGATTTATACAGCCACCACTAGAGGGAGCTCACTACATAAAGATTTATACAGCCACCACTAGAGGGAGCTCACTACATACAGATTTATACAGCCACCACTAGAGGGAGCTCACTACATACAGATTTATACAGCCACCACTAGAGGGAGCTCACTACATACAGATTTATACAGTCACCACTAGAGGGAAGCTCACTACATACTGATTTATACAGCCACCACTAGAGGGAGATCACTACATACAGATTTATACAGTCACCACTAGAGGGAGCTCACTACATAAAGATTTATACAGCCACCACTAGAGGGAGCTCACTACATACAGATTTATACAGCCACCACTAGAGGGAGCTCACTACATACTGATTTATACAGTCACCACTAGAGGGAGCTCACTGCATACAGATTTATACAGCCACCACTAGAGGGAGCTCACTACATACATATGTATACAGCCACCACTAGAGGGAGCTCACTAAATAAAGATTTATACAGCCACCACTAGAGGGAGCTCACTACATACAGATTTATACTGCCACCACTAGAGGGAGCTCACTACATACTGATTTATACAGTCACCACTAGAGGGAGCTCACTACATACAGATTTATACAGGCACCACTAGAGGGAGCTCACTACATACAGATTTATACAGCCACCACTAGAGGGAGCTCACTATATACAGATTTATACAGCCACCACTAGAGGGAGCTCACTACATACAGATTTATACAGGCACCACTAGAGGGAGCTCACTACATACAGATTTATACAGGCACCACTACAGGGAGCTGACTACATACAGATTTATACAGTCACCACTAGAGGGAGCTCACTACATACAGATTTATACAGGCACCACTAGAGGGAGCTCACTACATACAGATTTATACATACACCATTAGAAGGAGCTCACTACATACAGATTTATATAGCGACCACTAGAGGGCGCTCACTACATATAGATTTATACAGTCACCAATAGAGGGAGCTCACTACATACAGATTTATACAGCCACCACTAGAATTCAGGTCGGATGTGTGGGCGGGTCGGATGTGTGCGCGGGTCGGATGTGTGCGCGGGTCGGATGTTTGTGCAGGTCAGAAGTGTGCGCCGGTCGGATGTGTGGAGAGGTTGGATTGTGTGCGCGGGTCAGATGTGTGCGCAGGTCGGATGTGTGGAGAGTTTGGATGTGTGCGCGGTGGAATGTGTGCGCGGGTCGGATGTGTGCGCGGGTCAGATGGTTGCGCGGGTCGGATGTGTGTGCGGGTCGGATGTGTGCGCGGGTCGGATGTGTGTGCGGGTCGGATGTGTGCGCGGGTCAGATGGTTGCGCGGGTCGGATGTGTGTGCGGGTCGGATGTGTGCGCGGGTCAGACTTTCTGACAATATTATCTCCCTTCATTGAAGCTGATGATAAATATGGGAACCTTTAATTCTGCGATGATTCACCTTTATTGGCCTGAAGCCTCCGGTCATTTCTCAGGGTCTGGAGCACGTTCACGTTATGTGATCCCGTGTGTCACACAAACCGCAGGATCCTGTAATCCCGGGCAGAGGACACAGAATGGTGGGAAAATGATTGCTGGCATCAGAGGAATAATGGCCGGATCTTATTTCATTATTGGGTTATTGTGATTAATGCCCTCAGTAAACAGTGGCTGTATAATCCGCGGGGGATCCTCCCCGCTGCCTCCTCCCGGTACAGGACACACCTGTGCTCCGGCCGCAGTGTTTGGGTTTTGTGGTCTTGTGTAATCTTGGTGCCCTTCTCATGATTCAGACACAGGAGCGGGCGCGGTGCCACAAGTGCCAGGGTATCAGCCTTTGTGAGCTGCGCAGGTGGCTCAGTGTTTATCACTGGAGTTATGAATTGGTAGGAGACCCCCATGGGGACTTCAGGATGGCCACTTTGCAACCTTATAGGCCATTTGCACAGGCGGGATGAGTTTAATGATATGCACAAAACAATCTATAATAGATCTTCAGTGGTGAAGATGAAACCCAGGGGCCCCGATGCAAAAGCTCCAACAGGGCCCCCAATTATTGAAAATCTTTAATAGTATTAGTCTTTTTCTATAGGCCAAAGGACCATTTGGGGCCCTTCTAGGCTCCAGGGCCCGGGTGTGATTGTTGTAGTTACACCCCTGGACCTGTAATAGATCGCTCTGTGCTCATAGGCCTCCATTGTCCGGATGCACATTGTGTTGTGCTGCAGAGAATGATCATCTATTTTGCAGCACAGAAGGTCATTTTACCGATGAGCGAGTGATCGGTGATCTGGAGTCGGTCTACACTGGAAGATTATCATAAAATGACCGTATCTAGGTACAATAATTGTGCAGTATGAATGGATCTTGGTTCTGACGGATCACTAGGGACAGATTCATTATGGCATTTGCACTTCTTTGTCTTATTTTTATGTTTTGCCTTTTTTTCATTTGCTCCATTTCTTCTTGCAATTTGCCCCTTTTTATAATCTACTAGATGGGTGCCCGATGCACAATGCATCGGGATTCTAGCCGAGCGAGTCTCTGACTCGCAATGGCCGCTTCGCGGCCAATGCTTCGCGGTGCTAAGGCGACTCGCCATGCCCGCTGCGCGGCCAATGCATTTTTCGTATCCACATGACCACGCTGACTCAAAAGGGGCACTCGCTGCATTCGTGATTATATAATAGATTTTAATTTTATATACGTTTTATATTCAGCAAATGAAAAACTGAATATAATAAATAAACAGGAGAACGTATATAAAATAGATTATAAAAAGGTGCAAATTGCAAGAAGAAATGGAGCAAATGAAAAAAAGGCAAAACATAAAAATAAGACAAAGAAGTGCAAATGCCATAATGAATCTGTTGTAAATATTTTGTGCTTTTTCATAATTTGCAACTTTTTAGCAAGTTATAAATGTGTCATTTGTATTTCCAGTCCTCCCCAGAGTGATTTTATGTACAAACATTATGTTGGCGCAAAGTTTCCAACGGTTAGTGATAAGTGCTACTATTTGTGTGGCAAAACCCTTGAAACAGGTCATAGACAAAATAAAAGCAATTTAGATTTTGCGCCAAATTCATGAACCACTTTGAAAAATTTGGATCAAAAAAAGTCAATAAGTGGGAAGCAAAGTGACTCAGTGGTTAGCACTGTATATGGTGGCTCAGTGGTTAGCACTGTATATGGTGGCTCAGTGGTTAGCACTGTATATGGTGGCTCAGTGGTTAGCACTGTATGGTGGCTCAGTGGTTAGCACTGTATGGTGGCTCAGTGGTTAGCACTGTATATGGTGGCTCAGTGGTTAGCACTGTATATGGTGGCTCAGTGGTTAGCACTGTATATGGTGGCTCAGTGGTTAGCACTGTATATGGTGGCTCAGTGGTTAGCACTGTATATGTGGATGGCTCAGGTGGCAGTGTTAGCACTGTATGGTGGCTCAGTGGTTAGCACTGTATATGGTGGCTCAGTGGTTAGCACTGTATGGTGGCTCAGTGGTTAGCACTGTATGGTGGCTCAGTGGTTAGCACTGTATATGGTGGCTCAGTGGTTAGCACTGTATATGGTGGCTCAGTGGTTAGCACTGTATATGGTGGCTCAGTGGTTAGCACTGTATGGTGGCTCAGTGGTTAGCACTGTTATGGTGGCTCAGTGGTTAGCACTGTATGGTGGCTCAGTGGTTAGCACTGTATATGGTGGCTCAGTGGTTAGCACTGTATGGTGGCTCAGTGGTTAGCACTGTATGGTGGCTCAGTGGTTAGCACTGTATGGTGGCTCAGTGGTTAGCACTGTTATGGTGGCTCAGTGGTTAGCACTGTATAGGTGGCTCAGTGGTTAGCACTGTATGGTGGCTCAGTGGTTAGCACTGTATGGTGGCTCAGTGGTTAGCACTGTATGGTGGCTCAGTGGTTAGCACTGTATGGTGGCTCAGTGGTTAGCACTGTATAGGTGGCTCAGTGGTTAGCACTGATATGGTGGCTCAGTGGTTAGCACTGTATATGGTGGCTCAGTGGTTAGCACTGTATATGGTGGCTCAGTGGTTAGCACTGTATATGGTGGCTCAGTGGTTAGCACTGTATATGGTGGCTCAGTGGTTAGCACTGTATAGGTGGCTCAGTGGTTAGCACTGTATAGGTGGCTCAGTGGTTAGCACTGTATATGGTGGCTCAGTGGTTAGCACTGTATATGGTGGCTCAGTGGTTAGCACTGTATATGGTGGCTCAGTGGTTAGCACTGTATATGGTGGCTCAGTGGTTAGCACTGTATATGGTGGCTCAGTGGTTAGCACTGTATATGGTGGCTCAGTGGTTAGCACTGTATATGGTGGCTCAGTGTGTTAGCACTGTATATGGTGGCTCAGTGGTTAGCACTGTATATGGTGGCTCAGTGGTTAGCACTGTATGGTGGCTCAGTGGTTAGCACTGTATATGGTGGCTCAGTGGTTAGCACTGTATATGGTGGCTCAGTGGTTAGCACTGTGTATGGTGGCTCAGTGGTTAGCACTGTATGGTGGCTCAGTGGTTAGCACTGTATGGTGGCTCAGTGGTTAGCACTGTATGGTGGCTCAGTGGTTAGCACTGTATATGGTGTCTCAGTGGTTAGCACTGTATATGGTGGCTCAGTGGTTAGCACTGTATGGTGGCTCAGTGGTTAGCACTGTATATGGTGGCTCAGTGGTTAGCACTGTATGGTGGCTCAGTGGTTAGCACTGTATGGTAGCTCAGTGGTTAGCACTGTATATGGTGGCTCAGTGGTTAGCACTGTATGGTAGCTCAGTGGTTAGCACTGTATATGGTGGCTCAGTGGTTAGCACTGTATATGGTGGCTCAGTGGTTAGCACTGTATGGTGGCTCAGTGGTTAGCACTTTATATGGAGGCTCAGTGGTTAGCGCTGTATATGGTGGGTCAGTGGTTAGCACTGTATGGTGGCTCAGTGGTTAGCACTGTATATGGTGGGTCAGTGGTTAGCACTGTATGGTGGGTCAGTGGTTAGCACTGTATACGGTGGCTCAGTGGTTAGCACTGTATACGGTGGCTCAGTGGTTAGCACTGTATATGGTGGCTCAGTGGTTAGCACTGTATATGGTGGCTCTGTGGTTAGCACTGTATATGGTGGCTCAGTGGTTAGCACTGTATATGGTGGCTCAGTGGTTAGACTGTACGGTGGCTCAGTGGTTAGCACTGTATATGGTGGCTCAGTGGTTAGCACTGTATATGGTGGCTCAGTGGTTAGCACTGTATACGGTGGCTCAGTGGTTAGCACTGTATATGGTGGCTCAGTGGTTAGCACTGTATGGTGGCTCAGTGGTTAGCACTGTATATGGTGGCTCAGTGGTTAGCACTGTATATGGTGGCTCAGTGGTTAGCACTGTATATGGTGGCTCAGTGGTTAGCACTGTATATGGTGACTCAGTGGTTAGCACTGTATGGTGGCTCAGTGGTTAGCACTGTATGGTGGCTCAGTGGTTAGCACTGCATGGTGGCTCAGTGGTTAGCACTGTATATGGTGGCTCAGTGGTTAGCACTGTATATGGTGGCTCAGTGGTTAGCACTCTATATGGTGGCTCAGTGGTTAGCACTTTTAATACGGTGGCTCAGTGGTTAGCATTGTATGGTGGCTCAGTGGTTAGCACTGTATGGTGGCTCAGTGGTTAGCACTGTATACGGTGGCTCAGTGGTTAGCACTGTATGGTGGCTCAGTGGTTAGCACTGTATGGTGGCTCAGTGGTTAGCACTGTACGGTGGCTCAGTGGTTAGCACTGTATGGTGGCTCAGTGGTTAGCACTGTATGGTGGCTCAGTGGTTAGCACTGTATATACGGTGGCTCAGTGGTTAGCACTGTATATGGTGGCTCAGTGGTTAGCACTGTATGGTGGCTCAGTGGTTAGCACTGTATGGTGGCTCAGTGGTTAGCACTGTATGGTGGCTCAGTGGTTAGCACTGTATGGTGGCTCAGTGGTTAGCACTGTAGCCTTGCAGCACTGGAGTCCTGGGTTCAAATCCTACCTAGGAAACATCTGCAAGGAGTTTGTATTTTCTCCCTGTATTTTGTGGGTTTCCTCCAGATTCTTCGGTTATTTCCCACACTCCAAAGACCAATGGGGACCGTGTTGCAAATGTATGTGAAGTGCTATGAAATTCACAGTGCTATATACCGTCAATAAATATTATTATTATTATATAGAAGACCAAAAAAAAGTGACCTAAAAAGATTGCAAATGCTGATGGGCCCTTAATTCTCAGCACCATCTTGTGGACATATGTAGGAACTACAATGAGGAAATTCAGTATTATTTTAATGTTGGCTGATGAGTGAAAATCTGTTTCTTGGTGCCAAACATGAGCTCTGATGATCGCTCAGATTTAAGCCTGAATGAAATAATGATTAACAATATCTTATTTTTTAAAAAAGATTTTCCCAATTGTGCACTAATAATTAGTAAGTTGCCATTTTACGTCGACACATTGGATTTGTGATTTTGCAATAGTCGTAAACGATCTTATAGCGGTTATATTGTATCGTAATATTTTACTATTTTGCATCTACACAGGCGGTTACATCAGAACTGCAGACGATCTCTGTCTCTATATAAGAAGACAAATATCGCAGATTACAACCATTAATTATTATCCGCTCACAAGTTTTGCTTTTGTTCTGTGCAACGTTTTCTTCTATTCCAGTTCTAGTAACTCATAATTGTACAATGATCACAACCAAATGTTACTAAGGATAGAAACAAAGTAACAAATAATTTAGTGCCAAAAAAAATGTATTTAAAGGTTGAACTTGATGGACCCAGATCTTATTCCTATCTATGTACACACAATGTAACATATCCAGGGTGGCTCTCCTGCACCCTCCAGTGGACATCTCTGATAATAATAAATGTTTGACCTTAAAAATAAATGTCCCAAAGAAATATGAAAAATACAGATAAACTTCTCTGCTGAACTACAAGTACCAGCAAAATAGCAGAACTCTCCCCTGCAATGTCTCTGCCACCGTTACAACCATTTCACTGCTCACATGTATCATCACTAAGTCTAGGTTCACATGCTGCGTTTTTGTAGTGTTTTTTTCATGAGTTTTATGCTGGGGTTTTTCCAGGAAAAGCTCTGAGATTGCAGAAATTTCCTGCAGATGGGGGATTTATTGTTTCCAGACTGAAATGGGATCTGCTGCGTTTGATAGAAGCAGCGTCAGTTCTATCAGGGTTTTTTCACCATTGAAAACAATGAGAAACTGCAGAAATGTAACCGCTGCATATTTGCAGTTTTTGCAGTGGTTAAAACTAACTTTATTAAACATGTACATGAGACAAATTACACCAAAACCTACTTTTTGGAAGCAGCGTATTTACTGGCAGGAGAGCAGGTTTAGGTTGCAGAAAATATGCGAAAATGGAACGTGTGAACAAAATCTAATTCACAATGAAGCGCCAAGCACCATTGCTTCTCCTGTATTGTGTGTGCGATTCCAGTGCAGACTTAGGCCTTATTCACATGTGCTGGAGCCACATACATACATACATAGATACATACATACATTTTACATTATGGCCTCTTCCACATATTCGTGTTTCTGCATGGACCGTGTCTCCATGTGGATCAGACGTGTGTCCGTTTTTGGTCAGCAGCATGGACCCATTCAGGTCAATGGGTCTGTGACAAAAATGTCCCGACATGGATGTTATTGATGTGACATCTGTGTGGAAAGACCGGAGCCAGGAGATTAAAGTGTTTAAAATAAAGACTTTTATACTCCCCTCCCTCCAGCGCTGTCTGCTCCTCTCCCCTCCCTCCAGCGCTGTCTGCTCCTCTCTCCTCCCTCCAGCTCTGTCTGCTCCTCTCCCCTCCCTCCAGAGCTGTGTGCTCCTCTCCCCTCCCTCTAGCGCTGTGTGCTCCTCTCTCCTCCCTCCAGCATTGTCTGCTCCTCTCTCCTCCCTCCAGCGCTGTGTGCTCCTCCTCCCCTCCCTCCAGCGCTGTGTGCTCCTCTCCCCTCCCTCCAGCGCTGTCTGCTCCTCTCTCCTTCCTCCAGCGCTGTCTGCTCCTCTCCCCTCCCTCCAGCGCTTTCTGCTCCTCTCCCCTCCCTCCAGCGCTTTCTGCTCCTCTTCCCCTCCCTCCAGCGCTGTCTGCTCCTCTCCCCTCCCTCCAGCGCTGTCTGCTCCTCTCTCCTTCCTCCAGCGCTGTCTGCTCCTCTCCCCTCCCTCCAGCGCTTTCTGCTCCTCTCCCCTCCCTCCAGCGCTTTCTGCTCCTCTTCCCCTCCCTCTAGCGCTGTCTGCTCCTCCTCCCTCCCTCCAGCGCTGTCTGCTCCTCTCCCCTCCCTCCAGCGCTGTCTGCTCCTCTCTCCTCCCTCCAGCGCTGTCTGCTCCTCTCCCCTCCCTCCAGTGCTGTGTGCTTCTCTCCCCTCCCTCTAGCGTTGTGTGCTCCTCTCTCCTCCCTCCAGCATTGTCTGCTCCTCTCCCCTCCCTCCAGCGCTGTCTGCTCCTCTCCCCTCCCTCCAGTGCTGTGTGCTCCTCTCCCCTCCCTCTAGCGTTGTGTGCTCCTCTCTCCTCCCTCCAGCACTGTCTGCTCCTCTCCCCTCCCTCTAGCGTTGTGTGCTCCTCTCTCCTCCCTCCAGCATTGTCTGCTCCTCTCTCCTCCCTCCAGCGCTGTGTGCTCCTCCTCCCCTCCCTCCAGCTCTGTGTGCTCCTCTCCCCTCCCTCCAGCGCTGTCTGCTCCTCTCTCCTCCCTCCAGCGCTTTCTGCTCCTCTTCCCCTCCCTCCAGCGCTGTCTGCTCCTCCTCCCTCCCTCCAGCGCTGTCTGCTCCTCTCCCCTCCCTCCAGCGCTGTCTGCTCCTCTCTCCTCCCTCCAGCACTGTCTGCTCCTCCCCCCTCCCTCCAGCGCTGTCTGCTCCTCTCCCTCCCTCCAGCGCTGTCTGCCCCTCTCTCTTCTGGGGCCGCTCATTAGGCTCATGGATATTCACTGCACTGATAGCTGCAGCGTCGGAGACAAGTGAGTATACAATGCCAGGCTGTCCGTGTACTATCCGGATGTTACACAGATGACCCACAATGCAGTAGACACAGACACACGGCCTCTCTCATACGGCTTTTTTGCACGGTCATGTGACAGAGGCCTTAGGTTCTCCATGATCAACCTTCTATGTGTAATCTGTTCTAAGCTCCTGTGATTGATGCTGCAGTGTCATCATTATCTGACAGGTCCGAGACCTGGAGAGACAGAACAAGATCCTGAAGACTCAGCTGCGTCTCCTGAAGGAGAAAGACACGTATAAGTCCAACATCGATCAGATCTCGCTGACCGCCGGCAATCACCTGAAGCAGCAGATCGACGGCCTCCTGCATGAGAAGGACAAGCTGCAGGCCGAGCTGCAGAACATGCAGGCCGTGGTGGAGGAGCTCAAGGGCCGGTACATACACTCATAGGATTGCAAATAACCAATCATGGCTCAAGGTTCTAGCAATACTGCCCTGTTACAATTTAATAATACCGCCAAACAGTGTCAAATAACTACACAGACCCTATAATACCGCCATATATTGCATGAATAATAGAGATACACAAGAGGGCAATGATGATACTTCTATGTAGTGATTAAATAATGCTATAATAAAATAAAACTATAAAATATTAACTATTGCCACACATCATCCATATAATATTGACATATATACAGAGCGAGAGAATATTAGTGCCTTCCAGTGCCATGATAATTCTGCTACGTGGTGCTTAAATAATAGCGCTATGATAAATATCTAAATACATAACTAAAATGCTGTCATACACTATATAGTGATGCCATATTGTGCATGGATAATACTGCTTTAATGGCATATACATTTGTAGATAACTAATACCGCCATGCGGTGCAGCACTAGTACTGCCATATAGTACTAACATATTGGTACCATACAGTGCATACATGGTAATGCCATATAGTGCAAACATTAGTGTTCTACAGAGTGCCACAATAATTCAACTATGTGGCGCCATAATATCAATAATGCTATAATCAATAATAGCCAAATTAGCAGAGACCCAGAGGTCATTGGCTCTTATATCTGTGTCATCATTATGTACCAGACGCTCAATGATTTATTTCTGTTTCTCTGTTGCTTCTTCAGCTACGAAGACGAAATCAACAAACGAAATCAATTAGAAAATGACTTTGTGCTGACGAAGAAGGTGCGTGTATATCACCGTAATTTATTAATTGAGGTGGGGGCGCTATATCATTGATGTCTATGACAAATGTTGGCTCACAGCAATGGTGAAGAGCGGTACTGCAAGTGTCAGAGGGAAAAGGAATGTATCAAAATTTTAATAAGATTGGAACAAAAACATTTTCCCAAAATGGTAAATATGAAATTATTACATGGTGAATCTGCTTCTGTATATAAGTGGATTGGGTGTAATATTTATGGACTTATACAAATTCTCGGTCCCGGACCTCCCTCCATTAGGATTGGAGGTTGTGCGGTTCCTTCAGTTTAGCCCATAAATAAGGATTCAGGTTAAAGGTACAAACAGGGGCGTAAAGACAACAGGTGCAGGGGTTGCAGTCACACCCGGGCCCTGGAGCCTAGGGGGCCCCAAAAGTCTCTTTGGCCTATAGAAAAAGACTAATGCTATTAAAGATTTGCAATAATTGGGGGCCCCATTGGAGCTTTCACATTGGAGCCCATGTGCTTCATGTTACGCCATTGGGTACAAACCTTTCATCTTTAAGGTCATCCCGTAAGATACTGTTCTCTTTTAACCCCTCAGGACCTGGATGACACCTATCTGCATAAAGTGGACAATGAATCCAAGCTGGAAAGTCTGACTGACGAGATTGAGGTTCTGAAGCAGCTGTATAAGGAGGTAATGAGCTGAGTGTGAACCTACAGCTGGGGGTCTGTTATGGTGGGGTTACACGTCCCGATATCGGGACGATATCGCATACAACGCCGCGGGAGCGCGCATTTCGGGAGCGCTTTTCCCGATATCGCATCGCCGGTTTACACGCTGCGATATCGGGAAACAACGTCCCTCCGATGTCTACGCCCACCAACCCAGGAACGACCATTTAACATGGGAGTGAATGGGTGACGTGAGCGTAGACATCGGAGTTGGGCTGTCACACGCAGCGATGCTGGTACAACGGCCTTGCGATATCGGCGAGTTGAATAGCTCAGCTATTCAACTCCGATATCGTTTTGGCATCGTTCCAGCATCGCGTTGTACACTCAAACCGTACAACGCGCACCCGATATCGGCTCCAACTCGCGACCCACGTGACTTTTTGTCGGAGTTGGGTCGGAGTTGGACGCCGATATCGGGACGTGTAAACCCACCATTACAATTGTATCCAGTGTAGACAATATTATAGCAGCTAAACTCATCAGCTGCACAACTCGCTCTTCTGTGCTGATGGTTTGTTACAATGTATCGGTGCAGGGTTTATTGTGTGAATGAGGGTTTGTTACAATGTATCGGTGCAGGGTTTATTGTGTGAATGAGGGTTTGTTACAATGTATCGGTGCAGGGTTTATTGTGTGAATGAGGGTTTGTTACAATGTATCGGTGCAGGGTTTATTGTGTGAATGAGGGTTTGTTACAATGTATCGGTGCAGGGTTTATTGTGTGAATGAGGGTTTGTTACAATGTATCGGTGCAGGGTTTATTGTGTGAATGAGGGTTTGTTACAATGTATCGGCGCAGGGTTTATTGTGTGAATGAGGGTTTGTTCTGCTGCAGGAAATCCAGGAGCTGCAGTCTCAGGTTCACAGCGACAAAGTGACGGTGGAGCTGGACAATAACCGGGATCTGGAGATGAAGCACATAATGGAGGAGGTGCGGGCTCAGTACCAGACCATGGCGGACAAGAGCCGGCACGAGGCCGAGCACTGGTACAAGAGCAAGGTACGAGGGGCCTTTACCATGGACCCCCAAATATATAGGCCCCCCGTGATCTCTCCACTCATGTGCTGTGACTCCGTCCACAGATCGATGATTTGGTCAATCAGGGTAAGCGGGCGAGTGATGAGTTAAAGGCTCTGAAGAATGAGATGGCGGAACTTCACCGGATGATTCTACGCGTCAACAGCGACAACGAGGCCCTGAAGAATCAGGTACGAGGGTCCGAGTCCCCCAGTCACCCCTTTATCTATGGAGCACCTGCCGGGCATAGAAGGCGCCTGTACATTATGGAGCTCATTGCTTCCAGCTGTGTGTACAGCCGCCATCCCTGCACCGAAGCCACGGAGAGGTGTGGACTGATGACATCACTCTATAGGTGCTGTGATGTCATCAGAGGTTCTCCAAGAATCTGGATAGACGACATGGCCTTCCTCTATACTGTCAGCTATAGGCGAGGCCCGATTCACCATAAATTTATATGGCGGGATAGTGGACCCCAAATCTGTAAAGTTGTGTGGGTGCTGGGGTCATAGGTGACATATATACTATATACACTGTTACAGGGTGGAGCCCCCGATTATCACATCTCCTGACTTTGGCTTCAGATCCATTGTTCATCCCTGTTCCCTCAAATGTAGAGAACAAATCTGGAGAACGGCATCACCCAAACGGAGGACAACGGGGAGCAAGCCATCCAGAGCGCCAAGAGCCACGCGCAGGAGCTGGAGGATGCGCTGAGGAGGGCGAAGCAAGACATGGCCCGCAAGGCGAAGGAATACCAGGACCTGATGAACACCAAGCTGGCGCTGGACATTGAGATCGCCACCTACCGGAAACTGCTGGAGGGTGAAGAGACCCGGTGAGTGCAGCAGGACTATTACATTACTGATCCTGAGTTACCTCCTGTATTATCCTCCAGAGCTGCACTCACTATTCTGCTGCTGCAGTCACTGTGTACATACATTACATTACTGATCCTGAGTTACCTCCTGTATTATACTTCAGAGCTGCACTCACTATTCTGCTGGTGCAGTCACTGTGTACATACATTACATTACTGATCCTGAGTTACCTCCTGTATTATACTCCAGAGCTGCACTCACTATTCTGCTGGTGCAGTCACTGTGTATTCTCCAGCCTTTACATTACTGATCCTGAGTTACCTCCTGTATTATACTCCAGAGCTGCACTCACTATTCTGCTGGTGCAGTCACTGTGTACACACATTACATTACTGATCCTGAGTTACCTCCTGTATTATACTCCAGAGCTGCACTCACTATTCTGCTGGTGCAGTCACTGTGTACATACATTACATTACTGATCCTGAGTTACCTCCTGTATTATACTCCAGAGCTGCACTCACTATTCTGCTGGTGCAGTCACTGTGTACATACATTACATTACTGATCCTGAGTTACCTCCTGTATTATACTCCAGAGCTGCACTCACTATTCTGCTGGTGCAGTCACTGTGTACATACATTACATTACTGATCCTGAGTTACCTCCTGTATTATACTCCAGAGCTGCACTCACTATTCTGCTGGTGCAGTCACTGTGTACATACATTACATTACTGATCCTGAGTTACCTCCTGTATTATACTCCAGAGCTGCACTCACTATTCTGCTGGTGCAGTCACTGTGTACATACATTACATTACTGATCCTGAGTTACCTCCTGTATTATACTCCAGAGCTGCACTCATTATTCTGCTGGTGCAGTCACTGTGTACATACATTACATTACTGATCCTGAGTTACCTCCTGTATTATACTCCAGAGCTGCACTCACTATTCTGCTGGTGCAGTCACTGTGTACATACATTACATTACTGATCCTGAGTTACCTCCTGTATTATACTCCAGAGCTGCACTCACTATTCTGCTGGTGCAGTCACTGTGTACATACATTACATTACTGATCCTGAGTTACCTCCTGTATTATACTCCAGAGCTGCACTCACTATTCTGCTGGTGCAGTCACTGTGTACATACATTACATTACTGATCCTGAGTTACCTCCTGTATTATACTCCAGAGCTGCACTCACTATTCTGCTGGTGCAGTCACTGTGTACATACATTACATTACTGATCCTGAGTTACCTCCTGTATTATACTCCAGAGCTGCACTCACTATTCTGCTGGTGCAGTCACTGTGTACATACATTACATTACTGATCCCGAGTTACCTCCTGTATTATACTTCAGAGCTGCACTCACTATTCTGCTGGTGCAGTCACTGTGTACATACATTACATTACTAATCCTGAGTTACCTCCTGTATTATACTCCAGAGCTGCACTCACTATTCTGCTGGTGCAGTCACTGTGTACATACATTACATTACTGATCCCGAGTTACCTCCTGTATTATACTTCAGAGCTGCACTCACTATTCTGCTGGTGCAGTCACTGTGTACATACATTACATTACTGATCCTGAGTTACCTCCTGTATTATACTTCAGAGCTGCACTCACTATTCTGCTGGTGCAGTCACTGTGTACATACATTACATTACTGATCCTGAGTTACCTCCTGTATTATACTCCAGAGC
Source organism: Allobates femoralis (assembly GCA_033576535.1). Lineage (NCBI taxonomy): Eukaryota > Metazoa > Chordata > Amphibia > Anura > Aromobatidae > Allobates > Allobates femoralis. The sequence goes on from JARQOC010000011.1 coordinate 9,067,244, forward strand.
TGCACTCACTATTCTGCTGGTGCAGTCACTGTGTACATACATTACATTACTGATCCTGAGTTACCTCCTGTATTATACTCCAGAGCTACACTCACTATTCTGCTGGTGCAGTCACTGTGTACACACATTACATTACTGATCCTGAGTTACCTCCTGTATTATACTCCAGAGCTGCACTCACTATTCTGCTGGTGCAGTCACTGTGTACATACATTACATTACTGATCCTGAGTTACCTCCTGTATTATACACCAGAGCTGCATTCACTATTCTGCTGGTGCAGTCACTGTGTACATACATTACATTACTGATCCTGAGTTACCTCCTGTATTATACTCCAGAGCTGCACTCACTATTCTGCTGGTGCAGTCACTGTGTACATGTATCATTCAGGGGTCCCTTAGTTTTCTTTGTCCTCTGGTGTAATGCTGTTGTTTCTCTTTAGGTTGAACAATCATCCCTCCAGTGCTCAGATCTCTGCTGTGGATAAGTTGGGTGAGTTTTTTGTCTTTCCTGTTTTTCTTTCCTCGTTGTCTGTTTTAGATTTTATTTATTATTATTATTATTATTATTATTAGGTATTTATATAGCGCTATTAGGATACATGGCGCTGTACAAGTTAGGGGGTAGACAAAGACAAGTGGTCGAAAAACGACGACAAATCGACAAAACAATCGTACGGGTACAATAGGGCTTATTTGTGGGATTTATGCGGCTGCGGTGGATTGTGGCCCCCAATTCAGCAGATTCAGGGGGACAACAGCGGCTGATGTGCGATTTGGTCACACAAGATATTGAACCTGTCACGGGTGCTGAAGTGCGCTACTGTCCAGTGTATCTAAGCCCATCGTGTATGATTCTTCCTACTACATCATTGTATCTAAGCTTTTGATGCAGGATATTGTTTGCTGAGCTACATATCTAAGGGTACCGTTACACGTCGCAACATTGCATGCAATTTCACTTGCAATTTGCTGGTTGCAGTGAAATCATGGACACATTGTTACATTTGTACACAGCAACAAGATAGAACAATGTGTCCATGATTTCACTGCAACCAGCAAATTGCCAGTGACCCTAATGGCGGGTTTACACGTCGCGATATCGTAGTACGATTTCAATCAAAAGTCACGTGATTCAATCGTTGGAGCCGATATCGTTCCTGCGTTGTATGGTGTGAACGTCCAATACGATGCAGGAACGATGTCAATGCGACATCGGGGGTATAATGAGCGTGCTATTCAATGCTCCGATATTGAAGGGAGATTGAAGCCGGATCGTGCTGTGTGACAGCCCAACTACGATGCGATGTTCTACGTCACCCATTCACTCCCATGTTAAGTGTGCAATCCTGGATTGGGAGGCGTAGACATCGCACGGACGTTGTATTCCGATATCGCAGCGTGTAAACATTCAATGCGATGCGGGAGAAACATGCACTAAATGCGCGCTCCCGCGCCATTGAACTGTGATATCGGAACGCGATTGAAGCGTGTAAACACACCTTGAGACTATGTTTTGTAGACTGTCACCTGAGCTGATGTTGCAAAGCCGATCATGTGCAAAATGTTTAACATGGCTACTGTATCTAATCCTATGTGATACTGTCTGCTGAGCTATTGTATCTAATTCTATCACACATGATTCTATTTGCTGAGCTGTGGTATATAGGCCTAAGGTGATACTATGTATATATGAGCTGTGTATGTAAGTTTATAATGTGTGATACATTTTGCTGTGTATCTAATCCCATCATATGTGATACTTGTTGTTCTCTTTCTGTAGCCGGCCTCTTGAATTATGATGGAAAATCTTCTTCTTTGCCACGAAATTCACCAAATGCCAAGAAAGTTGTTTTGGTGAAGACGATTGAAACGACCAACGGCAAACAAGTGTCCGAGGCGAGTCACTATTCCCAGGAATGAGCTCAGCACAGCAGAGCCGACTGTGCGGACCCTCCATCACTGTGTGGAATCCCCCCCCCCCCACCACCATCTCTGTGCAGACCCGTCATTGCTATGCAGACCCTCCATCGCTGTGTGGACCCTCATTGCTGTGCGGACCCCTCCAAATCGCTGTGCGGTTCCTCCATCACTGTGCGGACAGACTCTCCATTGCTGTGCGGACCCCCCCCTCCATTGCTGTGCGGACTCGCCCTCTCCATTGCTGTGTGGACCCCCCTCCATTGCTGTGCAGACCCTCCATTGCTGTGCAGATCTCCGCCTGATCACCTGTCTCTGCTGATATCCCCCCCACACCGACCTAATAAAGTGTGATGAAGCAGAGCTGACTGCATGTGTCCGGCACATTCGTACACATGTACACACCAATACAATCAGAAAATACAACAATTCTAATGCACTGCAGGATGCAGCCCCCACCGTCCTCCTGGATGATGGGAGTGAGAGTGGTTGCTCGTCTGTTCTGCACCTGCAGTATATTGCTATGTCACCCGATATTTGTGGTGTTTTTTGATATTGAAGTCTTGTTCACTGTATAAATAACTTTGTTTCACTCAAGGTCGGATTCACACCACGGTTTTTGCCTGTCAGGGTGGATCCTGTTTTTTGCAAGATCCACCGGACAGAACCTGACAGCACAGGATATGCACAAAGTGTGGCCAAATATGGTTCCAGATCCTGTTTTTTGCAGGATTCGTTTTCTGCCGCTGTCCATGGTGCTGAAGTCTGCCTGTGTCTGCTCTGCTGCTGTCCTTGGTGCTGAAGTCTGCCTGTGTCTGCTCTGCTGCTGTTCTTGGTGCTGAAGTCTGCCTGTATCTTCTCTGCCACCGTCCGTGGTCCTGAAGTCTGCCTGTGTCTGCTCTGCTGCTGTTCTTGGTGCTGAAGTCTGCCTGTATCTTCTCTGCCACCGTCCGTGGTCCTGAAGTCTGCCTGTGTCTGCTCTGCTGCTGTTCTTGGTGCTAAAGTCTGCCTGTATCTGCTCTGCCACCGTCCATGGTGCTGATGTCTGCCTGTGTCTGCTCTGCTGCTGTCCATGGTGCTGATGTCTGCCTGTGTCTGCTCTGCCGCTGTCCGTGGCGCTGAAGTCTGCCTGTGTCTGCTCTGCCGCTGTCCATGGTGCTGATGTCTGCCTGTGTCTGCTCTGCCGCTGTCCATGTGCTGATGTCTGCCTGTGTCTGCTCTGCCGCTGTCCATGGTGCTGATGTCTGCCTGTGTCTGCTCTGAAGCTGTCCATGGTGCTGAAGTCTGCCTGTGTCTGCTCTGCCGCTGTCCATGGTGCTGACGTTTGCCTGTGTCTGCTCTGCTGCTGTCCATGGTCCTGAAGTCTGCCTGTGTCTGCTCTGTCGCTGTCCATGGTGCTGACGTTTGCCTGTGTCTGCTCTGCCGCTGTCCATGGTGCTGAAGTCTGCCTGTGTCGGCTACCAAGAGAGCAAATAAAGCAGTAAAAAAGCAACATGTGAACATAAAACCTAATACAAGATTCTGCTGCTGATGCATTGATGATGTAGACTGGATACAGTTGTAACAAACACTAATGGCCACTTTACACGCGGCAACAGGAAGATAGAAACAGGCAGGTGTCAGAGACAATTGTACCTTTTACCTTCAAAACACCTTGCAGATACCTGAATTACACGCAGCCACTTCAAGGTGTTTTGAAGGTAAAAGGTACAATTGTCTCCGACACCTGCCGGTTTCTATCTTCCTGTTGCCGCGTGTGAAGTGGCCATAAGATATGACATTAGGTTTGCAGCTTCTGGATGTAGCAAAAAATATGAGTTTTGCCGCTTTCTTCCTACCAAGAGATGTAGACATTTCTGCACCAAATCCTAACCTTCTGCCCTAAGGGCACCCTTACACGTCGCAATATTGCTTGCAATTTCTCAGGCAATTTGCTGGTTGCAGTGAAGTCATGGACACATTGTTACATTTGTACACAGCAACAAAATAGAACAATGTGTCCATGATTTCACTGCAACCAGCAAATTGCCTGAGAAATTGCAAGCAATGTTGTGATGTGTAACGGTACCCTTAGTTGTCCAGTTTTGGATGTTTTGCACCCACTTTTTGCTTGCACCAGATGCTTCTTTCCATTTGCACTTTATAAAGTTTCTCTTCTGCTTTATCGTTTGTTTTGTCTTGTGCATGTTTTGTTTCTTTGTCTTTTTAGGACAGGGTTCGGGTTTTCCAGATCTGTTCCCCTGATATTTTGCACAAACGCATTCTACTCCCTCTCCCAGGAATAATCTTTATATATATATCTATATACTACCGCGTCCCGTGCAAGTTTTGCAATATTTAGTTAAACAAACAGATGTGAAGATAATCTTTGGCTGCAAACAAAATTCATAAAAGGCTTTAAAGTTTTTAAAGAATTTTGGAGGGAAAAAAAGAACAAAAAACAAGATAAAAAAAAGTAACATAGGTGCCGGGGGGCGAGGGTGAAATAAAAACAAAAAAATACTGAACATTAGGCAATAAATGGTGAATATGTAATAATGAATTGGGCCCAAAGTTTGTTACAAAGTTGCAGAACTTTTACAATTAAACAGAGTGGACACAGGTGTAACTACAACAAATGCAGGGGTTGCAATTGCACCCAGACCCTGGAGTCTAGGGGGCCCCAAAAATCCCTTTGGCCTAGAGAAAAAGACTAATGCTATTAAAGATTTGCAATAATTGGGGGCCACGTTGGAGCTTTTACATCGGGGCCCATGAACTTCAGGTTACGCCACTGAGTGGACATGTTATTTACTAATCTTGGTTAGTTGTGAGGGTTAAAAAGGACCAAAACCCCCTTTTATTGAAACAATTTTGGGACTCGGTGACTTTGCTGCCACTACCCCATCACAAGTGTTTCCTTTGCGCAATATTCATTTGTTTGGAGAATGCAGATTTTCACAGCCCCATCTAGTGGCCACTTCATGTAACTACAGGAAAAATTCTCTAAAAACAAAAAATAACATAAGGTCGACAGCAGCTCTGGCATTTTTTCTTAACATGTAAACACATTTGGGGGATTTCGTGTAAATGGTTCATTCGTTTTCTCACCTTCAACCTTTTCATCAGCTAAATAATTGTTTTTAATGACACAAACGTCTTTTATTAGGGATAAATTGCTCGTGTTCTTGCATTTCTTTGCTTTTAATAACAAATAAATAAACTTAAGGCTCCTCATGTTAATGATTCTAAATGAGACTTTATATCTACTTACCTTTTAGGGGGTCTGGGATATGGGGTCGGATCTCCCTGGGAGGGGGCGAGAGGTTTGCCCTGTATAGTGATGAGTGGGCACTACAATGCACAGGTGCTCCATACTGGAAATGAGCGGGTCGGACGCTCAGATGGGCTTGACGTGACTACAGAGTATAATGGAAGTCAATGGGAAGAGTCTCCCGAAAAAAATGCTTGAATTTCCCATTGATTTCCATTATACTCTGTAGTCACGTTGAGCTCATCCGAGCATCCCACCTGCTCATTTCCACTATGGAGCACCCGTGCATTGTAGTGCCCACTCATCACTATACAGTGCAAACCTCATACCCCCTCCTGGGGAGATCCGACCCCATATGCATTGTAGTGCTCGCTTGTGCTTAAAATGTGCAGTTGGATCAGTTAGGATGGAAACACTATTCAGGATGCATGCGAGTCACCCGAGTATGGGGCTCCATATAAACTCAATCCGCTCCATGCTCCCATTCAGAGAGGCATGGGCCAGGCCAGGTGAGTCAGGTGTGATGCGTGCGAGATACTCGTATGCAGCTCACATAAGTGTGTCCCTGCCCTTAGGTGTATGTCCTCGTGTCATGCCCCTTTTACCGCCTCAGAGCAAATTAAAGCCAGGACTTTGCATAGAGATCTGTCTCAAAGATAAGATATGAGAGGAGGTTATGGATACAGCCAGCGGCGGGGGTGCGTGGCCTTCACTGCTAAGATACACCGCCATAATGCCTACATATGGCCATAGCATAAAATAGCAGAGTCTGAGCCCCGGGACCCAACATACAACGGGACAGTCCTGGATTTGGCCAATGTGACAATTTTAAAATTGTATCTTCATCTTTCTGATGCAGCTACAATGAAATATGATGGAGGATGATGATGGAGCAGAGGCCGTCTGCGCCCGCTCCACCATTCACATTCGCCATTTAAGCTTCGGTACCAAAGACACAAGGATGATTCTGGATCATATCTATAAGTGGATTATAATGAGGGAAATATGGGCTATTACCCAGGGTCCAAGGCTCTGGAGGAGGGTGGAGCGGAGAGACACATGGCCACACCGCCCTCATTATAATGCACATCTCCAGGATGGGAGCTTTCCTGGAACTTCTCTGCTGCCAATGCAGAATACTTACCATCCATGACAAAAACAGAAACCAAATGCACTTACAGGATGCAGTCAGAGCCCAATTGTGGAGCAAGCCCAGCTGCAGGCTGATGACTCACCTCTACCAGCAAAATGTGGGAGGCGAACTGCCATGCATACACTGGGCCTGCATAGAGCACCATTCACACTGGTACATATGATGCAGAGTGTCTGAAAGCTACCCAACCGCTGTGCTGCCTGAGCATTGGGCCGCACAGTACGATGCTTCTGCACCACTGGATGAATGGCGCCCCTATTTTCTGATGCTGCTTTTTTTCTAGTAGTTTTTGGCCAATGCAGAATAGCAGCACTGCACCAGGAGAGGCCTGCTGCCTCTTGTGCAATGTGCCAGCGTCATCAGCCAGCACGCTCGAGCATGCACGCTCTGGCCACAAGAAGAAGTAGATCCCCGGGGACTGGAGCAGAGCATCGGGGGCGCGGGAGGGAGGTGGCTATGTGTTGTTGTGGTTTTGTTTTTTTAATGTATATGCAATGTGTGGGGGCTCATACTGTGTATAGGGGCTATGTGATGTGGGGGTTCATACAGTATATAGGGAGCTGCACGTGGGGTCATACTGTATATACGGGGGCAAGATGGGGCTCATACTGTATATAGGGCAATGTGAGGGTTCATAATGTATATAGGGAGATGTGTGAGGGCTTATATATACTGTATATAAGAGAGCTGTGTGGGGGCTCATACAGTATTCAGGGGCTCATCCTATACGCAGAGGCTATGTGGGGGCTCACACTGTATATAGGGTAATGTGAGGGCTCAATGTATATAGGCGATTGTGTGAGGGCTTATACTGTATATAGGGGAGCTGTGTGAGGGTTCATACTGTATGCATGGACTATGTGGGAGCTCATGCTGTATACAGGGGCTATGTGGGGTTCATTCTATATCCAGTTGCTATGTGGGGGCTCATACTGTATATATGGCAATGTGGGGGCTCATACTGTATATAGGTTAATGTGAGGGCTTATACTGTATATAGGGGATTATGTGGGGCTTATACTGTATATAGGGGGTTATGTGGGGCTTATACTGTATATATGGGGCTGTGTGAGGGCTCATACTGTATATAGGGGGCTGTGCAGGGCTTACACTGTACATAAGGGGTTGTGTGAGGGCTCATACTATATATAGGGGCTGTTTGAGGGCTCATCTTGTATATATGGGACTTTAAGGGTTTATACTATATACATAGTGCAGGCTCAGACTGGTCCAGGGCTGTGTGATGCTGTGCACTTAATGCAACATGTACAGATAAGTGCAATATGTCATCAATTAACCAACCACCCAGTATATTATATAGAAGCAGAGGTGAATTTGTGAACGAGGGACAGGTAAGATTGCTGAACAGTGGCCCCCGGGTTGTACTACTCATGGCGGCAGGCCAATTTATAGAAATGCTTATTGTGGAGGGAAGGCATCTAACCCAACTATGTCATACTCAGTGGGATTGTCCCAATTTGTCTGGTCAGTCCCGGCACATTAGGACTTTGGCCCAACTTCATCCCTGTTCCCTGTGCATCGTCCTGTAGTAGCTCCTTCTCCTCGGGGGGTCAGGGCGGATTGCTGCTCTCCAACCCTAACATTAATTCTCTTCTTTGGCAACTTGATCTCCCAGAGAAGCAAACTGACAACCTCCATCATTGCAGGCAGCAGCTTCAACTCTGAGCCACAGGCTGCACTGAGAAGCATAGCAGAACTTGTATACCAATGGCTCGCTCACACGTATACCACACGGCCAGGTTACTGTCTAATGTTTTACTACATGGAGATGCTGAATCCCTATGAGAGAAAGTATTCAAGCATCCTGCAGCTCGCCCCATACAAGTCAATCGGTGACAGCAGAACATAGGACTGCACTCTAATGTCATCCGGTCCCATATACACTGACACGGACAGTGGAGAAGATGTAGATGGTTCTCCCCAGTATGGTCCACAGCGGAAAAAATAAGTACCTGCCCCAAATGATCAGATGGGATTTCTGTCTGTGCCTATGATGTAGTGATACCATTGTGTCTGCAGGACTGAGCCTCAGGTGAAGAGAGGAGCTGACAATCAGCCCATTGACCTGTAAGGATACAACCATCAATCCTCCTTGTGAGGAAAATCCTTGGGTCATGCCTTGGTCTTGGGACTCAATACAGTCATCTTCTCCCACTTGCCGCGATTGTTCTCTTATATGTGCTGGTCTTCCTTTGTTTTCCTGCTAGTCAGGTGTTTCTACTTTCCTATTTTGTCTCTGTCCTATCACATTCCGGGTGGAGCTATTTATACCTACCTGCATATCTCTTGCTCTATATTTTTAGGTGGACATCTGAAGATTCCATCCGTGCAGCTCAGAGATTTTGCCTGGTAGACTGAGACTTGTGTTGTTATTTTTTTGTGTTTTCTCATTTGCCTTTTCTACATACTTCTTCTGTTAGATTGGTAGGAGGCTACTTTTGCTTGCATTTACTTTCCCCTTGTGCACATGCTTTAAATTTGCTCACATTATCTATCTCTGCACACTTTCTATCTCTTGGTTAGTTGTAGGTAGCCACCTCCACTCTGGATCTTCAGGAGAAAAGAGAGACAGCTTCGACGGCCTTTCAGGGAGCCAGGTCCGATCTGTGGTTTCTAATTGTGCTGCTAGGGACGTTCTAGTCTGTACAGGAAGCAATCGGGGGCAGCTGTTGTGTGGTAGGGTTCATTTATACCTGTACCCATGTGTAACAATCCGTCTCCTCTGCATCGGTCGGATCCTTCCACTATCCGTGAATTGGAGCCTCTCCAGCCTAATGTACATATAAAGGGACACACGTTCCTATATCCCAGCACACTACACATTTCCTTTAAGATTTTGACTCCAGAATGATCTCTGTACTAAGACCCCGGACTGTTATGTAAAGTGTTGATGTGTCGGGATTGGTCGCACATTCTCTATCCTTCTATCTATAATGAGTCAATGTAATGGCGCGCCATCAGTAACATTGCTGTGAACTCCCGGGAGGCCCGGACCCTGCGACATGTCAACCGGACGGGATTTACACTGAGATGAAAGCATCATTAGTAATCAGTAAAAATAGCTTCCTCCCATGGCGGCTCATTCCCAGCTTATCGGGCAAATAATGGGCGTCACGACCCGAGGACGAGATTCACTGCCTTATAAAGTAATGGCGAAGGGTCTGAGAACGAGCGAGGAGCGAATGATAAGAACCAGCGAACTCCGAGCCGCAAAACCGGAGCAAGTCCCATTATTGACCGAACCCTCCCCAAATATTATAAATGATCCCAACAACGACAAGTCATCAACTCCATTATTTATAAATACTTTATAGTTATCATTATAAGTTTTCTTAGAAGCAACCGGGTCTGGGAAATGTCATATGTTCCAATATACAAGAATAAAAGCCAACATGAAAATGGTAAAAGTCTCGATCAGGAATGGAACACAGCAAAAATAAGCTACAAAGTAACAAACAACCGCAAGACTCAAAGATACCGATCAACTGAGTGAAATATCCATGTATATAGGAGCAGTATTATAGTAGTTATATTCTTGTATATAGGAGAGTATTATAGTAGTTATATTCTTGTATATAGGAGCAGTATTATAGTAGTTATATTCTTGTAATAGGGGCAGTATTATAGTATTATATTCTTGTATCATAGGAGCAGTATTATAGTAGTTATATTCTTGTACATAGGGCAGTATTATAGTAGTTATATTCTTGTATATAGGAGCAGTAATTATAGTAGTTATATTCTTGTATATAGGGGCAGTATTATAGTAGTTATATTCTTGTATATAGGGCAGTATTATAGTAGTTATATTCTTGTACATAGGGGCAGTATTATAGTAGTTATATTCTTGTACATAGAAGCAGTATTATAGTAGTTATATTCTTGTATATAGGAGCAGTATTATAGTAGTTATATTCTTGTATATAGGAGCAGTATTATAGTAGTTATATTCTTGTATATAGGAGCAGTATTATAGTAGTTATATTCTTGTACATAGGGGCAGTATTATAGTATATATATTCTTGTACATAGGAGCAGTATTATAGTAGTTATATTCTTGTATATAGGGGCAGTATTATAGTAGTTATATTCTTGTATATAGGAGCAGTATTATAGTAGTTATATTCTTGTATATAGGGGCAGTATTATAGTAGTTATATTCTTGTACATAGAAGCAGTATTATAGTAGTTATATTCTTGTATATAGGAGCAGTATTATAGTAGTTATATTCTTGTATATAGAAGCAGTATTATAGTAGTTATATTCTTGTATATAGGGGCAGTATTATAGTAGTTATATTCTTGTACATAGGAGCAGTATTATAGTAGTTATATTCTTGTATATAGGAGCAGTATTATAGTAGTTATATTCTTGTATATAGGAGCAGTATTATAGTAGTTATATTCTTGTATATAGGAGCAGTATTATAGTAGTTTGTATTCTTGTACATAGGAGCAGTATTATAGTAGTTATATTCTTGTATATAGGAGCAGAATTATAGTAGTTATATTCTTGTATATAGCGGGCAGTATTATAGTAGTTATATTCTTGTATATAGGGGCAGTATTATAGTAGTTATATTCTTGTATATAGGGGCAGTATTATAGTAGTTATATTCTTGTATATAGGAGCAGTATTATAGTAGTTATATTCTTGTACATAGGAGCAGTATTATAGTAGTTATATTCTTGTATATAGGAGCAGAATTATAGTAGTTATATTCTTGTATATAGGAGCAGTATTATAGTAGTTATATTCCTGTACATAGGAGCAGTATTATAGTAGTTATATTCTTGTACATAGGAGCAGTATTATAGTAGTTATATTCTTGTATATAGGAGCAGAATTATAGTAGTTATATTCTTGTATATAGGAGCAGTATTATAGTAGTTATATTCTTGTACATAGGAGCAGTATTATAGTAGTTATATTCTTGTATATAGGAGCAGTATTATAGTAGTTATATTCTTGTATATAGGAGCAGTATTATAGTAGTTATATTCTTGTATATAGGAGCAGTATTATAGTAGTTATATCCATGTACATAGGAGCAGTATTATAGTAGTTATATTCTTGTATATAGAGGCAGTATTATAGTAGTTATATTCTTGTACATAGGAGCAGTATTATAGTAGTTATATTCTTGTACATAGGAGCAGTATTATAGTAGTTATATTCTTGTATATAGGGGCAGTTTATAGTAGTTATATTCTTGTACATAGGAGCAGTATTATAGTAGTTATATTCTTGTATATAGGGGCAGTATTATAGTAGTTATATTCTTGTATATAGGGGCAGTATTATAATAGTTATATTCTTGTACATAGGGGCAGTATTATAGTAGTTATATTCTTGTATATAGGGGCAGTATTATAGTAGTTATATTCTTGTATATAGGGGCAGTATTATAATAGTTATATTCTTGTACATAGGGGCAGTATTATAGTAGTTATATTCTTGTACATAGGGGCAGTATTATAGTAGTTATATTCCTGTATATAGGGGCAGTATTATAGTAGTTATATTCTTGTATATAGGGGCAGTAATATAGTAGTTATATTCTTGTATATAGGGGCAGTATTATAGTAGTTATATTCTTGTATATAGGAGCTGTATTATAGTAGTTATATTCTTGTATATAGGGGCAGTATTATAGTAGTTATATTCTTGTATATAGGGGCAGTATTATAGTAGTTATATTCTTGTATATAGGAGCAGTATTATAGTAGTTATATCCATGTACATAGGAGCAGTATTATAGTAGTTATATTCTTGTATATAGTGGCAGTATTATAATAGTTATATTCTTGTACATAGGGGCAGTATTATAGTAGTTATATTCTTGTATATAGGGGCAGTATTATAGTAGTTATATTCTTGTATATAGGGCAGTATTATAGTAGTTATATTCTTGTATATAGGAGCAGTATTATAGTAGTTATATTCTTGTACATAGAAGCAGTATTATAGTAGTTATATTCTTGTATATAGGAGCAGTATTATAGTAGTTATATTCTTGTACATAGGGGCAGTATTATAATAGTTATATTCTTGTACATAGGAGCAGTATTATAGTAGTTATATTCTTGTATATAGGGGCAGTATTATAGTAGTTATATTCTTGTACATAGGGGCAGTATTATAGTAGTTATATTCTTGTATATAGGGGCAGTATTATAGTAGTTATATTCTTGTACATAGGGGCAGTATTATAATAGTTATATTCTTGTACATAGGGCAGTATTATAGTAGTTATATTCTTGTATATAGGAGCAGTATTATAGTAGTTATATTCTTGTACATAGAGGCAGTATTATAGTAGTTATATTCTTGTACATAGGAGCAGTATTATAGTAGTTATATTCTTGTATATAGGAGCAGTATTATAGTAGTTATATTCTTGTATATAGGGGCAGTATTATAGTAGTTATATTCTTGTACATAGGGGCAGTATTATAGTAGTTATATTCTTGTATATAGGAGCAGTATTATAGTAGTTATATTCTTGTATATAGGAGCAGTATTATAGTAGTTATATTCTTGTACATAGGAGCAGTATTATAGTAGTTATATTCTTGTATATAGGGGCAGTATTATAGTAGTTATATTCTTGTACATAGGAGCAGTATTATAGTAGTTATATTCTTATACATAGGAGCAGTATTATAATAGTTATATTCTTGTACATAGGAGCAGTATTATAGTAGTTATATTCTTGTATATAAGAGCAGTATTATAGTAGTTATATTCTTGTATATAGGGGCAGTATTATAGTAGTTATATTCTTGTATATAGGGCAGTATTATAGTAGTTATATTCTTATACATAGGAGCAGTATTATAATAGTTATATTCTTGTACATAGGAGCAGTATTATAGTAGTTATTCTTGTATATAAGAGCAGTATTATAGTAGTTATATTCTTGTATATAGGGGCAGTATTATAGTAGTTATATTCTTGTATATAGGGCAGTATTATAGTAGTTATATTCTTGTACATAGGGGCAGTATTATAGTAGTTATATTCTTGTATATAGGAGCAGTAATATAGTAGTTATATTCTTGTATATAGGGGCAGTATTATAGTAGTTATATTCTTGTATATAGGAGCAGTATTATAGTAGTTATATTCTTGTACATAGGAGCAGTATTATAGTAGTTATATTCTTGTATATAGGGGCAGTATTATAGTAGTTATATTCTTGTACATAGGAGCAGTATTATAGTAGTTATATTCTTGTACATAGGAGCAGTATTATAGTAGTTATATTCTTGTACATAGGGCAGTATTATAGTAGTTATATTCTTGTACATAGGGGCAGTATTATAGTAGTTATATTCTTGTACATAGGGGCAGTATTATAGTAGTTATATTCTTGTACATAGGAGCAGTATTATAGTAGTTATATTCTTGTACATAGGGGCAGTATTATAGTAGTTATATTCTTGTGTATAGAGGCAGTATTATAGTAGTTATATTCTTGTACATAGGAGCAGTATTATAGTAGTTATATTCTTGTATATAGGAGCAGTATTATAGTAGTTATATTCTTGTATATAGGAGCAGTATTATAGTAGTTATATTCTTGTACATAGGAGCAGTATTATAGTAGTTATATTCTTGTATATAGGGGCAGTATTATAGTAGTTATATTCTTGTACATAGGAGCAGTATTATAGTAGTTATATTCTTGTATATAGGAGCAGTATTATAGTAGTTATATTCTTGTATATAGGAGCAGTATTATAGTAGTTATAGTCTTGTACATAGGGGGAAGTATTAGTTATATTCTCATCATAGCAGTATTATAATAGTAATAGTTTTGTCCACTTGGGGGCAGTATTATAGTAATTAAAGCTTGAGGCTCTTCAGATCTATTTACCAGGGTACAATTCATTGAAATGTGCTCAGAGCTATGAATCATTTTATAATTGAGTTGCATTAAATTGATGAATCTCCATGTTCATTAGGTTGATATTTTCCTGGACAATTGTCCATGTATGTTGTTAATTGCTGTTATTCTTATACACTGTATCCCTATTATTATATTAATATTATTTTCATTATTAGCTCTATTATCACATATTGACATGTTATAACCATACATCTGTAGATGGCAGCACGGTGCGGCAGCGGTTGGATCAGTCGGGTTCATGGTTCTGGTAATTCAATAATAGCGTCCGTCGTTTTGTCGTCTCTCGTGCAGAAGGTTCTGGAAATTGGATAAACGTTGATTTGTGTTGGTCTGTGAGATTCTCCGGTCACCGTCTCCAGATGTCCTCCACTCACCTCCACACGTCTGGAAGGAAAAGACGCCCAAGAATCTGCACCTTCTGCTCTCCGAAAATCCACATTTACAGTTTTTCCATTTTTAATATATGAAATGTTATTTTATTGTTTGATCCGTTTAGGCTCGTGCTCTATAGACCAACTGTGAGGAGGAGGGAGGGAGATTGTGATCGTACAGCAGCGGATGAAGAGTAGCCAGGGCCCCTGGTCAGTTTAGAAGATGTGGCCCCCAGCCCTCGATGTATCATGTGAGGTGAATTAATACACAGGTGCTAAAATTCTGCTGTGTGTTAATGTTATTACATTAGTTATAAATATTGTTTTATATTAATATTCATTTTATTACTTAAAATTCATACAGGATGAGCCCCCACATAGCCCCTATATGAAGTATGAGCCCCCATACAGCCCCTTTATACAGGATGAGCCCCCACATAGCCCCTATATGAAGTATGAGCCCCCATACAGCCCCTATATACAGTATGAGCCCCCACATAGCCCTTATATGAAGAATGAGCCCCTACATAGCCTCTATATATAGTATGAGCCCCCATATAGCCCCTATATTTTGGATGAAAACACAAACATCCCACCTATATGTAGTATGAGCTCACACATAGCACCCTATTAAAAGCATGAGCCCCTACATAGCCCTCTATATACAGTAAAAGCCCCACATATCCCCTATATATCGTATCAGCCCCTACATAGCATGTATTAGAGAATTAGCCCCCACATATCCTCCTATATACAATATGAATCATCAGATAGCTCATATGATGAACACACAAACAGCCCACCTATATAGAGGATGAGCTCCCCCAGATAGCTCCCTATATACAGCTTGAGCCCCCACACAGCTTCTCTATACAGAATAAGCCTCATACAGCCCCCTATAAACAGCATGAACCCTCATATAGTCCCTCTATATTCAGGGTGTGCCCCATATAGCCCCCCATACAGCATGAGCCCTCACATACCTCCTATATACAGCATGAGCCCCCTCACAGCCCCCCCATATACAGTATGACCACGACATAGCCTCTATATACAGTATTAACCCCACACAGCCTCCTATATATACGCATCAGGTGGGCGGTGACATCATGATGGGGACGGGCTCTATGGCACTGGGGGCAGCATTCACCTCCTCCCCTGTGCGATATCTCCCCTGCCTGCTGTTTTTCCCCCCTCGCTCTCTGCCCTTTCCCCCAGTGCAAACTCATCTCTGCCCCCCAGTGTTGCGGGCTGACCATGATGCGTGCTGAGTGAGTGCGGGGTGACCGTGGTGTAGACTGAGTAAGTGTGGGCTGAGTGCGGGAAGACGGTGGAGCGGGCTGAGTGCAAGGTGAGTGCAGGTTGACACTGGTGTGGGCTGAGTGAAGGCAGGTTGAATGAGGGCAAGCTGAGTGAGGGCAGCATGAGTGTAGGCTGAGTGAGTGATGACCATGGAGTGGGCTGAGTGAGTGCAGCGTGAATGCTGACTGAGTGCAGGGTGACCATGGTGTGGGCTGAGTGCAGGGTGAGTGCAGGCTGAGTGAGTATGGGCTGAGTGCGGGATGACCATAGTGCGGGATGACTAAGGAGCAGACTGAATGAGTGCAGAGTGAAAGTGGGCTGAGTGCATGGTGACCATGGTGCGGGCTGAGTGAGGACAGGCTGAGTGTGGGATGACCGTGGGGCGGGCTGAATTAGTGCAGGGTGAGTGAGTGCAGAGTGACCATGGTGCGGACTGAGTGCAGGGTGAGTGCAGCCTGACAGTGGTGCGGGCTGAGTGAGTGCAGGATGAGTGAATGTAGGCTTAGTGATGACCATGGAGTGGGCTGAGTGAGTACCGGGTGACCATGGTATGGGCTGAGTGCAGGGTGAGTGTATGCTGGGTGAGGGCAGGCTGAGTGAGTGCAGGATAAGTGAGTACGGGATGACCATAGTGCAGGATAACCGTGGTGTGGGCTGAGTGCAAAATAACTGTGGTGCGGGCTGAGTGAGAGCAGGGTGACTGTGGTGTGGACTGAGTGAGTGCGGGATGACCGTAGAGCATGATGACCGTGCTGAGGGCTGACCATAATGCGGGCTGACTGTAGTGCAGGCTGAGTGAGTGCAGGGTGACCAATGTGTGGGCTGAATGAGTGTGGGCTGAGTGAGAGTAGGCTGAGTGTAGGATGACCGTAGTGCAGGGTGACCATGGTGTGGGCTGAATGAGTGTGGGCTGAGTGAGGGCAGGCTGAGTGTGGGATGACCGTAGTGCAGGGTGACTGTGGTGTGGACTGAGTGCAGGGTGAGTGCGGGCTGAGTGCAGGGTGACCATGGTGTGGGCTAAGTGCAGAGTAAGTGCAGGCTGACCGTGGTGGTGTGGGCTGAGTAAGGGCAGGCTGAGTGAGTGTTGCGGGATGATTATACTGTGGGGTGACTGTGGTACGGGCTGAGTGAGTGTAGGTGGAATGCAGGCTGAGTGCAGGGTGACCATGGTGCGGGCTGAGTTCTGGCTGAATGAGTGCAGAGCTGACCATGGTGCGGGCTGAGTGAGTGCAGGCTGAATGAGTGTGGGCTGAGTGAGTGCAGAGTGAGTGAGGTCAGGCTGAATGCAGGGTGAGTGAGGGCAGGCTGAGTGCCGGGTGAGTGAGGGCAGGCTGAGTGCAGGATGACCATAGTGCGGGCTGAGTGCAGGGTGAGTGTAGACTGAATGAGTGTGGGCTGACTGTGGTGGTGTGGGCTGAGTAAGGGCAGGCTGAGTGAGTGTTGGGGGATGATTATACTGCGGGGTGACTGTGGTACGGGCTGAGTGAGTGTAGGTGGAATGCAGGCTGAGTGCAGGGTGAGTGCAGACTGAATGAGTGTGGGCTGACTGTGGTGCAAGTTAAGTGAGTGTAGAGTGAGTGTGGTGTGACAGTGAGCTGCCCCTGCTGCTGCTCTCTGCTCCTCCATCCGTTCTGCTCAAGATCCTTTGGTGACATCATGATCATGTGACCTGGCTCCGCCCATGTTCATGACGTCACCACAGGTCCTGTACGTCAGTCCCAGTTTATCAGCGGCGTCAGATTATTGGGGGGGACTGCGGGGACCAGGCGGGGGAGCAACAGCCGCCATATTTCCATACCCATCACTTGGGTGTGGTAATATGGCTCTGCCTGAAGTGACATAGGAGACATCCAGACGGAAGTGAAGGAGACGCTGAGCAATTATATATAGAGTTATTTTTTTTTTTTTTACTATAGACATAAACACTAAACATTAACGACCTTCTTGTTCAGCGCTGGCTCCTGCTTCACGTCTGGAAAGCAGCTCTTCTTCTTCTTCTTCCTCTCTGCGGCATCACATCCTACAGTCACTGATTTTGTTATTGCTGCGGTCAGATTTCCATTTTTCTGACAGATCTCCAAATTCTCTACTTATCAATAGTCACAGGATACATGTCTGTGTGCCACCACTAGGGGGAGCTCCTTGTATCTGGTTTTATACTTGCGCTCAATGGTTCCACTGTCGGTGGTTCTGGGGTTTCTCACAGCATCCGGGGATCCCTTCCAAGTTAATTATCGAGTGAACTCATAAATTTAGGGTGATCCTCCGTTATCCTCTGTGTATTACCCTGCAGTTCACCTTTGCCCTCTGCAACGTCATGACTTTCACTCATGTCTTCAGTGTCGCGCCCCAGAGTATCGCTGCTGTCCTCATTTCACGGAAATTCATGGATTTTGCTACCAAGTTCTGGAAATGATCCAGAGAAATATAAACACTGTTCTGGACATAATAATAAAACAAATAGAGGAAACACTTAACAACGAGGCCGGAGGGGAGCGACGAGAGGAAAGTGGGGTGACGGCGGAGCAGGGCAGGAATGTAACCATATTGTATGGAAGAGCAGATCTACGTAATGTAGAACACATCGAAGAAGAAGAGCGAGGAGAGAACAGAGACACTTATATGTCCTACTCACAATATAGAAATAACATCCATAACAAGATGAGTCACTGTGTACATACATTACATTACTGATCCTGAGTTACCTCCTGTATTATACTCCAGAGCTGCACTCACTATTCTGCTGGTGCAGTCACTGTGTACATACATTACATTACTGATCCTGAGTTACCTCCTGTATTATACTCCAGAGCTGCACTCACTATTGTGCTGGTGCAGTCACTGTGTACATACATTACATTACTGATCCTGAGTTACCTCCTGTATTATACTCCAGAGCTGCACTCACTATTCTGCTGGTGCAGTCACTGTGTACATACATTACATTACTGATCCTGAGTTACCTCCTGTATTACACTCCAGAGCTGCACTCACTATTCTGCTGGTGCAGTCACTGTGTACATACATTACATTACTGATCCTGAGTTACCTCCTGTATTATACTCCAGAGCTGCACTCACTATTCTGCTGGTGCAGTCACTGTGTACATACATTACATTACTGATCCTGAGTTACCTCCTGTATAACGCAGAGCAGTGCCGGGTGCGGAGGTGACACTTCACAGAATGAAACACTAAATAGGGAATGAGAAACATAGTGAAACTGAAATAGCGAGTTCAGCTCTGGAGTATAAGGCTAGGGCCACACAAGTGTTGCGGCCTCCGTCCTGGCACTGCTCTGTCATCTGATGTGATGGTGGGTTTACACACACCAATTTCTGTGTCCAATATCTGAACAGATCTCTGGTTGCAGTGAAATCATGGATACATTGCTCCATGTTGTACACAGCCACAAAATGGAACAATGTATCCATGATTTCACTGCAACCAGAGATCTGTTTAGATATTGGACACAGAAATTGGTGTGTGTAAACCCACCATTAGGAAAATGAAAGGAAATCTGTTATGGCCACTTTACACGCGGCTACATTTGTAGCTTATCCACAGGTAACTTACTGGCTGCAGTGAAATCATGGAGACAAGGTTCTATCTTGTTGCTGTGTAAAAATGGAATAATGTCTCCATGATTTCACTGCAGCCAGTAAGTTACCTGTGGATAAGCTACAAATGTAGCCGTGTGTAAAGTGGCCATTAGTGTTAAACACTATTAACCTGCAGATATGGGCTTAGTGTGCAGGTTAATTCTGCCGCGGTGTGGACGTTGGTTTGAGAGCCTTGTAGCCAGGGAAAATGAGCTTTGTTAACTGCACATTTACCCTATATACTGCTGGTTAATAGCATTTTTTTACATAACAGCCTAAACAACCCACTGCCATACAGGAATTCATCCTGGATATTAGGAAGATTGCCAAATGTTTGCTGCTTTTTCATAACAACTGTCAGAATTGTGAATGCAGCTCTGGAGCACAATATGGAGATGTTCGGGTACGGACATGACCTATACATGTGTAGGAGACGTGATGCTATCAGCACTGCGCTCCCCATAGACGCGGCCTTTATCTCGCCCTTTCACACCCACATTTCCTTTCTCTCTTTATTGAGCTTCTGGGTGATAGATTCCTAATGGCGGTTTTGGCCGGGACTCAGCGTCCGGACATCTGTACCCAGGAGCGGACAGACCGGGGAACAGGCTGCTCCCTGACGTCACTATTTACCTGTATGAATAAGTCCCCACTGCAAACACATTAATCCACCTATGTGTCAGGGCGAGATCCGGCACTCGACATCTTTGTGTTTGCAGTCTTGAAATTTACGAGCTGAGAGCTCAGGTGTCCGCAGACGCCATCTCTCGAGTCAAACATCGTAAAGTGCTCATTGTGCACTCTACTGCCACTCTTGTGTGTTTCCATGACTCTATATAACGGAACGGGTTGTATAGACCGGAACAAAAACCCAAATGTGCACAACGCCACAAACAAAATTAAAAACTAACATGGATATTTCCGGATGCATCTTTAGAGGGTTATAGTTGCCTTTTACTGTTACAAAACTCAAAATGTCCTGTCCCTCTTTACACAGTGATAAAGAGAAGTAGTAAAATTCTGGCTACCTTTAGCCTCCACTAGGTGGAGCTCACTGCACATCGATTGAACTCAATGGGAGCTGTACTACAATCTGTATGTAGTGACTCCCTCTAGTGGTGGCTGTAAAATCTGTATACAGTGAGCTCCCCCTAGTGGTGGCTTTATAATCTGTACATAGTGAGCTCCCTCTAGTGGTGACTGTATAAATCTGTATGTAGTGAGCTCCCTCTAGTGGAGACTGTATAAATCTGTATGTGTTGAGCTCTCTCTAGTGGAGACTGTATAAATCTGTATACAGTGAGCTCCCTCTAGTAGTGACTGTATAAATCTGTATGTAGTGAGCTCCCTCTAGTGGTGACTGTATAGATTTGTAAGTAGTGTTCTCCTGATGACTGTATAAATCTGTATTTAGTCAACTCCGTCTAGTGGTGGCTGTATAAATCTGTATGTAGTGAGCTCCTTCTAGTTGGGGCTGTATAAATCTATATGTAGTGAGCTCCCTCTAGTGGTGACTGTATAAATCTGTATGTAGTAAGCTCCCTCTAGTGGTGACTGTAAAAAATCTGTATACAGTGAGCTCCCTCATGTGGTGACTCTATAAATCTGTATGTAGTGATCTCCCTCTGGTGTTGGCTGCATAAATTTGTATGTAGAGAGCTCTCCTCTAGTGGTGGCTGTATAAATCTGTATGTAGTGAGTTCCCTCTAGTGGCGGCTGAATAAATCTGTATGTAATGCGCTCCCTCTAGTGGTGGCTGTATAAATCTGTATGTACTGAGCTCCCTCTAGTGGTGGCTGTATAAATCTGTATGTACTGAGCTCCCTCTAGTGGTGACTGTATAAATCTGTATGTACTGAGCTCCCTCTAGTGGTGGCTGTATAGATCACAATGTAGTGAGCACGCCTAGCAGTGACTGGATGAAAGCCCTATGTTGTGTTAGAAGTAGTGTTTACAGCCCCCATACCCATGCTCCGATCTTCCTGTATGGCCGGCACACCACAGATCTAAACACTAAGGCTGCTTTCACATCACGATTTTTGAGGATCCGTTGTAAAACGGATAGCCACTGATCCGATTTGGCCCCCATGTATCCCTATGGGCACGGATCAGAACTGTATGGCCATCCGATTGTGTCCAAATTGTAAAGGATCCGACTGTGTCCGAATTTTTTGCTGTACCCAGAATTAGAGACTGCTCCGATTTTGGGTACAGCAGACCAAATCGGACACAATCGAATCCGGCGCAGTCCGCGACAAATAACATGGGGCCTATGGAGCACGAGTCCAGAAAAAAACAGAATCGTCTCCCGGACCCCATTTTAGTGCTCAACACTAAAACTGGTCATTATCGTGTAAACTTCACTTTCACAATACATTGCGGAAGTGAAGCAAGTGTTAAAAATAAAAAAATCCTCACCTCTCTGGTGTGTCCCGCGATGTGCGGCATCCAGCTCCTGCAAAAAAACAAGATCCCCCACGGACAGGAACAGACAGGATCGGATGTGACCTGGGATGCCATTTCTGTGTCCGGATCCGTGATTTTCATGGATCCGGACACAGAAATGCCCGAGCCTGCAAAGCGCAGGCAACCGGGGCACTTTCACTCCTGCAATGTATATACATACATTGTGGGAGTGAAGGAAGGGTTAAAAATAAAAAAAATATATCCTCACCTCTCTGGCGTGTGTCCTGCGATGTGCAGCATCTATCCCGAACTTAAGGACCTGTGTATCAGCTGACCGGGCGGGGCAACCTGATCAGCTAATCGGTCACATGACTGCATCAGCTGAGCGGTTTAAATCTCCCACCTGCCAAAACCGATTGGTTTTGGTGAGCGCGAAATTCAAACTGCTCAGCTGATGCAGTCATGTGACCGATTAGCTGATCGGGAAGCACCACCCTGCCCGGTCAGCTGATACACAGGTCCTTAAGCCCTCGGAACTAGATGGCGTGCATCGCGGGACACGACAGAGAAGTGATGTGGCGCCCTGACGGTACAGGTAGCCACAAAACCACCTAAAACATGGATAGATTTCCACAGTGGGTACCCCATACACATCCAACACCTTCCACCCCAGACCTGTAGGGGGAGCCCCACTTGCTGCCTTTAAGCAAGATCCTCTATAAATACCGGTGCTGGGGGTGGAGTTAGTCAGAGTGTGCAGTCGCTAGGAGAACTGTGAAGACGTCCTGGTGTGTCGGAGCCGCGCTAGGCCCGAGCCAGAGACAACTGAGCCGTTATCAGCCTAGTCAGTGCAGGGGCCTAAGAGTGAGGTCAAAGGCAAGGCGTAAAGTAACAGAGGAACAGCGGACTAGGTGCAGAGGAGCCATACGGTTCACCCCAGAAAGCCTCCCGGACACCGGAGTCTGAGTCTACAGGAGAGCATCTAGCCCAGCAGAAACACCGGTTCACCGAGGAGACTCCAGTCTCCAGGACACCTGTACAGCAACCAAGAATGGAGCCAGGCACCGCAGGAGAGGATATAGCGGCAGCCACACGAAGGTTTCCCACTACACACACAGGTGACAGAGGAGCAGAGGAGGCCAGGCCTAGTTACACACAGGTCAGGGGCTTCACTAAGGGAAAAGAGACGAGGAGGCCTTATACTCACTGTGGAGATCCAGAAGTGATTCCCTACCACCGGAGTGTACCATGGACTGTATCTTCAATATCACCAGTAAAGGTACAGAAACAACTCACGGTGTGTGTCGATTCCTCAGTCCCTGACCTCTACGAAGGCTGCCACAGCTGCCCAGCAGCGCTACCAACTCCCTGCATCCATCCCTATCATCTCATCACAACCCCGGGGACTCTGCTCCGCCTGTGGGGAGTTATACCACCCAGCTGCCCGACCATCATCTCCAGAGGTCCCTGGCAGCGCTGGTGCCTTCAGCAGAAACCACAGGTGGCGTCACGAGACATTTATTCTTTCATCCCCAATTTTCAGTTGACCACCAGGGCTACGGGTCCGGGCAGGCCACCAGTGACATCCCAACAACACCACGCCCGGGTACCGAGTTCCCATAGACCCCTGGGTGCATCAGTGAGGATATTTATTCTTTATTTTTAACACTTGCTTTAGTTGATTTCACTTCTGCAATGTATATATATAGTGTATGTATATAGTGTATATATACATTGCGGAAGTGAGATTACATGGTAAAGAGCAGTGTTAGTGTGGAGCATGCTCAGTACACTAAAATCGGGTCAGAGAAACCATCAGCTGTTTTCTCGAACCCGCGCTCCATAGGCCTCCATGTTAATGACAGCGGATTGGGTTGGATCCGATTCGGTCTGATTTGGTCCGATGTGGAGCAGTCTCTGATTCTGGGTACAGCAAAAAATCAGACAGAATCGGATCAGTGACAAATCGGACGGCAATAGAGCTCCAATCCGTGCTCATAGGGATACATGGGGGCCAAATCAGATCCGTGGCTCTCAGTTTTACAATGGACAGCCACGGATGGGCAGAAAACGCAATGTGAAACCAGCTAAGAGGCCACGGCTACATAAAGAATTCGGCATATCTTATCAGTTCCCATGTCAATGCCGGGACATTTGCTGAATTTAATGAGCAGCAGAGCAAAGTCACGTCCCCAACCCGGATCCTCCCCAGTTCAGTCTATTTGGGAAAATCCCCAAATATGAGTGGAAATGCCAAAACTCACAAAATGTAGCAAGTTTTCACACTATTTTGTGCCCGCTGACCCCAGAGAGTCAAAGGAATCAGACATTGGAAGATCTTACAAGTTGACTTCTGGAAGAGGCGGATCAGTCTTTAGTCTAATGGAGAATCGTCATTGACATCGAATTGTCCTAATAGAGCAAACACCAAAACCCTTCATCATTGCATAAACAATGGACGTTCCTTTTTATTCTACAGATCTCTCCTTCACTTATTAAGGTGCAGAATTGTTGCCCAGGGACGGTGGACGGGGCTGAGCCCTGGTTCTCCCTCGGTCACTTGCGTTCCTGTGAATGGCGTCCGGGCGTCCGGCTCATCTTATTCTGAAGAAAGCGATGAAGGAGCCTGAAAGTCTTCACTGAAGATGATGAGTCTGGAATTCCTGGTTTCACATCAGCATAAGAACAGTGTGAGAAATGGTGCAAAAGTGGCCAGAGATGTCTGGATGTAGAGATGTAGCAGAGCCGATCGGGTTTTCTAGTAATAGTGAAAACTTTCTGGATTACAGTATTTTGAGATCTGGTGTTTGAAGTTTGAAGCAAATGCAATGTTGCGACGTGTAACGGTACCCTAAGGGCCCCTTTACACGCGGCTACATTTCTAGGGTGGCTACAGGTAACTTACTGGTTGCAGTGAAATCATGGAGAGATTATTCCATTTGTACACAGCAACAAGATAGAACCTTGTCTCCATGATTTCACTGCAACCAGTAAGTTACCTGTAGCCACCCTAGAAATGTAGCCATGTGTAAAGGTACCCTAAGAGCTGCGCCAACAACAACTCTTCTCTGCTACATGGGGTGTAGTGCTGTGTACATTCCTCAGAGTATCACACACCACAGGCTTAGAGACACCACTCATCAGACAGTATCACACAGGATAGAATTAGATACACAGCTCAGCAGACAGTATCACACAGGATAGGCTTAGATACACAGCTCACCAGACAGTATCACACAGGATAGAATTAGATACACAGCTCAGCAGACAGTATCACACAGGAGAGGATTAGATACACAGCTCAGCAGACAGTATCACACAGGATAGGATTAGATACACAGCTCAGCAGACAGTATCCACAGGAGAGGATTAGATACACAGCTCAGCAGACAGTATCACACAGGATAGGATTAGGTACACAGCTCAGCAGACAGTTTCACACAGGATAGGATTAGATACACAGCTCAGCAGACAGTATCACACAGGATAGGATTAGATACACAGCTCAGCAGACAGTATCACACAGGATAGGATTAGATACACAGCTCAGCAGACAGGATCACACAGGATAGGATTAGATACACAGCTCAGCAGACAGTATCCACAGTAGAGGATTAGATACACTGCTCAACAGACAGTATCACACAGAATAGGATTAGATACACAGCTCAGCAGACAGTATCACACAGGATAGGATTAGATACACAGCTCAGCAGACAGTATCACACAGGATATGATTAGATACACAGCTCAGCAGACAGTATCACACAGGATAGGATTAGATACACAGCTCAGCAGACAGTATCACACAGTATAGGATTAGATACACAGCTCAGCAGACAGTATCACACAGGATAGGATTAGATACACAGCTCTGCTGACAGTATCACACAGGATAGGATTAGATACACAGCTCTGCTGACAGTATCACACAGGATAGGATTAGATACACAGCTCAGCAGTCAGTATCACACAGGAGAGGATTAGATACACAGCTCTGCTGACAGTATCACACAGGATAGGATTAGATACACAGCTCAACAGACAGTATCACACATGAAAGAATTAGCTACATGGCTCAGCAGACAGTATCACACAGGATAGGATTAGATACACAGCTCAGCAGACAGTATCACACAGGAGAGGATTAGATACACAGCTCAGCAGACAGTATCACACAGGACAGGATTAGATACACAGCTCAGCAGACAGAATCACACATGAAAGAATTAGCTACACGGCTCAGCAGACAGTATCACACAGGATAGGATTAGATACACAGCTCAGCAGACAGTATCACACAGGATAGGATTAGATACATGACTCAGCAGACCGATTCTAGCTATCATCCATCCCCCTTCACTCTCCATGATGCTGGATCTCTTCAGATTTATGGAGGTTCGTGCTCATCATACACTAAACATTGTCGGATTCGGGAGATGAAAATAAAACATTTTTCTTAGAGAAATATATACAGAAATGAATAAAATGGTTTCCAGTGAAATTTTACTGAAAACAAAACAAATTACAACTCCACTTACTGGATGCAGGAATGGGGGATACATTGAGCTTCTCTGGGGTCCTGACATTTGTATCTGACCTCTGGCACAGCTACCCCGGCTCTGTATCACTGTGCGGCCCCGGCTCTGTATCACTGTGCGGCCCCGGCTCTGTATCACTGTGCGGCCCCGGCTCTGTATCACTGTGCGGCCCCGGCTCTGTATCACTGTGCGGCCCCGGCTCTGTATCACTGTGCGGCCCTGACTCTGTATCACTGTGCGGCCCCGACTCTACACTTGTGCTCCTCAGTCTCCCCGGCAGAATATTTGCTTTCTTTGCCTTTTTTCAGAGAATATGAATGATAACATAAAAACCTTTTTTCCACTCGTGGTTGGGTGAAGCCATTTATTGTCAAACTACTGTGTTTTCTTTTTTAATATCATAATAACAACTAAAAACATCCAAATGACCTTTATCATAAGTTCACATACCCCAGTTCTTAATACTATGTATTGCCCCTTGGTGACTGTGGCCTGATAACATGCACAGAAGTTGACACAAATGGGATTGAATGGCTAATAAAGGTAACATCCTCACCTGTGACCTGTTTGCTTGTAATCAGTGTGTGTGTGCATAAAAGCTGAGTGAGTTTCTGGGATCCAGACAGACTCTTACATCTGTCATCCAGTCACTGACGTTTCTGGATTGTGAGTCATGGGAAAGCAAAAGAATTGTCAACGAATCAATGGGAAAAGATAGTTGAACTGTATAAAACAGGAAAGAGATACAAAACAATATCCAAGGAATTGATAATGCCAGTCAGCAGTGTTCACATTGTGATTAACAAATGGAAAATCAGGGGCTCTGTAGAAAAAATATACTCTGATCAGGTACCAACAAACATTTTGGCCACAACTGCAAGGAAAATTGTTCGAGATGCAAAGAAAAATCCACAAATAACATCAGCTGCAATCCAGGATCACTGAGCACTAGCGGTGTGGATGTTTCACGATGCATAATAAGGAGGCACTGGAAGAAAAATGGGCTGCATGGTCGAGTCTCCAGAAGAAAGCCATTACTGTGCAAATGCCACAAAGTATCTCACCTACAATACACCAAACAGCACAGAGACAAGCTCCAAACGTCTGGAACAAGGTCATTTGGAGTGATGAGACCAAAATCACACTTTTTGGCCACAACCATAAACGTTACATTTGGAGAGGTGTCAACAAGGCTTATGATGAAAGGAACACCATTCCTACAGTAAAGCATGGAGGTGGATCGCTGATGATGTGAAGATGTGTGACCTATAAAGGCGCAGGTAATTGGTCAAAGTTGAAGGAAAGATGAATGCAGCACGTTATCAGCAAATACTGGAGGTAAATCTGCACTCATCAGCCCGGAAGCTGCACATGGGATGTACTTGGACGTTCCAACATGACAAAACACAAGGCCAAGTCGACCTGTCATTGTCTACAGCAGAACACAGTGAAGGTTCTGGAGTGGCCTCTCAGTCTCCTGACCTCAATATCATAGAGCCACTCTGGGGAGAACTCAAGCAAAGCGCAGATCATGCAAGAAAGCCCAGGAATTTACAGGAACTGGAGGCTCTTTACCAAGAAGAATGGGCAGCTTTACCATCTGAGGAGATAAAGAGCCTCATCCACAACTACCACAAAAGACTTCAAGCTGTCACTGGTGTTAAAGGGGGCAATACACAGTATTAAGAACTGGGAATGTGAACTATTGATAAAGGTCATTTGGATATTTTTAGTTGTCATTATGATTTAAAAGAGAAAACACAGTGGATGACAATAAATGGCTTCACCCAACCACTAACCATGAGTGGAAAAATGGTTTGTGTTATCGTTCATATTCACTGAAAAAAGGCCAAGAAAAAAATCTGCCCGGATATGTAAACTTTTGAGCACAACTCTATATTGGTGTGCGGCCCGGCTCTGTATCAGTGCACGGCCCCAGCTTCATATCACTGCGCAGCCCCGGCTCTGTATCACTGCATGGCCCCGGTTCTGTATCACTGCGTGGCCCCGGCTCTGTATCACTGCGTGGCCCCGGCTCTGTATCAGGGCCTGGCCCTGGCTCTGTATCACCACTTGGCCCCGGCTCTGTATCGCTGCGAGGCCCCGGCTCTGTATCACTGCGTGGCCCTGGCTCTGTATCGCCACTTGGCCCCGGCTCTGTATCGCTGCAAGGCCCCGACTCTGTATCACCGCGTGGCCCTGTTCTGTCCATAGTCACAGAGGAGGTCTCCAAGTCATCTGCCTGGAACAGCAGCGATCAGAGCCACTGCTGGTTATCTCTTTGAGGCGATCTTCTAATCTAGCAGATCGGAAAAATCTATTTTTTTCATAATTTTCATGTCTTTAGTGTGGAGAATATATCTGCTAAATGATTTAGCTCGATTCACAATATTAAATTTATAGCCCCTTACAGGGAGGGATCTCTGGTGCTCTGAACACGCAGTGTATAATGGATCTCTCAGCCGGCCTTGTGCTTTATCAGCTACTGGATTAATTTAGTCGCTTTTTCGGCACCATTATATACACCGTCTTTAGTGTTCTGCCCCTCTGTGATCACCTCACACTGATCAGAGATCTAATAGGGGAAATCTATAGATATAAAGCAGAAAATGTCCTGAAGGATCTCACAGTCCAGAGCGACCAATCACTGCTCAGCTTTCACTTTACCTCAACAGCTTCATTGCTGCACCTTGCTATGGGCATCCAATGACAGCTCAGCTTTCACTTTACCTCAGCATCCTCAATGCTGCGCTCTGCTATAGGCGACCAATCACATCTCAGCTTTCACTTTACCTCAACAGCTTTACTGCCGCACCTTGCTATGGGCATCCAATGACAGCTCAGCTTTCACTTTACCTCAGCAGCCTCAATGCTGCACTATACTATAGGCGACCAATCACAGCTCAGCTTTCACTTTACCTCAGCAATCTCAATGCTGCGCTCTGCTATAGGCGACAAATCACATCTCAGCTTTCACTTTACCTCAGCAGCCTCAATGCTGCACTATACTATAGGCAACCAATCACATCTCAGCTTTCACTTTACCTCAGCAGCCTCAATGCTGCACTCTACTATAGGCAACCAATCACATCTCAGCTTTCACTTTACCTCAGCAGCTTCAATGCTGCCCACTGCTATAGGCGACCAATCACAGCTCAGCTTTCACTTTACCTCAGCAATCTCAATGCTGCGTTCTGCTATAGGGGATCTGCACTGAAAGTCGAGGAGACCGGTCACTAATAAAGTTATTTGTGAATTTTAGAAGTTTAAAAAATTTGCGGAAATGGATAAAAAAAGGGTTGAGAGATTACAAAGTGCGTCCATATCGAGGGACCTTTTTCACATCAGTGATTTTACCTGTTCGCGGCCAATGGAAGAAATCCCACTCCGCGGTGCACTGCGCCATGTGCAACCAGTCCCTCACCAACTTCAAGACAGCACTCACCGCCGCAAAACAAGCTTACTTCTCCTCCCTAATAACCGCCCTGTCCCACAACCCCAAATAACTATTCAAAACCAACATTCTCCTCTGTCCCCCAGCACCTCCTCCCTCTCCCCTCATCTCTGATGAGAACAGAAGATCGACAAAATCAGAGAAAGCTTTGACCCACTGTCCCCTCGGCCCTTCCCCATTACCGCCCAGCCCTCTTCATCTAAAGGAAGTTTTTCCACCATGACAGATCATCTCTCCACTCTTCTGTCATGATCTCACCTCACCACCTGTGCCCTCGAGCCATTCCCATACTACCTCATCAGGGCCGTATTTGGAGTTCCTGCTGCCCTAGGCACTCTCAGTGGCCTGCCGCCCCCCCCCCCCCGTCACAGCTCCTCCCCCCCATTGTGGCCCCTCCCCCTGTCACGGTGCCTCCCCCCTGTTGAAGCCCCTCCTCCCATCATGGCTCCTCCCCCGTTGCAGCCCCTCCCCCATCACGGACAATCTTCCCATCAGTCGCAGTCTTCCCCCCCAAGCTTTGTGTAGCTTCTCCCCCCACATTTCATCATGTAGTACATATAAAAGGTTTGTCCAACCACACTCCAGAGACCTACTGACAGGATGTTTAAATTGTGAGCCCCAACGGGGACAGTGTTAATGATGTATGTAAAATGCTGTGGAGTTCATAGTGTAATATAAGTGCAAAAAATATTATTCTTAATATGCTGTCACAATACCGGGATCTGAGGATCTTGTATTTCGAGGTCAGGGGCTCTCTGACGCCGTGTTGCTGCCTGTCTCGTTGTCTTCCTCTTTTGACACTGCAGTGCAGTGGACAAGAGAGCATTAACTGGTTAATAACAAGAAGTATGGTGTGTACTAACTGAGCCATAAACCCTCCCCATACCATGTCCCGCAGACATTGTAGGATTACTATATGGATTTTATTATTAGGGTACGGACACACTGGCGTGAAACTTGGATGAGTGCAATGTGTGATTTCATCTCATTGCACTCGGACCAATGTTAATCAATCTCTGAGAGCAGATTGGCGAGTGTCGGACACTTTTTTCTCAGCCAGATTCAGGATGAGAAAAAAGTCGCAACATTCTGCGACAGTCTGCGATTCACGACCGAGACTCACCAATGCAAGTCTATGGGTCTGACAAAATCACGGACCGCACACTGACAGCACACGGACCACCCGAGAGGCATCAGTTTTTATTTCACTGATACATTATCATTCTGTAACTGAGAACACTTTAAAATGTTCCTGTAAATGATTCTACAGTAATAGCTGCTGAGGAAAGAACAGATTGCACACGGATGTGATCTGAGAGAAATGTTGGCCACTCGCACAGCAGTTGCCAAATGGACCAAAAACCGATGACACTCATCCGACTCTCCTGGATGAGAAACAGACCGATTGTAAGGCGGCGGGAGACAGTGTACCACCGTGTCCTCAGCTCCGTGCTGTGCATACAGTATACCACCATGTCCTCAGCTCCGTGCTGTGCACAGTGTACCACCGTGTCCTCAGCTCCGTGCTGTGCAGTGTACCACCGTGTCCTCAGCTCCGTGCTGTGCAGTGTACCACCATGTCCTCAGCTCCGTGCTGTGCACAGACAGTGTACCACCATGTCCTCAGCTCCGTGCTGTGCACAGACAGTGTACCACCATGTCCTCAGCTCCGTGCTGTGCAGTGTACCACCATGTCCTCAGCTCCGTGCTGTGCACAGACAGTGTGCCACCATGTCCCCAGCTCTGTGCTGTGCACAGTGTACCACCATGTCCTCAGCTCTGTGCTGTGCACAGTGTACCACCATGTCCTCAGCTCTGTGCTGTGCACAGTGTACCACCATGTCCTCAGCTCTGTGCTGTGTACCACCATCTCCCCAGCTCTATGCTGTGCACAGACAGTGTACGGTACACTGTCTGTGCCCAGCACGAAGCTGAGGACATGATGGTACACTGTGCACAGCACGGAGCTGAGGACATCCCAGAAGAGACAGACAGACCACAGACCACAGACGGGCGGCGGGACAACACTGAGCCCACCTGGAAGAACAACAACACCCAGCACCCAACACACTGCCCAGAAATCATATAGGACAGGCAGGCAGGAGAACTACAACTCCTGGCATGCCACACCCTGCAAACTCAGGAAGGTGGCGGCAGCTGCATGGAGGCAGACACACGGTACAGCCGCCATTATCACCATACACAGCGCCAGCCACAGCCTCAGTCCTCATGCACCCCCGTCCTTCTTTCCTCTGTCCCTCCTGCTGCTCCTGTCCTCCTGCACCTCCGCCCTCCTCTCCTCTGCCCCTCCTCCTGCTCCTCTATCCTCCTGCACCCCGTCCTCCTCTCCTACCCCTCCTGCTGCGCCTCTATCCTCCTACTCCCCCCCCTGCTCTCCTCTGCCCCTCCTGCACCCCCCCTGCTCTCCTCTGCCCCTCCTGCACCCCCCCTGCTCTCCTCTGCCCCTCCTGCACCCCGTCCTCCTGCACCCCCGTCCTCCTCTGTCCTCATGCACCCCCATCCTCCTGCACCCCCATCCTCCTGCACCCCCATCCTCCTGCACCCCCATCCTCCTGCACCCCCATCCTCCTCTGTCCTCCTGCACCCCCATCCTCCTCTTCTGTCCCTCCTGCTGCTCCTCTATCCTCCTACTCCCCTCCTTCTCCTCTCCTCTGCCCCTCCTGCACCCCCGTCCTCCTCTCCTCTATCCTCCTGCAACCCCGTCCTCCTCTCCTCTGTCCTCCTGCACCCCCGTCCTCCTCTCCTCTGTCCTCCTGCACCCCCGTCCTCCTCTCCTCTGTCCTCCTGCACCCCCGTCCTCCTCTCCTCTGTCCTCCTGCACCCCCGTCCTCCTCTCCTCTGTCCTCCTGCACCCCCATCCTCCTCTGTCCCTCCTGCACCCCCGTCCTCCTCTGTCCCTCCTGCACCCCCGTCCTCCTCTCCTCTGTCCCTCCTGCTTCCCCCGTCCTCCTCTCCTCTGTCCCTCCTGAACCCCCGTCCTCCTCTGTCCCTCCTGAACCCCCGTCCTCCTCTGTCCCTCCTGAACCCCCGTCCTCCTCTGTCCCTCCTGAACCCCCGTCCTCCTCTGTCCCTCCTGAACCCCCGTCCTCCTCTGTCCCTCCTGAACCCCCGTCCTCCTCTGTCCCTCCTGAACCCCCGTCCTCCTCTGTCCCTCCTGAACCCCCGTCCTCCTCTGCCCCTCCTGAACCCCCGTCCTCCTCTGCCCCTCCTGAACCCCCGTCCTCCTCTGTCCCTCCTGAACCCCCGTCCTCCTCTGTCCCTCCTGCACCCCCGTCCTCCTCTGTCCCTCCTGCACCCCCCTCCTCCTCTCCCCTGTCCCTCCTGCTGCTTGGCTGTCCTCCTGCACCCCGTCCTCCTTTCCTCTGTCCCTCCTGCTGCTTGGCTGTCCTCCTGCACCCCGTCCTCCTCTCCTCTGTCCCTCCTGCTGCTCCTCTTGCACCCCCGTCCTCCTCTCCCCTGTCGTTCCTGCTGCTTGGCTGTCCTTCTGCACCCCAGTCCTCCTCTCCTCTGTCCCTCCTGCTGCTCCTCTGTCCTTCTGCACCCCAGTCCTCCTCTCCTCTGTCACTCCTGCTGCTCCTCTTTCCTCTCCTCCTGTCCCCTTGTTTCTGGCCCCCTGCCCCTCTGTCCTCTTCTTCTCTGTCCCCCTGTTTCTGTCCTTCTGCCCCTCTGTCCCCCTGTTTCTGTCCTCTTCTCCTAGGACCCCTGCTCCTTTCTCCTCTTCTCCTCTGTCCCTTGCACAGTTCCCTCACACTTTCCTCACCTGGTGCTGGCTGCAGACATTGGCGGGCTCCCTCTGAGCAGTGATGCGCCAGCCGCACCATCCTCCAAGTGCCTTCGGCTGCTTCCCCGTTTCCGTGAGTCTGGAGTGGGCGGCTGGGTGCCGTGCAGGAGCCGCCGGAGCCGCCAGAGCCGCCGGCGCCATCAGCGCAGTACTTGGGCACACGGGAGAGGAGGGAACAGAGCGGGAACTTCAAGTTTCCCCTCCGTTGCGGGCCCCTCCTTCTCCCTCGTCTCTTCCGGGTCTTCACTGAGGTGGGTGGGCGGGAAGGCAGGAGGGGCGGCAGGCGGGGCGGCCCTGATGATGAAGGGAAGGGGGGGGGGTATGGGGGCGGGGCTTGCGACCCGGCTGGCCCGGAGTCGGAAAAAAAAAAAAAAAAAAGAGAACACGCTGAGACGCCGCCCCCTATGAGAATGGCCCCGCCCTAGGCACGTGCCTACGAGTGCCTAATGGGAAATACGGCCCTGCACCTCATCCCAAACCTTCCTCAGTCCTCATCCCTGCCCAAACCCATCTCTTCAACCTATCACTCACTACAGGCGTCTCCCACTCATCCTTCAAACACGCAATGATCACTCCCATCCTCAAAATACCCTCTCTCGACCCATCATCTGTCTCTATCACCCCATATCTCTTCTCCCCTTCGCCTCAAAACTACTTGAACAACACGTCCATTCTGAACTGTCCTCCCACGTCTCCTCCTGCTCCCTCTTTGACCGCCTACAATCCGGCTTCAGATCCCATCACTTCACCGAAACAGCCCTAACCAAAGTCACCAACGACCTACTGACTGCCAAGAGCAAATGATACTACTTTGTCCTCCTCCTCCTTGACCTACCTGCCGCCTTCGACACCATTGACCACTCCCTCCTACTTCAGATCCTGGAATCTCTTGGCATCACTGACCTAGCCCTTTTCTGGATCTCCTCTTACCTAACAGACCAGACTTTCAGCGTCACCAAGTCCCACACCTCCTCTCCACCCTACCCCCTATCTGTCGGCGTTCCCCAAGGCTCGGTTCTGGGACCCCTACTCTTTTACATCTACACTCTCTGCCTAGTACAACTCATTGAGTCCCACGGCCTTCAATACCACGTCTACACCGACGACACCCAGATCTACCTGTTAAGCCCTGACATCACCTCTCTACTATCCAAAAGTCCACAATGCCTGTTCGCCATCTCATTCTTCTGCTCTGCTCGCTTCCTAAAATGGAACATGGACAAAACCAAGTTCATCGTCTTTCCTCCCCCCCTTCAAATCACTCTCCCCAACCCATCTATCACTGTCAACGACTGCTCACTCTCCCCAGTCCCCCACGCCAAGTGCCTCGGGGTAATCCTCGACTCTTCCCTCTCCTTCAAGCCCCCCATCCAGGCCCTCGCCACTTCCTGCAGACTCCAGCTCAAAAACATCTCCCGGATCCGCACTTTCCTTGACCACGACACCGCTAAAACACTTATTCACGCTCTTATCATTTCCTGCCTTGACTACTGCAACCTCCTGCTCTTTGGCCTCCACACTACTTCCCTCGCACCTCTCCAATATATCCTAAACTCCGCTGCCCGACTAATCCATCTCTCTTCCCGCTACTTACCGGTCTTTCCCCTTTGCCAAGCCCTTCACTGGCTCCCCACTTCTCAGAGATCCCGGTTTAAAACCCTAACCATGACATACTAAGCCATCCATAACCTGTCCCCTCCATCCATCTCTGCCATGGTCTCCTGTCACCTACCCTCACGCAACCTTCGTTCCTCTCAAGAGCTCCTCCTCTCCTCCCCTCTCATTACCTCCTCCTACAACCGCATACAAGACTTCTCCCGTGCATCCGCTATACTCTGGAACTCTCTCCCCAACATATCAGACACTCGCCTACCCTGGGAGCCTTCAAAAGAAACCTAAAGACCCACCACTTCCAACAAGCCTACAACCTACAATGAGACCTTGTCCACCGCACCGTCTCACGTTCAACACTTCCCCCTCCCATTGTATCCTCACCCACCCCTTGCAGACTGTGAGCCCTCACGGACAGGGTCTTCTACCCTCTTGTATCTGTATGATTTGATTGTCCATACATATTGTACTTGTCCTCGTCTGCCCTTTCCATATGTAAAGCCCCATGGAATCTAATGGCGCTATATAAATAAAGAAATAAATAATAATAATAATCCGGCAACTTTGCCGCGTAATGGATGACTTGCGGCAAGCCCCATTCATTCTCTATGGGACATGCGGTCAGGTGCGGCAATTGTGGTTTTGCTGGATCCGATCTAATGGATGATTCCGGGATATGTGGCCTCATCCTTCCTGAATCTGGCGCTCGCTGGCTGTGACTGTGGTGACTCACTGTGGGATATGAATCAAAGCTTATGACAAATGTGCATATGGAAGACAACAGCCGCCACACACAACCATATGTTCCCAGCAGCCGGGGAGCCTAATGGCAATCACTGATAACACAGCAGAGATAAGATGTCAATCATTGATAAGATTGCAAAGATAAAGGTGAATCTCATCTGTACATACCCAGGACCAACCCACCGCATCCACCGCCCCGAGCCACCGCACACGTCACCACACAACTCACAAAGATACATCAAATAGTCGTAACCAGCAACAACATTCACAACAATAAGCTGTTAAGATCTATGGGCCGGACAGAGATCTCCCTGAGAATCTGCCTCCAGGGCGTTACCACTGTGAGACATGTGATGACTGACAGTCTGCTCTCCTGATCTCTCTGCGGAGCTGTGTGGAATTAAGGATACATTCACATGTTCAGTTTTTTACATCAGTTTTTTGTAGCCAAAACCAGAAGTGGTTGATAAATACAGAAGTGGTGATGTGTTTCTATTAGGCCACGTTCACACAATGAGTATTTGGTCAGTATTTTACATCAAAAACCCAGGAGTGGAACAATCAGAGGAAAACTATAATAGAAACACGTCACCACTTCTGTATTTTTCATCCACTCCAGGTTTTGGATTCAAAAATTGATTTGGAAAACTAACCAAAAACTTAAAATGTGAATGTGGCCTTAGTTGTAATCACACACAGCTCTGAAGTGAGATTAGGAGAGCAGACTGTCAGTCATTACATGTCTCACAATGGTACAGGGCCGCCATCAGGGCATGATTGCTGTGACTGTAGTGAGGGGCCTGTCAGTGATTGACAGGAGTGGGGGCCAGCAAAAGAGGTGAGGGGGCCCCGCCCTCTCACCTCTTGAGCAGGCCTCCTCTCCTTCCAATCACCTCCATGCCCCATCCCCTCACCTTTTGAGAGGACCCCCTCTCCTTCCAATCACCTCTGTGCCCCGCCCCCTAACCTTTTGAGCGGGCCCCCTCTCCTTCCAATCACCTCCGTGCCCCATCCCCTCACCTCTTGAGCGGGCCCCCTCTCCATCCAATCACCTCTGTGCCCCATCCCCTCACCTCTTGAGCGGGCCCCCTCTCCTTCCAATCTCCTCCGTGCCCCGCCCCCTCACCTCTTGAGCGGGCCCCCTCTCCTTCCAATCACTTCCATACACCGCCCCCTAACCTCTTGAGCGGGCCCCCTCTCCTTCCAATCACCTCCGTGCCCGCCCTCTCACCTCTTGAGCGGGCCTCCTCTCCTTCCAATCACCTCTGTGCCCCGCCCCCTCACCTCTTGAGCGGGCCCCCTCTCCTTCCAATCACTTCCGTGCCCCGCCCCCTCACCTCTTGAGCGGGCCCCCTCTCCTTCCAATCACTTCCGTGCCCCATCCCCTCACCTCTTGAGCGGGCCCCCTCTCCTTCCAATCATCTCCGTGCCCTATCCCCTCACCTCTTGAGCGGGCCCCCTCTCCTTCCAATCACTTCCATGTTCCGCCCCCTCACCTCTTGAGCGGGCCCCCTCTCCTTCCAATCACCTCCGTGCCCCGCCCCCTCACCTTTTGAGCGGGGCCTTTCTGCTGTCAGTCAAAGCAGAGGGAGCCAGCCTGGTCGAGACTGACATCTTCTGTGACATCAGGCTCGGCCAGGTTTGTACTGCGCATGCACCCGATAGGCTGTACAAACCCAAAGTCACTGCAGAGTGCGGGCTCTGGCAGGAAGTGATGGATGGAGCTGCTGCTGGTGGTGAGTATGACTTGTGTCTGTGTGTCTGTCTGGGTGGAGGCAGAGCCTGGGTGGAGTCTCAGGAGTCTCCAAAATTTTGCCAGTGAGGTGCCCCCGAAATTCCTAGGGACATTCTTGCATTGGTAACACCTTGGAAGCAGATTCTCAGGGAGATCTCTGTCCAGCCTATAGATCTTAACAGCTTATTGTAGTGGATATTGTTACTGGTCATGACTTTTATTGATGTATCTTTTCTATGAATCATTTGACCTTGCAGCACTGGGGTCCTGGATTCAAATCCCACCTACATCTGCAAGGAGTTTGTATGTTCTCCCTGTGTTTGCGTGGGTTTCCTCCAGGCACTCCGGTTTCCTCCCACATTTTTCAAAGACATACTGATAGGATATTTAGATTGTGAGCCCCAATGAGGACAGCATTACTGATGTATGTAAAGTGCTATGGAATTAATAGCGCTATATACATATATATATATTGTTATGTCACAGTACAGGGTGGGCCATTTATATGGATACACCGATGTGGGTCATGCTGGATGAGATGCAGCTGGATTTTGAAAGGGGCTATTTGTGAATAACTAATATCCGCCGAAGGGTTGTTTGACTGATGCCACTCTACAGTGACATGCGGCGAGTGCCACGCTGTGGGCTCTTGCTGAATGAAGCTAGGACAGCCACTGATTTTGTTTCCTTAGTGACCGTTTTCTTGCGTCCACATTTTGGCAAATCCAACACTGAACCTTTTTCACAAAATTTGGCAAGCTGTTTGCTAACTGCAGAATGGGAGATGGGTGGTCTCGAAAGGTGTCTTGTATTGAAACCTGCTGCAATGACCCGGGCACTGCGTTCACCAGACATCAACACAATTTCTATCCGCTCCTCACGTGTTAACCTCTGCAACATGTCAATGGCTGTAAACAAAGAGAAACTTGAAAATTACTCAAGAAAGAATAAAGTTACGATAAGCAAAGCACACCATTGTTTTTCTTATGAAATTCTCAATCAGTTTGATGTGTCACATGACCCTCTTCCCATTGAAAAAAATTAAGTTGGATCCAATATGGCCGACTTCAAAATGGCCGACATGGTCACCACCCATCTGGAAAACTTTTCCCCCTCCCATATACTAATGTGCCACAAACAGGAAGTTTGCTGGCTGGTAGATCCTGCCCTGGGTGGCAGTATACTTCTTCCAGCCTGAGCCTGATTGAGGATCGGGAAGGGGGGGGAGCTGCTATCAGAGCTGGCCGGGTGAAAAGTGTGTGGAGGAAGTGCTATTAGAGCTGGCCAGGGGGGGGGGGCTGCTTCACTCACCGGCCTCCACCTCGCTACCTGCCGCGGCCCGCTGCCTACTTCCCGGGTCCCGCTGTCATTGCTGCAGCTGCGGCCGCAAAGCACCCATATCATTGCAGGGGACGGCCCATATCATTGCAGGGGGCGGTACTAAACTAGGGCAATACCAACCGGCCGGGGGGGCAAATGCCTCCCTGTCACCTGGGCCAGTCTGCCCCTGCCAACCATTCCCATTCTATGTAGGTGTATCCATATAAATGGCCCAACCTGTACAGCAGAGCTGAGCTTTGTCTCATTCCAAACACATTAGCAGCTGTAACTAAAGAAACAAAAAAGGAAGCCATGTTACAAGCTCTAAACCATCATTTATTAAACATTAGGTTGTGTCCTACAATCAGTTTCTAAGAACACTTTTAGAACAATTATAATCAATTATTGTAAATAATGTAACAAAAGAGGAATTACGAAACAAATCAAATGGTTCTAATTTGAGTTGAGCAACAAGATTTGCAGGACCCTGGAGTAAGGGACACATCAGTAGTTTGTAGTCAACGGGCCGAAGACCTGCAAAACTCTTCCTGCCCATCGTGACATCACACGTGCGTTGTGCCGCAACGATGACATCATCCTTTGCCTACTAATTGGAGGAGGCGTCGGGGATGCCAGTGGCGGGAAGGGGTTAAACGGCTCTGGTCCAGCGACCACTGACTAGTGATCTAAGCACTGGACCAGGGTCTTACAAATATTTTTTTTGCTCAGCTGTCTTCTAACACATAGTCCCAACTCCAGTCCCCAAGGCCCACCAACAGTGCAGGTTTTCAGGATTTCCTTAGCATTTAGAGGTGTTGGAATCATCACTTGTGCAGGGGATTATTGATCACCTGTGCAATGCTAAGGAAATTCTGAAAACACGGTGGGCATTGAGGACTGGAGTTGGGGAACACTGTTCTAAAGGACATGAAAAGAAAAATAACATCAACATTGTATCTAGTATAGTGATCTGTTGTGAAACTACAACTCTGAAGATACACTAAAACCCATGCTGGGAGTTGTAGTTTCACTACAGCTGGAGATCCACAGGCTGCAGATCTTTCATTGCACATCAACAATGTATCGATCTATGACATCACAACTTCCCAAGTGACACAATACAATGGAGGAGAAGGTCGTGTGCTTATTCCTTGTGGAGCGCATCCTTGTTTGCAGACTATGTAGATGACAGAACGTGGCAGCACAAATAGCGGATGCTGAACCTCTTGCATGTTATATTATAATCTACTGCAGTGATCAAGGAAGGAAAACTTCCAGAAGCCTTGAACAAGACAATGCACACGGGGAAGTTATTCTCCAAGAAGCGGAATTGTCTGGACCTCATTCAGGCTCTAGATGTAATGACACGACTGAAGTACAATTATAGGTGTGCCGGCCCTTTAAATGAGCTTTTGGGATAGAGACTCCACTCCTAATCATGCCCATTCTCCAGCAAGGACCTCCTCACTGGAGGACTACAGGTCCTTCACAGCAATGGACAAAGTGAACGATCAAGTTTCAACTCTCAATTTATTATGTCATCATAAGACAAACACCACTTAAAGGGACCCTTTTACTATTATAGGTCTATTATAATAATACCATGCCCTGATTTAGTTTTATTATTGGGTATAATCACCCCCTCTAAAAAGTCCCCTAAATTAGTAAAATTAGAAAAGAAAGTACTTCCTGTTTCTGTGGAGGATCTGATCTCAACCAATCAGCAGTAGTGAGAAGCATCATGTGATACATCATGTGACTACAGAGAACCAGGAAGTGCCTTTTCTCTAGCCCAATTTGACATTTTGGAGGACTGTTTTTAGGACTATAATGGAAAGTAAGGTTGTTTTTAACCAGGGGGATCACACTGAGGTTCTAACGTAAAGGTATTGGTTATAGTAAAAGAATCCCTTTAAATTGCCGATTGATTCGTGCTGCATTCAGAAGACATTTTCAGTAAAGGTTTTAAGGGAGTTTCAACTTTTTTGAGTATTTAAGCCATTTAGTGGGGTTGGGGTAGTGGTGGACACAGTCAGAAAAGGGCCCCGTGCAACAACAGTACATGGGCCCTCTGCAGTACAATAGTTCTGCCTATGACAGTCGCCGTGTGCCGATTTAGAGGTGGAAATGGCCCCCTGACCTCCTGGGTCCTCTTCGGCCCCTATGCAGCTGCACCAATGATATGTCCACCCCTGATTGGGGAATGGGCTTGGAGATGGGACTCTAATGGTCTCCAAAAGGAAGGGAGCCCTGACCCCAGGGAGTGTGGATACCTAAAGGCCCCTCTGCTATATAAGACGCCAGCATTATACATAGCAGGCAGGGGCTCTTTCACAGATTTTGCATTGGGGCCCAAAAACATCAAGTTATACCTTTACTTGCAGCTCAGTTGACTTGTATAGACACCTATGGACACGCCATTGTACCTGGGGTGGGTAAGGGCTATGGTGCCCAATGGAGTATGCTGATAGGGTGCGTCAACTACCAATGTATTCAAATCACTGTCAGATCTCCGGCGACCCTGAGCAACCGCATGGGGACCGGCCCATGGGCATAAGCATTCCTGCCACCAGGCACAGCCTCCTCCTGATGACCCTCCACTGATACACACTGATAATCCATTTTGTCCCTAGTAAACACCTTTAATGGTGTTGTGTTGGGCCAGTGCCATGCTGAAAGCTCAGAAACCAGTGAATAACAAATCCTAGAATCTGCAGTTGTCTTATAATAACTTAATGTTGGGGGGTAAGGGACAACAGTATTGTCCCATTGGACCCAGCTGCCAAGTCCCATATAGCCTCATTATAGCGTCACATGTCATTTAGGAGCAGTTAATTCATCCTCCAGCGTCTCCTCCCGGCTCGTCATATCATGGTGCTGACTTGCTGGGTTCCCTCTGGGTTTGCAGCAGGACTGGCAGTATTTTTTGCACAGGTTCCTCCACAGTTCAGTGTACTGCCGGTGACTTAATCCTAAAATAACGGGGATGACGGCGGCGCTGCCACTTCCTACGCACGTGAGTGTCAGGACAATCCATAAACTAATTTCATAATTCTCTATAACCAGCACTGAAACCTGGAGAAGAGCGATGTAAGGAACCCAACAGATGAGGAAAGTCAAGGAGAAGATGGCGATACATTTGGCGTATCGCAAATCCATCTGGCGCTCCATCTCCGTCACCGCCTCCCGCTGAACGAGCGGTGAAGCTTCTTGATTTCCCGAAGTTGCCTTCTGGCCACTGAAAGCAGCTTGATGGTGATGAAGCTCATGGCCAAAATGGCTGGGATGACCACCCCGTACGTCTCCAGGTATATATAGGAATTTGGGAACACCTGCCTATAGGTACAAGTGTAGTTATTTTTCCAATTGTTCCAACCCAGTAACGGAAGGCAGGAGAACACCAGGGGCAACGTCCACACCAAGAACAGGGAGAGCGGGACACAACGGTGCACCCATATTTCCCGATAGTGCAAAGGATAGATGATGCACAAGTACTTCTCGTAGTGCACCATCAACAAGTTAGCCAAAAACGAGAGGAAGAAGAAATTGGGAGATATGTAGGCGAGAAAACAGCCGTAGTATCCCAGGTCCTTGCTAAACTTCATCCGAGGGATACAAGGCAGGAGAACGCCGGTGAAGAAGTCGGCAAACAGCAGGCTGAGGAAGAAGTAATTGGCCGTATTGTGCAACTTCTTGTTGAAGACGATTCCGATGATGATGAAAAGGTTGGAGAGGATGATGAAGGCCGAGAGGGGGCTGGACAGCAGGAGGATGAGCTTCTGCTGGTCTCTGTGATCTGACTCATTCTGAGACACCTCCAACTCCATCCCTCGTACGGTCAGAGACTATGACGAGTCCTTGTCTGAGGGTCCGAGAACATTCTCCTGATGGGACAAGTAGGAATGGGGATAATGGAGGTTTCCAATGGAGATGCTGGAAGGAAGGAGACAAGAGAAGTCAACATGGAACAGTGGAAGATACTCAAAGAATAACATCTAAGGATACATTGTCTATATCGGTGGAAACTGTTAAATTGTAGTGATGAATTTGCCACAGAACCTGGCAGCTCTCTAGCGCCTCCTCTATGCTCAGGCCAGTCAGGGAACTGACTGAGGATAAAAGAAGGACCGCAGCTGCCCTGTCAGTGCTGGTTTATTAAGGCACCTCTCAGTGAGTGTGGTATATGCCTTCCAGTCCCAGGCCAGAAGTAATATATAATAACCTCCACCCCGTCACTGACAGAGGTCCTGAATAAAACAAGCACCAATTGCTGCCACCAGTTTCTCGTTCGATATGAGCCCGGTCTGTGAACAGGCTTATATTGGATCAGAAACCAACCCAGGTAGCGTATAATGTTAAACAAGCACATGGATGGGGAAGTTTCATGATCGAGATAAGAGAGCAACTCAAAATTAAATTTATATATTTAATCACAGTATGGGCACATTAGATAATTATATTTATATACAGATTTTACTGATGTTACAGTCAGTTATGCAAATAAAAGATAATGGAAATACACACAGATTTACAGACAAATGCTTTGGGTTTAGTTACCGGTTTCCTTGCTGCTGGTGGCGCCACACGGAGGCAGTGTCATGGTATACTCTGGCACATGATGTAATAAGACCTCCTCAGAAGGAATACACTGACGAGAATGGCAGGGACCTCTTGAGAACCTCCCACCCACCAACTCTCCATAGTAAACTCATTGGGCTGGTTTTACCATACCTAAAAAATGAACTATGAAAATGCAGCCTTTCCCATAACTCTTCCTGGGAACATCGTAGGTGGAAGATAATGCTTCCACATTCTTGGTTATGAGTTTAGCTTTCTGAGAGTAGACACATGACATGTTTACGGTTGATCCCACTAGCCAATTTTAAGCTTGGGGTAGTTAGGAAGGTTGCTCAGTTCAGCAGAAATAGGTGATATGTTCCTATACCTCTCACGAGTCATATTCATGATTGTCATAATTATTGAGAGGGATGTACAGTGAAATACTGATACTTCTTTCCCTGCTCCTGTGTGTCTGCCAGAAGGAAGTGACT
The DNA here is from genome assembly GCA_033576535.1 of Allobates femoralis. Lineage (NCBI taxonomy): Eukaryota > Metazoa > Chordata > Amphibia > Anura > Aromobatidae > Allobates > Allobates femoralis. The sequence continues at coordinate 9,111,447 of JARQOC010000011.1, forward strand.
TCCCACCTCTATCTGCAGATTCATGGGGGGATCTATATGGTGCACTATTATTTATGGATATTGGCCAGTATATGGTAGTATTATGCACTTTATTACTCTTCTTTTTGCTCTGGATATTGAGTATTTTAGTATTATGCACCAGTATTACTTAGGCACAGGACATTGTATTGCAGTATTAAGTATGCACCATATGGCACAACATCGTTGACATGGTATTATTCGTGCATTGACATGTGTTGCACATTAACTTAATGGACAAATATTGTTTTAGATGAGATATATGTCCATATATTTCTATGGCCTATGTATATTGTATAGATATAGCTGCAACTCAATGAATTAGAATATCATCAAAAAGTTCATTTACTTCAGTAATTCCATACATAAAGTGACAAACATATATTATATAGAGTCATTACACACAGAGGGAGCTATTTCATGTGTTTATTTCTGTTAATGTTGATGATTAGGTGAATCCTCTAATACCTATTTAGGTCATATTATATCTCTCAGACCCTTCACCCTCCCTACTCTAATTCTCTGAGATAATGACCTTTGGGTTTTCATTGGCTGTAAGTCATAATCATCAACATTAACAGAAATAAACACTTAATGTATTGAATTACTGAAATAAATGAACTTTTTGATGATATTCTAATTCATTGAGATGCTCCTGTACATATGTGTAATATTGTGGCTGACCCCATGATCACCCATTACGCCCCCTCTTTATGATCTATAGATCTTTGCAGTAAATAATCCATCATTTTCCAGCCATTAGACATGTAATGATCAGTGATCGCCGCCCGCGGTCATACAGGCTGGGGATGAACATCAGTTTCTCTTCACTGAGTTTATGAGTTTTCCCCTGGTCACAAATGACTTTCCTAGAAAATTATAGCAACCGCTCACTTTATGGTCAGGGATGAGTTCAGAGCCATAAAAAACCCACAAAATTCTCCTTTCTTTACAGGGGTGTTGGAAGCGAAATACATAAACATCCGTGCAGAGAATGGACTTTTTATAGCTGCTGCCAAAGAAGAAGCGCTCAGTTATAATCAGCAAACAGTAAGCGGAAATGGCAATGAAAGAGGGTGATCATCCAGGTGTGGACAGGTAGAGGCAATGGAGGAGGGCGGTCAGCCAGGTGTGGACAGGTAGAGGCAATGGAGGAGGGCGGTCAGCCAGGTGTGGACAGGTAGAGGTAATAGAGGAGGGCGGTCAGCCAGGTGTGGACAGGTAGAGGTAATAGAGGAGGGCGGTCAGCCAGGTGTGGACAGGTAGAGGTAATGGAGGAGGGCGGTCAGCCAGGTGTGGACAGGTAGAGGTAATAGAGGAGGGCGGTCAGCCAGGTGTGGACAGGTAGAGGCAATGGAGGAGGGCGGTCAGCCAGGTGTGGACAGGTAGAGGCAATGGAGGAGGGCGGTCAGCCACGTGTGGACAGGCAGAGGTAATGGAGGAGGGCGGTCAGCCAGGTGTGTGCAGGTAGAGGCAATGAAGGAGGGCGGTCAGCCAGGTGTGGACAGGTAGAGGCAATGGAGGAGGGTGGTCAGCCAGGTGTGGACAGGTAGAGGCAATGGAGGAGTGCGGTCAGCCAGGTGTGGACAGGTAGAGGCAATGGAGGAGGGCGGTCAGCCAGGTGTGGACAGGTAGAGGCAATGGAGGAGGGTGGTCAGCCAGGTGTGGACAGGTAGAGGCAATGGAGGAGTGCGGTCATCCAGGTGTGGACAGGTAGAGGCAATGGAGGAGGGCGGTCAGCCAGGTGTGGACAGGTAGAGGCAATGGAGGAGGGCAGTCAGCCAGGTGTGGACAGGTAGAGGTAATGGAGGAGGGCGGTCAGTCAGGTGTGGACAGGTAGAGGCAATGGAGGAGGGCGGTCAGCCAGGTGTGGACAGGTAGAGGTAATGGAGGAGGGCGGTCAGCCAGGTGTGGACAGGTAGAGGTAATGGAGGAGGGCGGTCAGCAAGGTGTGGACAGGTAGAGGCAATGGAGGAGGGCGGTCATCCAGGTGTGGACAGGTAGAGGTAATGGAGGAGGGCGGTCAGCAAGGTGTGGACAGGTAGAGGTAATGGAGGAGGGCGGTCAGCAAGGTGTGGACAGGTAGAGGCAATGGAGGAGGGCAGTCAGCCAGGTGTGGACAGGTAGAGGTAATGGAGGAGGGCGGTCAGCCAGGTGTGGACAGGTAGAGGCAATGGAGGAGGGCGGTCAGCCAGGTGTGGACAGGTAGAGGTAATAGAGGAGGGCGGTCAGCCAGGTGTGGACAGGTACAGGCAATAGAGGAAGGCGGTCAGCCAGGTGTAGACAGGTAGAGGCAATGGAGGAGGGCGGTCAGCCAGGTGTGGACAGGTAGAGTCAATGGAAGAGGGTGGTCAGCCAGGTGTGGACAGGTAGAGGCAATGGAGGAGGGAGGTCAGCCAGGTGTGGACAGGTAGAAGCAATGGAGGAGGGCAGTCAGTCAGGTGTGGACAGGTAGAGGCAATGGAGGAAGGCGGTCAGCCAGGTGTTGACAGGTAAAGGTAATAGAGGAGGGGGGTCAGCCAGGTGTTGACAGGTAGAGGTAATAGAGGAGTGCGGTCAGCTAGATGTGTGCAGGTAGAAGCAATGGAGGAAGGTAGTCAGCCAGGTGTGGACCGGTAGAGGCAATGGAGGAGGGCGGTCAGCCAGGTGTGGACAGGTAGAGTCAATGGAGGAGGGCAGTCAGCCAGGTGTGGACAGGTAGAGTCAATGGAGGAGGGCGGTCAGCCAGGTGTGTGCAGATAGAACAATAGAGGAGTGAAGACGGCCAAGAGTGTAATGGTGGGTTTACACACACCAATCATTGTATCCAATATCTGAACAGATCTCTGGTTGCAGTGAAATCATGGACACATAGTTCCATTTTGTGGCTGTGTACAACATGGAGCAATCTGTCCATGATTTCACTGCAACCAGAGATTGGTTCAGATATTGGATACAATGATTGGTGTGTGTAAACCCACCATGAAGGTAGAAGCAATGGAGGAGGGGGTCAGTCAGGTCTGGACAGGTAGAAGCAATGGAGGAGGGTGGTCAGCCAGGTGTGGACAGGTAAAGGCAATGTAGGAGGGCGGTCAGTAAGGTCTGGACAGGTAGAAGCAATGGAGGAGGGCGGTCAGCCAGGTGTGTGCATGTAAGAGCAATGGAGGAGGGCGGGATGGTATTCATTGTGGTCCGTGAGCAGAGACCCCCTCATGTATTGGCATAAATTCTCTTATGCTTCTGTCTGACCAACAAAAAGAAGACGAGCTGTTATTACAGACATTGACTTTGAGGACCCTCATCACCAGCATGTGTATCTAATCCTATCCTGTGTGATACTGTCCGCAGAGCTGTATCTAATCCTATCCTGTGTGATACTGTCTCCTGAGCTGTGTATCTAATCCTATCATGTGTGATACTGTCTGGTGAGCTGTGTATCTAATCCTATCCTATGTGATACTGTCTGCTGAGCTGTGTATCTAATCCTGACCTGTGTGATACTGTCTGCTGAGCTGTGTATCTAATCCTATCCTGTGTGATACTGTCTGCTGAGCTGTGTATCTAATCCTATCCTGTGTGATACTGTCTCCTGAGCTGTGTATCTAATCCTATCCTGTGTGATACTGTCTGCTGAGCTGTGTATCTAATCCTATCCTGTGTGATACTGTCTCCTGAGCTGTGTATCTAATCATATCATGTGTGATACTGTCTGCTGAGCTACATGTCTAACCCTGTGTGCCGGTGTATCTAAGCCTATTCCGCACAGCCCGGCACTCTTCACCCCGTCTACGTTTCATCATGACACATGTGAGGACAGTTACTGGAAACGTCTCTAATGTCGGGATTTTCCCAGGATTTTGTCGCTGCGATGCAACGAGCCGGAACGTCAGCGATTAATGTGTAACTTCTCTATAGAATATGTTCCCGCTGTATAGAGTCCGGCTGTTCGGTGAGATGTAGCAATATCTGGCAACGCGCAGAAAATGGCGCAAATTCATCAAGAGTAAACACGGTTTCCTGAAGTCCGTGAGAATTCTGACTCCGACCAAAAAGCTTCAAACAAATGTATCACCTTCAGGAGACAAGTGACCGCGTCACCGGAGAGCCGGGACCGAACACAGAACATAATGACCGGACGGCTAAAAACAGCGAGTTCAGGGGGAGCAGGCGGAGTCCAGGAGCTTAAATAATAAAGACATGATTCTCACCCTGGAAAGTCCCACAAAGCTCTGGAGCCGCTGCTCCATCAATAAGAACTGGCCGACCATCTACAGGTGACCGCTGCAGCCAATCACTGGACACAGCAGTGATGACATCATGTCAGACAGGAGAGTACGGCGTCCAGTGATTGGCTGCAGCGGTCACATGCACATGGGCATCACAACAGGACAAGTCAGTAAGACCATCAGTGCGCAGATAGATTAATTCTGACAAAACTGTCAATTATCACATAATGAAAAGTTTTGCAACTTTCTAATATATTTTGGCCTCGATTCATCAAACAATTTTCAACTGTTGGCATTTTTTAACACTGGTCTGGACCGACTCCAACTAGGTTTTGAAAAGTGAGTTGAAACCTAACAGCACGGATACTGAACAGAGATAGATAGATAGATAGATAGATAGATAGATAGATAGATAGATAGATAGATAGATAGATAGATGCATAGATAGACAGACAGACAGACAGACAGACAGACAGATAGATAGATAGATAGATAGATAGATAGATAGATAGATAGATAGATAGATAGATAGATAGATGGATAGATAGACAGATAGATAGATAGATGAATAGATAGATAGATACTTTAAAATGGAGGCAGCACTTCCTTCAAATTCAGTCATATGGGCTTTATTCCCAGGACCACGACGTTTCGACCTTATGGTCTTTCTCACAGACACAGATTCAGAAATCAGGCGACCGTGGCGAGGTGACATATCGCCGCCAAATTCCTCAATTACACGGCGCAATTGGGAGGCAATTTGACGGCGATAATTCCAGGGCGACATATCGCCGTCCATAATTCTCGCCGCGATTGCGACATATAAAGGTACCCTTAAGAAACCTAGATGCAAGCAACAAGGCTTACAATTGTTGACAGCAAGCAGAAATCATGTAAATGAGGATGAGGAATTGAAACACAACATTCCAGAAGTGTTCATTATAATTAAGCTTTAACCCCTTCATGCTTCATTAGTGGATATATCCTGAGCCCGCTCCATACAGGGAGGTGCCTCTATCCGCTATTTCTGATTTCTGCTGATAATCGCTGGTCAGTCTCTGACAGCGGAATTAAGTAATGTTCGATTGAACGTCGATGCATCGCTACATCACAAGATGCTAATTTGCGCTGCCAATGGGCGGCTATGGAGCCGAGGGCATGAGAAAGGCTTAACCAAGACTAATTATATAAAAAAAAGTTTTTTTCAGAAAAAAAAAAAAATTACTAAAATTAAAATGTATTAATCAACCCTCATCCCCCATTCAAAAATCAAGAGATTAAAAAGAATTTTAAAAAATAGCTCATTTGGCATCGCAGCATCTGTAAACGTCATATCAAAATGTGAGATAATTTAACCCATAAAATTGGCGTAGAAGGAAAAAGTATTGCTACTTTCCGGCCATCAATTGAAAACAAAAAGGTTACTGAAAACTAAATATTTGTTTTAACTTTTTAAAATCATAAATCATCAGAGTCGGGGAGTGCCGCTCTCCAGACACTAATGGCAGCTTGCATGCTGCAGAATTGTCATTGGATATTTTGCTCCATCCAAAAAAATGCTAAGAAATCCCAAACACGTACCCAGCTCAGATATAGGATGCCTTGATGGTAAATGTGCGATCCATACGACGTCCTGCTAGCGTCTGACATGGGTGGATATAAGCGATGTCAGGACAGCTCCACCGTCAGGAGATTTATGATGTCACCTGCCACTGAGCGCCCTGGACTTTATCACTTCTCTGCTTTGTGGATCATCATCATCAGTTACAGAAAGTTATTGGGGAATTGCTACTTATGTGATTCCTTGACATCACAGTAAGGCTGTATTTACACTGTGCGTTTTTTATCAATTTTTTGTTCTGCATTTTCCCATCTTTTTCTGCTGGAAATCTGGATCAGCTTTTAAAAAAAAAAAAAAAACGCATCAGAAACCTATCATCCATTTATGATCCGTTTTGGCTGCGTTTTTTTTCTGGTGCAGTTTTTGGCCCATACACTACGGTTTCAATAGGAAAAGCAGATAAAAAAAAACGCCCCCCATGATCGACAGCTCCTTCTTTTTCAGGTTCACTGTTTAAGGGAAAAAAAAACACCAGGTCATAAAAGCACGGACTGAACTGGAAAAGTGGAAAACCCATTGGTTTTGCTGGGATTCCATTTGAGTGATCCGTGCACTGCATTTTCACTGCAAAAACGGATCAAAAAAACTGAGCAAAAATGCACAGTGTAAGGCGATATTTACACATGTAAAGTTTTGCTGCAGCAAAAACACAGCAAAACCTTAGAGTTTCTAGTAAATACAGATTTCTTGGCAGGAGAAACCTGCTTTTTTTAATGCGATTTTACTGCGTTTTTGCTTGCTGCGTTTTTGCACAAATGCAGAAAAGAATTGTCATTCTCCGCCAAATGCAGCAAAACCTGCGCAGGAATCAGTTTTTGTCAAGAAATTAAACTAATGTGTGCGGAGCTTTCCCCTGAATCACAGAGGATTTGCTGGGAAACAAAATCGCAGGTTTAGATTAGCGTAAAACCAAGGTAAAAACTGAGCACAAACGCAGTACAAATGCTGTGTGAACATCGCCTAAAGATTTAATATCCCCAGGGGCGCAACTATAGGAGGTGCAAAGGCTGCAGCGTCCCCCAGATCTCTGAGCCTCAAAGATCGCTCCACCCCTGAGGAGACAAACACAACCGTCACCGAAAAAGATTTGAGTTTTGTTGTTTATATTTTGCTTCTTTAGTGTTTCTCACTCTTGTAGTCGGCGGTTTCCATGGTTACTGATGTACAATTATAAACATTCCATAAGTTGATACATTTTATTGACAAATACATAAAGCTCCTGCTTGTTTAGTGTTTCTCACTCTTGTAGTCGGCGGTTTCCATGGTTACTGAAGTAGAATTATAAACATTCCATGAGTTGATACATTTTATTGATAAATACCGTATATAAAGCTTTTGTAAAGACTGAATATTCACAGTGCGGACCCTGATTTCTCCAGACTTCTCTCTTCTCCCCAGTGGCCAGAAATCAGTTTCTGGACAGATCATGACTGTGACCTATTTTTTCATTATTTTGTTTTAACATGATGGAAACCAGGTCATAGGGCAAAAATAATAGCCAAGTGGCTCAGTGAACAAAAATAAATTAACATCTGGATCCATGGCCAGGAAATTGCCTAGATATCTATCCCATCCTGAACGTGTGGCCAATCCTCAAAAACAGATAAAGAACCCCCCCCAAAATCGTGATAACTCTGATGAGACAAGATCGGGTCATCAGTCAGGATCTGCCCAGGAGTCGAGATCCAGCTGCTGGGGACGGGGAGAAGATGGAGAAATAAGGAATATTCAGTCTATACAGAAACTTCATGTATTTGTCAAAAAAATGTAAGAACTTATGGAACATTTATAATTGTCCTTCAGTTACGATAGAAACATCCACTAAACGAGCAAAAAACAATGAAGCAACAAAATGTGAAAACCAAACTTTGTGTCAGTCTCAGAACTTTTGGCCAAAACTGTAGTGATACAAAAAACAAAGAAGAACAAGCACCACAGATATAAAATAATGACCCTGTGCCAAAAAAAGCAAGTACATAAGAAGAAAAAGGGAGCAGCATAAAAAATTAGCACCAGAGAACCCAGAACAGTGATGAGGAAGGAAATATCAAAAATAAGCAGCACGGTGGCTCAGTGGTTAGCACTGTATATGGTGGCTCAGTGGTTAGCATTATATGGTGGCTCAGTGGTTAGCACTGTATGGTGGCTCAGTGGTTAGCATTATATGGTGGCTCAGTGGTTAGCACTGTATGGTGGCTCAGTGGTTAGCACTGTATGGTGGCTCAGTGGTTAGCACTGTATATGGAGGCTCAGTGGTTAGCATTATATGGTGGCTCAGTGTTTAGCACTGTATGGTGGCTCAGTGGTTAGCATTATATGGTGGCTCAGTGGTTAGCACTGTATATGGTGGCTCAGTGGTTAGCACTGTATGGTGGCTCAGTGGTTAGCACTGTATGGAGGCTCAGTGGTTAGCACTGTATACGGTGGCTCAGTGGTTAGCACTGTATGGTGGCTCAGTGGTTGGCACTGTACGGTGGCTCAGTGGTTAGCACTGTATGGTGGCTCAGTGGTTAGCACTGTATACGGTGGCTCAGTGGTGAGCACTGTATGGTGGCTCAGTGGTTGGCACTGTACAGTGGCTCAGTGGTTAGCACTGTATGGTGGCTCAGTGGTTAGCACTGTATGTTGGCTCAGTGGTTAGCACTGTATGGTGGCTCAGTGGTTAGCACTGTATATGGTGGCTCAGTGGTTAGCATTATATGGTGGCTCAGTGGTTAGCACTGTATGGTGGCTCAGTGGTTAGCATTATATGGTGGCTCAGTGGTTAGCACTGTATGGTGGCTCAGTGGTTAGCACTGTACGGTGGCTCAGTGGTTAGCACTGTATGGTGGCTCAGTGGTTAGCACTGTATGGTGGCTCAGTGGTTAGCACTGTATATGGTGGCTCAGTGGTTAGCACTGTATGGTGGCTCAGTGGTTAGCACTGTATGGTGGCTCAGTGGTTAGCACTGTATGGAGGCTCAGTGGTTAGCACTGTATACGGTGGCTCAGTGGTTAGCACTGTATGGTGGCTCAGTGGTTGGCACTGTACGGTGGCTCAGTGGTTAGCACTGTATGGTGGCTCAGTGGTTGGCACTGTACGGTGGCTCAGTGGTTAGCACTGTATGGTGGCTCAGTGGTTAGCACTGTATACGGTGGTTCAGTGGTTAGCACTGTTTGGAGGCTCAGTGGTTAGCACTGTATGGTGGCTCAGTGGTTAGCACTGTATATGGTGGCTCAGTGGTTAGCACTGTATGGAGGCTCAGTGGTTAGCACTGTATGGTGGCTCAGTGATTAGCACTTTATGGTGGCTCAGTGGTGAGCACTGTATGGAGGCTCAGTGGTTAGCACTGTACGGTGGCTCAGTGGTTAGCACTGTATGGTGGCTCAGTGGTTAGCACTGTATGGTGGCTCAGTGGTTAGCACTGCACAGTGACTCAGTAGTTAGCACTGTACGATGGCTCAGTGGTTAGCAATGCACAGTGACTCAGTGGATAGCATTATATGGTGGCTCAGTGGTTAGCACTATTTTGAGGCTCAGTGGTTAGCACTGTATGGTGGCTCAGTGGTTAGCACTGTATGGTGGCTCAGTGGATAGCACTGCAGGATGGCTCAGTGGTTAGCACTATATGGTGGCTCAGTGGATAGCACTGCTCGGTGGCTCAGTGGTTAGCACTGTACGATGGTCCAGTGGTTAGCATAAAGTGGATCAGTGGTAAGCACTGCATGATGGCTCATCTACAAGGAATTTGTATGTTCTCCCTGTGTTCTCTTGGGTTTTCTCCTCTGCGTTCTCCGGTTTCCTCCCACACTCCAATGACTGATAGGGAATGTAGATTGTGAGCCCAAATGGGGACAGTTTGCTGATGTATGTAAAGCGCTGTGGCAGCATTCACCTCTATCCCCTGTGCGGTCTTTCCCCTGCCTGCTGTTTTTTTACCCTCGCTCTCTGCCCCCTCCCCCCCCCCAGTGCTGCCTTGTCTCTGCCCCCCCCCCCCAGTGCTGCCTTGTCTCTGCTCCCTCCCCCCCCCCCCCAGTGCTGCCTTGTCTCTGCCCCCCCAGTGCTGCAGGGTGACCATTGTGCGGGGTGAGGTAGTGTGGGGTGAGTGCGTGGTGACCATTGTGCGGGGTGATCGTGGAGTCGGGTGAGCGTGGTGTGGGGTGAGTGTAGTGCAGGATGACTGTGGTGCGGGCTGAGTGCAGGATGACCATAGCGCGGAAGTGAGTGCGGGGTGACCATGGTTTGGACTGCATGAGTGCAGCCTGAGTGCGGGATGACCATGGATCGGACTGAGTGAGTGCAGGGTGAGTGCGAACTAATTGCAGGGTGACCATGGTGCAGGCTGAGGGCAGGCTGAGTGAGGGAAGGCTGAGTGTGGGATGACCATAGTGCGGGGTGACGGTGGTGCGGGCTGAGTGAGTGCAGGGTGAGTGAGTGCGGGCTGAGTGCAGGGTGACCATGGTGTGGGCTGAGTGCAGGATGAATGAGTGCGGGCTGACAGTGGTGCAGGCTGAGTGAGGGCAGGCTGAGTGAGGGCAGCATGAGTGCAGGCTGAGTGAGTGTAGCCTGAGTGAGTGATGGCCATGGAGCGGGCTGAGTGAGTGCAGGGTGAGTGAGGGCAGGCTGAGTGAGGGATGACAGTGGTGTGGGGTGACCGTGGTGCAGGCTGGGTGAGTGCATGGTGAGTGCAGGGTGAGTGCAGGCTGAATGAGTGCGGGCTAACCATGGTGCGGGCTGAGTGAGTGTGGCATGACCATAGTGCAGGGTGACAGTGGTGCAAGCTGAGTGAGTGTAGGTTAATTGCGGGCTGAGTGAGTGCGAGATGACCATAGTGAAGGGTGACCATGGTGCAGGCTGAGCGAGTGTGGGCTGACCATGGTGCGGGCTGAGTGAGGGCAAGCTGAGTGCAGGGTGAGTGTGGGCTGAGTGAGTGTGGGGTGAGTGAGTGCAGGGGCAGAGTGAGTGTGGTGTGACTGTAGTGTGGGGGTGAGCTACTCCTGTTCTCTGCTCCTCCATCCGTTCTGCTCAAGATCCTGTGATGACATCATGATCATGTGACCTGGCTCCGCCCATGATCTTGACATCACCACAGGTCCTGTAAGTTGGTCCCAGCTTATCAGCGTCGGGGGCGATGGCTGGCGGAGGCTGCGGCATCAGGTTAGTGGGGGTGGACTGCAGGGACCGGGCGGGGGAGCAGTGGCCTCCATATTTCCATACCCATCACTTGGGTGTGGAAATATGGCGCTGGCGGAAGTGACATAGGCGACATGCAGACGGAAGTGAAGCAGACACTGAGCAATTATATATAGAGATTATATAATAGTCTATGACGTACAAAATATGAATTATATTACAAAGTTGTAAAGGTGCAACTATAATAAAAAACACTTAAAATAAGTCTGTACGACAAGTAATAGAACAGCAGCTCAATATATAATGTCATCCTGTAATGAGGACAGGCGTGTTCTACCTTCAATATATGGCAACGGTCAGTGTATAATAAATACATCATATAGTCATGACAAATACAGATCTAATACTATTCAGACCCGTATTAGATCTGCATTTGTTATGACTATATGATGTATTTATTATACACTGACCGTTGCCATATATTGTAAGGTAGAATACGCCTGTCCTCATTACAGGGTGACATTATATATTGAGCTGCTGTTCTCTCACTTGTCTGCAGATATTTTAAGTGTTTTTATTATGTTTGCACCTTTAGCACTTTGTAATAAAGTGAATATTTTATTCATAATAATGATACATATTTTGAACGCCATATAGATTATTTTGATATTTGATCCCTCACAACTGTACAGATGACATCAGGGAGGAAAGGGGCCCGGGCACAGTCTGCACATCGGGGCCCAGGAGCTTCTGAATGTTCTGATCTGATGTTACTAGTCAGGGGCGTAACTACAACATGTGCAGGGGCTGCAATCGCACCCGAGCCATGCAACCTAGGGGGCCCCAAAAGACCCTTTGACCTATAGAAAAAGACTAATTATAATAAATATTTGCAATAATTGGGGGCCCTGTCTGAGTTTTCACATCTGGGCCCATGAGCTACATGTTACTAGTCAAACCTCTGTGGGGAACATACAATATTCTGATTGCTTTTTATTGCATTAATAGTAAAAACGCTTTGGTGTTTTTATTTTTTTTTCCTCTTGTTGATGTTTATCGTCTTCAGTTTTGTAGTTAAGTGTGAAATCAAGATCTCCCAAGAAGCACGGGTGTACCAAGATGGCGGATACAAGGGTCCTCAGCAGCCCCCAACTTCCACTGCAGCCCATGGGCTCCCCGCACTTTAGAATCTCTTACCGATACATTGTATTTAATTTACAAATACGAATGTTACCATTCCATGACTAGAAAGAATATAAATTCCTGCACCAAATTTGCAAGGGAAAATAAGCAACAGGTGCACAAAACTTCAGGATTCCCATTGAATTATCCTGGTTTCACACATCCGTTTTTTGGAATCCAGGAGTATTGGGTTAAGCCTACATCCCTCCAGATTCCCCCGCAATGATGTAACTGGATCTCTCTGCACCGGTCTCACGGATTAGTGATAATTGCGTTGCTTTTTTCGCTGGATCTGGCAGTGAATGACATGCCCCCTAGTGGGTCATTTAGAACTGCGTTCTGGGCATTCTCAGTCCAAAAATCTAGATACAGATGTCGCGTGATTCGGGTTCCATAGAGCACCATTGACATTTTCCCTGCATTGTCCTAGATCCGGGTGTTCACTGTTTTTGACATGGACACCATAATCACAACATTTTGCAAATTTGGTCTCAGGGAAGAAACATGGACACCCGGATAAGGGGGAAATGAAAAGAACTGGATCAGGGCTGGCTCCAGATTTTTATGGGCCTCGGACGAAACACTCTCAGTGGGCCCCTTAAACACAGACCATGATTCATGAATATAATATATAAGCTGTGGGCTGTGTATAGAGGTTCCTGGGTGGGCTGTATATATAACATATATATAATATAGAGGCTGTTCAGGGCTGTATATATAATATGGAGACTATATAATAGAGGCTGCGGGCTGCACATATTATGTGGAGGCTGTGTTGGACTGTATATATTATTTGGAGGCTGTGCTGGGCTATATATATTATTTGGACGCTTTGTTGGGCTATTTATATTATTTGGAGGCTGTGCTGGGCTATATATATTATTTGGAGGCTTTTTTGGGCTATTTATATTATTTGGAGGGTGTGCTGGGCTGCATATATTATTTGGAGGCTGTGGCAGCCCAGCAGCAGACTATAAATAATATATATATAGTCCAGCACTGCCTCCATATTATAAATACAGCACATCACAGCCTCGAAATAATTTATATAGCCTAGCACAACCTCCCTATTATATATACAGGACAGCCTCCAAATAATATATATAGCCCAGGACAGCCTCCACATTATACATACAGCACAGCAGCAGCCTCCATATAGCCCAGCACAGCCTTCAGAGATATATATTTCAACCTTTTGCACATTTCAGGCTTCAAACATAAAGATATAAATTCTAATTTTTTGTGAAGAATCAACAACAAGTGGGACACAATCGTGAGGTGGAACCAAATTTATTGCATATTTTAAACTCTTTTCACAAATAAAAAACTGAAAAGTGCAATATTATTCGGCCCCTTTACTTTCAGTGCAGCAAACTCCCTCCAGAAGTTCAGTGCGGATCTCTGAATGATCCAATGTTGTCCTAAATGACTGGTAATGATAAATAGAATCCACCTGTGTGTAATCAAGTCTCCATATAAATGCATCTGCTCTGTGATAGACTCAGGGGTCTGTTTCTAGTGCAGAGAGCATCATGAAGACCAAGGAACACACCAGGCAGGTCAGAGATACTGTTGTGGTGAAGTTTAAAGCCGGATTTGGATACAAAAAGATTTCCCAAGTGTTAAACATCTCAAGGAGCCGCTGTGCAAGCGATCATATTGTAATGGGAGGAGGATCAGACCACTGCAAATCTACCAAGACCCGACCGTCCCTCTAAACTTTCATCTGGAACAAGGAGAAGACTGATCAGAGATGAGGCCAGAAGACCCATGATCCCTCCGGATGATCTGCAGAGATCTACAGCTGAGGTGGGAGAGTCTGTCCATAGGACAACAATCAGTCGTACACTGCACAAATCTGGCCTTTATGGAAGAGGCAAGAAGAAGCCATTTCTCAAAGATATCCATAAACAGTCTGGTATGAAGTTTACCACAAGCCGCCTGGGAGACCCCAAACATGTGGAATAAGGGGCTCTGCTCAGAGGAAACCAAAATCACACTATGGCCACAATGCAAAACAATATGTTTGGTGTAAAAGCAACAAAGCTCATCACCCTGAAAACACCATCCCCACTGTCACACATGGTGGAGGCCTGAAAACACCATCCCCACTGTCACACATGGTGGAGGCCTGAAAACACCCTCTCCACTGTCACACATGGTGGTGGCCTCAGAACACCATCCCCACTGTCACACATGGTGGAGGCAGCATCATGGCTTGGGCTTTTCTTCAGAAGGGACAGGGAAGATGGTTAATATTGATGGGAAGATGGACGGAGCCAAATACAGGACCATTCTGGAAGAAAACCTGCTGGAGTCTGCAAAAGACCCGAGACTGGGACGGAGATTTATCTTCCAACAAGACAATGATCCCAAACATAAAGCAAAATCTACAATGGAAAGGTTCGAAAATCACCTTCTCCAGGTGTTAGAATGGACAAGTCACATCCAGACCTGAATCCAATGGAGAATCTGTGGAAAGAGCTGAAAACTGCTGATCACAAACGCCTCAATCCAACCTCACTGAGCTCCAGCTGTTCTGCAAGGAAGAATGAGACAAACCCCAAGAGATCACAGCACAAGGGGGCGCTACAGAGGATTAACTCAAGGGGATGAATAATATTACACGCTGCACTTTACAGTTATTTATTTGTTAACAAAGTTTAAAATCTCCAATAAATTTGGTTCCCCCTCACGATTGTGTCCCACTTGTTGTTGATTCTTCACAAAAAAATGAGAATTTATATCTTTATGTTTGAAGCCTGAAATGTGGCAAAAGGTTGAAAAGTTCAAGGGGCCGAATACTTTCACAAGGCATTGTATATATACATATACAGTTGTGGCCAAAAGTATTGACACCCCTGCAATTCTGTCAGATAATACTCAGCTTCTTCCTGAAAATGATTGCAATCACAAATTCTTTGCTATTATTATCTTCATTTAATTTGTCTTCAATGAAAAAACACAAAAAGAATTGTCCTAAAGCCAAATTGGATCTAATTCCACCAAACATAAAAAAGGGGGTGGACAAAAGTATTGACACTGTTAGAAAAATCATGTGATGCTTCTCTAATTTGTGTAATTAACAGCAACTGTAACTTACCTGTGGCACCGAACAGGTGTTGGCAATAACTAAATCACACTTGCAGCCAGTTGACATGGATTAAAGTTGACTCAACCTCTGTCCTGTGTCCTTGTGTGTACCACATTGAGCATGGAGAAAAGAAAGAAGACCAAAGAACTGTCTGAGGACTGGAGAAACCAAATTGTGAGGAAGCATGAGCAATCTCAAGGCTACAAGTCCATCTCCAAAGACCTGAATATTCCTGTGTCTACCGTGCGCAGTGTCATCAAGAAGTGTAAAGCCCATGGCACTGTGGCTAACCTCCCTAGATGTGGACGGAAAAGAAAAATTGATGAGAGATTTCAACGCAAGATTGTGCGGATGGTGGATAAAGAACCTCAACTAACATCCAAACAAGTTCAAGCTGCCCTGCAGTCCGAGGGTACAACAGTGTCAACCCGTACTATCCGTCAGCGT
The DNA here is from genome assembly GCA_033576535.1 of Allobates femoralis. Taxonomy (NCBI): domain Eukaryota; kingdom Metazoa; phylum Chordata; class Amphibia; order Anura; family Aromobatidae; genus Allobates; species Allobates femoralis. The sequence continues at coordinate 9,127,126 of JARQOC010000011.1, forward strand.
CTGAATGAAAAGGGCCTGTATGGTAGGAGACCCAGGAAGACCCCACTTCTTACCCCGAGACATAAAAAAGCCAGGCTGGAGTTTGCCAAAACTTACCTGAGAAAGCCTACAACGTTTTGGAAGAATGTTCTCTGGTCAGATGAGACAAAAGTAGAGCAAAGGGCAAAGGCATCAACATAGAGTTTACAGGAGAAAAAAAGAGGCACTCAAAGAAAAGAACACGCTCCCTACAGTCAGACATGGCGGAGGCTCCCTGATGTTTTGGGGTTGCTTTGCTGCCTCTGGCACTGGACTGCTTGACCGTGTGCATGGCATTATGAAGTCTGAAGACTACCAACACATTGTGCAGCATAATGTAGGGCCCAGTGTGAGAAAGCTGGGTCTCCCTCAGAGGTCATGGGTCTTCCAGCAGGACAATGACCCAAAACACACTTCAAAAAGCTCTAGAAAATGGTGTGAGAGAAAGCACTGGAGACTTCTAAGGTGGCAGCAATGAGTCCAGACCTGAATCCCATAGATCACCTGTGGAGAGATCTAACAATGGCAGTTTGGAGAAGGCACCCTTCACATATCAGGGACCTGGAGCAGTTTGCCAAAGAAGAATGGTGTAAAATTCCAGCAGAGCATTGTAAGAAACTCATTGATGGTTACCGGAAGCGGTTGATCGCAGTTATTTTGGCTAAAGGTTGTGCAACCAAGTATTAGGCTGAGGGTGCCAATACTTTTGTCCGACCCATTTTTGGAGTTTTGTGTGAAATGATCGATGTTTTGCTTCATTCTCTTTTGTGTTTTTTCATTGAAGACAAATTTAATGAAGATAATAATAGCAAAGAATTTGTGATTGCAATCATTGTCAGGAAGAAACTGAGGATTATCTGACAGAATTGCAGGGGTGTCAATACTTTTTGTATGTATAGCCCAGCACAGCCATCATATTATACATACAGCACAGCAGCAGCCTCAATGTACCCCAGCACAGACTTCAGATAGATTATATATATATATATAGCCCAGCAGCAGCTTCCATATACTTCAGCACAGTCTCCATGGATGCATCTGCAAGTGCCAGTAACCCTACAGAAAGTCAATGGGGTCGAAAGCTGATTCAGGTGCACCCAATTTCAGCTGCATTAACACAGATTCCAAAAACCGGTAGGGTGAAACCAACCTTAAGGCCACTTTACACACACAGATAATTGTGCAGATATTGTTGGCAGATCTCTGGTTGCAGTGAAATCATGGACACATTGTTACATTTGTACACAGCCACAAAATGGAACAATGTGTCCATGATTTCACTGCAACCAGAGATCTGTTCAGAAGTTGGACACAGAAGTTGGTGCGTGTAAAGTGGCCTTCACTGTCAGAAGAATTCAGTTTTGTGACAAATCTGCACTAAAATGCATCAAAAAAACGCAATAAAGAATGCAGTGTGTGCACAGGGCTGAAAGGACCTGAATCATCAGTTGTGGAGCAGAAATGATTGAATTTAACTATGTTTTTGGACAATAAACTGCACAAGAAAATTCCAACTTTTGCTGTTTTTTTACACCAGTCCCGGCCAATTCCAACAACTTTCTGAAACGTGATTATGATCTCTGCCGGGGACAAGTATAACAAGTCATCATTAAACTATGGGGAATAAAAAAAATTACAAAGAAAATTAATTTTGTAAATATTTTTTTTTTAAATGACCAATTCTGTAGACCAGAAAAAAAGCTGCTACAAATAAAAGGTTACAAGTAATAAAAACCTTCCTAACAATCAGAACATGAACAGTGACCAGTGTAAGAATAAAAACCAACTGCAGAATTGATGGTTTTTGGTGAAATCACATTTAAAAGATAGAAGGAGCCGCGAAATAAAAGTACAAAAATCATCATAAATAAACCCGACCCCTGCGGTGACCGCACAGTGAGGAAAGGTCTGCTCCTCGGTGATCAGAACTTACCGTAAAGTCTTAAGTTTTCGGTATCAGATGTAAATTTCACCCGCTTTTGTCCCCCCCTCGTGTGAACTATGACTAGAGGATGAGAAGACGCGATGTGCTGCAGAAGAGGAGGAAAGACACAGAGAAGAGGGTAGAAGAGAAGCAGATGTAGCAGAGCCGCCGGTCAGTGACACTCAGCTCCCCCCCCAGTCTCTGGGGCTGCACTCACCGTCCCCCGGTCTCCTCTCACCCTGCGGTCTCTGGAGCTGCACTCACCGTCCCCCGCTCTCCTCTCACTCTGTGGTCTCTGGTGCTGCACTCACCGTCCCCCGGTCTCCTCTCACCCTGCGGTCTCTGGTGCTGCACTCACCGACCCCCGGTCTCCTCTCACCCTGCAGTCTCTGGTGCTGCACTCACCGTCCCCCGCTCTCCTCTCACCCTGCGGTCTCTGGTGCTGCACTCACCGTCCCCCGCTCTCCTCTCACCCTGAGGTCTCTGGAGCTGCACTCACCGTCCCCCGGTCTCCTCTCACCCTGCGGTCTCTGGTACTGCACTCACCGTCCCCCGGCTGGTCCTCGGTGTCCTCTCTCTTCTCTCCGGGCTCCTCTGTGCGGTTTGTCCTCTGACTGCAGGCGGAGCGGGGGCGTCCTGCGGTATCAGAGCCTGAAGCCTCCTCCCCTGAGAGAGGACAGGGACTGTGAGAAGAGGAAATCACACAGTCACAGCCAGCTGGGTATCTAATCCCACCCTCTGTGATACTCGACCGTGTGTATCTAAACCTACTCTGTCTGCTGAGCTGTGTATCTAATCCTATCCTGTGTGATACTGTCTGCTGAGCTGTGTATCTAATCCTATCCTGTGTGATACTGTCTGCTGAGCTGTGTATCTAATCCTATCCTGTGTGATACTGTCTGCTGAGCTGTGTATCTAATCCTATCCTGTGTGATACTGTCTGCTGAGCTGTGTATCTAATCCTATCCTGTGTGGTACTGTCTGCTGAGCTGTGTATCTAATCCTATCCTGTGTGATCCTGTCTGCTGAGCTGTGTATCTAATCCCATCTTGTGTGATACGGTCAGCTGAGCTGTGTATCTAATCTTATTCTGTGATACTGTCTGCATGGCTCATCAGACAGTATCACACAGGAGAGGATTAGATACACAGCTCAGCAGACAGTATCACACAGGATAGGATTAGATACACAGCTCAGCAGACAGTATCACACAGGAGAGGATTAGATACACAGCTCAGCAGACAGTATCACACATGCTAGGATTAGATACACAGCTCAGCAGACAGTATCACACAGGATAGGATTAGATACACAGCTCTGCAGACAGTATCACACAGGAGAGGATTAGATACACAGCTCAGCAGACAGTATCACACAGGATAGGATTAGATACACAGCTCAGCAGACAGTATCACACAGGATAGGATTAGATACACAGCTCAGCAGACAGTATCACACAGGATAGGATTAGATACACAGCTCTGCAGACAGTATCACACAGGAGAGGATTAGATACACAGCTCAGCAGACAGTATCACACAGGATAGGATTAGATACACAGCTCAGCAGACATTATCACACAGGAGAGGATTAGATACACAGCTCAGCAGACAGCATCACACAGGAGAGGATTAGATACACAGCTCAGCAGACAGTATCACACAGGATAGGATTAGATACACAGCTCAGCAGATAGTATCACACAGGCTAGGATTAGATACACAGCTCTGCAGACAGTATCACACAGGAGAGGATTAGATACACAGCTCAGCAGACAGTATCACACAGGCTAGGATTAGATACACAGCTCTGCAGACAGTATCACACAGGAGAGGATTAGATACACAGCTCAGCAGACAGTATCACACAGGATAGGATTAGATACACAGCTCAGCAGACAGTATCACACAGGAGAGGATTAGATACACAGCTCAGCAGACAGTATCACACATGCTAGGATTAGATACACAGCTCAGCAGACAGTATCACACAGGATAGGATTAGATACACAGCTCTGCAGACAGTATCACACAGGAGAGGATTAGATACACAGCTCAGCAGACAGTATCACACAGGATAGGATTAGATACACAGCTCAGCAGACAGTATCACACAGGATAGGATTAGATACACAGCTCAGCAGACAGTATCACACAGGATAGGATTAGATACACAGCTCTGCAGACAGTATCACACAGGAGAGGATTAGATACACAGCTCAGCAGACAGTATCACACAGGAGTAGGATTAGATACACAGCTCAGCAGACATTATCACACAGGAGAGGATTAGATACACAGCTCAGCAGACAGCATCACACAGGAGAGGATTAGATACACAGCTCAGCAGACAGTATCACACAGGATAGGATTAGATACACAGCTCAGCAGACAGTATCACACAGGAGAGGATTAGATACACACCTCAGCAGACAGTATCACACAGGAGAGGATTAGATACACAGCTCAGCAGACAGTATCACACAGGATAGGATTAGATACACAGCTCAGCAGACAGTATCACACAGGCTAGGATTAGATACACAGCTCAGCAGACAGTATCACACAGGATAGGATTAGATACACAGCTCAGCAGACAGTATCACACAGGATAGGATTAGATACACAGCTCAGCAGACAGCATCACACAGGATTAGATACACTGTTAGACTTCCAGGCTGTACTCGGGTTGAGTCTTCACAGCTTTCTCCTCTTTATACACTACCTGTAATAATGAGTGATGTGCGGCTCCTCATCCTGGAGGATATGGGGGGATTCTTTGCAGCATCTCCTCGGCCGCCTGCATCCACCAGGTATCACAATGCTAATAGCAGCTCAGCCATGATCTGTGGATACATGGAGGACAGCGCCACCTAATGGCTGATCAATGACTCCTCAGACCCATTGTCCACTAAAAACTCAAGATTTTAGGAAATCCGACTGACATCCAATATGGCTGGAACTACAACTCCCATCAGAGTTATTCCTCCTCCTCACTCAGCGATACAAACAGAGCGGTTGCCGTGTGCAGGGTTTTCCCACTCTGGTCACATCAAGAACCAGAACTCCCAGCAATCAGCAGTGCTCCACCAGCCACTCCTGAACCAGACACATTGTATCACACGTAGTCCAGGGGGCGGAGCATGTGTCCTCATCACTCATGTCCTGCCCCGATGCTTCTCCACATTTATTTCACATCAGTTTTAGCGGTTTTGTGGTTGTTGCATCGGATTCATATAAAATTTAGCTACAAAGTATTATTCTTGTAATTATGTCATATACAGTAGTCCAAAAGTTTGGACACACCTTCTCATTCAAAGAGTTTCTTTATGTTCATGACTATGAATATTGTAGATTCACACTGAAGACATCAAAACTATGAATTATCACATGTGGAATTATATACTGAACAAAATAGTGTGAAACAACTGATAATATGTCTTATATTCTAGGTTCTTCCTTTTGCTGTGATTACTGCTTTGCACACTGTTGGCATTGTCTGGATGAGCTTCAAGAGGTAGTCACCAGGAATAGTCTTCACTTCACAGGGGCCCTGTCAGGGTTAATAAGTGGGATTTCTTGCCTTATAAATGGGGTTGGGACCATCAGTTGTGTTGTGCAGACGTCTGGTGGATACACAGCTGATCGTCCTACTGAATAGACTGTTAGAATTTGTATTATGGCAAGAAAAAAGCAGCTAAGTAAAGAAAAGCGAGTGGGCATCATTACTATAAGAAATGAAGGTCAGTCAGTCCAAAAAATTGGGAAAACTTTGAAAGTGTCCCCAAGTGCAGTTACAAAAACTATCAAGCGCTACAAAGAAACTGGCTCACATGAGGACCGTCCCAGGAAAGAAAGACCAAGAGTCACCTCTGCTGCAGAGGATAAGTTCATCCGAGTCACCAGCCTCAGAAATCACAGGTAACAGCAGCTCAGATTACAGACCAGGTCAATGCCACACAGAGGTCTAGCAGCAGACACATCTCTACAGCAACTGTTAAGAGGAGACTTTGTGCAGCAGGTCTTCATGGTAAAATAGCTGCTAGGAAACCACTGCTAAGGACAGGCAACAAGCAGAAGAGACTTGTTTGGGCTAAAGAACTCAAGGAATGGACATTAGATTAGTGGAAATCTGTGCTTTGGTCTGTTGAGTCCAAATTTGAGATCTTGAGGTGAACGGATGACTCTACATGTCTGGTTCCCACCGTGAAGCATGGAGGAGGAGGTGTGATGGTGTGGGGGTGTGGAGTAGGAGGTGTGATGGTGTGGGGGTGTGGAGGAGGAGGTGTGATGGTGTGGGGGGGGCTTTGCTGGTGACCCCGTTGGGGAGTTATTCAAAATTGAAGGCACACTGAACCAGCATGGCTACCACAGCATCTTGCAGCGGCATGCTATTCCATCCGGTTTGCATTTAGTTGGACAATCATTTATTTTTCCAACAGGACAATGACCCCAAACACACCTCCAGGTTGTGTAAGGGCTATGTGACCAAGAAGGAGAGTGATGGTGATGGGGTGCTACGCCAGATGACCTTGGCCTCCACAGTCACCAGACCTGAACCCAATCGAGATGGTTTGGGGTGAGCTGGACCGCAGAGTGAAGGCAAAAGGGCCAACAAGAGCTAAGCATCTCTGGGAACTCCTTCAAGACTGTTGGAAGACCATTTCCGGTGACTACCTCTTGAAGCTCATCCAGAGAATGCCAAGAGTGTGCAAAGCAGTAATCACAGCAAAAGGAAGAACCTAGAATATATGACATATTTTCAGCTGTTTCACACTTTTGTTCAGTATATAATTCCACATGTGATAATTCATAGTTTTGATGCCTTCAGTGTGAATCTACAATTTTCAGTCATGAAAATAAAGAAACACTTTGAATCAGAAGGTTTGTCCATGCTTTTGGTCTGTACTGTACATATATTATATATATATATATATATTTTATATATATATATATATATATTATACACACACACTAGATGGTGGCCCAATTCTAACATATCGGGTATTCTAGAATATGTATGTAGTTTATTTATGAAGATTTAAGAATAATGCAATGAATACACAGGATTTTCCAGGTAAAATATATACATTATCATTGAATGTTAGTTTGCGCTGTGAGTAGGGGTTAAATTCCGCGCAAATATCGCTGATGCGGCTTCATCCACTATATCTGCACGTGTGACACCTCACCAATGATCAGTAAGGCACCTTCACACTTGGCAACGCTCCAGTGATCCCGACAAACGATACGACCTGGTAGGGATCGCTGGAGCGTCGCTATGTGATCACTAGTGAGATGTCAAACAGTCAGATCTCACCAGCAATGCAGCAACGATACAGTGGTCGTTGGTACCCGGTCACTCATACCTGTAGTATTGAGGTCGTTGGTCGTTGTCCCCGTGAAACTCACCAATGCACGCTGCCCAGCGGGACCCCAATGATCGAAAAATGGTCCAGGCCATTCTGACACGATCGGCGATCTCCCAACGGGGGCCTGGTCGCTGCTGCATGTCACACTGAGCGAGCTCGCTAGTGCACTCATCTCCCGGCTGTGTCGCCGCTAATCTCTATGCCGCAGGAATGACCCGCAGCTACCTTCAGGAGATCAGTGGCTAGCACAATGGCGTGCGTGGTTCAAATCCCGCGTCAATTCGCAGCCGGACTGCGCCTGTCGCTGATTGGCAAGCCGTGACCAATTAGCAACGCGGGATTTCCGTTACAGACAGAATTAGTCGATTATATAGTAGATACTGAGAGGATCATTAAAATCCACAAATTGCACATTTGGAGCGCTGCCTGCTGCTTTATGGTTTATATATGTTTTTATTATTATTTTTCATAAAATAACAGGATCAATTCCAGATTTAGGAAAGAAAAAAAATAATAATAATAATAAAAATATTTAGATAATTTTATTTTTTTTTTATTTTTATTTTCTTTGATATTAACAGTCCAAAGAATTAACAAAAAAAAGCCAAAAATAACCACAAACGAGCGTCTGGTGTAAGAAAGCTTCGTCTCTTTAATTCTACAGCGTCACACACAATAATACGGGTCATATAAATAATCGGACGCTGCGGTCACCGATGCAGTAAGGCTCAAATCACAGGAGAAAAACGGAAGCGGATCCCGCTGAAATGTCCGGATCACGACCTGAGCTTCACACGGAATAAGCCGCCATTGTGGGGGGGGGAGGGGAAATCTGCAGCCGCCTCATTATCCGGCTTCTCTGCTATAAACACCGCAGCACAAGTAGAAAAGTATCAAAGTGCCGCCATATACAATTGAGGGTGCACTATGTGGCGCTTTTTTTTTTTTTTGCATTTATCTTCCTGAAAATGCAACGTCTGTTATATTAAAGCATGAGGATTCCAATAAAAATAACATTTCCCGCCTCCCCCTCCCCCGCTTCTTGCTGATTTGTATTTGCGAGATGCATAGATTTACACATTATACATAACTATTATTTATATCTTTTTTTTTTTTTTTCTGCGCCAAGCTTTACGAATGCAAAAGCAACAATGTGAACAGCCCTTACGTGTAAAAAAACAAAAATAATAATTCAGCCTCATTTTTCTGGACACAATTTGGGTAGAAGCAAATTAAAAAAAAGTTGCATTTTCCATATTAATCCAGTTACAAGAAGGAGAAGTTAGGAAATGAGAAATGTAACGAGACGGGGCCCGGGTGGTGCCGTCCTGATGAGAATATTTGTATCATTTTTATATAATTTATTTGGGAGGTGCAGAATCTCGTATAGCGGCGCCCCCCTACAGGGAGGCAGAGCGCCGTCCTCCGCCATCCCTCACTTTTGTTCAGTAGTGGATTCCGTTAATATTAGAATTTCTTATCATCGTTGTCTTCTGCCCTCTAAACCCCCCCAAAAAAAGTGCGACAGACGAACGCGGGGGCCGCATGTGTCCCTCTCCGCACACGTACGGAGATGTCCGAATGATGTCAAAAAAGCGTCCACACCTATGAAACGTGTACAGAACAGAACTGGGAGCCCCGGCCTCCGGCCAGCAGGGGGCGTTGGCGCGGGACGGACGGACGGACGCACGAGGATCCGGCGCCTCTAACGGTCGGGTCTCTGCACACAGAAAACTTTCGCCTTGTGATCCCCGGAGGCTGTGACCACAATGGAAGCGTCTCTGAAACACAAGATGATAAAAGAGATACAACGTCACGAGAAAATGTTACCAAAGCGATGGGTTAATATAAACTATTTACAGCAAGCTGTAAAGCAATACATTATTTGCAGCAGGCTGTAAAGCAAGCCTCTTAGTTTGTTTTTTTTTTTTTTGCAGCATTTATACTTTTTTACCCCCCCGACTGTATATAATAACAGACTGATGACAGTGGGGTCCAGGACTAATACTCACTTGTTTAGTGCAAAGTCCAGGATCTCGGCGGTGTGGCCGCAGTATTCGCTGATCATTTTTCCAGATCGGGAGTCCCACAGTCTGACGGCCCCGTCCAAGCTGCAGGTGTAGACCACGGGGGAGTTATTCTCCCAGAGGAGCTGGACGATGCCGGACTAGAGAGAGAGGGACAGAGGGGTTACACCTCAATACCATGATCCTGCACCCAAACACTGCTGATTATGGACATAGAAGCGAGGCAGCTTCACCGTCAAGAGGTCTGACATATGGGCTGATAATGCACTGGAGGAAGCGATTATATAACATAATAATCAGCTTCTCTGATACACAGCACTAAATTCTCTGCACAGATAGTAAACAATGTTCTGTGCCACCACTGGGGGGAGCTCAGGAGCACACATGATTCATTAAGTAGGACCTGTCACACCCCCATGCTGCATGACAACCTATATGCAGCACTAAATGCAGCAAGTCTGCAGCATTCAGGGAAGGGGTCCTTCATATGTCTGTGTGCTGTGTACCCCGAGATATAGGCTTAGAAAAACTTACAGTTAGAAGCCATGGACGCAGTCCCTGTGGCTGGAGTGAACTCGATTGACTGGGGGGCCATTCCCTCCCCCTCTGCCTGTCTGTCGCCTCCTGCTGTGCCGTTTATGCTTTGTTCAGATACCAGGGCAGGAATCTGGAGCTGACATCAGGACAATTGATTTGCATCCGCTCTCAGTGATGGAGAGCAGGAGAGGAGGAGGGCAGAGCCTGCACAGCAGAAGCAGCACAAAGAGGCAGAGGGGTAGGGAATGGCCCCAGTCAATCAAGCTCACTCCAGCCACAGGGACTACCTCCATGGCTTCTAACTAATTTTTCTAAGCCATTATCTCGGGGTACACAGCACACAGACACATGGGTGACCCCTTCCCTGAATGCAGCAGACATACTGCATTCAGGTTGCCATGCAGCAAGGGGATGACAGGTCCTCTTTAAATGTAATATTGTATGCTACCACTGGGGGGAGCTCAGGAGCATACAAAAATCATTAAATGTAAATGTTCTGTGCCACCACTAGGGGAGCTCAGGAGCACACAGGTCTCATTAAATGTAATGTTCTGTGTCACCACTGGGGGAGCACACATGACTGATCACACAGAATGCACTGATCTCCCTCTAGTGGTCACTTTTATTTATGCGCAGGATGCCAGAAAAAAAGAGGGTCTAAATTCTAAAAACAAACAACAGTAAATTTTGAATCCAAGATAAAATGGTGCTAAAAGACGGAAAATAAAATCCCGTTAACTTCTATCATACAGCCCAAATGAACATTTACAGTGATACAGTTCATGAGAATTCAGAAAATGCAGAATAATGCCGCCACTCACTTCATGTTGACACCGATGTCGTAGAGTCTGAGTGGAAACGTCATAAATTGCCAGCGTCCCATCCAGGTAACCGACCGCGACCAGAGGCAGACTGCAAAGACATGATTAATGAATCTCTATCTCCATACACACCGCGGCACAAGACAAGAGGAGCCGACACAAGTGAAGAAATCATGGGGACTGGAAAATATTGTTCCCATCGCTAATACTATAAATGCTGAAGAGCCAGCAATGTCACAGGTGTACAATGAAGTCCAGCCAAGATGGGAACTATGGGGGGGGAAAACTCTTCAGCAGAACCTGCTCTCCCTTTTAATAGACCCTACACTACCCTACAGCAGGACTCCCCCCTCTACCCTTCGCCGGCAGGACTCCCCCCCCCTCTACCCCTTCTCCGGCAGGACTCCCCCCCCTCTACCCCTTCTCCGGCAGGACTCCCCCCCCCTCTACCCCTTCTCCGGCAGGACTCCCCCCTCTACCCCTTCTCCGGCAGGACTCCCCCCTCTACCCTTCGCCGGCAGGGCCCTCAGCTTCTTTGACAACCCATTGCGGTATGACTGGTGAGGTGAACGATGGAAGTTGCTGCACGATTTGCTCCATTATTTATGACATTTAAATGCAGCTCTTAGTAATTGATGTTGGGAAATAAAAGGCCAAACAGCAGTGATCGGAGCAGTTACAGGCAGACGCCAGATCCACACTCTCGGACCTGGCGTGCGCCGTGCATATCAGGAAGGGGTTACTTTAGGCGTATGTCACTTACGCACTGCAGAATCCCACCGACTCCACAGAGTTGGTCTCCGCTTCCCCTTCCTCCCGTTTGGAGGCTTTGGATACGTTACTCTCTGTCCGGAAAACTCCGACAACCTGAAAACATGGAGACACAGATGATTTTCTTCCGTGGATCACAAGTGGCCGACAAGTAGAGACCAGTGGGGATCCAAAACACAGTGCAACAGGATCAGTGAGGGGAGGTTCAAGACTTTTTTTTCTACTAACTTTAAAATAATCTCTGCAGTGGACGACCCCTTTAAATACACTAATATCAGTAGGACGATGATAAATCCTCACCTTCCCGGTGGCCGTGTTCACCATTTTTGTGTCGCAATCTACAGAGCCGCTGAGGATCAGGCTGCCGTCGGCATTAGAGGACACACAGGTCAGGGGTGCGGTGTGGGCATCAGCGCCTGGAACACAAATAATGGAGAAAAGTCATGATCAGAAAACAGAAGAGGAGGCAGCCGAGTGTCACTACCAAAAACAAAACAGAAATACAGTAATGCACGAAGCTGTAGATGTAGGGAGAAAACATCAAGAGTTCCCTTTTAACATTGCACTTCATAGATCATCCACTAGGAGCGCCCCAGAGCAAAGACATATCCCATGCATTCACCTTTCAGGACGTGCAGCGTGTTCCCCTGCTTCAGGTCCCAAATCCGGACACTGCCATCTTCATACCCAACAACAGCCTTCTTACCTTTACCAAAAATCAACAAAGAAGTTTACTATTTTATATTTGAAGATAAAACTAAAATCAAACTGAACATTATTGTATTGTTTACTATAAAAAATGACAGAAATCTTAAAAAATTAATCAGCATCCAAAAACTGAAAGAAACCTGACCGTCTGGTAAGAACTGTCCACAGGTGGCCGGGCAGCTCGGTCCTTGGAAAGTTTTACATTCTCCACTGGGAATCTTCCACATCCAAGTATTACCGTCCGCTGTACCACAAAGTAACACGTGGGAGCAAGGATGCCACTCCAACCACTGCAGAGAAACAAGCCAAGAGGGGCAACTGCTATAATACTGCCCCTATATACAAGAATATAACTACTATAATACTGCCCCTATGTACAAGAATATAACTACTATAATACTGCTCCTATATACAAGAATATAACTACTATAATACTGCTCCTATATACAAGAATATAACTACTATAATACTGCTCCTATGTACAAGAATATAACTACTATAATACTGCCCCTATGTACAAGAATATAACTACTATAATACTGCTCCTATGTACAAGAATATAACTACTATAATACTGCTCCTATATACAAGGATATAACTACTATAATACTCCTCCTATATACAAGAATATAACTACTATAATACAGCTCCTATATACAAGGATATAACTACTATAATACTACCCCTATACACAAGAATATAACTACTATAATACTGCTCCTATGTACAAGAATATAACTACTATAATACAGCTCCTATATACAAGGATATAACTACTATAATACTCCTCCTATATACAAGAATATAACTACTATAATACTGCCCCCATATACAAGAATATAACTACTATAATACTGCTCCTATGTACAAGAATATAACTACTATAATACTGCTCCTATATACAAGAATATAACTACTATAATACTGACCCTATGTACAAGAATATAACTACTATAATACTGCTCCTATATACAAGAATATAACTACTATAATACTGCTCCTATATACAAGAATATAACTACTATAATACTGCTCCTATGTACAAGAATATAACTACTATAATACTGCTCCTATGTACAAGAATATAACTACTATAATACTGCTCCTATATACAAGAATATAACTACTATAACACTACTCCTATGTACAAGAATATAACTACTATAATACTGCTCCTATGTACAAGACTATAACTACTATAACACTGCTCCTATATACAAGAATATAACTACTATAATACTGCTCCTATATACAAGAATATAACTACTATAATACTGCTCCTATATACAAGAATATAACTACTATAATACTGCTCCTATATACAAGAATATAACTACTATAATACTGACCCTATGTACAAGAATATAACTACTATAATACTGCTCCTATATACAAGAATATAACTACTATAATACTGCCCTATATTCAAGAATATAACTACTATAATACTGCCCCTATATTCAAGAACATAACTACTATAATACTGCCCCTATATACAAGAATATAACTACTATAATACTGCTCCTATGTACAAGAATATAACTACTATAATACTGCTCCTATATACAAGAATATAACTACTATAATACTGACCTATGTACAAGAATATAACTACTATAATACTGCTCCTATATACAAGAATATAACTACTATAATACTGCTCCTATATACAAGAATATAACTACTATAATACTGCTCCTATGTACAAGAATATAACTACTATAATACTGCTCCTATATACAAGAATATAACTACTATAATACTACTCCTATGTACAAGAATATAACTACTATAATACTGCTCCTATGTACAAGACTATAACTACTATAAACTGCTCCTATATACAAGAATATAACTACTATAATACTGCTCCTATATACAAGAATATAACTACTATAATACTGCTCCTATATACAAGAATATAACTACTATAATACTGACCCTATTACAAGAATATAACTACTATAATACTGCTCCTATATACAAGAATATAACTACTATAATACTGCCCCTATATTCAAGAATATAACTACTATAATACTGCCCCTATATTCAAGAACATAACTACTATAATACAGCCTGTTACCTCGAGGTCAGCCACTTCAAACGACCATATCTCTTCGTGTCCTCCACCTTCCAAACCTTGATGAGACCGCTCATGTCTCCTGTTGCCACCATGGTGGAGTCGTGGCTGAACGCGGCGCAGGTGACTGAGTCCTTGTGACCTGGAATAGTTGATGATGACAGCTCAGGATTCAGTAATGGCTGAGATAATGTTACAGATTTTTATGAAGATTCTGGACAGATCTGAGTGAGTTACTCATGTTCTTGGTTCGCTGACCATTCTGACATCAAGCGGTTAGCTGTAGTTCTACACTGTACGTGACATTATACACTCACTCACCGTGCACTCGAACAGCGTCTCCCCGTCACTGATCCTCCACACACACGCCTTGTCGTCCTCTCCTCCAGTCACTGCCAGATTATTCTCCTTGGGGTCCAGACTGACGCAGAATACAGAAGCTAAAAAGGAAAAAAGAAAATAAAGAGCAAAGATAAAAAAAGCAGTCACTGCAAAGCTGAATCCTGGAGGCTCCGATAGCAAAACATTGGCTGAATAGCTGCACAGACTCACTGTAACACATATTAGAACATTATGTTGCTACTGGATACAATTTGTAGCAAACTGAACTGCCAACAGAATGTTCAAGATTACACTCATTGACAGCAAGCAGAGATGATGACAATAAACTAGAAGAATGTATTAGTGAGGCACCTGAGTGGTTGGAGTAGGTCAGCTCGCTGTCGTCATGAGGTTCGGTTCCTTCCTCCACTCCCTCATCTTCCGTCTCCCATTCCTCCTCCCCCATTTCTCCATCTTCGGGTTCATCAGCAAAGTCCACGTCCTCCATGTCACTGGCCAGGTCATCTGAGGATCAGACAGGAAGAAATCACGACCTAAGGACAAGCTGCAACCTAAACCTAGGGCGTCCGCTCAACTATAAGGGAGCAGAGACGACCCGGCATCAACGGCCTGCAGTGGGCTGCCTTTTTTAAGGGTTTTTCTTTCTTCCTTAGGCAATGTATGAGGTCAGTTTACTTTAGTTTTGAAAAAGAAACTGCAAGTCTGAGGAGTTTGGATGACTTCCCCTCCAAATACTGTAAAGACACCATCTGTATTTAGTGGCTCCTGATGGAATATGCTCCAAACTAGGCACTGTTATGTCCTACTTCAGTGATTTTTGTCAATGTTTGGTGTCTTGCCCACCAAACAAACATATGGTCAGACATATGGTTAGGACTCGTAAGCGTGAGGGCCCTTGGCGTGGGTTACGAGCTTACGTATTTGGCCAAATATCCATTTAGTTGGGTGTGACCAACAGGCTGTGCTCTGACACTTTGCTTCACTAAGGGCGGCTTCACACTGCGGCGTGATCCGGTCCGGGTCTGTCCGGGAGGACCCTGACAGCCGCGGACCGGATCAGCACACAGGACTGGGGGGCTATTATGCCCTCCGGTCCTGTGTGCAGCGCACGCAGTTCCCGCTGCTGATAAGTCAGGACCGCTGGTGCCGCGGTCCTGACCTATCAGCGGCTGCAGCTGCGTGCGCTGCACACAGGACCGGAGGGCATAATAGCCCCCCAGTCCTGTGTGCTGATCCGGTTCGCGGCTGTCAGGGTCCTCCCGGACAGACCCGGACCGGATCACGCCGCAGTGTGAAGCGGCCCTTAGACCTGTGTGGCTGACATCCTGTTGGTAACCTTGTGTCCATGAATGCCACCAGTCTCCTCCTTGTCAGCAAGGCTGGACGCAGGCGCCACAGCTGCCCCTATGCTTGGGTTGCAGGGGATTGAGCACCGGCGTTCTTACACTTGTGTTGCCCATCAGTGGAGCTGGCAGCCCTCTGCTAGGTGCAATGGATATTTTGCCTGGCTAAATTTCGGTGAGTTTTTTTTCTCCAAATTAGGCACTGTCCAATCAAAAAGCTTCATAAAGATGCCAACAAAAACTCTTCCAACACCCTCCTGACATAGAACTAAAAAATTCTGCAAAATAGGAGCGTTTCACGAAGAGACTGTGCTTAGAAACTCCCGGGAGGGGGAGGAATTATCATGGCGGAGAAGGTGCCCATAATCATCATGGCTGTCTGATCCTATAACCTCCATAGACAAACTAAAGCCAAAAAAAACTTCTTTATTCCTCAACAACCAAAATGTTTCTGTGCAAAGAGAACGGATTATTTTTTTTTTTTTAATTGAACATTAATACTTTACATTTTTTTCAATTGTTGGGATATGTTTTTATTAATGGCACCTTCCCTTGTACAGGAATATTCTCATTCACTGACAGCAATCAGAGTCCAAACTTGTTATTTTTTTCTGCATTATTTATGGGATTTGGAGTTGCAATGACCGGGAAAAAACAAACAAAAACACAATAATGTTTCTTATTATCCCTTATGGCTTTTATCGTCCGTATTAACCATTTCATATTTGGATAGTTCAGACTTTTTGGACTTCTGGGATTAGTTTTGCTTTTTTTTTTAATAATGAAAAAGACAAAACTTTGAGTTTTTTTTTGTACTTTTCATTTCTCTAGAGAACCTGATATAAAAGCTGGAATGGGCGCCCCGACGTGGTCGCAACGTATAGACGCATACACTAGAGACTCACGCCCGCAGTTACGGTACATGGTTTTACAGTGGGGATCTGAGCTCGCTGTGATTAAGGCTGTCAGGGGCAGGTGCTGGTGATAGGACACAACCCAAGACCTCCATACACCAGCACAGCTGCAGGAGGGGCCACAGTCAGTAATGGGGGGTCTACCACACCAATACACAGGGGCCCCCGACCACCTACCTGGATCTGGGTCTCCTTCATTCAACTCCAGGACCTCAATAATCTCTTCGTCATCATGGAAATCCACAGCGGCGGCGGCGGCCCCCACCTCGGGCTCTGGACTGGGCGGCCCGGCCCCTCCTCCATCACCGGCGCCCGCTCCTTCCATCGCCCTCCGATCACCGGGACACAGGGTGGCAGCTGCTGCTAACGACAAAGAATGAGAGTAACGCGGACTGACACAGAGGTGCAGAACATCAGCAGTGGAAGGAAGACGCCCGCAGACTAAAGGCCCCGTTACACAGTGCGAGATCGTGAACGATATCGCTCAAACGTCACGGGTTTGGAGGCGTTCATACGACATCGTTAAGACGTTGTTGTGTGTGACACCGAGATTCACTTACAATAAATCGTTGGATCGTTGATCACAGATTTGAGAACATGTTCTAAGATCAGACGATCGTCGTTCAGCCGACCTGCTGCATCGTTCAGTGTGACACCGCGATAATGACTTCCCCTATTCACATTAGTGAACAAGTATCGGTCGCTGGGTTGTGTGAACTATAGCTGCTCGCTACATCGCTGGTGCGTCGTCTGCGATATCTACACGTGTGACATCTCACCAATCATCTCCTGACGACCCCACGCCAACGAGATTGTTAGTGATATAGTTTCAACATTGAAGCGTGTAACGGTACCTTAACAAAGAGGTGCAGAAGCTCAGCAGTGGTGGGGACAGCCGCCCGCGGACTGACACAGAGGTGCAGAACCTCAGCAGTGGAAGGAACAGCCACCGGGAGAATCAGAGGTGCACAAGCTTAGTCCACGGACGGCATTTCCACTGTTAACACAAGAGGTGCAGAACCTCAGCAGTGGACAGAAAAGATGCCTGCAGACTGACACAGAGGTGCAGAACCTCAACAGCAGAAGGAAAAGATGCCCGCCGACTAACATAAGAGGTGCAGAAGCTCAGCAGTGGTGGGAACAGACGCCCACAGACTGACACAAAGGTACAGAAGCTCAGCAGTGGTAGGAAAAGATGCCCACGGACTGACACAAAGGTGCAGAAGCTCAGCAGTGGTAGGAAAAGATGCCCGCGGACTGACACAGAGGTGCAGAACCTCAGCAGTGGTAGGAAAAGATGCCCGCGGACTGACACAGAGGTGCAGAACCTCAGCAGTGGTAGGAAAAGATGCCCGGGGACTGACAGAGGTACAGAACCTCAGCAGTGGTGGGAACAGACACCCGCACTGACACAGAGGTGCAGAACCTCAGCAGTGGTGGGAACAAACGCCCGCAGACTGACACAGAGGTGCAGAACCTCAGCAGTGGTGGGAACAGACGCCCGGACTGACACAGAGGCGCAGAACCTCAGCAGTGGTGGGAACAAACGCCCGCAGACTGACACAGAGGTACAGAACCTCAGCAGTGGTGGGAACAGACGCCCGGACTGACACAGAGGTACAGAACCTCAGTTCAGCTGAAGGCGTGGGCGTTGTCACATTCAGAGTGGGGAACCTCAGACTTCTCACAGCTGAGGGCTCGTTACAATGTATCAGATGCTCCTGGAGTCTGAACACAACTGTACCGGACCCTCAGCTGTGAGAAGTTACATTGATGTTCCTACTCACTGACAGCAAGCAGAGTCTGCACAAGAGAAGTGTCAGAGCTCAGTCACGTGATTACTGGGGTCACGTGGTGAGGGCAGCTCTGACCCCTCATGTTACCCCTCCAGGCTGTTAACCCCTCCACCCCCACGTATCTCCCGTAGTAACAGAGTCCAGGCCTATTCCAGGGCCGCCCGGGGTGAGTGAAGCCTCAGGCACTTACAGTGGCTCCTCCTCAGTGTGCGGAGACCCCGGGACCGTCTCCGGCCTGCAGCCGCCAGACACACGTGGGCGCTCCTCCTCCTTCCAAGCGACTCCGCGCAACCTAACCTGATCCGTCAGCTGAGACGGGGGCGGGACTCCACATTGCCAATGAAGTCACAAGGTGCCATACCTCAACCAATCAGAAGCGTCCCAGGTCCTAGCACGTTAGAATGACTCCTCAGTTCATGCACATAAACAAGGTGCACTGCGCATGCGCACCGCGGGGCTTCTGGGAATTTTAGTTTTACTTTGACGTTCATCGCTGTGAGGGCGGAAATGAGTCGTAAATTATCCGCAGATCCCCATAACAGATTCACAGATCCCCCATAACACAAGATCCCCCATAACAGATTCACAGATCCCCCATAACACAAGATCCCCCATAACACAAGATCCCCATAACACAAGATCCCCATAACACAATTACAGATCCCCCATAACAAAAGATCCCCCATAACACAAGATCCCCCATAACACAAGATCCCCCATAACAGAGCGTCATCCACAGATCCCCCATAACAGAGCGTCATCCACAGATCCCCCATAACAGAGCGTCACTCACAGATCCCCCATAACAGAGCGTCCTCCACAGATCCCCATAACAGAGCGTCACCCACAGATCCCCCATAACAGAGCGTCACCCACAGATCCCCCATAACAGAGCGTCACCCACAGATCCCCCATAACAGAGCGTCACCCACAGATCCTCCATAACAGAGCGTCCTCCACAGATCCCCCATAACAGATCATCCACAGATCCCCCATAACAGAGCGTCACCCACAGATCCCCCATAACAGAGCGTCATCCACAGATCCCCCATAACAGAGCGTCATCCACAGATCCCCCATAACAGAGCGTCATCCACAGATCCCCCATAACAGAGCGTCACCCACAGATCCCCCATAACAGAGCGTCACCCACAGATCCCCCATAACAGAGCGTCATCCACAGATCCCCCATAACAGAGCGTCATCCACAGATCCCCCATAACAGAGCGTCACCCACAGATCCCCCATAACAGAGCGTCATCCACAGATCCCCCATAACAGAGCGTCATCCACCAGATCCCCCATAAACAGAGCGTCATCCACAGATCCCCCATAACAGAGCGTCATCCACAGATCCCCATAACAGAGCGTCATCCACAGATCCCCATAACAGAGCGTCATCCACAGATCCCCATAACAGAGCGTCACCCACAGATCCCCCATACAGAGCGTCACCACAGATCCCCCATAACAGAGCGTCACCACAGATCCCCCATAACAGATCACCACAAGATCCCCATAACAGAGCGTCATCCACAGATCCCCCATAACAGAGCGTCATCCACAGATCCCCCATAACAGAGCGTCATCCACAGATCCCCCATAACAGAGCGTTCATCCACAGATCCCCCATAACAGAGCGTCACCACGATCCCATAAGTCCCCAGATCCCCATAACAGAGCGTCATCCACAGATCCTCCATAACAGAGCGTCATCCACAGATCCCCATAACAGAGTCATCCACAGATCCCCCATAACAGAGCTCAGTCATAACAAGTCACCACGATCCCCCATAACAGAGCGTCACCACAGATCCCCCATAACAGAGCGTCACCACACGATCCCCATAACAGAGCGTCGATCCAACAGATCCCCCATAACAGAGCGTCATCCACAGATCCCCATAACAGAGCGTCATCCACAGATCCCCCATAACAGAGCGTCACCACAGATCCCCATACAACAGAACAGCGTCATCCACAGATCCCCCATAACAGAGCGTCACTCCCAACAGATCTCCCAGATCCTAACAGAGCGTCATCCACAGATCCCCCATAACAGAGCGTCATCCACAGATCCCCATAACGAGCGTCCCACAGATCCCCCATAACAGAGCGTCATCCACAGATCCCCCATAACAGAGCGTCATCCACAGATCCCCCATAACAGAGCGTCATCCACAGATCCCCCCATAACAGAGCGTAACAGAGGTCACCACAGATCCCCATAACAGAGCGTCACCCACAAAATTCCCCCCATAACAGAGCGTCATCCACAGATCCCCCATAACAGAGCGTCATCCACAGATCCCCATAACAGAGCGTCATCCACAGATCCCCATAACAGAGCGTCATCCACAGATCCCCCATAACAGAGCGTCATCCACAGATCCCCATAACAGAGCGTCATCACACAGATCCCCCATAACAGAGCCGTCCACCAACAGATCCCCCATAACAGAGCGTCATCCACAGATCCCCATAACAGAGCGTCACGATCCCATACAACGTCCCACAATCCCATAACAGAGCGTCTCCACAGATCCCCATAACAGAGCGTCACCACAGATCCCCATAACAGAGCGTCCACGTCCCATACAAGGATCCCCAATACCATACAGAGCGTCACCCACAGATCCCCCATAACAAGAGTCATCACCACAGATCCCCCATAACAGAGCGTCACTCCACAGATCCCCATAACAGAGCGTCATCCACAGATCCCCATAACAGAGCGTCATCCACAGATCCCCCATAACAGAGCGTCATCCACAGATCCCCATAACAGAGCGTCATCCACAGATCCCCATAACAGAGCGTCACCACAGATCCCCATAACAGAGCGTCACCCACAGATCCCCATAACAGAGCGTCACCCACAGATCCCCCATAACAGAGCGTCATCCACAGATCCCCATAACAGAGCGTCATCCACAGATCCCCCATAACAGAGCGTCACCACAGATCCCCCATAACAGAGCGTCACCACAGATCCCCATAACAGAGCGTCATCCACAGATCCCCCATAACAGAGCGTCATCCACAGATCCCCATAACAGAGCGTCACCCACAGATCCCCATAACAGAGCGTCATCCACAGATCCCCCATAACAGAGCGTCATCCACAGATCCCCCATAACAGAGCGTCATCCACAGATCCCCCATAACAGAGCGTCATCCACAGATCCCCCATAACAGAGCGTCACCACAGATCCTCTATAACAGAGCGTCCTCCACAGATCCTCCATAACAGAGTGTCACCCGCAGATCCCCCATAACAGAGCGTCATCCACAGATCCCCCATAACAGAGCGTCACCCACAGATCCCCATAACAGAGCGTCATCCACAGATCCCCCATAACAGAGCGTCATCCACAGATCCCCCATAACAGAGCGTCATCCACAGATCCCCCATAACAGAGCGTCCTCCACAGATCCCCCATAACAGAGCGTCCTCCACAGATCCCCCATAACAGAGCGTCACCCACAGATCCCCCATAACAGAGCGTCATCCACAGATCCCCCATAACAGAGCGTCATCCACAGATCCCCCATAACAGAGCGTCATCCACAGATCCCCCATAACAGAGCGTCATCCACAGATCCCCCATAACAGAGCGTCATCCACAGATCCCCCATAACAGAGCGTCCTCCACAGATCCCCCATAACAGAGCGTCCTCCACAGATCCCCCATAACAGAGCGTCACCCACAGATCCCCCATAACAGAGCGTAATCCACAGATCCCCCATAACAGAGCGTCATCCACAGATCCCCCATAACAGAGCGTCATCCACAGATCCCCCATAACAGAGCGTCACCCACAGATCCCCCATAACAGAGCGTCATCCACAGATCCCCCATAACAGATCGTCACCCACAGATCCCCCATAACAGAGCGACATCCACAGATCCTCTATAACAGAGCGTCCTCCACAGATCCTCCATAACAGAGGATCATCCACAGATCCCCCATAACAGAGCGTCATCCACAGATCCCCCATAACAGAGCGTCACCCACAGATCCCCCATAACAGAGCGTCACCCACAGATCCCCCATAACAGAGCGTCACCCACAGATCCCCCATAACAGAGCGTCATCCACAGATCCCCCATAACAGAGCGTCATCCACAGATCCCCCATAACAGAGCGTCATCCACAGATCCCCCATAACAGAGCGTCATCCACAGATCCCCCATAACAGAGCGTCACCCACAGATCCCCCATAACAGAGCGTCATCCACAGATCCTCTATAACAGAGCGTCCTCCATAGATCCTCCATAACAGAGCGTCATCCACAGATCCCCCATGACAGAGCGTCACCCACAGATCCTCCATAACAGAGCGTCACCCACAGATCCCCCATAACAGAGCGTCACCCACAGATCCCCCATAACAGAGCGTCACCCACAGATCCCCCATAACAGAGCGTCATCCACAGATCCCCCATAACAGAGCGTCATCCACAGATCCCCCATAACAGAGCGTCATCCACAGATCCCCCATAACAGAGCGTCACCCACAGATCCCCCATAACAGAGCGTCCTCCACAGATCCCCCATAACAGAGCGTCCTCCACAGATCCTCTATAACAGAGCGTCATGCACAGATCCTCTATAACAGAGCGTCCTCCACAGATCCTCCATAACAGAGCGTCATCCACAGATCCCCCATAACAGAGCGTCACCCACAGATCCCCATAACAGAGCGTCATCCACAGATCCTCTATAACAGAGCGTCCTCCACAGATCCTCCATAACAGAGTGTCACCCGCAGATCCCCCATAACAGAGCGTCATCCACAGATCCCCCATAACAGAGCGTCACCCGCAGATCCCCCATAACAGAGCGTCATCCACAGATCCCCCATAACAGAGCGTCACCCACAGATCCCCCATAACAGAGCGTCATCCACAGATCCCCCATAGCAGAGCGTCACCCGCAGATCCCCCATAGCAGAGCGTCACCCACAGATCCCCCATAACAGAGCGTCATCCACAGATCCCCCATAACAGAGCGTCACCCACAGATCCCCCATAACAGAGCGTCATCCACAGATCCCCCATAACAGAGCGTCATCCACAGATCCCCCATAACAGAGCGTCATCCACAGATCCCCCATAACAGAGCGTCATCCACAGATCCCCATAACAGAGCGTCATCCACAGATCCCCCATAACAGACCATCATCCACAGATCCTTCATAACAGAGCATCATCCACAGATCCCCCATAACAGAGCGTCATCCACAGATCCCCCATAACAGAGCGTCATCCACAGATCCCCCATAACAGAGCGTCATCCACAGATCCCCCATAACAGACCGTCATCCACAGATCTCCCATAACAGAGCGTCATCCCAAGATCCCCCATATGTGAGGCACCGCCAGCATGGTCCCCATGATCGGGGCGCATCACATGCAGGATCATGGTATGATTCTGTTCACACTGGCCGGTTTTCCTGTGATGTCGCTGTGTGAACCCATTCGGAACACAAGGAGTTAAATGTGATAGTGCGTGCTGTAAAGCTGAAACATTCATGAGCCTGATGAGCGGCTGTGAGTGGCTCATGAGACCAATGAGGTCCTGAGGAATGTAATGGGTGTGTCAGGTGGGTGTGTCCTGAGTAGTAGCAGCTTAGGCGGCCGTCACACGGTGAGATATCCTTAGCGATATTGTAAGCGATCACGTGCACGCGCAATCGCTTACAATATCGCTCACATCGCTGGTGAGATGTCACACAGACAGACTCACCAGCGATGCGGAGCCGCGATCTCGCTCGTTACTATGGTACACATCGGGTAACTAGGCGCCGCGCGTCGCTTAGTTACCCGACGTGTACCATAGTTACCATCTCCCAGCATAGGCGCGGTCGCTGGGAGATGGATCATCGTGGTGTCATACACCACGATGATGCAGATCGTTGCATCGTTCATCGCTAGATCTGAGAACCGAACCTCAGATCAGCGATGTCACGATCAAGCGATTTACCATCGTAAATCGCTTGATTACATGCAACGATATCTTGCCCGATATCGCTTAAGCGATCAAAAAGGAGATCGCTTAAACGATATCGGGCAAGATATCGTTCCGTGTGACGGCCCCTTTTGGTGGATGTGTGAGAGTGGGTGTGGCAGGCACGATAAGAGCCTGCCAGCTGAAAGCCTGGGAGATGATTCTGAGATCATTATCAGCTTGAGAGCATGTGGGCTTGATCATCAGCCAGAGTGCAGAGCAGTCCAGGGCTCTGTGTCTGAGAACATGATGGGAGCGTGCTAGCTCCATACTGCGGCTAGGACCGGTGTCGTTACATCTCCTGGAGTGGGGAAGCCAGGGCTGACCCAGGTGGATACTGGTCTGGGCGTGTGGTTGTGACCCAGGTAGCGAGACCCGGATCTGTGACCGGTAAGAAAAGCAGTTCCCGTATGCTTGAGTGAACTGTGCACCCTGTGCATGAAATGTGCCAGTCGGGCATAGCCGCCCTTAGGTCCGACTAGATAGTCAGTGAAGGACCTGCTGAACTATATGTGTATGTTATGGCTTAGGTAGAAAGGCCATGAACGGTGTCTGTGGGAGAGCCCCAGCAGGAGTGGATGGCATTGGAGGCGATCCGTCCCTGTGGGACGAGAGGGAGGCTTGGCCTGCTGCTTGCAGCAGGTACCTGTCCCTCAACCACGACCTCTAATGGTGTGGGTGTACCTGTGGCCAGAGACAGGGGTCATGAAGGCTCCTAGAAGGGTAACCATGGCTGATCCGGGAGGGTGCTACTCAGACGCAGGAAACAGTCATCGACCTGGAGACCTGCCATGAGATGGAGGTTTGGTGGCAATTGGTGGCCCGTACCGTGGTGAGGAGGCCATGGTGACGCATGGTTAGCCCGGATTCTACGGTTGACCAGGTCCCTGTTATGGTCATGGAGGAGCCACAGTCCATGGATGGATTATGATGGGCTGTGAGCAGATGTGAGGATGCATGGGATCCATGAATATTGTAGGATGGATCACATGTGGTGTGTAAGGTCCCGGTCAGGCAGGAATCCTGACTACGGGGTAAATATGGAGTCATCGAGCTGGGTGACTAAAGCCAGGTGGCAGGTACCGCCATTGGGACCCACAGGGCCAGTTGAAGGGTATATAGTGAAGGTCAGAAGCAGGGGGTTAGAAGGGCTCCTAGAGTGGTGAAACCGTGGTTGAACCAGGTGGGCGCTGACCTGGACATGTGGTTGAGATACGTCCAGGAAGGAACCTCTTGGCAAGGCATGGAGCGGACCTGAGGGAGGTCCGCTGCGCTTAGGGCCGAGCTCCGGTGGACAGAGCGGGCGCGAGGTAGCCGGGAGCCGACCTCGGCTCTCGGCTACCTCGCGCCAGTGGAGCGAGCCGGGGATCTCTGTGCCGGGCATATCCGCGTCTCAGCTCCGGGGAGCCGCGAGCCAGCCGGGATTTGCCCAGTACCGCCGCCATCATTCTAATTGGTCGCTCGCAAGCGAGCGACCAATCAGAGTCAGGCCGCGGCACGGCGCCATGTTTCAAAATCTAAGAAGTTAAAAAAAAATTTTTAAGATGGCGCTGTGTTTCGCGGCGCTCTTCTCATTCGTCGCCGTCAGGCGCGAGCGACCAATGAGAAGAGTGGGGCGGGGCACGGCACCATATTTGAAATCCAAAGTTCCCGCTGGATTTCAAATATGGCGCCGTGCCCCACCCCACTCTTCTCATTGGTCGCCGTCAGGCGCGAGCAACCAATGAGAAGAGTGCCGCGAAACATGGCGCCATCTTAAAAATTTTTTTTAAACTTCTTAGATTTCGAAACATTGCGCCGTGCCGCGGCTTGAATCTGATTGGTCACTCGCTTGTGAGCAACCAATCAGAATAGCGGCGCGCACAATGCCGCCATATTTGAAATACACTGTAGTCAGTGTATTTCAAGTATGGCGGCATTGAGCGCGCCGCTATTCTAATTGGTCGCCGCGCTGAACGCGGCGACCGATCATAATAGTGGCGCGCTGTATGGCGCCATACTTCAAATACACTGACTACAGTGTATTTCAAATGCCCCCAGCCTCCCCTGCTGTCCTCTGCCCCCAGCCTCCGCTCTTCTCACCCCTTCATATGCAATGTACAGTATGTGTATATATGAGTGTATGGCGGCCGTCACACGCTTCAATATCGATAGCGATATTGTTAGCGATCACGTGCACGCGCAATCGCTTACAATATCGCTCACATCGCTGGTGAGATGTCACACAGACAGACTCACCAGCGATGTGGGGCAGCGAGATCGCTGGTAACTATGGTACACATCGGGTTACTAGGCGCCGCGCGTCGCTTAGTAACCCGACGTTTACCATAGATACCATCTCCCAGCATAGGCTCTGCCGCTGGGAGATGGATCATCGTGGTGTCATACACCACGATGAAGCAGATTGAACAAGCGTTTATTGCTTGATGTGAGCTCCGGCTCACAAATCTGCGATGTCACGATCAAGCGATTTTACATTGTAAAATCACCTGATTACACGCAGCGATGCACAAACGATACCGCTTAAGCGATCAAAAAGCAGATCACAAGTGATATCGTGCATTAAATTGATGCGTGTGACGGCCGCCTATGTAATATAATTTGTGAATGATGTGTGTGACTCTGCCCACGGCGCTGCGCTGACCACTCTCACCGCACTCACTGGTAACCACTGAGCCACCATACAGTGCTAACCACTGAGCCACCATATACAGTGCTAACCACTGAGCCACCATATACAGTGCTAACCACTGAGCCACCATACAGTGCTAACCACTGAGCCACCATACAGTGCTAACCACTGAGCCACCATACAGTGCTAACCACTGAGCCACCATATACAGTGCTAACCACTGAGCCACCATACAGTGCTAACCACTGAGCCATCCTATACAGTGCTAACCACTGAGCCACCATACAGTGCTAACCACTGAGCCACCATATACAGTGCTAACCACTGAGCCACCTATACAGTGCTAACCACTGAGCCACCATATACAGTGCTAACCACTGAGCCACCATACAGTGCTAACCACTGAGCCACCTACAGTGCTAACCACTGAGCCACCATATACAGTGCTAACCACTGAGCCACCATTACAGTGCTAACCACTGAGCCACCATATACAGTGCTAACCACTGAGCCACCATACAGTGCTAACCACTGAGCCACCGTACAGTGCTAACCACTGAGCCACCATATACAGTGCTAACCACTGAGCCTCCATATACAGTGCTAACCACTGAGCCACCATACAGTGCTAACCACTGAGCCACCATATACAGTGCTAACCACTGAGCCACCATATACAGTGCTAACCACTGAGCCACCATATACAGTGCTAACCACTGAGCCACCATATACAGTGCTAACCACTGAGCCACCATATACAGTGCTAACCACTGAGCCACCATATACAGTGCTAACCACTGAGCCACCATATACAGTGCTAACCACTGAGCCACCATATACAGTGCTAACCACTGAGCCACCATATACAGTGCTAACCACTGAGCCACCATATACAGTGCTAACCACTGAGCCACCATATACAGTGCTAACCACTGAGCCACCATACAGTGCTAACCACTGAGCCACCATATACAGTGCTAACCACTGAGCCACCATATACAGTGCTAACCACTGAGCCACCATATACAGTGCTAACCACTGAGCCACCATATACAGTGCTAACCACTGAGCCACCATATACAGTGCTAACCACTGAGCCTCCATACAGTGCTAACCACTGAGCCACCATACAGTGCTAACCACTGAGCCACCATATACAGTGCTAACCACTGAGCCACCATAACAGTGCTAAACCACTGAGCCACCATAATTACATGAGCTACACTACCACTGAGCCACCATACAGTGCTAACCACTGAGCCACCATATACAGTGCTAACCACTGAGCCACCATACAGTGCTAACCACTGAGCCACCATACAGTGCTAACCACTGAGCCACCATACAGTGCTAACCACTGAGCCACCATACAGTGCTAACCACTGAGCCACCATACAGTGCTAACCACTGAGCCACCATACAGTGCTAACCACTGAGCCACCATACAGTGCTAACCACTGAGCCACCATATACAGTGCTAACCACTGAGCCACCATATACAGTGCTAATCACTGAGCCACCATATACAGTGCTAATCACTGAGCCACCATATACAGTGCTAATCACTGAGCCACCATATTAACAGTGCTTAATCACCTGAGCCACCATATACAGTGCTAACCACTGAGCCACCATATACAGTGCTAACCACTGAGCCATCATACAGTGCTAACCACTGAGCCTCCATACAGTGCTAACCACTGAGCCACCATACAGTGCTAACCACTGAGCCACCGTATACAGTGCTAACCACTGAGCCACCGTATACAGTGCTAACCACTGAGCCACCGTATACAGTGCTAACCACTGAGCCACCGTATACAGTGCTAACCACTGAGCCACCGTATACAGTGCTAACCACTGAGCCACCGTATACAGTGCTAACCACTGAGCCACCGTATACAGTGCTAACCACTGAGCCACCGTATACAGTGCTACAAACCACTGAGCCACCGTATACAGTGCTAACCACTGAGCCACCGTATACAGTGCTAACCACTGAGCCACCGTATACAGTGCTAACCACTGAGCCACCGTATACAGTGCTAACCACTGAGCCACCGTATATAGTGCTAACCACTGAGCCACCGTATACAGTGCTAACCACTGAGCCACCGTATACAGTGCTAACCACTGAGCCACCGTATACAGTGCTAACCACTGAGCCACCGTATACAGTGCTAACCACTGAGCCACCGTATACAGTGCTAACCACTGAGCCACCGTATACAGTGCTAACCACTGAGCCACCGTATACAGTGCTAACCACTGAGCCACCGTATACAGTGCTAACCACTGAGCCACCGTATACAGTGCTAACCACTGAGCCACCGTATACAGTGCTAACCACTGAGCCACCGTATACAGTGCTAACCACTGAGCCACCGTATACAGTGCTAACCACTGAGCCACCGTATACAGTGCTAACCACTGAGCCACCGTATACAGTGCTAACCACTGAGCCACCATACAGTGCTAACCACTGACCACCATACAGTGCTAACCACTGAGCCACCATACAGTGCTAACCACTGAGCCACCATACAGTGCTAACCACTGAGCCACCATATACAGTGCTAACCACTGAGCCACCATATACAGTGCTAACCACTGAGCCACCATATACAGTGCTAACCACTGAGCCACCATACAGTGCTAACCACTGAGCCACCATACAGTACTAACCACTGAGCCACCATACAGTACTAACCACTGAGCCACCATACAGTGCTCACCACTGAGCCACCATACACAGTGCTAACCACTGAGCCACCATACACAGTGCTAACCACTGAGCCACCATATACAGTGCTAACCACTGAGCCACCATACAGTGCTAACCACTGAGCCACCATACAGTGCTAACCACTGAGCCACCATATAGAGTGCTAACCACTGAGCCACCATACAGTGCTAACCACTGAGCCACCATACAGTGCTAACCACTGAGCCACCATACAGTGCTAACCACTGAGCCACCATACAGTGCTAACCACTGATCCACCATACAGTGCTAACCACTGAGCCACCATATACAGTGCTAACCACTGAGCCACCATACAGTGCTAACCACTGAGCCACCATACAGTGCTAACCACTGAGCCACCATACAGTGCTAACCACTGAGCCACCATACAGTGCTAACCACTGAGCCACCATACAGTGCTAACCACTGAGCCACCATACAGTGCTAACCACTGAGCCACCATATACAGCGCTAACCACTGAGCCACCATACAGTGCTAACCACTGAGCCACCATACAGTGCTAACCACTGAGCCATCATATACAGTGCTAACCACTGAGCCACCATATACAGTGCTAACCACTGAGCCACCATATACAGTGCTAACCACTGAGCCACCATACAGTGCTAACCACTGAGCCACCATACAGTGCTAACCACTGAGCCACCATATACAGTGCTAACCACTGAGCCACCATACAGTGCTAACCACTGAGCCACCATATACAGTGCTAACCACTGAGCCACCATATACAGTGCTAACCACTGAGCCATCATACAGTGCTAACCACTGAGCCACCATACAGTGCTAACCACTGAGCCACCATATACAGTGCTAACCACTGAGCCATCATACAGTGCTAACCACTGAGCCACCATATACAGTGCTAACAACTGAGCCACCATATACAGTGCTAACCACTGAGCCACCATACAGTGCTAACCACTGAGCCACCATACAGTGCTATCCACTGAGCCACCATACAGTGCTCACCACTGAGCCACCATATACAGTGCTAACCACTGAGCCACCATACAATGCTAACCACTGAGCCACCATACAGTGCTAACCACTGAGCCACCATACAGTGCTAACCACTGAGCCACCATACAGTGCTAACCACTGAGCCACCATATACAGTGCTAACAACTGAGCCACCATATACAGTGCTAACCACTGAGCCACCATACAGTGCTAACCACTGAGCCACCATATACAGTGCTAACCACTGAGCCACCATATACAGTGCTAACCACTGAGCCATCATACAGTGCTAACCACTGAGCCACCATATACAGTGCTAACCACTGAGCCACCATATACAGTGCTAACAACTGAGCCACCATATACAGTGCTAACCACTGAGCCACCATACACAGTGCTAACCACTGAGCCACCATATACAGTGCTAACCACTGAGCCACCATATACAGTGCTAACCACTGAGCCACCATATACAGTGCTAACCACTGAGCCACCGTACAGTGCTAACCACTGAGCCACCATATACAGTGCTAACCACTGAGTCACCATATACAGTGCTAACCACTGAGCCATCAGTCCTCTTTATCTACTTTTATGACTCGTGTTAAAATCTGATGTAGTTTTAGGAGAAATCTCTGGAGAAATATGGAACCTTCTTTCAAGCACCGCTGTAAGGGGCCTGTTACACGGTGCCACCTCGCCGCCGATGTTGGCGGGGAATCACGGGTGCGCGCATTCCTGGTGACATCGCTGGTGAGATGTCACACGTGGCAACTCGCCGCCGTACTCGCCGGCAAGTAGTGTCGGCGACCGCTCGTTGGGTTGCCCAGGAACCCAGCGACCAGTAACCCACAATGTTAAACATTGCGGGTCATCGTGTTACACAGGGCGATCATGTCTGATCGCCCTGTTCAGATCGCCAGGTTTCACAACACCGCTGTGATACCTGGCGATCACTCTGAGGCGATATTTCTCCTCACTATCGCCGCGTCACAGTAGGCGATTTTGGCGACAATGCAGGGCGTGGCATGTTGCTGCTGACATCGCGGGTGCGTCGCTGACGAGCAGTCGCTGACGCTTCTTGCCGGCGAGTACGGCGGCGAATTGCCATGTGTGACATCTCACCGGCGATGTTGGCGGGGATGCGCGCACCCGTGATTCCCCGCCAACATTGGCGGCGAGGTGGCACCGTGTAACGGGCCCCTAAAGCCCCTGTCACACGGGGCGATATCGCCACCTATTACATAGGCGATGTAGGGGCGTGGCCTATTGGTGGCGACATTGCCCCTACGTCATCTCATGTAAAGGGGCGATGTCGGTGGTGCTCTGAAACCAGGCGACAATCATGGGGTGGTGTGCACACATCGCCCCATGTAAACGGCCACCGGCAAGCTGACAGGCAGTTTCCAGACACCCCAGCGGCGATGCCGCCTGACAGCTCGCTGGCGCGGGGCTGGAGGTGTTGCCCCATGTAAATGGGGACGGCGACGCTGGTGGGGCGCCAAAAACGTGCGCGCTCCCGCCCGCCACCGACATCCCCAGCCCTGTCGCCAGGTGTGACGGGGGCTTAAGGGTTAATAATATTACAAAAGTGACTTTTTGTCATTACAAAAAAAAAAAAAATTACACTTCAAAAACTTAAATGTCCTTTATAATGCGGCCATGGAGGATAGAACACGAATCCTCCGCCCCAATGACTGAGGGGTGAAGGAGAAGCCCAGAATTCTATACACAAGACGGATTTCCTTCACAAACAGCGCCCCCCTGTCTACAGGTCGTGTGTGATATTGCAGCTCAGCTCAATTGAAGGGAATAGCTCTATGCTGTAATACCACATGGAACCTGTGGACACCGGGGGGCGCTGTCTTTGAAAGAATGTAGTAAAGTTTTATCAAACATCCTCTTTAAATTGTTATAGGTCAATGAAGGTAACTCAAAAACATCAGAGATGACTTTCTACATTAGATATCAGTATAATGTCACCTGCAGAATGAAGCTATGATGTCACTTATATCGCAAGGTGACGTCATATCACCGCACCCATAACACAATGGCAGACGTCCTGTATAAACACCGACATAAAGGGCACAATGCACTGATTTACCCTGGAGGGGAGACAATAAATAACCCTCCCCGTCCCCAGAAGAAGAGAGAACCTGTGCAGCCACAAAACTACAACTCCCACAATGCAGTGTGCTGTGCAGGAAGCAGGAGATGCAGCTGTCTGCGGGCAGAGAAGATGGCAGCCTCCAGGGTGACAGCACTGCTGTCAGGGGGCATCAGGAGCTGCTGGGGTAATGAGCGAGTGATGGAGGGTGCATGGGACCAGAAGCTACAGTGTGTGCCGGGTGTGCTGGTGCCAGGTCTGCCGGGTTTGCTGGTGCCAGGTCTGCTGTGTGTGCTGGTGCCGGGTCTGCCGGGTGTGCTGTGTGTGCTGGTGCCGGGTGTGCTGGTGCCGGGTGTGCTGGTGCCGGTCTGCCGGGTGTGCTGTGTGTGCTGGTGCCGGGTCTGCCGGGTGTGCTGTGTGTGCTGGTGCCGGGTCTGCCGGGTGTGCTGTGTGTGCTGGTGCCGGGTGTGCTGGTGCCGGGTGTGCTGGTGCCGGGTCTGCCGGGTGTGCTGGTGCCGGGTCTGCCGGGTGTGCTGTGTGTGCTGGTGCCGGGTGTGCTGTGTGTGCTGGTGCCGGGTCTGCCGGTTTGCTGGTGCCAGGTCTGCCGGTGTGCTGTGTGTGCTGGTGCCGGGTGTGCTGTGTGTGCTGGTGCCGGGTGTGCTGGTGCCGGGTGTGCTGTGTGTGCTGGTGCCAGGTCTGCCGGGTGTGCTGTGTGTGCTGGTGCCGGGTCTGCTGGTGCTGTGTGTGCTGGTGCCGGGTGTGCTGTGTGTGCTGGTGCCGGGTCTGCTGGTGCTGTGTGTGCTGGTGCCGGGTGTGCTGTGTGTGCTGGTGCTGTGTGTGCTGGTGCCGGGTGTGCTGGTGCCAGGTCTGCCGGGTGTGCTGGTGCTGTGTGTGCTGGTGCCGGGTGTGCTGTGTGTGCTGGTGCCGGGTGTGCTGGTGCCGGTGTGCTGGTGCCGGGTGTGCTGTGTGTGCTGGTGCCGGGTGTGCTGGTGCCGGGTGTGCTGGTGCCGGGTGTGCTGGTGCTGTGTGTGCTGGGTGTGCTGGTGCCGGGTGTGCTGGGTGTGCTGGTGCCGGGTGTGCTGGGTGTGCTGGTGCCGGGTGTGCTGTGGTGTGCTGGTGCGGGTGTGCCGTGTGTGCTGGTGCCGGGTGTGCCGTGTGTGCTGGTGCCGGGTGTGCCGTGTGTGCCGTGTGTGCTGGTGCCGTGTGTGCTGGTGCCGGGTGTGCCGTGTGTGCTGGTGCCGTGTGTGCTGGTGCCGTGTGTGCCGTGTGTGCTGGTGCCGTGTGTGCTGGTGCCGGGTGTGCTGGTGCCGTGTGTGCTGGTGCGTGTGTGCTGGTGCCGGGTGTGCCGTGTGTGCTGGTGCCGTGTGTGCTGGTGCCGTGTGTGCCGTGTGTGCTGGTGCCGTGTGTGCCGTGTGTGCTGGTGCCGTGTGTGCTGGTGCCGTGTGTGCTGGTGCCGTGTGTGCTGGTGCCGGTGTGCTGTGTGTGCTGGTGCTGTGTGTGCTGGTGCCGGGTGTGCTGTGTGTGCTGGTGGCGGGTGTGCTGGTGCTGGGTCTGCTCCGTGTGGTGGTGCGGATATGCTGGGTGTGCCAGTGCAGCTGTGATGGTACAGATCTGCTGCGTGTGCTGGTGCCGGGTGTGCTGTGTGTGCTGGTGCCAGGTCTGCCATGTGCTGTGTGTGCTGGTGCCGGGTGTGCTGGTGCCGGGTGTGCCGGGTGTGCTGGTGCCGGGTGTGCTGGGTGTGCTGGTGCCAGGTCTGCCAAGTGTGCTGTGTGTGCTGGTGCTGGGTGTGCTGTGTGTGCTGGTGCCGGGTCTGCCAGGTGTGCTGTGTGTGCTGGTGCCGGTCTGCCAGGTGTGCCGGGTCTGCCGGATGTGCCGGGTGTGCTGGTGCCAGGTCTGCCGGGTGTGCTGTGTGTGCTGGTGCTGTGTGTGCTGGTGCTGTGTGTGCTGGTGCTGTGTGTGCTGGTTCCGGGTGTGCTGTGTGTGCTGGTTCCGGGTGTGCTGTGTGTGCTGGTGCCGGGTGTGCTGGTGCCGGGTGTGCTGGTGCCGGGTGTGCTGTGTGTGCTGGTGCCGGGTGTGCTGTGTGTGCTGGTGCCGGGTGTGCTGGTGCCAGGTCTGCCGGGTGTGCTGGGTGTGCTGGTGCTGTGTGTGCTGGTGCCGGGTGTGCTGTGTGTGCTGGTGCCGGTGTGCTGGTGCCGGGTGTGTGCTGTGTGTGCTGGTGCCGGGTGTGCTGTGTGTGCTGGTGCCGGGTGTGCTGGGTGTGCTGGTGCCGGGTGTGCTGGGTGTGCTGGTGCCGGGTGTGCTGGTGCCGGGTGTGCTGGTGCCGGGTGTGCTGTGTGTGCTGGGTGTGCTGGTGCCGGGTGTGTGTGTGTGCTGGGTGTGCTGGTGCCGGGTGTGCTGGTGCCGGGTGTGCTGTGTGTGCTGGTGCCGGGTGTGCTGGTGCCGGGTGTGCTGTGTGTGCTGTGTGTGCTGTGTGGCAGGTGAGCCGGGTGTGCTGGTGCCGGGTGTGCTGTGTGTGCTGGTGCCAGGTCTGCCGGGTGTGCTGTGTGTGCTGGTGCCGGGTGTGCCGTGTGTGCTGGTGCCGGGTGTGCCGGTGTGTGCTGGTGCCGTGTGTGTGCTGGTGCCGTGTGTGCTGGTGCCGTGTGTGCTGGTGCCGTGTGTGCTGGTGCCGTGTGTGCCGTGTGTGCTGGTGCTGTGTGTGCTGGTGCCGGGTGTGCTGTGTGTGCTGGTGGCGGGTGTGCTGGTGCTGGGTCTGCTCCGTGTGGTGGTGCGGATATGCTGGGTGTGCCAGTGCAGCTGTGATGGTACAGATCTGCTGCGTGTGCTGGTGCCGGGTGTGCTGTGTGTGCTGGTGCCAGGTCTGCCAAGTGTGCTGTGTGTGCTGGTGCCGGGTGTGCCGGGTGTGCTGGTGCCGGGTGTGCCGGGTGTGCTGGGTGTGCTGGGTGTGCTGGTGCCAGGTCTGCCAAGTGTGCTGGGTGTGCTGTGTGTGCTGGTGCTGGGTGTGCTGTGTGTGCTGGTGCCGGGTCTGCCAGGTGTGCTGTGTGTGCTGGTGCCAGGTGTGCCGGGTCTGCCAGGTGTGCCGGGTCTGCCGGATGTGCTGGTGCCGGGTGTGCCGGGTGTGCTGGTGCCGGGTGTGCCGGGTGTGCTGGTGCCGGGTGTGCTGGGTGTGCTGGTGCCAGGTCTGCCAAGTGTGCTGCTGCCGGGTGTGCTGCTGCCGGGTGTGCTGGGTGTGCTGCTGCCGGGTGTGCTGGTGCCGGGTGTGCTGGTGCCAGGTCTGCTCCGTGTGGTAGTGCGGATATGCTGGGTGTGCCAGTGCAGCTGTGATGGTACAGATCTGCTGTGTGTGCTGGTGCCGGGTCTGCTGTGTGTGTGCTGGTGCCGGGTGTGCTGGTGCCGGGTGTGCTGGTGCCGGGTGTGCTGGTGCCGGGTCTGCCGGGTGTGCTGTGTGTGCTGGTGCCGGGTGTGCTGTGTGTGCTGGTGCCGGGTGTGCTGTGTGTGCTGGTGCCGGGTGTGCTGTGTGTGCTGGTGCCGGGTGTGCTGTGTGTGCTGGTGCCGGGTGTGCCGGGTGTGCTGTGTGTGCTGGTGCCGGGTCTGCTCCGTGTGGTTGTGCGGATATGCTGGGTGTGGTGGTGCAGATCTGCTATGTGTGCTGGTGTGGGTCTACTGTGATTTGTGGAGAGCAGTTTTTTTCCTCAGACTGGCTGGGTGTGCTGGGATTTCTAGTTCTTATTGGTGACAAGATGACTTGGTCTCTTTGTTGTGCAAGTGTAATTCTTCCTACTGTAGAGTACAATTCCCTCCCCCCCCATAGACCTGTGCACAGTACAGCCTCCCCCCATAGACCTGTGCGCAGTACAACCTCCCCCCATAGACCTGTGCACAGTACACCCTCCCCCCATAGACCTGTGCACAGTACACCCTCCCCCCATAGACCTGTGCACAGTACACCCTCCCCCCCATAGACCTGTGCGCAGTACAACCTCCCCCCATAGACCTGTGCACAGTACACCCTCCCCCCATAGACCTGTGCACAGTACACCCTCCCCCCATAGACCTGTGCACAGTACACCCTCCCCCATAGACCTGTGCACAGTGCAACCTCCCCCCATAGACCTGTGCACAGTGCAACCTCCCCCCATAGACCTGTGCACAGTACACCCTCCCCCCATAGACCTGTGCACAGTACACCCTCCCCCCATAGACCTGTGCACAGTACACCCTCCCCCCATAGACCTGTGCGCAGTACAACCTCCCCCCATAGACCTGTGCACAGTACAACCTCCCCCCATAGACCTGTGCGCAGTACAACCTCCCCCCATAGACCTGTGCGCAGTACAACCTCCCCCCATAGACCTGTGCACAGTACAACCTCCCCCCCCCATTAGACCTGTGCACAGTACAACCTCCCCCCCCCATAGACCTGTGCACAGTACACCCTCCCCCCATAGACCTGTGCACAGTACACCCTCCCCCCATAGACCTGTGCGCAGTACAACCTCCCCCCATAGACCTGTGCGCAGTACACCCTCCCCATAGACCTGTGCACAGTACAACCTCCCCCCATAGACCTGTGCACAGTGCAACCTCCCTCCATAGACCTGTGCACAGTACCCCCCCCTCCCCATAGATCTCTGCACTGCACCTTTCTTGCTTTTTGTCTTTCTAGTTCTATGTAATATTTTTATTCCTATGATTTCAGGCTCAATCTACAGAAGAACAAATGTCCCGAGACCCTCAATACCCGAAAATACCAAATCCCTGCACACAACACCCCCGTCATGTGCCGCCCCGAAGAGTGAGGAGTCCGAGTACAAAAGCAACTTGTATATCGTGGGGGCCAAACCTCAAAATCCCATGAAGAAAGTGGGGTATGCATGGTAAGCATGAGTGTGAGCAGAATAGTGAGTGCAGCTCTGGAGTATACTACAGGAGGTAACTCAGGATCTGTAATGTAATGTACACAGTGACTGCACCAGCAGAATAGTGAGTGCAGCTGTGGAGTATAATACAGGAGGTAACTCAGGATCAGTAATGTAATGTATGTACACAGTGACTGCACCAGCAGAATAGTGAGTGCAGCTCTGGAGTATAATACAGGAGGTAACTCAGGATCAGTAATGTAATGTATGTACACAGTGACTGCACCAGCAGAATAGTGAGTGCAGCTCTGGAGTATAATACAGGAGGTAACTCAGGATCAGTAATGTAATGTCTGTACACAGTGACTGCACCAGCAGAATAGTGAGTGCAGCTCTGGAGTATAATACAGGAGGTAACTCTGGATCAGTAATGTAATGTATGTACACAGTGACTGCACCAGCAGAATAGTGAGTGCAGCTCTGGAGTATAATACAGGAGGTAACTCAGGTTCAGTAATGTAATGTATGTACACAGTGACTGCACCAGCAGAATAGTGACTGCAGCTCTGGAGTATAATACAGGAGGTAACTCAGGATCAGTAATGTAATGTATGTACACAGTGACTGCACCAGCAGAATAGTGAGTGCAGCTCTGGAGTATAATACAGGAGGTAACTCAGGATCAGTAATGTAATGTATGTACACAGTGACTGCACCAGCAGAATAGTGAGTGCAGCTCTGGAGTATAATACAGGAGGTAACTCAGGATCAGTAATGTAATGTATGTGCACAGTGACTGCACCAGCAGAATAGTGAGTGCAGCTCTGGAGTATAATACAGGAGGTAACTCAGGATCAGTAATGTAATGTATGTACACAGTGACTGCACCAGCAGAATAGTGAGTGCAGCTCTGGAGTATAATACAGGAGGTAACTCAGGTTCAGTAATGTAATGTATGTACACAGTGACTGCACCAGCAGAATAGTGAGTGCAGCTCTGGAGTATAATACAGGAGGTAACTCAGGATCAGTACTGTAATGTATGTACACAGTGACTGCACCAGCAGAATAGTGAGTGCAGCTCTGGAGTATAATACAGGAGGTAACTCAGGTTCAGTAATGTAATGTATGTACACCGTGACTGCACCAGCAGAATAGTGAGTGCAGCTCTGGAGTATAATACAGGAGGTAACTCAGGATCAGTAATGTATGTACACAGTGACTGCACCAGCAGAATAGTGAGTGCAGCTCTGGAGTATAATACAGGAGGTAACTCAGGATCAGTAATGTAATGTATGTACACAGTGACTGCACCAGCAGAATAGTGAGTGCAGCTCTGGAGTATAATACAGGAGGTAACTCAGGATCAGTAATGTAATGTATGTGCACAGTGACTGCACCAGCAGAATAGTGAGTGCAGCTCTGGAGTATAATACAGGAGGTAACTCAGGTTCAGTAATGTAATGTATGTACACCGTGACTGCACCAGCAGAATAGTGAGTGCAGCTCTGGAGTATAATACAGGAGGTAACTCAGGATTAGGAGTACATCCTTGAACCTAAAGGCGAAGTCCAGTTAAACTCTTAACATGCCATGTCTTTGAGCCGTTATGTGATAATCCTGGACATCATATAAAGCTTCTTTAGGTCAGGTCTCGGCTCAGATGACGTTCTGATATAGGGGATGTCACCTCGGTCTCCCCCACATTTTCCTGGGTTAAGACAAGGGGTTAATCATGTAAATGCTGCAGGTATTGGGGATGCACCTTACACCCTGTTCTCTTTCCCGCAGGCTGATCGGATTCCCGTCCGGCATTCTGCTGTTCCTATTTGCAAAAAACAAAGTTGACAAGCGTCGCCTGGAGCAGATGAAAGCGCGGCAGCGGATGAGAGACGCCAACAAAGGGGAATACGTGAGCGAGAGGTTCACTAAACCTGCGTAACACTGCGCCCCCTGCTGGCCAGGAGCGAGAACACACAGAACAAATTGGGGCACTTGCCTCCGATGGATACGGTATTAATATCTTTTGGGGCGGATAATTAATAACTGGCTCATATCCAGGAATAAATCCCCCACAGTGGAGTCGTCTGGATACATTCATATCTGAATGTTAAACTTTTCTTCTTTTTTAAGTCATTCATTAAAAATGATGAAATAAAAAAAAATGTAAGTAAAATTTTTAAAAAAAAAACATGCGTTTCTCAGTTTTCCTCTATTCAATCTCGATCTCTTCAGTTGTCTCTGAGCTGGTGAGTGCAGACTATCTGCTATGCTGTCTCTTATACCCCGACATGAGGGATTCCTGCTCTCCTCTCTTATGTAGTGCATAATGATAAGCAGCAGCATATACCACATTATATAGCAGTACTGAGCAGTGCAGATGTGAATCCAACCCTGGGGTGAGAATAGCACTTACTTAAAAGCAGTAGCGAGCAATGTAGATGTGTATCCTAAACTGGGGTGAGATAAAACCAACTAGTAGAAAACAGCACCACGGAGCAGTGTAGATGTGAATCCAGCTCTGGGGTGAGAATAATACTTACTAGAAAGCTGAAGCACAGAAAACAGTATGAAGCAATACTGAGCAAATGAGCCAGGAGGGGAAACTATAAATGGAATGAAACGAAACAATTAATAAAACGTTTTAGCCTGTAGTACATTAAACTGCAGTACTGAGCTGTGTAGCTGTTAATCCAGCACTTGGATGCAATAAAATACTGGAAAGCAACAGCATGGAAGACACAACTAGTAAAGCTGAAAATCCAAGATGTGTGTGTTATTACACACTTACTAGAAAGCAACAGCCCACTCTTTCTGTGTCTACTCATCTATCTCTGTTCTTCCCTCTTTTTCTGGATTGATTTCACTGGGCAGCTGTAACCTGATCCCTAATCGAGCGAACAGTCCTGATGAATTGAATTTGTATAGGAATTTACGCCAATATCTTCCGTTCCTGTTTCTGGTGAATTCAGCTGCTAATCAGTATGGCTGCCAATACAGCAGCGGGGGCAGATTGTGTAGTTCTGTCAGACTAGTTAAAGGATGTTAGAGCCGCTCCTGCCTCAGGCGACATCTCTACATAGGTGCTATAATGAAAGAAAGAAAAAAAACAATCTTCCAAATGATATGGATAACTTGCTGATCGTTGTGGGTTCAACCAACCTGACATCGGGCTCTGCAGCCGCATCCCTAGTGGAGCAGAGGTGAACACGGTTATTTCCATAAGTTCCATAGACAATCAATGGAGCGGAGGTTGGCACTGCCAGAAACAACCGAGAGCACCTCTGCTCCATTCATTGTCTATGGAACTGCCAGAAATAACCAAGAGCACCTCTGCTCCATTCATTGTCTATGGAACTGCTGGAAATTACTGAGCACCTTCGTTCCAATCAGGACAGGCTGCAGAGCCCAATCTCAGGATGTTTGGGGGAGGGGGCTTCAACACTGGGTCCCCCGGTGACCAGCAAATTATCTCCCATCCATAGAATATCTGGATTTTTTTGGGGTGCAAGAACATTTTAAAGGGCCCCTAACACTAAACTCAGCACTTTATAATAGTTCAACCAGAAGAGCGGCTGATATCAGTTACAAGTGGACATAAAGGTCACAGGATGTTCCAGCGCTGATTTAAACGTAGTGGAGGATGGGTCCTCAGAGGATGACTTGTATTTAGTTATTATGCATTGCTAATAGAGCGTCAAAATATTCCACAGCACTTTGCAGAGAGCAGTCAGCTTTGTTAGGTTACATAATTCTTGTAATTTTTAAGAATTTACTAATTTAGTTATTTTTAATTCTCTTACTATTTTTACCCTCACATCTTTCAGACTCATACTCGCTGCCCTTTCAGGAAGAGTTTTCAGCAGTCTAATTATCAGATACAGGATTACAATGACAAATAACACAGGATCCACCATTCACAATAGGTGATATCACAGCTCACCTCCTCCTGTACAATGACTGATAACACCTCTATATACAGTAGATAACACAGGATCCATCATTCACAATAGGTGATATCACAGCTCACCTCCTCCTCCTGTACAATGACTGATAACACCTCTATATACAGTAGATAACACAGGATCCACCATTCACAATAGATGATATCACAGCTCACCTCCTCCTCCTGTACAATGACTGATAACACCTCTATATACAGTAGATAACACAGGATCCACCATTCACAATGTGATATCACAGCTCACCTCCTCCTCCTGTACAATGACTGATAACACCTCTATATACAGTAGATAACACAGGATCCACCATTCACAATAGATGATATCACAGCTCACCTCCTCCTCCTGTACAATGACTGATAACACCTCTATATACAGTAGATAACACAGGATCCACCATTCACAATAGATATCACAGCTCACCTCCTCCTGTACAATGACTGATAACACCTCTATATACAGTAGATAACACAGGATCCACCATTCACAATAGATATCACAGCTCACCTCCTCCTGTACAATGACTTGTGCACACGCTCATTAGATGCCTCAGTACAGTGCATAGTCAGGGTCTGTTGATTGTGTCTAATGCACATGTGCATTTACCTAGATAACAGGAATCTGGAGTCTATAAAAGCCCCAGTGAAAAGTGGAAATTACAAGATTTCTATTTGTTTATTTCGCATCGCGATGTGGAAACAAAATAAAACACAAACATTCTCAAAAGTGTTTAAAAAATACATTTAACACAAACACATGAATTATACAACAGGTCATTTTCTGCTGACGGCTTCCCTTTAATTACTCGACGCCAGCAAGGACAGACAGACAGACAGCTTTAAATGGCTGATAACAGAGAACAATAATATTTTTTCCACCTG
Source organism: Allobates femoralis (assembly GCA_033576535.1). Taxonomy (NCBI): domain Eukaryota; kingdom Metazoa; phylum Chordata; class Amphibia; order Anura; family Aromobatidae; genus Allobates; species Allobates femoralis. The sequence continues at coordinate 9,169,964 of JARQOC010000011.1, forward strand.
TCAGTAAATTCTCCTTTGCCTGCATTGGTTACAATGTATCAGAGCTCTCAGGACGATGTGCGGCGTCTCCCTCTATGTACAGCACTAATCAGGTTTAATACAATACAGTGATACAGAAGAAATGGCACTTAAAAATATAGATGAATATACATCAGTAATGCTTGACCTATACAGCAGAAGACCGGAGGATGCCGACCACAACCAGCAGGGGGCGCTATATGGGGAAACTTTTTTTTTTTTTTTTTAGCTTTGCACCAGTTTGTAGATATAAAAAAAAGTGCACTAAGAAGTTAACATTTAACCCTTTAAATAGAAGGACCCCCTTCACTGAAAGGCAATGAGGGGGTCTCACCTTTCTCTGGGGTCTGACCACTTTCTGTGACAGAGACGCACATTGCCTCCAGTAGGTGGCGCCAGAGGGAGCTATAATTCCCCCTCTAAATTGCAGCATTATTTTACAAGGGAGAAAAAACAGACTAAACATATTGAGTAACTGGAGGGCCATAGTAATAAAAAGGGGGATTTATAGTCGGAGTCTTTATTTAAAGGGCCCCCGGCATAATAAAATCTGCTGGAGATAGAAAAACAAATGGTTGTGATCAGACTGAAAACAATGGCCGCTCGGTGCCGGCATAGTGCACCCGCTCAGGGGATGGGGGGGGGCCCTCTACGTCCTGCTCCCCACAATCTGCAGCAGGTTGATGAATATGTAGACGATGTCGGTGTAGATCTTCATGGCGCCGTAGACGTACTCCTCGGGGTTAATCGTGTGCTTCCGGTTTCCGATCACCAGTTGGGTATCGTAGGCCAGGAACTGTCACAGACAAAGGGGGAGAAGATTAAAGCAAGAAAAGATTTCCTCCTCCTTAGTTATAGCCCCGGATCCACCATTAAAAGGCTTCCAAAAATACTAAGTTGGGCAATCTCCACATCATGCAAGGTCTTAAAGGGGTTGTCTGCCTCCAAAAACAGCGCCACCCCTGTCTACAGGTTGGGCATCGTATTGCAACTCTGCAAGAGTCACTGAGATGCAATACCAGATGCCACCTGAAGACAGGGGTGGCGCTGTTTTTGGAGATGGACAACCATATTTGTCTTATTCTTGACAGCAGGTGTCAGATTCCAACGCTCAAGATCAGTCAATATAATCCTAAAAATATAAGGGGCATATAAAAAATATAATACTCACCAGTGTAAAAACAACAGCCCCGATAGCCGCATATAACATATGTAGCCAATATACCTGCAAGAGACAAGGGGACAAATGAGCAGCTGATTGTAACATGGATAGCCTGGTACTACAACCCTCACCGTCCAGTCTATGACCCGCCGTCTCCATTGCTGCTCTGCCCGATGGCATCAGATAATCCCAAATTAAAGGAGCAATCCAGGAATTCTATGGGGGAATGCCATACAAGGGTGTGACTACAACAGGTGCAAGGGTTGCAACTGCATTGGGCCCTGGAGGCTAGGGGGCCCCAAAAGTCCCTTTGGCCTATAGAAAAAGACTAATGATATTAAAGATTTGCAATAATTGGGGGCCTCCATGAGCTTCATGTTACGCCACTGATGCCATATACCTAATAATCTATATGTTCCCCTTTAAATTAATTTAGATGCTAAAAGGGTTAACCTTGCAGAACAGAACTAGAAGTTTTAATTCTCATAGGAAATATATTTAATATTGCAATCATGGGATTTGTAAGAGAAAGAAAAACACACCAAAATATTATTTGCATTACTTTGTGTAGCAGTTCCCTCTGTGGCCAGCAGGTGGCGCAACTCAAAATATTATATATGTTTTTTTGGGGGGTTCTATTGTCTGTTATAAACCCTGTAAACGTTCATGACCTCGGCTCGTTTCCTGTATTAATGTACATCCTGCGTACACGATCCGGGGAGTGTCTACACCGCAGCTCCAGGGAAGCCCCCAGGGGGTAATCAGTGGATCCCAGAGCGGATTATTACTGAGGTTGAGCAGCTCCGAGATCGCAGGGATGAAGCCGGATCTGCATCCCGCCCTCTATCCAACATATTTAGACTCTTAGATACTTTTATACTCACATATTTAAATGCCAGGACGATGGCGGTCACGATGCCGGTGACGAAGAGGACGATTCCCAGCACGGAGAAGAGTCCGGCGCAGGAGGTGAAGTCCACCTATCAGAAGCAGCAGGTCAGGCAGGAGAAAGTCAAAGGCCGAGTCTAATGTTCAACTATGTGTAAAACGGAACAAACTGGACAAAGTATTACATTGTTTTACCCGTTACTAAAATAAATGGCATTTTCCTAATTCATTAAATGCTAAATTGTCATTTAAAACAACAACTCGTCCAGCAAAAACCCAATCCCTCCTACGTCAGGGGATGGAAAATTATGTAAAAAATAAGTTATGGCTCTTGGAAAAAAACTAAAGTGCAAAAACAAATTTAGGTTGTGGCAAGAAAAAGTTGAGACGAGCAGAGTGATACAAGACACAATGTGGCCCCCGGGAGGGGGGGGTGAAGGCGTCGTACCTTAGTCTGGAAACAGAAGACGGTGACGGCGATGGCGACGATGGCCGTGATCCCCAGGCAGATCACCACGGCTCTGGAACTGTAGAAACTAAAAGAAAAAGAAGATTTGCAAAAAGTAAAAAAAACAATACAACATTGGACTATTTTATGGCCGCGCCCTATAAAACAGGTTCTACCAAACATTCCAGTTCCATGTAAAGAATGGAGGTCATGATCCATGCCTATAGGGTAACATATGTATATAGCTGTCTATACACCCCCCCGGCCCCCCCACACGTGGGACTTGTGTCCTGACAGCGACTGAGCACGTCCGGAGCGCGGCTGTGGTTATTGTGGGAGACAACGGCTCGCTTTATTTAGTGTCTCACCGTATAGACATCAGAGGAAACTACAGAGACCCCCAACAGATAGTATCAGCTATACAGTATGCATAGAACAGGATTTGCAGGGTAGGAGATAGCGGAGGGCTGATAACAGTGAACAATACCTAACATTCAGGCCTCAGCAAAGAAGGAGAAACAAAGAGCCTTGGATTAGTGTAAAGGCCCAGTCACACATAACGAGATTGTTAGCGAGATTTTTGTAACGGTGACGTTACAACGATCTCTCCAGCGATGTCGCTATGTGTGACATCTAACAGCAATCAGGCCCCTGCCGTGAGGTCGCTGATCGCTGCAAAGTGCTCTGGGTCAATTTTTGATCGTTGGTTTCCTGCTGGTCAGCACGCATGTGACAGCGAGAAACCAGCGATCAGTGACCGCAATGGCTGGTAACCACGCAGCCTGGATACCCGGTGTTTATCATGGTTACCAGCGTTCCTCCCTGCTTACAGGCTGAGCTAAGCAGGGAGGACGCTGGTAACATCACCTTCAGCGATATGGGAGGTGGCTCCCAGGTCCCTGATCGTAGGGAGATCTGCCTGTTTGACAGCTCCCCAGTGATCAGGTAACGACGCCCCAGGGATCCCAGCAGGTCGTTATCGCTGTCAGGATCACTGGAGCGTCGTTGTGTGTGACAGGATCTTAAGATACATTGTGTAAAGCTCCCGTCACACACAATGACGCACCAGCGATCCAGACAACGATAACGATCCTATAGGGATCATTGGTGCGTCGTTACCTGGTCGCTGGGGATCTGTCAAACAGGCAGATCTCCTCAGCGATCAGGGACCAGGGAGCCACCTCCACATCGCTGGAAGTGGGAGGACACTGGTAACTATGATAAACAACGGGTATCTAGGCAGCGCGCGCTGCCTAGATACCCGCTGTTTAATCATAGTTACCAGCGTCCTCCCTGCTTAGCGCTGGTAACCATGATAAACCCCGACGCACCAATGATCCCTATAGGATCGTTATCGGGATCGCTGGTGCGTCGTTGTGTGTGACGGGACCTTTACACAATGTAACTTACACTAATCCAAGGCTCTTTGTTTCTCCTTCTTTGCTGAGACCTGAATGTTACCTATTGTTCCCTGTTATCAGCCCTCCGCTATAGTCTACCCTGCAAATCCTGTGCTGAGCATACTGTATGGCCGACACTGTGCCACACTTAGCGAGATCGTTAGCGAGATCGCTGTTACGTCAAAAAACCTGTGATGTTACAACGATCTCGCTAACGATCTCGTTATGTGTGACGAGGCTTGAGAGTTATAAAATGACAATACAGTGATGTCATAAAATGAGGGGGTTAGGTTATATCAGGAGCACTGGTGATGTAAGATATGGGTGGGGTTATTTGAGGAGTATTGATGATGTCAGAGGGGGGTTATAAAAAGCACTAGCGATGTCGTAAGGGGTGTGGTTATATGAGAAGTATCAGTGATGTCATAGAAGTGGGATTATTGGAGGAGGAATGGTAATATGATTAAATGAGTTGTATTGATTATGCGATAGGGGTGGGATTATATGAGGAGAAGTGGTGATGTCATAGATGTGGGATTATATGAGAATTCTGATGACATAGGGGTGGGATTATATGAGAATTGTGATGTCATAGGTGTGGGATTATATGAGAATTGTGATGTCATACAGGGTTGGGAATATAGGAGAAGAATTGGTGATGTTAAATGTGGGATTATATGAGAATTGTGATGTCATAGGGGTGGGATTATGAATAGAAAGGGTGATGTCATAGATGTGGGATTATATGAGAATTGTGATGTCATACAGGGTTGGGGTTATAGGAGGAGAATTGATGATGTCATAGGGGTGGGATTATGAGTAGAAGGGTGATGTCATAGGGGTGGGGTTATATGAGGAGAATTGTGATGTCATAGGGGTGGAGTTATATGAGGAGCACTGGTGATATGACATAGGGAGTGGGGTTAAATGAGTTGCACTGGTTATGTAAGAGGGGTGGGGGTATATGAAGTGAATTGGTGATGTCACAGGGGGTGTGGTTATATGATGACGACTAGTGATATCATTTAGGGGGTGGAGTTAATAGGAGAATAACGGGTGACATCAGAAAGTAAGGACTTGGGATCCCAGTAAATTCCTACAGGAAAAATATCTGTAAAGCGGCCGTCACACGCTACCATCTCGCTAGCGATATTGTAAGCGATCACGTGCACGCGCGATCGCTTACAATATCGCTCACATCGCTGGTGAGATGTCACACAGACAGACTCACCAGCGATGTGGAGCAGCGAGATCGCTGGTAACTATGGTACACATCGGGTAACTAGGGCCGCGCGGCGCTTAGTAACCCGACGTTTACCATAGATACCATCTCCCAGCATAGGCTCTGCCGCTGGGAGATCGTTCATAGTGGTGTTATACACCAAGATGAAGCAGATCGTGAAATCGTTCATCGCTAGATCTGAGCTCCGGAGCTCAGATCAGCGATGTCACGATCAAGCGAGTTTACATAGTAAAATCGCTTGATTACATGCAACGATGCCAAAACGATATCGCTTAAGCGATCAAAAAACATCGCTTAAACGATATCGGGCAAGAAATCGTAGCGTGTGACGGCCGCTTAAGGAATCATATATAGGTGAAAGCTGAGGGTGATGATGTCACTGGGTCTGATGACATCACTCGCTCTGTGCTGACTTCATTTAGACAAACCCAGAGACCAGCAGGAGGATAGGACCAGCGGATATGACATGACTGATGGAGTTATCCACAGCCCCCGGTGTGTGATAGGTTACTGACCTGGCGATTGTTCCCGTCATGAAGGACATGGCGAGCGTCTGCGGAGAGAGAACAGTCACAATACACAGAGAGCAAACGGAGGGGTCACAGCTAGTGCTGGAGCATCAGAGACGGGGGCATACACCAAGAGCAAACGGAGGGGTCACATCTAGTGCTGGTGCATAAGAGACGGGGGGCATACACCAAGAGGAAACGGAGGGGTCACAGCTAGTGCTGGAGCATCAGAGACGGGGGCAGAAACCAAGAGGGGGCAAATAAAGGGAACAAACACTGGGGAAAAAGGAGCTGTGGGCCCCCGATGCTCATTGTGGCCCCCGATGCTCATTGTGGCCCCTGCTTTGACCATTCACCACCTTCATACTCACAAATATACTCAGAAGAATCACGTTCCAGGGGAATCGCCTCCTGAAAACCAAACACATACAACATTCAGGAAAATGCCGCCAACTGTAATGTTTCATCAGAATTGTGGGTGCGAGGGTCACTGTTATTGCAAAGCATCAGGTATCTGCCCCTACATCCATCCAAAGAGCTGAATATCTTCTAGAGATCTCTTATGTGATTTGAATTCTTGTAAGGTACCGTTACACGCTTCAATGTCGTTAGGATATCTCTAACGATCTCGAGGGCGCGGTCGTTTAGGACATCGTTGGTGAGATGTCACACATATACATATTGTGCACCACGCACCAGCGATGTTGTGAACAGTGATCGTTCGCACAACCCAGCGATTGAGCCATGTTCATTGTGGTGAATGGGCGAAGTCGTTATCAACATCGTTATCACGGTGTCACACAGAACGATGCAGCAGGTTGGCTGATCGCAGACCGTCTGATTTATGAACTTGTTCTCAAATCTGCGATCCAGCGATTTATCGTAGTCATATCTTGGTGTTACATGCAACGATGTACTAACGATGTCGTTTGAGCGACTCAAAACCCCTGACGTATCAGCGATATCGTTCACGATATCTTTGCATGTGACGGTACCCTAAGTGTCATCTGCAAGCACCAACCTTTAATGTAGGAAATAATAACAGCCCCCTATATAATAGATAGTGGTTTCTAAAATTACCCTGTATAATAGTGAGTGCAGCTCTGGAGTATAATACAGGAGGTAACTCAGGATCAGTAATGTAATGTATGTACACAGTGACTGCACCAGCAGAATAGTGAGTGCAGGTCTGGAGGATAATACAGGAGGTAACTCAGGATCAGTAATGTAATGTATGTACACAGTGACTGCACCAGCAGAATAGTGAGTGCAGCTCTGGAGTATAATACAGGAGGTGACTCAGGATCAGTAATGTAATGTATGTACACAGTGACTGCACCAGCAGAATAGTGAGTGCAGCTCTGGAGTATAATACAGGAGGTAACTCAGGATCAGTAATGTAATGTATGTACACAGTGACTGCACCAGCAGAATAGTGAGTGCAGCTCTGGAGGATAATACAGGAGGTAACTCAGGATCAGTAATGTAATGTATGTACACAGTGACTGCACCAGCAGAATAGTGAGTGCAGCTCTGGAGTATAATACAGGAGGTAACTCAGGATCAGTAATGTAATGTATGTACACAGTGACTGCACCAGCAGAATAGTGAGTGCAGCTCTGGAGTATAATACAGGAGGTAACTCAGGATCAGTAATGTAATGTATGTACACAGTGACTGCACCTGCAGAATAGGGAGTGCAGCTCTGGAGTATAATACAGGAGGTAACTCAGGATCAGTAATGTAATGTATGTACAGAGTGACTGCACCAGCAGAATAGTGAGTGCAGCTCTGGAGTATAGGATACTCACCTTGGCCCCTGACAACAGGCAAGAACTATGTATGTAACAAAGAAGACAGCGCTGTGAAGAAGAATAGACACATCAGTCATATATAAGGCAGTATACTGGGGTATACAGGGCAGACAGTGCGGTGCGGTGTATACTCACTAGGATGCATAGTACACACCCGGATTCCTCCTCACAAATGTGTATACTGGCTCCCTGCACAAGACACATACAGCTGTCAGTTACAGAGGGAAAATCTACAGTAGCCCCTGATAAAGCTGCGACATTCTGCAGTGCTGCACACAGAATCATCAGTCCCGTGTGAATGACGCCTAATACAGATCATAAGATCAACCAATAATGTGCATCCAAAGTCACCTAATACCAATTGACAATACTGCGACTGAATACCGTCCTACATGGAGATAGCAGGACAGGATATGATAACATCTTATCTGACATGACATGAAACCTACACAAAGGTGAAGACCGCGACGATCGCCACCGTGACCAACAACTGCAGCGATATGATGGCGTAAACCTGAAAAATGAGAAATAAGGTCAACATCGAGGCCTGAAAACAGAGCGCACATTTTGCAACCAAGTACATTTTATTGCTCCTCTGCACCCAATATATATAATTGTCAACTTTGCAAATAGTCTTGATCAAAAAAAACAAAAAAAAAAACTTCCTCCATTCTGCATACACGACTTCTATACAAATGTATGTGTTTCCATGGTAACAGACTACGATATCACCCAGTGTAGTCAGACCCGGCCTGTGCTCCTCCACACTCTCTCCCTCTCCTTCTTCATATCTATACATCATAGGAAAAAGAGTGATACGACTGCAGGATCAGATTACACAGTGTCTGCAGTCTGTTACCATGGAGACACCTAGGCCTCGGAGCCTACTGTAGATTTTACACATTTGTTTTCCATAGTATTGTTGAATGATGGGCACCAAATATATTATTTCCATGGAAGTCTTTGCTTTTGGCTTCATGAGATCTATTCTATTTATTCTCAGTCCCATGTGTCGGACTATCACACCCCTCCCCCGCTCACCCAGTCCTATAACATAAATGAGACTCACCTTACGGATAAACGCATGTCGCACGGCTTTGTCGTCCCAAGAACCGAACTGCCCATCCCCGGTTGTGTTGTATATGTCTGAATCGCCTGCGTAGACGGGATATCGAAAATTAATATAATTGGTCACAAGTCTTGTACCTCTCATCAGCTGTGCTATAAACAGCGCCCCCGCCGTAAGCCACCCCCTGTACGGAGTCCACATCTCACCAGCTATGCCATAGATCGTGTCCAGTAAGGAGCCCACATCTCACCAGCTGTGCCGTACACCACCCCCGATAAAGAGTCCACATCTCACCAGCTGTGCCGTAGACCACCCCGGTACAGAGCCCACAAGGAGGACACATCTCACCAGCTGTGCCGTACACCACCTCCGATAAAGAGCCCACATCTCACCAGCTGTGCCGTAGACCACCCCCGGTATGGAGCCCACGAGGAGGACACATCTCACCAGCTGTGCCGTAGACCACCCCCGGTATGGAGCCCACGAGGAGGACACATCTCACCAGCTGTGCCATAGACCACCCCCGTACGGAGCCCACGAGGAGGACACATCTCACCAGCTGTGTCGTAGACCACCCCCGGTACGGAGCCCACAAGGAGAACACGTCTCACCAGCTGTGTCGTAGACCACCCCGGTAAGGAGCCCATAAGGAGGACACATCTCACCAACTGTGCCATAGACCACCCCCAGTATGGAGCCCATGGGAAGAACGCGTCTCAAGGAGACACTTACCGGGATTCATAGGAATATTTGGAAGCATTGGCATCACCGGCTTGGGGGGCTCATTATGTCCTGGTTCTGGGTAGCCCCCTGGCTGATTGTATCCCCCAGGCTGAGGCTGTGGGTAGTATCCACCAGGCTGGTTGTATGGCGGAGGATAGCCACCAGGCTGTGGATAATTGTTGGGAGGGTAACCAGCAGGTGCCGGGTATCCACCAGGTGGAGGGTACCCTCCAGGGTAATTTAAGGGGTCTCGATCATTGTATGGTGGAGGCGCACTGGGATAGGACATGGCTGCAGGTCAAAATCCAAAATCCTAAAAAGGAAGAAAGACGAGAAATTAATTATTCAGTCTGATTTAACATTTTTCTTGTATATGAGAAGATCTGACTCCCAGGTTAAATACTTGTGTTAAAGTAGGGTGTCCCCTCAATCGGACCCCTCAATCACCGACATTAGGAGTACTGCAGCTCTCAGTGGCCCTTTAGATTTTAGGGCAGGGGCTCCCTCTATCCCCAAACATTGGTGGAAGTTCTTGTAACCATTGTGTGACGAGCACCACAGGGTCACTATTCGCCCTTCGTAGGACCTTCCCTTTCCCACATGGGCCTCCGTTCCTCTGGACGCACATGGAGCTCAGTGAGGACAGGAGCAGGACTGACTTTCAATCCACAAAGACCATGAGGATCCCTAGCCACATTCAGGGGCGAGACATCGCACTCTTTAGAAGCTGATTTTTACAACAAAACACAAAGCAGCCTCCCATACCGATGCATAGCACAATTCATACAGATCTGGAAGACTAAAGTTTAGCGGGTGTAGTGCACGGGAGAGGACACAGGGTGCCAAAGTCTATGGGATAAAATTTTGCTTTCATTCCACTCTCATAGTTTGAGCCGCCCCAGAAAGTGCCGCTTATTCTTAGAGTGGAGCAATGAGCTGCCTATGCAGAGCACAGCTTTCAATAGGAGATTGTCCTGTGCTGCTGCACTCTGCATAGGCAGCGAACCAGATGACAGAAGATGAGCAGCAAATGAATTAAGACAAAGTTGTATGAATTACACCGCACATAACCATACTGACTTCATTCATTATTAAGAGCTGATGCTCTGTTTCTACCCCTAACTAAGGTGAGGGCTAGGGTTATATATTGGGGCTAGGGTTACAGAGTCACATGTTGGGCTAGGTTATAGCTGGTAGATGGAGCTACAGTCCTGCTAGATGGGGCAGATTTATGCCTCTGAGGAGAAATGATTGGTCATTACTGGCAACTATCTGCCCCCTTAATGCTTTTCCGGTATAAGATGGCGATAGTGGCGCATGTTGCAAACTTAGCCTTGCTCTCTTGACCTGGAGCTAACACTCAGATTCTGCCTCCATATGTTATTGCTCATATCCTCTTGCATTGGTCAGACCCTGGTCCCTTCACCAGTACCATAGGGCTTTCATATTATACAACTAATGATTTTTTGCTCTAATGCATAAAAAAATCTCCAAGTTTTGTGTGACCAGCTTCAATGAAATCCTATGTATTGCCATGGTCACAGACTACAAACAATGCCTGTGTAGTCTGATGAATCACATGGTGCTCTTTCCCCTCTGTCTCTTGTTGATAAGGTCAGGAGGAAAAGGATCTCGGTCACCGGTTTTTAATACCTTTTCTTTAGTGTGGCCGGTGTTACATCCCAAAACAGTCAGCTCCCGCCACATCCAAGGCAGGGTGGGCCAACCACCATCACATCCCAGATACAGTTGGCCCATGACAAATCTCAGGCACAGCGAGCTCCCACCACATCTCAGGTACACAGTGGGCCCCCCCATCACATCCCAGAGACGTTGGGCATCCCCTCCTCCATCACATCCCTGGGACATTGGGCCCCTTCCACCACATCCCAGGCACGGTGGGCCCCCCCCACCACATCCCAGGCACAGTGGGCCCCCCCCACCACATCCCAGGCACGGTGGGCCCCCCTATCACATCCCAGGCACGGTGGGCCCCCATCATATCCCAGGCATGGTCGCCTCCTGCCACATTCTGGCACGATCAGGTCCATCACATTCTGGCAAATTTGGCCTCATTACATCAACTTGTAGAGAGATATCCGAATATTCCCAGAGGGATTGTGGGTCACTCTTTCTCCTGCACCTAATAGTGAAGTTGTGTCTCTCTGTGTCCAGGTCTGTGCCAGGCTGGATGTGGCACAGGACCAGGCTCAGACTTGTTATGGAATCAGTTATATATAAACTGCCTGAGTGGGGTTAATGACAAGAGTCTGTAGCCCAGAGCAGAGATTACACTCAACGCCAATCCCATGTAAATCTGAGCACTGAGAGTCCAGATGGTGTCACAGAGTCAGGACGGATGAGCTGCGAGGAGCCGGTGCAGGAGGAGCAGATCTAAGGACATGGGAAAAGGCCCCACACGGGGATATAGACAGAGGCTTTTCCCCTCAGGGTGATTTTACAGACAATCTCCCACCCTCATATCATTTTATGAAATGTACAAAGTGCAATCATTACACACTGAACCTTCAAGATGGCGCTTTCTGACCACTGGAGCACCTCCCTGTTAGGCCAGCAATCAGAGCGCTCATCTTCGATGAGTCGTACCCAGGCCCATCCCCAGCGGAGTGACCTGGGCAGGGGGCACAACCCTGGCAGAGCAGCCTGGGCAGGGGCACAACCCTGGCAGAGCAGCCGGGGCAGGGGGCACAACCCTGGCAGAGCAGCCGGGGCAGGGGGCACAACCCTGGCAGAGCAGCCTGGGCAGGGGGCACAACCCTGGCAGAGCAGCCTGGGCAGGGGGCACAACCCTGGCAGAGCAGCCGGGGCAGGGGGCACAACCCTGGCAGAGCAGCCGGGGCAGGGGGCACAACCCTGGCAGAGCAGCCGGGGCAGAGGGCACAACCCTGGTGGGGCTGCGTTGATTGAGAGCACATTCACGGAAGTCCATATGCCCACTCCACCCCACCCCAGGGATGGGCCGTCAATCCACTCTCCACTAGGACCACTGGAGGAAGAGAAGACAAATCCGTGACCACCTCTGACCGCTGACACCAGTGCACCCATATATTAGGTCACGTCCACATCAGGTGCAGACCAGCAGAGATGTCTCCAGTCTGCGGATTCACTACATCATCATGATCTGCTGAGCTTCGCTCCCCACCGAGGCTCCAGACACAATATCAGGTCATTAAAATTTCAAGAACAATTATCTGTTTCGTTGTCATTATTAAAAGTGCAGCGAGAGGCAGAGTGACCCCCTGACCACAGCGTGCCCCCCACTGCCGAGGATTGGCCCCAACGGCTCCCTGTACAAAGATGACAGACGAGAGTGAAATGTTGAAGGTAACCACAATGGTAAAGGAGCAAATTAAATAGGGTTTTCCTAAATTATATTAATTTCAATTGAAGTTACAAATCTTAAAAATCAGGACCTGCCCCCCCCTTCCATGTACTTGAGAGGGTTGTACTGGGGGTAGAAACACTGTTCATTTATTTCATATATAACGCCTCACCCCCATGATATCATTTCCGATGCAGATGCTCCATTGAAGTGAATGTGGCTGAGCTTCAGTACCACACTCATCCTATAGACAGTGGTGGCGCTATATTCAAAATAAAGTATCTATATTATTTCACTCCTGTACATCCTCTTTAAAAAGATTATTGCTTTTTTACTCAAGATCATAATCTACCAATACCTTGTATATGTTTGTTTTATTTCCGCACTGATTACAACATCTCTGCTTGCTGTCAGTGTATTAAGTGACTGTAACGTGGTGATCAGCGTCCGGGTGTCACCGTCATGTGGAAGTCGTGCCAGATTTGTAACTACTCTGACTTATCTGTTGTAATATGTCCAAGAAAGAGAAACTCGGGAGTCGCCTCTAATTATTTTTAGATTAACGGGAATTTTGTCATTAGGTAACTCCACCTTTATGTAAAAGATCTGCGTCACCGGACAAGTGATGGAACCGAGCAAATCCGCAACAATGTAACAAGGAAAGAACAAAAACACCACAAAACAATAGGACACCAGTATGGGGGAAAAGCTGGGGATGACGCAATCCACTATGAGGGGGAACATATGTAGACGGTGCACTATGGGGGAATCGCCTGCGGATGACGCTCTGTTATGGGGGATCTGTGGATGATGCTCTGTTATGGGGGATCTGTGGGTGACGCTCTGTTATGGGGGATCTGTGGGTGACGCTCTGTTATGGGGGATCTGTGGATGACACTCTGTTATGGGGGATCTGTGGATGACGCTCTGTTATGGGGGATCTGTTATGGGGGATCTGCGGATGACGCTCTGTTATGGGGGATCTATGGCTGGCGCTCTGTTATGGGGGATCTGTGGATGACGCTCTGTTATGGGGGATCTGTGGATGACGCTCTGTTATGGGGGATCTGTGGATGACGCTCTGTTATGGGGGATCTGTTATGGGGGATCTGCGGATGACGCTCTGTTATGGGGGATCTATGGCTGGCGCTCTGTTATGGGGGATCTGTGGGTGACGCTCTGTTATGGGGGATCTGTGGATGACGCTCTGTTATGGGGGATCTGTGGCTGGCGCTCTGTTATGGGGGATCTGTGGGTGACGCTCTGTTATGGGGGATCTATGGCTGGCGCTCTGTTATGGGGGATCTGTGGGTGACGCTCTGTTATGGGGGATCTGTGGATGACGCTCTGTTATGGGAAAGAGTTAAATATCCGTAACTTGCAATAATGGGGTTCACAAGTTCTGCATCCACCTAGTGCCCAACCCTGTACAAAATAATGTCAGAGGCCAGGAATATTATACAGGAAATGTGAAGATCGGCATCTGGTTTTTGTTTCCTTTCAGTTAAAATTGGCTGGAAAATTTTTGTCAGTAAAGAAAAACGAGAGAGGAGCAAACGCTCCACAATCTGCAGTTTACTCCAGAGCTGCACACAACTTTACTAACATTAGAAACAGTTCAAAAACGTGTCAGATGCCGCAACGTAGTGATCAGAACAGACAGGGAATGCTGGTAGTCTTTATCTCTTAAGTTGCAGAATAGTGAGTGCAGCTCTGGAGTATAATACAGGAGGTAACTCAGGATCAGTAATGTAATGTATGTACACAGTGACTGCACCAGCAGAATAGTGAGTGCAGCTCTGGAGTATAATACAGGAGGTAACTCAGGATCAGTAATGTAATGTATGTACACAGTGACTGCACCAGCAGAATAGTGAGTGCAGCTCTGGAGTATAATACAGGAGGTAACTCAGGATCAGTAATGTATGTACACAGTGACTGCACCAGCAGAATAGTGAGCGCAGCTCTGGAGTATAATACAGGAGGTAACTCAGGATCAGTAATGTAATGTATGTACACAGTGACTGCACCAGCAGAATAGTGAGTGCAGCTCTGGAGTATAATACAGGAGGTAACTCAGGATCAGTAATGTAATGTATGTACACAGTGACTGCACCAGCAGAGTAGTGAGTGCAGCTCTGGAGTATAATACAGGAGGTAACTCAGGATCAGTAATGTAATGTATGTACACAGTGACTGCACCAGCAGAATAGTGAGTGCAGCTCTGGAGTATAATACAGGAGGTAACTCAGGATCAGTAATGTATGTACACAGTGACTGCACCAGCAGAATAGTGAGCGCAGCTCTGGAGTATAATACAGGAGGTAACTCAGGATCAGTAATGTAATGTATGTACACAGTGACTGCACCAGCAGAATAGTGAGTGCAGCTCTGGAGTATAATACAGGAGGTAACTCAGGATCAGTAATGTAATGTATGTACACAGTGACTGCACCAGCAGAGTAGTGAGTGCAGCTCTGGAGTATAATACAGGAGGTAACTCAGGATCAGTAATGTAATGTATGTACACAGTGACTGCACCAGCAGAATAGTGAGTGCAGCTCTGGAGTATAATACAGGAGGTAACTCAGGATCAGTAATGTAATGTATGTACACAGTGACTGCACCAGCAGAACAGTCATCACTCCTATTACTCCAATGTGGTTGTGGCCTGAAGGGCAACTCAAGGTTCTTGGTCCTAATGCCAAATTTGTATCACCCACTCCCCAAAACCCCCAGACCATCAACTACCACATATAATTTATATTACTGGTGTCTGTGGCCCCACATAGGTTCTCTTTATTAGTACCCAATAATGGAGGACAGTGCATAATAGAGCGGTAATGATCGAGGTGAACCCTCCACTATTCTCCTGGGTGCTGACTCCCTCTTCTATGGTATCTGTAATTAATGCAGCTCCTCAGGGGAGGGGAATGCTACAATCTCTTATCAGTGAAAAGCAAAGAAAATATTGTCAACCCACGCTGGTCCCCGCTCTCCAATAACCCCACAGTAGCCGCACCGTTGACCATTTTGATATCTATATATAAACCATTATACAAGCAGCTTTGTTACTGATTGCTTAAAGATCCAGAGAACAGGGACAGGAAGAGTTGTCATAGGGACACAGGCAAAGAAACTCATCTTATGGGTGATCTGAAAAATCAAAGTTATGATATCATAATATTAACTAGTCATTGGTTTGGGATTTGCAGTCGCTTTTGCTTCAGGGGTGAACTCACCATGTAAGAATGTGATGGGGTGCGACACCAGAATCGTTACAGGAACAAAACCCAAAAATTCACATTCAAAATGAATATAAAGAAAGTCGCATTGTGATAAAATGTAACTAAAGCATTGTGTCTACAGGACAGCCCTGTCTGTGCCCATCAGAGCATTCTGGGAGTTGTAGTTCTCCAACAGCCAAAAAGCAAACCGGTCCAATCACAGCTTATGCCCCAAGATTAGACCAAACCCAACGCCTCCTGTCGTTATAACGCTGGAACGTCCCACGTACAAGCACCCAGCCGTGTTATGCTGGATTGTTCTGGTTTATTTCATTTATAATCTGGAGATGAGCACGATGTCTGCCTGGTACTGACGAATACAGCAACCGGGACGCAGCTGTCAAATGAGAAATACTCCAGGTGGAAAGAAAAGTTGTATTTCTCCCAGGCACAGCGCCTCTGCTGTCCATGGCCGTTTGTGGTATTGCAGCTTAAGGGCATATTAAATGCTGCCAGTGGTTAAGAGAAAAAAAAACAAAAACAGATCCTTGTGTCCTATAAGATCTTCCAACACTTTAAATGTTCATATCTTTGAAGATCTCTGCTTCCTGTCAGTGAAGGTAAATATCCCAATGTACAGCTATAAATGAAGATGTTATTCTTACACAGGCGACTATTCGTGCTGATACCTAGACCAGGGGTGGGGAAAAAGGTTACCGATGGCCAATGGCCAATTGGAAATTTATTACATCATTTCAAGCCGTACAAAATTATCAACTTCAAAATTATTCTGACATATTTAGTTAAAGATGTAATAAAACACGAGACTGCTGTATATACATCACATAGGAAACACAGAGACTGCTGTATATACATCACAAAGGAGACACGAGACTGCTGTATATACATCACATAGGAGACACAGACTGCTGTATATACATCACATAGGAGGCTCCGAGACTGCTGTATATACATCACATAGGAAACACAGAGACTGCTGTATATACATCACAAAGGAGACACAGACTGCTGTATATACATTACAAAGGAGACACAGACTGCTGTATATACATCACATAGGAGGCTTTGAGACTGTTGTATATACATCACATAGGAGACACAGACTGCTGTATATACATCACATAGGAGGCTCCGAGACTGCTGTATATACATCACATAGGAGGCTCCGAGACTGCTGTACATACATCACATAGGAGGCTCCGAGACTGCTGTATATACATCACATAGGAGGCTCCGAGACTACTGTATATACATCACATAGGAGGCTCCTAGACTGCTGTATATACATCACATAAGAAACTCAGAGATTGCTGTATATACATCACATAGGAAACACAGACTGCTGTATATACATCACATAGGAAACACAGAGACTGCTGTATATACATCACAAAGGAGACACAGACTGCTGTATATACACATTACATAGAGGAAACTAAGACTGCTGTATATATATCACATAGGAAACACAGACTGCTGTATATACATCACGTAGAAGAAACTAAGACTGCTGTATATACATTACAGGGAGTGAGACAGAAGGGAACACCATGCGAAGTCTGCCCACAAAACACATGTGCGCACACATTGGGGAAAAATTAAAAGGCCGGTGGCATAAGCACTGCAGTCTCCCTGAGGGTCAGAGCAAACTATGTCACAGTCAGAGTGACCCTCCTTCTCCGCCCATACAGCTGATGAACCACAGGTTATGGATTGATTTGATTGAACTTGCCCTATTGCACTTTTTATTCCTCCTTGGTAAATCCCTGGATCGCGCTGTAGGAGGATAACTGACTGTGGCGCTGTAGGAGGATAACTGACTGTGGCGCTGTAGGAGGATAACTGACTGTGGCGCTGTAGGAGGATAACTGACTGTGGCGCTGTAGGAGGATAACTGACTGTGGCGCTGTAGGAGGATAACTGACTGTGGCGCTGTAGGAGGATAACTGACTGTGGCGCTGTAGGAGGATAACTGACTGTGGTTGCACTTTAGCACTTTATTCCTCTTTGATAAATCCCTTGATGGGAGGTTTGTATGAGGATTACTGACTATGTCCTGACTATTAGGGTATGATTCATTGTGGTAGATCTGTTAATCATCATTCAATACGGAATGCTGGAGTTTTGAACATATATGTACAGCTCTGTATGGGGCTTTTTTTAATTGCTTTTAAAACTGCACTTCATTGTTTTGTTCATGGTGTATTGCAATAAAGATTTGTGGTTGAGCTATATGTGTTGATCGCCCATTTATACTGGTCAGCTCTTTTCTTCTATTTGACACATTGGGGAAAAATTAAGAGGTCGGTGGCATTAGCACTGCAATCTCCCTGAGGGTCAGAGCAAACTAAGGCCTAGCGGGTCGGAGGGTCCCACCTCTGGTCTGTATTTATACATTGCAACAATTCCTGAACTGTGTGAGCAGCTTGTGTCCACATGTCAAGGAGCAATGTACAGATAGATGTCTGAACCCTCCAGGCACTGGGCCCAGGGGTATCTGCAGCCTCTGCACCCTCTAGGCACCGGGCCCCGGGGTATCTGCAGCCTCTGCACCCTCCAGGCACCGGGCCCAGGAGTATCTGCAGCCGCTGCACCCTCCAGGCACCGGGCCCAGGAGTATCTGCAGCCTCTGCACCCTCCAGGCACCGGGCCCAGGAGTATCTGCAGCCTCTGCACCCTCCAGGCACCGGGCCCAGGAGTATCTGCAGCCTCTGCACCCTCCAGGCACCTGGCCCCGGGGGTATCTGCAGCCTCTGCACCCTCCAGGCACCAGGCCCTGGGGTATCTGCAGCCTCTGCACCCCATACAGCTGGAGGAGCCTCAGCTAGGATTTTTCTATGCCACCCACTTACACACAATTTAGTTACACCGGAATCTCACATATTTTAGATCTCTGCTTTATGTCAGTGGAGGAAACATTTTCCAATGTACATCAATAAACTGCAAACCCCCAGTGCTGGTTATACAGCTGATGAGTTATGTAAGTGGCTTTTATTCCATAGAGCAGAGCCTGATACACTGTAACAATTCTGCTACTGTGTGGACAGTTCATGACCTGATGACAGGAAAACAAGCCTTATTCACTCATCATTTATTGGCACCAGCGCTGTCCGTACAGACAAGGAAATGGAGAAAAATTCATACAGAAATGCAGTTTTTCTGCACAGAACACCCCCTGATCACGAGCACATGTGATACATAACGTGACACTGTGCCGGAACTGCAGCTCGGCTCAGTCCTCCAGAAGCAGCTGTTCCACATTTCTGGATGTTGCGCCAGATGGGGTGTGGCGCAGGGACGTTACGCCTGTGTGCAGGGGCCCCGCAGAGAGTCCCCCTGGGCACATTGGTGATCCTCCTGGCGGCCCCCCATGATGGAGCTTCAGCCGGGGATTCTGGGAAGAGGCTGCCTATCCGGGACGTGTTTATTTGAGCAGCAGCCGCACCGCACCCCCCGGAGCCGCACCTACATGACTCAACAAGACGACACTGTGCTCAGATTCCAGGACCGAAGCGCGAATAATCCCCCCCTTATATAAGAGGGAACCACGAGGAATGAAAGTATCACAGCAAACAGAGCGACCAATGATCACACCGATGGGACCGTCCACCGTCTCCTTAACCCTTTATTGCACAACTTCACGGGAGCCCGAGGCTATCGCATCAGGAGGGTGGTGATGTCACGATGGGAGCAGCGGCCATCTCTCCCCCACCCCCTTGCTGCATTCTCCCCTCTGTGTTCTCTCCCCCTGTGGTCTCTCCACCCCTGTGCCATCTCCCTCAAGTGCTGTCTTCTTCTCTTGTGCGCTCTCTTCTTTGAGTTGTGTTCTTCCTGTGCTCTCCCCCCCTCCCCATGTGCTCGCTCCCTCCTCGCATGCTCGCTCCCTCCTTCCCCCCCACCTCCCCGTCTGCTTACTCCCTCCCCCCCACCTCCCCGTGTGCTCCCTCCCTCCCCGTGTACGCGCTCCCCTCCCTCCCCCCTCCCCAGTGTGCGCGCTCCTTCCCTCCCCAGTGTGCGCGCTCCTTCCCTTCCCCTCCTCCCCAGTGTGCGCGCTCCTTCCCTCCCCCCTCCTCCCCAGTGTGCGCGCTCCTTCCCTCCCCCCTCCTCCCCAGTGTGCGCGCTCCTTCCCTCCCCCCTCCCCGCGTGCACGCTCCTTCCCTCCCCCCTCCCCGCGTGCACGCTCCCTCCCCCCGTCCCCGTGTGCGCGCTCCCTCCCCCGTCCCCGTGTGCTCGCTCTCTCCCCCCGTCCCCGTGTGCTCGCTCTCTCCCCCCCGTCCCCGTGTGCTCGCTCTCTCCCCCCCGTCCCCGTGTGCTCGCTCTCTCCCCCCCGTCCCCGTGTGCTCGCTCTCTCCCCCCCGTCCCCGTGTGCTCGCTCTCTCCCCCGTCTCCCTCCTTCCCCGTGTGCTCGCTCTCTCTCTCCTTCCTTGTGTGCTCGCTCTCCCCCTCCTTCCCCGTGTGCTCGCTCTCCCCCTCCTTCCCCGTGTGCTCGCTCTCCCCCTCCTTCCCCGTGTGCTCGCTCTCCCCCTCCTTCCCCGTGTGCTCGCTCTCCCCCTCCTTCCCCGTGTGCTCGCTCTCTCCCCCCCGTCCCCGTGTGCTCGCTCTCTCCCCCGTCTCCCTCCTTCCCCGTGTGCTCGCTCTCTCTCTCCTTCCTTGTGTGCTCGCTCTCCCCCTCCTTCCCCGTGTGCTCGCTCTCCCCCTCCTTCCCCGTGTGCTCGCTCTCCCCCTCCTTCCCCGTGTGCTCGCTCTCTCCCTCCTTCCCCGTGTGCTCGCTCTCTCCCTCCTTCCCCGTGTGCTCGCTCTCTCCCTCCTTCCCCGTGTGCTCGCTCTCTCCCTCCTTCCCCGTGTGCTCGCTCTCTCCCTCCTTCCTCGTGTGCTCGCTCTCTCCCTCCCTCCCCGTGTGCTCGCTCTCTCCCTCCTTCCCCGTGTGCTCGCTCTCTCCCTCCTTCCCCGTGTGCTCGCCTCCTCCCTGTGTGCTTGCTCCCTTCCCCCTCCCCGTGTGCTCGCTCTCTCCTGTGCGCTCACCCATAACCCTGTGGTAAAAGTAATATTAAAACAAAGTATGTAAACGGTAACATTACACTGCTGGAGACGAATAACCTCAATGACGGAGAACCGCAGACCGTCCACCATGCAGCTCCTTAGCCCTTTATTGCCCACTGTACGAGCATCAATATTAGGCTGAGCTCACATGTCCAGTAATTGTCCATTAGGACAGATCTGTTATGGGGCCGTCACACGCGTCAATGTCGTCAGTTATCTGATCGCTGGCGACATTGACGGCTGATCGCTGGTGCGCTGTCACACAGGCAGACTCACCAGCGGTCATTTTACCAACGACATCATGGAAATGATTTAAATATAGTTTCCACAATGTCTGCAGGCTGGTAAACTGCGGGTAACTAGGCAGCGCGCGCTGCCTAGATACCCGATGTATACCTTAGTTACCAGCCTTCTCCACTTACTGGCTGGTATCTAAGGTACACAGTGGGTAACTATGGACCCTAGTTACCCACTGTGTACCTTAGATACTAACTAAGGTATACATCGGTATCTAGGCAGCGCGCGCTGCCTAGTTACCCTGGATACCATCTCCCAGCGCTTCCTGAGAGGTGCTGTGAGCTGGCTGATCGCATCTCCCGGTGTCACACGCAGCAATGCGGTGTGTCCACCGGGCGACCATCAACCAGCGATTTATCGCCCTGTCACACGCGTCAATATCGCTGCAACGTCACGTGCAGCAGAGATATTGCACACGATATTGACGCGTGTGACGGCCCCATTAGCAAAAAAGTTGTGCAGACATTTTTTTGATCATTATTAAGAAAATTTACTTTAGCTGGATCCTTTTTATATATTTAATTTTTTTTTAACATTGGAGTCTATGCAGAAGGGATCCGGTAACTGATTGTGAGATATAAGAGATTGTGCAGACTTAGGTCAATGAAGCAGAAACATTGAACAGAATAAAAGTTTTTAATACTTTGTATTTCGATTCTCTGCTGTCAGTCAGTAGTAATGTGACTTCTCTGCCTGAACTGAGGCGACTGTTTATCGTAGGTAATAATCCTCTGTGAGCTAAACAGCAAATCTCTGGAGTGTCCCGGACTCCGGGCTAATAGCACTTACCTACAGTGATACTATGTAACTAACAAAGCAGCTGTGTATTCAGGGACATTAATGGGGCATCCTCAGGATGTCACAAATAGTGATCAGTTACCGGATCCGTTCTCCATAGACTCCAATGTTACAAAAACGGATCTTGCAGGAACCAATTTATTCAAAATGGACAATAAAGTTGTGTTTGCAGAACGGATTGTGCTGGATCCGATCTAACGA
Organism: Allobates femoralis; assembly: GCA_033576535.1. NCBI lineage: Eukaryota > Metazoa > Chordata > Amphibia > Anura > Aromobatidae > Allobates > Allobates femoralis. The sequence continues at coordinate 9,192,165 of JARQOC010000011.1, forward strand.
TGATCACTGGATGTGTGAGATTACATAGGGCATACAGATATTATAGATCTATACTATAGATGCAAGTTACATAAATAAAAAGAGATCCATTCTATGCCACTGACGAACGATAGGTTACCCTCCCCGTGTGACTGTCTCCATTCACCTGTATGGGGGATCCAAAAGGTTCAAACCAAGAATCGTCATTATTTTCAATGTCCCACGTGTGAAAAATGACATTGTAAACTATGACTGTTTCCATTCACTGACAGCAAGGAATGAACTTTAAAGAGGACCTGTCACCCCCCAGGTGCAAGACAATCTAAATGCAGCACTGAATGCAGCATGTCTGCTGCATTCAGGGAAGGAGTCCCCCATGTGTTTGTGAGCTGTGTACCCCGAGATATTAGGCAAATTCACTGTAAAAAGTCATGAGGGCATTCCCTGGGGCTTGAGTCAGCTTAATTCACAGAGGTCATTCCCTCTGCCTCTCTGTGCCGCCTCCTGCTGTGCTGTTTATGCTTTGTTCAGACAGCAGGGCAGGAATCTGGAGCTGACTTCAGGACAAATGATTTGCATGCTGACTGTGGCAGGATGAGTGACAGAGAGGAGGAGAGGATGAGGTCAGAGCCAGTACAGCAGGAGGCGGCACAGAGAGGCAGAGGGGGAGGGAATGGCCCCTGTGAATCAAGCTGACTCCTGCACCAGGGAGTGCCCTCCTGACTTTTTATAATGAATTTGCCTAAGGCCTATATCTCAGGGTACACAGCACACAGACACATGGGGGACCCTTTCCCTGAATGCAGCAGACATGCTGCATTCAGTGCTGCATTTAGATTGCCATGCAGCAGGGTGGTGACAGGTCCTCTTTAAAAACGAACTTTCACTCCCTCCTCCCTGATTTTGGGAATACTATTGCATCTTATATGGACTGTATGGTCACTTAGTATTTATGGAAGCAGCTGGGGCAGACACACCATTGGTGCAACCTGTGCAGAAGAGCAGGGGCCCATGAGGTAAAGGGGCCACATCCAACTACAAAGCAAGGAACAACATGTCGCGGACACATCAAGGGGGAATTAGGATGACAGACAGATGAAGGCCCTTGTGCAAGAATAGTATATAGTCCCTTTTCAGTCCAATAGTCCATCATAACTCATAACTCCACCTGCTTTGAAGTTGGATGTGGCCCCGTTACCTCTGGGGCCCCTGTGTGGTTGCACCAATGATATGTCCGCCTCTTGGATGAGCTATTAAACTGCAGAGAGTCCATATATTGTTCTTGCCCTGGGACCCTCTCCTGTCTGCGTCCACCCCCGGCTCTATATATACCCTAATGTGCCAAGATATCCTGCACCCGGCCGGTCACCCCTCAGATCTTAGCAAGTCGGGTTCATGCAAGGCCACAAATACACAAACCATCACATCTGAATCATTTTAGAGTCGGTCTGTGATCTTCATCTTAAAGCTGCAGAACTCGGAAATCTTCCAAGATCTTCTCCTCTGGGACATTGCACCAGATACAAGCATCTGCGATGTCACATCTTCCCTTTAGAAAACAACAGGCGAAAAACCAGCGAAATCATGAAATGTCACATGTAAGATCAGGGCGATCCGATACATTGTATCACGTGTGTTGGGGCTGATTCATTATCTGTCACAATGTTTGACCTTTCCTGAAGTTTCCCCTTTTAAGATTCTTCCTAGTAATGTGACAGATGTGTAATGTCTCCGCCACAATCAGGAAATCAATATATAAATATTTACATTACATTAATATGATCCCACAGGTTTCCCAAGCTTTAATGGCCTAAACAGCAACGTCACAAACTAAAAGGCTCAAGATAAAGGCACGTGTAAAAGAAAAACAAGCAAAACCTCATGTGGAGCAGACACCTAAGTGGAATCAAATTATACCCCAGTTTATGGCGCAACATAGAAAGTATATACAAGTTACACCTGATTAATAGAGCAGAACAACGCACTGCAATTTTACATCTGTGTACATAATCTACGTATATAATTAATATATTACCACCCCTATATACAAGAATATAACTACTATAATACTGCCCCTATGTACAAGAATATAACTACTATAATACTGCCCTATATACAAGAATATAACTACTATAATACTGCCCCTATATACAAGAATATAACTACTATAATACTGCTCCTATATACAAGAATATAACTACTATTAATACTGCCCCTATGTACAAGAATATAACTACTATAATACTGCCCCTATATACAAGAATATAACTACTATAATACTGCCCCTATATACAATAATATAACTACTATAATACTGCCCCTATATACAAGAATATAACTACTATATATACTGCCCCTATATTACAAGAATATAACTACTATAATACTGCTCCTATATACAAGAATATAACTACTATAATACTGCCTCTATGTACAAGAAAATAACTACTATAATACTGCCCCTATATACAAGAATATAACTACTATACTACTGCCCCTATATACAAGAATATAAACTACTATACTACTGCCCTATATACAAGAATATAACTACTATAATACTGCCCCTATATACAAGAATATAACTACTATAATACTGCCCCTATATACAAGAATATAACTACTATAATACTGCTCCTATATACAAGAATATAACTACTATAATACTGTCCCCTATGTACAAGAATATAACTACTATAATACTGTCCCCTATGTACAAGAATATAACTACTATAATACTGTCCCCTATGTACAAGAATATAACTACTATAATACTGCTCCTATATACAAGAATATAACTACTATAATACTGCCCCTATATACAAGAATATAACTACTATAATACTGCCCCTATATACAAGAATATAACTACTATAACACTGTCCCCTATGTACAAGAATATAACTACTATAATACTGCCCCTATATACAAGAATATAACTACTATAATACTGCCCCTATATACAAGAATATAACTACTATAATACTGCTCCTATGTACAAGAATATAACTACTATAACACTGTCCCCTATGTACAAGAATATAACTACTATAACACTGTCCCCTATGTACAAGAATATAACTACTATAACACTGTCCCTATGTACAAGAATATAACTACTATAATACTGCCCCTATATACAAGAATTAACTACTATAATACTGCTCCTATGTACAAGAATATAACTACTATAATACTGCCCTATATACAAGAATATAACTACTATACTACTGCCCCTATATACAAGAATATAACTACTATAATACTGCTCCTATGTACAAGAATATAACTACTATAATACTGCCCCTATATACAAGAATATAACTACTATACTACTGCCCCTATATACAAGAATATAACTACTATAATACTGCCCCTATATACAAGAATATAACTACTATAATACTGCCCCTATATACAAGAATATAACTACTATAATACTGCTCCTATGTACAAGAATATAACTACTATAATACTGCTCCTATATACAAGAATATAACTACTATAATACTGCTCCTATATACAAGAATATAACTACTATAATACTGCCCCTATGTACAAGAATATAACTACTATAATACTGCCCCTATGTACAAGAATATAACTACTTATAATACTGCCCCTATGTACAAGAATATAACTACTATAATACTGCCCCTATATACAAGAATATAACTACTATAATACTGCCCCTATGTACAAGAATATAACTACTATAATACTGCCCCTATGTACAAGAATATAACTACTATAATACTGCTCCTATATACAAGAATATAACTACTATAATACTGCTCCTATATACAAGAATATAACTACTATAATACTGCTCCTATATACAAGAATATAACTACTATAATACTGCTCCTATATACAAGAATATAACTACTATAATACTGCTCCTATATACAAGAATTATAACTACTATATACTGCTCCTATGTATAAGAATATAACTACTATAATACTGCCCCTATGTATAAGAATATAACTACTATAATACTGCCCCTATATACAAGAATATAACTACTATAATACTGCCCCTATGTACAAGAATATAACTACTATAATATACTGCCCCTATATACAAGAATATAACTACTATAATACTGCCCCTATGTACAAGAATATAACTACTATAATACTGCCCCTATGTACAAGAACATAACTACTATAATACTGCTCCTATATACAAGAACATAACTACTATAATACTGCCCCTATGTACAAGAATATAACTACTATAATACTGCCCCTATATACAAGAATATAACTACTATAATACTGCTCTATATACAAGAATATAACTACTATAATACTGCTCCTATATACAAGAATATAACTACTATAATACTGCTCCTATACACAAGAATATAACTACTATAATACTGCCCTATATACATGAATATAACTACTATAATACTGCCCCTATGTACAAGAATATAACTACTATAATACTCCTATATACAAGAATATAACTACTATAATACTGCCCCTATATACAAGAATATAACTACTATAATACTGCTCCTATATACAAGAATATAACTACTATAATACTGCCCCTATGTACAAGAATATAACTACTATAATACTGCTCCTATATACAAGAATATAACTACTATAATACTGCTCCTATATACAAGAATATAACTACTATAATACTGCTCCTATATACAAGAATACAACTACTATAATACTGCTCCTATATACAAGAATACAACTACTATAATACTGCTACCTATATACAAGAATACAACTACTATAATACTGCTCCTATATACAAGAATATAACTACTATAATACTGCTCCTATATACAAGAATATAACTACTATAATACTGCTCCTATGTACAAGAATTTAACTACTATAATACTGCTCCTATATACAAGAATATAACTACTATAATACTGCTCCTATATACAAGAATATAACTACTATAATACTGCCCCTATATACAAGGATATAACTACTATAATACTGCTCCTATATACAAGAATATAACTACTATAATACTGCCCCTATATACAAGAATATAACTACTATAATACCGCCCCTATGTACAAGAATATAACTACTATAATACTGCTCCTATGTACAAGAATATAACTACTATAATACTGCTCCTATGATGTACAGTGACTCCACAATGTTTAATTCTTTATTCGGTTGCTATATATGACAACTAGACACTTGTTCACCGGTGTCAGGAGACGCGGTATTATTTATGTCATCACTTCTTATGTAAGGATTAATGATGACGGCAGCAGGGGTTCGGTGTTGGATCTTACACTATGATACAAGCATCGGCAGGTAATTACCCAGGATGATGCGTTCTGTAAATGACACGGATATTTGTGAAATTCCCCGTTAAGCCGATCTCCATAGAGCGGTGACATAACTGGAGAACGGTGACGTCACTTGTGTCACGTGCTATGATGAAGGTAAAAACTCCAGATCGGGGGAGGGGAACCTTACTCCACCCAACAGTATCACCATTGTCTCTTGCTTTGTGCTCATCTGCATGTGATATAGTAGCATTTCCTAGGCTATGTTGAGTATTTGGTTGCAGTAATTTCTGCATTTCTTGGTGCATTTTTGTGGGTGGAAAAACGATGCAAAAATGCACCAAGAAATGACATCTGCTGATATTTTTCCCCTTGCAGATTTGGTAAAGAAAATAAACCAGGGGTGTAACTTGAAGCTCCGGGGCCCGATGTGTAAGTTCCAACAGGGCCCCCAATTATTGCAAATCTTTAATAGCATTAGTCTTTTTCTATATGTCAAAGGGACTTTTGGGGCCCCCTAGGCTCCAGGGCCCGGGTGTGATTGCAGCCCCTGCAACTGTTATAGTTACACCCCTGATGAGCACAAAACGTCAGGATTCTCATGGACTTTGCTGGAATAAGGATTTACTTGCAGTTTTATAATATTTATTCATTATATAGCACTTTACATACATCATCACTGTCCCCATTGGGGCTCACAAGCTAATCATTCTATCAGTCTTTGTAGTGTGGGAGGAAACACAAGCAAACAGGGGGAGAACATACAAACCCCCGGCAGATGTCGTCCTTGGTGGGATTTGAACCCAGAACCCAAGCAATGATTTTGCTATAAGAGTCCTTTGTGCCGTGACTCAGGGTTCACTTGGAGAAATTATAACCGGATGGATAGAAGCCGCGCTGACCACAATAAGAGTAACAGAGTAACATACACACACTGTTTATTCAGCCTACGCGTTTCGTGGCAAACAGGTCACTTCATCAGATGCCCTGTTGTGGTCAGCGCGGCTTCTATCCATCCGGTTATAATTTCTCCAAGTGGATCCTTACTTTTTGCCGGGAGCCTGCTGCGATCATACGTGCTTGTCCAAGGGAGTTGTGACCATTCACAACCAGACCAGGTGAGTCTGTATTGTGGGAGTCCGTGTGGACCATCAAACCTGAATGTATTACTCTATGTGCGCTTCTTTTCCTTCTTATTTGCAGATTATTCAGGGTTAACATTTGTTGCAAAGAAACATTGCTAACCACTGAGCCACCATACAGTGCTAACCACTGAGCCACCATACAGTGCTAACCACTGAGCCACCATATACAGTGCTAACCACTGAGCCACCATATACAGTGCTAACCACTGAGCCACCATATACAGTGCTAACCACTGAGCCACCATACAGTGCTAACCACTGAGCCACCGTACAGTGCTAACCACTGAGCCACCATACAGTGCTAACCACTGAGCCACCATACACAGTGCTAACCACTGAGCCATCATACAGTGCTAACCACTGAGCCACCATACAGTGCTCACCACTGAGCCACCATACAGTGCTCACCACTGAGCCACCATACAGTGCTAACCACTGAGCCAACATATACAGTGCTAACCACTGAGCCAACATATACAGTGCTAACCACTGAGCCACCATATACAGTGCTAACCACTGAGCCACCATATACAGTGCTAACCACTGAGCCACCATACAGTGCTAACCACTGAGTCACCATACAGTGCTAACCACTGAGCCACCATATACAGTTCTAACCACTGAGCCACCATATACAGTGCTAACCACTGAGCCACCATACAGTGCTAACTACTGAGCCACCATATACAGTGCTAACCACTGAGCCACCATACAGAGCTAACCACTGAGCCACCATACAGAGCTAACCACTGAGCCACCATATACAGTGCTAACAACTGAGCCACCGTATACAATGCTAACCACTGAGCCACCATATACAGTGCTAACCACTGAGCCACCATACAGAGCTAACCACTGAGCCACCATACAGAGCTAACCACTGAGCCACCATATACAGTGCTAACAACTGAGCCACCGTATACAATGCTAACCACTGAGCCACCATATACAGTGCTAACCACTGAGCCACCATACAGTGCTAACCACTGAGCCACCATATACAGTGCTAACCACTGAGCCACCATACAGTGCTAACCACTGAGCCACCATACAGTGCTAACCACTGAGCCACCATACAGTGCTAACCACTGAGCCACCATATACAGTGCTAACCACTGAGCCACCGTACAGTGCTAACCACTGAGCCACCATACAGTGCTAACCACTGAGCCACCGTATACAGTGCTACCCACTGAGCCACCATACAGTGCTAACCACTGAGCCACCATATACAGTGCTAACCACTGAGCCACCATATACAGTGCTAACCACTGAGCCACCATATACAGTGCTAACCACTGAGCCACCGTATACAGTGCTAACCACTGAGCCACCGTATACAGTGCTAACCACTGAGCCACCGTATACAGTGCTACCCACTGAGCCACCGTATACAGTGCTAACCACTGAGCCACCATACAGTGCTAACCACTGAGCCACCATATACAGTGCTAACCACTGAGCCACCGTATACAGTGCTAACCACTGAGCCACCATACAGTGCTAACCACTGAGCCACCATATACAGTGCTAACCACTGAGCCACCATATACAGTGCTAACCACTGAGCCACCATACAGTGCTAACCACTGAGCCACCATATACAGTGCTAACCACTGAGCCACCATACAGTGCTAACCACTGAGCCACCATACAGTGCTAACCACTGAGCCACCGTATACAGTGCTAACCACTGAGCCACCATATACAGTGCTAACCACTGAGCCACCATATACAGTGCTAACCACTGAGCCACCATACAGTGCTAACCACTGAGCCACCATACAGTGCTAACCACTGAGCCACCATATACAGTGCTAACCACTGAGCCACCATATACAGTGCTAACCACTGAGCCACCATATACAGTGCTAACCACTGAGCCACCATATACAGTGCTAACCACTGAGCCACCATATACAGTGCTAACCACTGAGCCACCATATACAGTGCTAACCACTGAGCCACCATATACAGTGCTAACCACTGAGCCACCATATACAGTGCTAACCACTGAGCCACCATATACAGTGCTAACCACTGAGCCACCATACATTTTGTGACAAAATTGCACTCTAATATGCACTGTGTGTACACAGCCTTGCTCTTCTGTCCCAACAGGGGGCGCCCTATGAATCTGGGAGAGAATTCCTATAAGTGCACTATGCCTTGAGGTGTCTGTACTTGGTCTGAAAGTGAAATCACAATAAACATTGACTCTACTTTCAGTGTAAACTCTACGATTGTGCGTTTACTGGAAACAGTCAGCAATGTGCTGTTCTCTGATCATGTACCTTTACCCTGAGGACACAATTATATCCTGCCTTGATGAGAGAACAGTCCTGATTGGATCCTCACTAAAGATTTCGATGACCCATCCTGATCATTAAAGGGAATCTGTCAGCAGGTTTTTGCCATCTCATCCGAGAGCAGCATAATGTAGAGACAGAGACCCTGATTCCAGCGATGTGTCACTTACTGAGCTGCTTGCTGACATGAACATGCTTGACTACCTGGCAGCCAAGTAGTCCTGTGATGATAATCTCCTGCTGATTAAACAGTGATTTTATCACAAGTAAACTGGGCAGCCAGTAAGTGACCCATCGCTGGAATCAGGATCTCTGGACCTACATTATGCTGCTCCCAGATTAGGTGGCAAAACTCTGGAGTCCCTTTAATAAGTCCATTATTAGTAGATAAACAGGAGCAGGATCCAGCATGGTGTTGATGGTTTTTGTACAATATGAACCTGTAGAATATTGGAGTCTGAGCGTCCTCAGTGTTACAGTCGTTACATTACACAGATGTCGGATTTTACATTGGGACGAGGTTCGTGTCCGGACGTCACGACTCGTGGATGGTTCCTCATCACGTTTGTTTGATACATGATGAGATGGCAACAAAGCGACTTCTGCTATGAAAATAGATACCAGTCCTATGTTACGTTACCACCCAACTGGCTTCACCGCCTCTTAAAGGGGAAGTCGCCTTCTAAAAAGTCTATAAGACGTGATACCTGAAGGATTTAAGAGGAGTCATAAGAGAGTGTATCCAAAGGCATAACGATCCTATGGACTGTGAGCCCCGATGGGGACAGTGAGGATGTCTGTAAAGCGCTGTGGAGTTAATGGTGCTATATAGTGAATAAACATTATTATATTTACATGTCTGCATCTAGTGGGGTAACGTGAAGCTCAGAGGCCCCCAATTATTGCAAGTCTTTAATAGTATTGGGTAGTTTCACTTTTGGGGCCCCCTAGACTCCAGGGCCCGGGTGCGATCGCAGCCCTTGCACCTGTTGTAGTTACACTCCTGTCTGCATCAGTGTATTATGTATGTGTCCTGAGTAGCACCTATAAAAACCAACAGATGTGGCCCCTGAAATCATCTTTCAAGGGCCTATATACATACACAGGGGCGTAACTACAGCAGGTGCAGGGGCTGCAATCACACCCGGGCCCTGGAGGCTGGGGGGCCCCAAAAGTCCCTTTGGCCTATAGAAAAAGATTTGCAATAATTGGGGGCCCCATTGGAGCTTTCGCATCGGGGCCCATGAGCTTCAGGTTACACCACTGGGTGCAGGGGCTGCAATCACACCCGGGCCCTGGAGTCTAGGGGGCCCCAAAAGACCATTTCGCCTATAGAGAAACACTAATGTTATGAAAGATTTGCAATAATGGGGGCCCCGTTGGAACTTTCGTATCGGGGCCCCTGAGCTTCAGGTTACCCCACTGTACACATTCACCTTTATTTTTCACATGTGGAATTAATTTGATACATTTTCCTGGCGTTTCTTATGATTTTGGAGATACTTTTACTCTTTTACATTTGTCGTCGTTTTTTCTTTGCGTTTATAAATATTTTAACATTTGTATCAAGTTTTTTTCTGGTGTTTCCTATAGAGAAGCCGAGAGGGGAACGGCTTCAAACATCCGACACAAAGTAAATGAAGAAAGTTCCCAAACTTTGAGACTCTTCACACTTTCGGTTTCCAGCCCCCTGTGCTTGTTTAAAGAGAACCTCCCCCTTAAGTGCGTATATTATAGACATTATATATAAGTATATTATAGATATTATATATAGGTATATTATGGATATATATTATAGATTTATATCTATCATACATTGCCGTATACTGTATACAGATCGAATACAGCGACCTGCAAACCCAAGGTATATAGAAAGTGTATGGACAGTACATAGTAAACAGGGGGGTGATGGGGGCTCTAGTAAACAGGGGGGTGGGGGCTCGTGCATTACTCCCCTCCACCCTTATAGATACACATATAACTGATATATAGACAATGTACAGATCCTGACCTGAAGAGCTGACACTCTAGATGTGGTGCAGGCGGCCCCTCCCCTGCTCCACAGCCCCCACACACTATCCACAGTAAACACATTTCCATGTGACATCTGGAGCTTCTGCTGAGACAATGGCTGAGCCCCAGTCCCCCATGTGTCCCCCCCCAGGGTCCCCCTCACCCCCAGGGATCAGCAGGGCCCCCTCTTACCTCCTGCCTGAAGATTTCTGGTCTGACCCGTCTAGAAGTCTGGAATGAAGTGTAGGGTGTGGATGGAAGAAGACTTTTCTCAACACTCCCTGCCCTACTACAAATGCCAAATCTAGGATGTGTGACCACAGCGCCCCCTGCCAGGCCCTTCTGGGTAATGCAAGTCTTATCATTAACCCTTGACATCCTGGAAGATGGGAGACAAAGAGGAAGAACAAACAGGTGCTGGGGTCATGATGCAACACAGATCTGAAAGCAACAAATGTCACATCCAGAATAAGGAAATGGATCAAAGCAGTGGAGGAAGCCAGGACACAATATGTAGAAGCTTCACCAGTAGGAGGGGGAGGGGGTTAAGAGGCCCCAATACAAGTCTCACCTCTGGTTCACCATCTGGCAGCACATTCAGGTCACCAGTGAGTGGGATCATCAGTTTCATGACATCATGCAAATTGTATCCAAATAGTTTTGCAAGTGAAACAAACAATGCACCTGTCAGTGTATCTGAGAACTGCACCATGGTAATGGGGCTCTAGGGGGAGCTCTGTCACAGGTACTACACCTTTAATGTCCACTATTCTTTCTTTAAATCATTTCATAATATATCTATTCTGGATACAAGCAGATACAACTAAGGTACTCACTATGTACAGATTTATACAGCCACCACTAGAGGGAGCTCACTACACACAGATTTATACAGCCACCACTAGAGGGAGCTCACTACATACAGATTTATACAGCCACCACTAGAGGGAGCTCACTACATACAGATTTATACAGTCACCACTAGAGGGAGCTCACTACATACAGATTTATACATTCACCACTAGAGGGAGCTCACTACATACAGATTTATACAGTCACCACTAGAGGGAGTTCACTACATACAGATTTATACAGTCACCACTAGAGGGAGCTCACTACATACAGATTTATACAGCCACCATTACAGGGAGCTCACTACATACCGATCTATACAGCCACCACTAGAGGGAGCTCACTACATACAGATTTATACAGACACCACTAGAGGGAGCTCACTACATACAGATTTATACAGACACCACTAGAGGGAGCTCACTACATACAGATTTATACAGTCACCACTAGAGGGAGCTCACTACATACAGATTTATACAGCCACCACTAGAGGGAGCTCACTACATACAGATTTATACAGCCACCACTAGAAGGGAGCTCACTATATACAGATTTTTACAAACACCACTACAGGGAGCTCACTACATACAGATTTATACAGCCACCACTAGAGGGAGCTCACCACATACAGATTTAGGCATAGTTGTAGAACTAGCGGCCGGAACGGACTGTCGGAGATGGGGGCAAAGCTTGCACAGGGGGGTCTTTCTCAGGCCACAGTGGGTGGAGGTGTTTAATGGGCATGGCTAAACACCTGAAATTGATGGACGTATTCTCAATTGTTGGAAGGCGTGACTGAGTGCTGCCCCTGGGCAGGGGATGGAACTGGTCTCATTCAGTTGGAAATAACCCTTACTTTACTATCCATGTGGGCATAGAGTTGATTATAATAGAAGCAGGGGTCTGGGGGTAAGATCCCCAGATGTGAGGGGTGCAGGGGGGTGAATCTCCCCTTTGCATATTTTTCTCTTCTAATATTTTATTATGCAGCTCTTTAGTGAGGTAAATCATGCAAGGAGGGCTTTGCCGCCCCTGCACCCACCCTATCTGGGAGTCTTACCCACAGACCTCCACTTCTATTATAATCAACTCTATGCCCACGTGGATAGTAAAGTAAGGGTTATTTCCATAGTGAACATTCCCATTGCATGGGATCAGTTACGCCCCCTGCCCAGGGGCAGTAGCTCAGTCACTCCCTCTAACAATTGAGAATACGCCCATCAATTTTGGGTGTTTAGCCGCGCCCATTGAACACCTCTTCTACCCACTCTGGCCTGAGAATGATGCCCCTCTGTAAGCTCCTCCCCCATCTCCGACAGTCACTTCTGGCTTCTAGTTCTACAATTATGCCCAGATTTATACAGCCACCACTAGAGGGAGCTCACTACAAAAAGAATTATGCTGCCACCACTAGAGGGATCTCACTACATATAGATTTATACAGCCACCACTAGAGGGAGCTCACTACATATAGATTTATACAGTCACCACTAGAGAGAGCTCACTACATACAGATTCATACAGCCACCACTAGAGGGAGCTCACTATGTATAGCTTTATACAGTCACCACTAGAGGGAGCTCACTATATACAGCTTTATACAATCACCACTAGAGCGAGATCACTGTATACAGATTTATGCAGTCACCACTAGAGGGAGCTCACTATATACAGATTTATACAGTCACCACTAGAGGGAGCTCACTACATACAGATATATACAGCCACCACTAGAGGGAGCTCACTATATACAGCTTTATACAATCACCACTAGAGCGAGATCACTGTATACAGATTTATGCAGTCACCACTAGAGGGAGCTCACTATATACAGATTTATACAGTCACCACTAGAGGGAGCTCACTACATACAGATCTAAAGCGCTGCAGAATATGTTGGCGCTATATAAATAAAGATGTATTATTATTAATATCTATACAACCACCAAGAGGGAGCTCACTACATACAAATATATATATTCATATGAATGTAAGATGGCTGCCTGAGAAGATGGACGCATGTGAGAGGGCTGCGGGCTTGTAGGACTCAATCCACCCCATCTGTTTATGCCTGGGCCCCTCACACAGCTACACCACCGCTGTCGTTACCCCCACACATTCAGCTGAACCCTCCATCGTGCCCTGATTCGACAGCGAAAGAGCAGCCGCAGCGGAGGACGGGTGCCTGAGGCCCGACCTGGGTCCACCAGAGGAGGAGAGCGCAAAGGCCGCACAGCCACAAAGGGATCCTCCCAGACCACAATTGTGACCAAGCAGAGGGGACCCATGATCCGCAGCCGGCGGGTGCAGAGGAGACTGCGGCCGCACGAACCGCACCATCCTGCTGGCTAATCCTCCCCACCACTGAGCGCTGGATCCCCTCTCCCGGGTCCTAAACACAGCGGGATATAGTGGCGTGAGCCCTGACCTGGCGCCCACACACCCCTGCAGCTGCAACCCAGACCGCAGCCTCTGCCTCTCACCACCGCTCGATGAGCCAGGGCTGGTGCCGCACATTGTGAGTGCTGCCTGCCTTCCAGGTTCTGTGCCCGGCCTCAAGCATCTGTCAGCCCCGGAGAGCCGACACGCTATTGAGCAGCAGCAGAGCTCTGCTTTGATCTGCCCACATCAGTGACCGTAGGTACCGCTGCGAGCACAGCTGCTGCTGATCCAGCGCTACCCTCCTGTCTCCTTCCCACCCACAGCTGCATCACATCCCTGCCTGCACCCCACCGGCAGCTCCACCTCATCTCACCCGTGGCTGCATCTCACCTTACCCGTGGCTGCAACTCATCTCACCCGTGGCTGCATCTCACCTCACCCGTGGCTGCATCTCATCTCACCCGTGGCTCCATCTCACCTCACCCGTGGCTGCATCTCATCTCACCCGTGGCTCCATCTCACCTCGCCCACAGCTGCATCTCATCTCACCCATGGCTGCATCTCATCTCACCCGTGGCTGCATTTCATCCCACCCGTGGCTGCATCTCATCTCACCCGTGGATCCATCTCACCTCGCCCACAGCTGCATCTCATCTCACCCGTGGCTGCATCTCATCTCACCCGTGGCGGCATTTCATCCCACCCGTGGCTGCATCTCATCTCACCCGTGGATCCATCTCACCTCGCCCACAGCTCCATCTCATCTCACCCGTGGCTGAATCTCATCTCACCCGTGGCTGCATTTCATCCCACCCGTGGCTGCATCTCATCTCACCCGTGGCTCCATCTCACCTCGCCCACAGCTCCATCTCATCTCACCCGTGGCTGCTTCTCATCCTACCCGTGGCTGAACCTCCATCTTTACCTCATCTTGTGCCGCATCGTCATCTCATCCTGTGCCGCATGGTCATCTCATCCTGTGCCGCATCTCATCTCACCCTGTGCTGCACCTCATCTCACCCTGTGCCGCATCTCATCTCACCCTGTGCTGCACCTCATCTCACCTTGTGCCGCATCTCATCTCATCCTGTGCTGCATCTCATCCCGTGCCGCACCCCATCTCATCCGTGGCTGCAATCTCATCTCCTCCGTGACTGCACCTCATCCATGCTGCATCTCATCCCCAGCTGCTTCTCGCCTCTGGTTGCTTCTCACCCTGGCTGCATCTCAACCCCCAGCTGCATCTCACCTCTGGTTGCATCTCATCCCTGATTACACCTCGCCTCTGGTTGCACCTCGCCTCCGGCTACATCTCATCCCTGGCTGCATCTCATCCCTGGCTTTTTCTGTGTCCCTAGCTGCACCACTTCCCTAGCCGTCTTCCACCTTCGGCTACACCTCACCCCTGGCTAGTCAAATCCACGACTGCATCCCATTCCAGGCTGCACCCCACCCCTGACTGCACCCCCCTCCTGGCCACATCATACCCTGAATCGTGTGCCACCCTTGACTGCACCCCGTCCTCGGCTGCCCCTCAGCTCCGCCTGCCCCCCTCCCCTTCCTCACCCTCCGTCACCCTCCCCCGACCCCAGCAACCTCCCCCCTAGCTCGACCCTGTCCCCAAGCCTACCTCGCTCCCGCCTAGTACACGCACCTCCCCTGCCCCATCCCACCCTTGCGATATCTTACCACTAAAATCTGCACACTTAACTGCTACCCACAATGTTTCCACTCCTTTTCACCCTCACCCCCATCCTACTTCACTTCCTTCTAACCCCGAACATCCCTCCACCCACTAAAGCCGTAGTGATCTCTCCCTCCTTCCTACCCATTCATCTCACCCCTTTCTCCGAACTATTCCTCCACACCCAGTCCCTCTTCTCCACATACGCACGGCCACCACGCAAACTCTCCTGCTCCTACCTTCTAACCCTCTCGTTGCTTCTCCTACTCGCAGGTGACATATCCCCCAATCCTGGACCCCCCACCACACCCAGATCTACCTCTCCGGGCCTGATATCACCTCCCTTCTGTCTAAAATCCCCCAATGCCTGTCCACCATCTCATCCTTCTTCTCTGCTCGCTTCCTCAAGCTGAACATGGACAAGACAGAGTTCATCGTCTCCCCCCCCCCCAGCCGCCCTCCCCCTCTACCGGACTTGTCCATCCTAGTCAACGACTGCTCTCTCTCCCCAATCCCCCACGCCAAGTGCCTTGGGGTTATCCTCGACTCCTCCCTCTCCTTCAAGCCCCACATCCAGGCCCTCGCCACCTCCTGCCGAATCCAACTCAGGAACATCTACCGTATCCGCTCCTTCTTTAACCATGACACTGCCAAAACTCTTGTTCACGCCTTCATCATCTCCCGCTTTGACTACTGCAACCTACTACTCACTGGTCTCCCTGCTTCCTCCCTTGCACCCCTCCGCTCTATCCTAAACTCCGCTACCTGTCTAATCCACCTGCCTCCTCATTATTCCCCTGTCTCCCCCCTCCGCCAAGCCCTTCACTGGCTCCCCACCCCCCAGAGATCTCGATTTAAAGTCCTAACACTGACATACAAAGCCATCCACAACCTGTCCCCCCCTTACATCTCTGACATGGTCTCCCGATACCTACCCGCACGCAACCTGCGATCCTCCCAAGAACTCCTCCTCTCCTCCCCCCTTATCTCATCCTACCACAACTGCATACAAGACTTCTCCCGCGCCTCCCCCATACTCTGGAACTCTCTCTCCCAGCACGTCAGACACTCGCCTTCCCTTGGGAGCTTCAAAAAGAACCTGAAAATTCATCTATTCCAACAAGCCTACCACCTAAGACGAGACCCAGCGCCGCACCGCCACACACCTGGCACTTCCCCTCCTATCGTGTCCTCTCCCACCCCTGTAGACTGTGAGCCCTCGTGGACAGGATCCTCTCCCATCGTGTATCAGCAAGCCTTCATTGTTCATATGTACTGCACTTGTCCTTGTTACCCCTACTTCTAATATAAAGCGCCATGGAACCAATGGCGCCATAAAAAATAAATACTAATAATAATAATAAAATTCAGCCTCCTTCATACAAGTGTATACAATTAACAGGAATCTGAAATGTATAAATCTGTATGTAGTCACCTCCGTCTAGTGGTGACTGTCTAAATATGAATGTAGTGAGCACCCTCTAGTGGTGGCTGCATAAATCTGTATGTAGTGATCTCCCTCTAGTGGAGGCTGTATAAATCTGTATGTAGTGATCTCCCTCTAGTGGTGACTGTATAAATCTGTATGTAGTGAGCTCCCTCTAGTGGTTGCTGTATAAATCTGTATGCAGTGAGCTCCTCTAGTGGTTGCTGTATAAATCTGTATGTATTGAGCTCCCTCTAGTGGTGGCTGTATTAATCTGTATGTAGTGAGCTCTCCCTAGTGGTGACTGTATAAATCTGTATGTAGTGAGCTCCCTCTAGTGGTGGATGATTCAAGACTCAAGATTCAAGAAAGCTTTATTGGCAGGACTAACTACACATCAGTTTTGCAAAAGCAAGTGTACAAAAGGAAATAGGGATAGGGGCTGTGGGGATTTTGGGCAGGGGCTGTAAGGAAGGTGGATGGGGGCAGGTCCAGAGTGGGGGCCATAGAAGTTCATAGCATAAGAAAGGTGGATTGGGCAGGTACAGGGTGGGGGCTATAGAAGTCCATGGCATAAGGAGGGTGGAAGGGGGCAGGTCCAGAGTGGGTGGCTGTATAAATCTATATGTAGTTAGCTCCCTCTAGTGGTGGCTGTATAAATCTGTATGTAGTGAGTTCTCTCTAGTGGTGGCTGTATAAATCTGTATGTAGTGAGCTCCCTCTAGTGGTGGCTGTATAAATCTGTATGTAGTGATCTCCCTCTAGTGGTGGCTGTATAAATCTGTATGTAGTGATCTCCCTCTAGTGGTGGCTGTATAAATCTGTATGTAGTGAGTTCTCTCTAGTGACGGCTGTATAAATCTGTATGTAGTGAGCTCCCTCTAGTGACGGCTGTATAAATCTGTATGTAGTGAGCTCCCTCTAGTGATGACTGTATTATCTGTATGTAGTGAGCTCCCTCTAGTGGTTGCTGTATAAATCTGTATGTAGTGCGCTCCCTCTAGTGGTGGCTGTATAAATCTGTATGTAGTGAGCTCCCTCTAGTGGTGGCTGTATAAATCTGTATGTAGTGATCTCCCTCTAGTGGTGGCTGTATAAATCTGTATGTAGTGAGTTCTCTCTAGTGACGGCTGTATAAATCTGTATGTAGTGAGCTCCCTCTAGTGACGGCTGTATAAATCTGTATGTAGTGAGCTCCCTCTAGTGATGACTGTATTATCTGTATGTAGTGAGCTCCCTCTAGTGGTTGCTGTATAAATCTGTATGTAGTGCGCTCCCTCTAGTGGTGGCTGTATAAATCTGTATGTAGTGAGCTCCCTCTAGTGGTTGCTGTATAATCTGTATGTAGTGAGCTCCCTCTAGTGGTGGCTGTATAAATCTGTATGTAGTGATCTCCCTCTAGTGGTGGCTGTATAAATCTGTATGTAGTGAGTTCTCTCTAGTGACGGCTGTATAAATCTGTATGTAGTGAGCTCCCTCTAGTGACGGCTGTATAAATCTGTATGTAGTGAGCTCCCTCTAGTGATGACTGTATTATCTGTATGTAGTGAGCTCCCTCTAGTGGTTGCTGTATAAATCTGTATGTAGTGAGCTCCTCCTAGTGGTGGCTGTATAAATCTGTATGTAGTGAGCTCCCTCTAGTGGTGACTGTATAATCTGTATGTAGTGAGCTCCCTCTAGTGGTGGCTGCATAATTGTCTATGAAGTAAGACATGATGATTGTCACTTAGCTTTTTCCAGAAACAGATATCACAATGATTTATGTCTGTTACAAATTTGACAGCAAAACATCAGATTTCGGGATCTTTTAAAGGGGAAAATTCTTTTAAATGATCATTTATAAACCAATTGATAATGGCCCAGAGGACAATGGCTTTATTCCTGTGCACCGATCTGCACTTCAGTCTAAATATAGATGATGTTCCCTGAGCAGCTTAATCCTTGGAGTCAGGAGGATGAGCCGGGGGCCCCGGAGCCCGCTGTACATAATTACATGTCAAGGAAGAAAATCCCTGCAAGTTCCCGCATGTCACCATGATTGACAATGCAGAATAACCAGAAGTGACCAGAACGCCGCGCCAAATTGTGGGAATTGTGTGCACGGAGCACAATGGAAGGGTGTCCGGATCTGTAGTCAGCAGTGAAAGGAGATTGGAGGCTGCTCCTGTGATATCTCAGGCCATAGCAAATATGGACAGGTTTATTCCACCTAGTAGGGAAATGATCTCAGGGACTGAGGATAGAAGAGGATAATGACAGGACAAAGGCTTTGTGCACACAGGGTGTTACTGCTGCGGCAAAAAACACAGGAAAACCTGTACAGGTCTCTATTTGCTGCGTTTTTCCTGTGGTTTTTTTGCACATTTTTACTGTGTTTTGGCCATTGACTTTAGCAAAAATTCAGAAAAGACGACGTTCATTCTTTTCAAAACGTAGCAAAACCTGTGCAAATGTGTGTGGAGCTCGTGGGCGCTGCAGCAGGAGGCCCAGTGGTGCTCCCCCTGCCAGCTGCACCCGGGGCAGATGCCCCGCCACAGTCCTCCTCTGCCAGGAAGATACCTGGTTGCAGCGGCGGCGGCCAGGACTGTAGGAGTGGTAGCGGTATCTGCAGGTGGCCGCGCTACCACCAGGTGCCCATGCGGATGCCACCCCCTGTCTACCAGCAGGGGTTGCCGCCTGAGGCAGACAGTTCATGTCGCCTCATGGTAGGTTCGCCTCTGGTGGAGCTTTTCCCTGAATCACAGAGATTTTGCTGGACATTAAAAACACAGGTTTAGATTAACATAAAACCGAGGTACAAAATGCAGCAATAACGCCCTGTGTGAACATAGCGGAATTGTGCAAGACGTGTTTCAATGCACATAGATCCATGTCATAGCGCAACCATGGTACGAAAACTGTGCGGGTAATAATGGGATTCCTCACCTACTCCCTGACGGTCTCCATCCTGTTTGACTCCATCTCTTCTACCATTGGGGATACAGTCTAAAGGCAGCCTCCACCTTTTAATAGTATTTTATTATATCAACATTTATGCCACTTCAGCCCTTAGCAGAAGCCAATATGGTTTTTGTGGCTCAGCAGAATTAACCCTGCAGAGGTGACCGGGGCCATCCGGAATCACTTGCCCTTTATCGCCCCGGTCTACTGTAACTGTGGCATCATCAGGTGGGGTCGCTCTTTCCTCTGATCTTGGGGGGTTTCAGGTTCTCGTCATTAGTGGGGTCCCAATGGTTTCTACTGAATCTATCCAGATAACAAGGGGATGTGCTCACTTGAAGGAAGCTGCAGGAACACGCAGGTGAACGCAGCCGCCCTGTGCCCACGATCTGCGGTGGGTGCCGGATGGCTTTTCCCTGCATTCACCCACCGGAGATCACTCCCAACTCCGCAACATGAAAAGAACAAGCTGCAAAGATGCCGAAATCCAGAACCCGCCCCGCAGCTGAAAACACGCTGCAGAGGGGAGAAGCACAGTGAGGATGGGATATCTAAAGATCATCCACAGTGATGATACTGTACAGCACAGCGGCTATACACTGTCTCCTAAGCGCTGCGTTCCCTCATTGTGAATATGGAGCCTAAAAGTCACTTTTGGCACAATCCCACTACATATTTGTGATTAGAAATTGACTGGAATGAGCTTAAAGGGAACCTGTCACCAGGTTTTTGTAACCTAATCTGAGAATAGAATACTATACTGTAGGACATGAGATCCTGAATCCAGCGATGTGTCACTTAGGGCGGCTTCACACCGCAGTACAATCAGGTCTGCGGCTTGCAATGTTTTTGTGTCCGGGGTGAAAAATCTCCCCAAATTGGATCCTCCCGTATCCGGGGCAATCCGGCGCTCCCTAACATGGGAGTCTATGGCACCGGATTGTCCAGATCTGGGAGGATCCGGGATCCGGTGGCTGCAGTTCAGTGTGAGCTACGCTGAACTTCAGCACCAGGGAGCTGTCCCCTGTGATAGTGGTTCAGCACCATTTCAGCAGGGACAGCTGCGCTCTGCAGACTCCGGCTACAAACAGGAGCGGAGGGCATATTAACCCTCAGATTCTTTTTGTCCGGAGCTGTCAGGCTGTGGCCGGTGCCTCCTGCAAAGCATCAGATACAGCCTGACAGGGCAAAAATCGTGGTGTGAAGCCGGCTTTACTGGGCTGCTCAGTGTAGCTTTGATAAAATCACTGTTTAATCAGCTGGAGATTATCATTAGCAGTCTAAAGGGCCCGTTACACGCTACGATGTCGTTAACGACTTCGCCTATTCAGAACTGAAGGACGAAGGCAACCAAACGACCGCAAATATCATTCGCTTGTCGCAGAATCGTTACTGCGTCGTTCTCAAGATCAGTACATGTGACACCTCACCAGCGATCATTGAACGACGTTCCAGAGATCCAGGTCAAATCGGATGGTTGATCGGATCGCTGACACATTGAAGCGTGTAACTTGGCCTTCATTGGCCTGATGCCAGGTAGTCCGGCTTATTCACAGACTGCTAAATCTGCAACAGAGAAAACAGTAATTTTATCAAAATGACAGAAGCAGCTCAGTAAGTGACACATCGCTGGAATCAGGGTCTCTGTCTCTACATTATGCTGCTCTCAGACACCGCGGGTTACCATGGTGTAACCTGGTGTCACGTGACTGTGACATCACCGCAGGTCCTGTACAGCAGAAGAAGACCTCTGCAGACACCGGGAGCCTGCGGGAGCCACCGGGAGCCTCCAGGAAGACGTCGGGAGACGGCGGGGGCTCGGGGGGAGGTGAGCATAAACTTTTTTTTTTTACGATTTAATGCCGGAATCGGCATATGTGAATGCCTGCAGCAGCCGTCGGCTTTGTTCATCACTGCAGCAGCAGGGATGAACAAAAGGTTAAATGTTATTAATGGATGTGGCAACATGTCTCTAGGGGGTGCCCACCCCCCCAGAGACATACCACCCACTCAGGTGGGCATATAATGATTTAATTCCTGATGTACAGTAGCCGGCTCCTGTCGGCTCCTGTACATTTTTATGAATGTAGCCGCCGGCTCCTCTGTGCGCAGCGCTCATACTATACCTAATGTACGTATAGTATGTGCGCTGTCCAGGGTCCAGCAGGCTTATACAGTAGATCTATGGGCTGCATTGTCACTGGGGAGAATAAAGTCTCTTTGAGGCTCCCAGAGATCTCCTTCAGTTACTTTCACTGTCCCTTGTTCCTGTACCTCCTTACTTTCCTTGTGCTGTCCTGCACAACCCACTTGTCTACCAGGCCCATGGGTGCTATGAGGTTACCCTTCTTCTCTAAGGGACTCAACCCGGTTTAGTGCTCCTGGTGGGGCTGCCCATTCTGGATGAGGTTGGGGCTGCCCGGCAAACCTGCGACCCACCGATATTGACGGCTCAGGGTTAGACTCGTCTGCACCGTGACACGGAGCCGGTGCCCCGTTGTGGACTAGGATTCCCCCGTACCGTGGTAAGATCCGGCACTGGGTCTCCTCCTTCTGTCTGGGTCGCCGCTCCTTTTCGGGCGCCCTCCCTGTGGAGTCCCTCTAGGACATGTTCCTTGCTTCAGACTACTCTCCGGCTGACTGTGAGGTTCCCGCTCCTTCTACCCTAACGCTCCTCCCTGGTAACGGCTGGCCAATCGGTCCCCTATGTTAGGTGTAGGGATGCCGGGGTGAGAGCCTCAGGTTGACTTTACACTCCACAATGACAGGAATACTGCACACTCAGTTATGGGTGCAGTACCCCTACTGTGGCGCACTGACCAGGGGGGCGCTACATATGCTTAACCTGACTGCAGTGCTTTGACAGCTCCTCATGTTCATTTCATGCTGCGGAGTCGGAACATTCCAGAGGCTGACGGAGTGTTGCCTAGACCACAGAAACTTCGAGACTGTACTCCTATACCTGGACGATGTCATAGTGTTCTCCAAGACCTATGAAGATCACCTGCAACACCTGAGTGAAGTGTTTGAATCGTTGTCCAAGTATGGTATGAAATTGAAACCTTCAAAGTGTCACCTTTTGAAACCCAAAGTCCAGTACCTGGGACATGTGGTCAGCGCAGAAGGTGTAGCACCCGACCCGGACAAGGTTAACTGACCAGCGCCAACCACCTTCAAAGAGGTACGTCAACTCTTGGGACTGGTCGGGTACTACAGGAGGTTTATCAAAGGCTACACGAAGATGGCAGCGCCCATGCAAGATCTCCTGGTGGGTCAATCCAAGAAAGGCAAGATCAGAGGTCCTCGGTTCTGGTGGGGACCAGAACAAAAACAGTCTTTCCAGCAGCTGAAAGATGCCCTGACTGGAGAAGAGATCCTGACCTACCCGACTACAGTTTACCGTTCCTGCTATACACCGATGCCAGCAACGAAGGCTTAGGAGTGGTCTTTGCACAGAAACAGCAAGGCAGAGAGAAAGTAATAGCCTACGCCAGCAGAAAACTCCGTCCAACAGAGAGGAACCCGGAGAATTACAGCTCTTTCAAGCTGGAGTTCCTAGCCTTAGTCTGCGCGATCACAGAACGGTTCAAGCACTACCTGGCGTCCTCCCCGTTCACAGCTTTCACTGACAACAACCCTCTAGCTCATCTAGAGACTGCAAAGCTGGGAGCCATGGAGCAGCGTTGGGTGGCAAGACTATCAAACTATGACTTCACTGTCAAGTACCGGGCAGATCTCAAGAACGGCAACGCTGATGCCCTGTCCAGAATGCCTAATCTACCAGATGAAGGAGAAGACATAGATGAACTGGAAGAGGTAGAGTTACCGGCTTTCCACCGTACAAGTGCAGCCTCATGTCATCAGGCAAGTCAAAGACGTCAAGAGAGAACAGTGAACCCCGTTATCTCACCATGACTGTAAGGAGGCTCAGGACAGCGACCCGACTGTCAGTTTGATCAAAGAACTAATCTCCAAAGAACACTCCTGTCTGAGTCCAGACAAGATGCCAAACGTCTATGGAAGGAGAAAGGAAAACTGTTCATCTATCAAGGGAAGCTGTGCAGACGTCACCTGAACCCCAGAATCCATGAACTTATCTGGCAAATAGTGGTTCCAAAAAGAGAAGTCCAGATGATACTAGAAGTGTATCACAATGATGCAGGACACTTTGGTTGGAAGAAACTGGAGATGCTGTTAAAAGACAGTTTCTACTGGGTCGGCATGAGAGGTTCTATTGAAAGATGGTGTAAGAACTGTGGACCGTGTCACCTTAGAAGGAAAGACCAGCAAAGTCAGAAAGCTCCATTACAGCCAATCATTACCAAGAAACTAGGGATGGGCGAATCTACTCGCTAGGACTCGTTACTCAGCGAGTAGTAAGGGACTCGCTGGACTCGGTACTCTGCGATTTTCCCAGCGATTACTCACACAGTAACGAGTCCAATTCAAATCAATGGCAATCCTAGTTTTGCCATTGACTTGCATTGGACTCGTTACTGTGCGAGTAATCGCTGGGAAACTGGCACAGATAAGAGTCTCCTCTGTGCTGGCTGCCGCAGCTCCAGGGTCCTAGAGCCCGCTTTGTGCCTGATGTAGCAGAGCTGAGATTGTTCTCAGTCTGCTCATTCCCTGTGCATAGACATCTATATCTATGCACAGGGGATGTAGCAGAGAGGACATCGCGTTTTGGACTACGTCGGACGGAAGAGGATTTTTTTAATTAAAGATGGAGTCCCTAATGGCCTTTTTTTTTTTTATTTCTAATAAAAAAATTTCTCTGTGTTGTGTTTTTTTTAACCCTTTATTGGAGATTCTTAGTGGCTGGGTCAAACCTGGCATTACATTAAGAATCCCGGGCTTAATACCAGCTTGTATAACAAAGCTGGTATTAACCCCTTTATTACCCAGCGTGCCACCGCCACCAGGGCCGCTGGAAGAGCGGGGTTCAGCGCCAGAGGATGGTGCTTCAATGAACGCGCCATCTTCTGGGGCGGCTGCGGGCTGCAATTTGCAGCGGGGGGTGCCCAGAAAGCTTGGGCATCCCTGCGCTGCGGATTCCAGCCCCCAGCTGCTTAGCTGTACCTGGCTAGACATAGAAATTGCGCGGAGCCCCACGCATTTTTTTTTTATTGTTTTATTATTTTTTATTTATTCATGAAATTCATACTGTGGATGGTGCCGCTATAGAGATACTGTGGATGGTGCCATT
Source organism: Allobates femoralis (assembly GCA_033576535.1). Taxonomy (NCBI): domain Eukaryota; kingdom Metazoa; phylum Chordata; class Amphibia; order Anura; family Aromobatidae; genus Allobates; species Allobates femoralis. The sequence continues at coordinate 9,217,394 of JARQOC010000011.1, forward strand.
ATAGAGATACTGTGGATGGTGCCGCTATAGAGATACTGTGGATGATGCCATTATAGAGATACTGTGGATGGTGCCGCTATAGAGATACTGTGGATGGTGCCGCTATAGAGATACTGTGGATGGTGCTGGTATAGAGATACTGTGGATGGTGCCGCTATAGAGATACTGTGGATGGTGCTGGTATAGAGATACTGTGGATGATGCCGTTATAGAGATACTGTGGATGGTGCCGCTATAGAGATACTGTGGATGATGCCACTATAGAGATACTGTGGATGGTGCCGCTATAGAGATACTGTGGATGGTGCCGCTATAGAGATACTGCGGATGGTGCCGCTATAGAGATACTGTGGATGGCGCCGCTATAGAGATACTGTGGATGGTGCCGCTATAGAGATACTGTGGATGGTGCCGCTATAGAGATACTGTGGATGGTGCTGGTATAGAGATACTGTGGATGGTGCCGCTATAGAGATACTGTGGATGGCGCCGCTATAGAGATACTGTGGATGGTGCCGCTATAGAGATACTGTGGATGGTGCCGCTATAGAGATACTGTGGATGGTGCCGCTATAGAGATACTGTGGATGGTGCCGCTATAGAGATACTGTGGATGGTGCCGCTATAGAGATACTGTGGATGATGCCGCTATAGAGATACTGTGGATGGTGCCGCTATAGAGATACTGTGGATGGTGCCGCTATAGAGATACTGTGGATGGTGCCGCTATAGAGATACTGTGGATGGTGCCGCTATAGAGATACTGTGGATGGTGCCGCTATAGAGATACTGTGGATGGTGCCGCTATAGAGATACTGTGGATGGTGCCGTTATAGAGATACTGTGGATGATGCCGCTATAGAGATACTGTGGATGGTGCCGCTATAGAGATACTGTGGATGGTGCCGCTATAGACATACTGTGGATGGTGCCGCTATAGAGATACTGTGGATGGTGCCGCTATAGAGATACTGTGGATGGTGCCGCTATAGAGATACTGTGGATGGTGCCGCTATAGAGATACTGTGGATGGTGCCGCTATAGAGATACTGTGGATGGCGCCGCTATAGAGATACTGTGGATGGTGCCGCTATAGAGATACTGTGGATGGTGCCGCTATAGAGATACTGTGGAGGGTGCCGCTATAGAGATACTGTGGATGATGCCGCTATAGATATACTGTGGATGGTGCCGCTATAGAGATTACGTGGATGGTGCCGCTATAGAGATACTGTGGATGGTGCCGCTATAGAGATACTGTGGATGGTGCCGCTATAGAGATACTGTGGATGGGCCGCTATAGAGATACTGTGGATGGTGCCGCTATAGAGATACTGTGGATGGTGCCGCTATAGAGATACTGTGGATGGTGCCGCTATAGAGATACTGTGGATGGTGCCGCTATAGCGATACTGTGGATGATGCTGCTATAGAGATACTGTGGATGGCGCCGCTATAGAGATACTGTGGATGGTGCCGCTATAGAGATACTGTGGATGGTGCCGCTATAGAGATACTGTGGATGGTGCCGCTATAGAGATACTGTGGATGGCGCCGCTATAGAGATACTGTGGATGGTGCCGCTATAGAGATACTGTGGATGGTGCCGCTATAGAGATACTGTGGATGGGTGCCGCTATAGAGATACTGTGGATGGTGCCCGCTATAGAGATACTGTGGATGGTGCCGCTATAGAGATACTGTGGATGGTGCCGCTATAGAGATACTGTGGATGGCGCCGCTATAGAGATACTGTGGATGGTGCCGCTATAGAGATACTGTGGATGGTGCCGCTATAGAGATACTGTGGATGGTGTCCGCTATAGAGATACTGTGGATGGTGCCGCTATAGAGATACTGTGGATGGTGCCGCTATAGAGATACTGTGGATGGTGCCGCTATAGAGATACTGTGGATGGTGCCGCTATAGAGATACTGTGGATGGTGCCGCTATAGAGATACTGTGGATGATGCTGCTATAGAGATACTGTGGATGGCGCCACTATAGAGATACTGTGGATAGTGCTGCTATAGAGATACTGTGGATGGTGCCGCTATAGAGATACTGTGGATGGTGCCGCTATAGAGATACTGTGGATGGTGCCGCTATAGAGATACTGTGGATGGCGCCGCTATAGAGATACTGTGGATGGTGCCACTATAGAGATACTGTGGATGGTGCCGCTATAGAGATACTGTGGATGGTGCCGCTATAGAGATACTGTGGATGGTGCCGCTATAGAGATACTGTGGATGGTGCCGCTATAGAGATACTGTGGATGGTGCCGCTATAGAGATACTGTGGATGGCACCGCTATAGAGATACTGTGGATGGTGCTGGTATAGAGATACTGTGGATGGTGCCGCTATAGAGATACTGTGGATGGTGCCGCTATAGAGATACTGTGGATGGTGCTGGTATAGAGATACTGTGGATGGTGCCGCTATAGAGATACTGTGGATGGTGCCGCTATAGAGATACTGTGGATGGTGCCGCTATAGAGATACTGTGGATGGTCCGCTATAGAGATACTGTGGATGGCGCCGCTATAGAGATACTGTGGATGGTGCCGCTATAGAGATACTGTGGATGGTGCCGCTATAGAGATACTGTGGATGGTGCCGCTATAGACATACTGTGGATGGTGCCGCTATAGGGTCATTCCATGTCAAGTGAACCAATGATTATTACCTCTATATTTTTAATTCTTTGAGATTTTGTTATTTGATAATAGCATGTCAGACAATGCAAAATGTGAAGAGAAAAATTTAAAAAAAAATTTTTTTTTTTTTTAAATGATTTTCAAAGTTCGGAAAAAGTGTGAATTTCGCTGTTGCCTGCCTTTACGTTTCTCCTCATAACTAAGGCTAGGAATAAGATAGAGACACAAAATAAACACCATTCTACTCAGAACTATACAGGCTTTCATCAGATATGTCACAAGAGGATCTTTGTTAATATTTTACCCATGTGATCGCAAGCGCAAAACTTTAAAACGTATTTCCGAAAAATCGGCGCGCTTTAAATATTTCAAAAACTGCCCATGTGTCTGCTTTGCTCTTAGCCACATCTGTACCAAATTTCAAGTTGGGATCGCAATGGGATCATATTTTAACATATTTTACTATTAATAGCATCAATGGGTCATTCCATATCAAGTGATCTAAATATGAATATTTTTTTTTACCTGACGTCTTTAGATTTTTTTTTTTTTTTTCCTTTATGAAGTACTACTTTAGTTAATTACAAATTAAAAGTTTGGAATTTTTTTCTTCATCAGTTAATTTTTTACAGATTTTTAAAGTTTAAAAAAAGGGTGAATTTTGGCCTGGTACGACTTTAATTTTTTTTACCTCGGGCTAGAAATAAGATAGAGAAACAAAATAAACACCATTCTACTCAGAACTGTCCAGGCTTTCACCAGATATGTCACAAGAGTATATTTGTTAATTTTAATTTTTTACCTATGCGAATGCAAACGCAACATTTTGAAACGCATTTCCGAAAAAAACATTTTAATAAAAATTTTCCAAAACTGCCCATGTGTCTTTTATGCTCTTAGCCACATCTGTACCAAATTTCAAGTTGGGATCGTGATGGGATCATATTTTAAAATATTTAACTATGGTTAATCTCATTTTTATTAAATTTTGAAAAAACATATGAAAGACATACATTCAATCTTTTAACAAAATCTTGAGACATATAAAATATACAAAAAGAGAATTCACAAAGTTATTAGTAACTTTAAGATAAGCTGCAAATTTACTTTTGCGCTTATCTCTGGTGCAATATATACTACAATCTAAATATAATTCCAAACACTCAAGTATACAACCTTTCTCAGGGTTTTGAGATGTTCTGATGTCAAGGGGACAAGCAGCCCCAGCAGAATGATTTTTATTACTTGGCCCCTTCTAACAGGTTGACCACGTAAGTGGGTCATTACCCGTTGAGGCCTAGTTGGAATAGTCTATCGACTGGTGTACCGGAAAGGAAGGCCGAAATATTAATGATCTACTCACAGCTCAGAGTTTCCGATACCTGTCTAATGTTCACTAGAATTCTGAAGGTATAGGTGTAGAAAGGAAATACCTAGACTGAATGTATCAGATGGGAAGAAAAGAGAGATAGAAAAGAAGAGAGAGAGAGAAGAGAAACAAAAACCATTAGAAAAAGTTATACTGGGAAAGAAAAGCCACGTAAGAAAAAAAGAAAAAAAGGAGGGGGGGGGACGGGTGAGGTATGGGAAGGAGAAAGGGTACTCATCCCACTGGCTCCCCATCAGCCAGAGGTCGAGCCATATTATCTGTGCTGGAAAAGATACTCCTAAATTCTGCAAAAGAATCCATTCAACCCAAATCCCTAAGAATTTGTTCCGAGATCCCGACGCATCAGCTGCGAGCTCCTCCATTCGATATGTGTCCATCAATTCTTTGAACCAATCAAGTAGAGATGGAGCCCGGCTTGATTTCCAGAACCTCGGGATCACAGCACGAGCAGCCGAGATGCAAAAGCGGAGAATATCCCTCTTCTGTAGCCCAATAGGACCTGGAAAAATGGATAACATTGCCGATTCTGGGCAGCATTCGGCTTGTTTACCTGTTATCCGGGCGTATGCATTGAAAACCTCAGACCAGAACCGCCGGATTTCCCCACAACTCCACCAAATGTGTATCATTGTACCCTTCTCTTCCCCACAGCGCCAGCAGGTATCAGGGGTTCCAGGGAACATGTTCCGGAGTGTCGTCGGGCACAAGTACCATCTAGTGAGCAGCTTATAGCTTCTTTCTTGTGCAGAACAAGCGCTAGCTAGTGAGTGAGTAAATATAAAGCATTTCTGCCAATTAGCTTCTGAAATGCTACACCCCAATTCCCTCTCCCAAGCACGTTGGAAGTAAAGGGTGCCCTGCTCTCTCATGGACCCTAAGGCCTGGTATAGAACTGATATTTTGCGCCTCGGTGGAGCCTCCAGTTGGAATAACCTCTCCAATACGTTGGGCGTCAATCTTACCCTGCAAGAGTGGTCAGCTGAATATAATTATGCTCTGTATTGGAGAAATTCGAATCACTTAAGAGGTCTCGTAGGTTCTTTGAGTTGTAGCTCTGCCATCGTGGGCAAACCACCACTGGACAGAGTCTGTCCTACTTGGGTGTCATCCACAATCCGCCAACATAAAAATCTCTGCCTGTCAAATCTGAGTGGGAAAGATGGGTTGGAAAAAAGGGGAGTCAAAGGGCTAAGTCTGTCGTTTAAGCGGAGGGTTTTCGTCACTAGGTGCCATACCTTCAAGGTGTTTCTGGTCATGTCTGTCAAAGGTACTAGGTCTGTGGAGTCTTTAGGGGAAATCCAAAGCAGGTGTTTCAGCGGAATCCCCAAACCCTCTTGCTCCACCCCTACCCATTTCTTGGAGGACGCATGATAATGCCAATCTAGAGCTCTAACAAGAGAGGAAGCCTCAAAGTACGCTCGTATGTTGGGTAGTCCAACCCCTCCTCTGGTCTTGGGCAAGGATAGGATATTCATTCGCAATCTGGACCTCTTGCCCCCCCAGACAAATCTAAGGATCATAGATTGCATTTTGGAGATGAAACCTCTATCCAATAGAACAGGAACTGTCTGAAAAGTATATAAGAGTCGGGGCAAGACATCCATCTTGACTACGTTTATTCTCCCGAACCAGGATAGCTTTAATTGTCTATAGGAGGTAAATGCCGATTCCGCGTTAGTCAAAAGGGGTTGATAATTTAAATTGAATATTTGTTTAAGATCTTTTGGTATAAGGACTCCCAAGTACTTAATGGCTTCTACTTTCCATTTAAATGGGAACTGTTTAGATAGATGAGAAACCAATTCTCCAGGCAAAGAAATATTGAGTGCCTCGGTTTTGGAGCAATTCACTTTAAAGTTGCTCAATTGTCCGAACCGTTCAAACTCCATTAAGACCGAAGGGATGGAGACCAGGGGCTGGGAGATGTAAAGTAGCAGGTCATCTGCAAATAAGGCTAATTTGTGATGACTCTGTCCCAGCTTGACCCCATGGACGCATTCATTGGACCTAAGTGCAAAATATTTAACTATTATAGTGTCAATTCAAAAGTCACCAAGAACACAATCAGTCATTTTTTCACAATTGCCCGTCAATAGTTTGAATTTGATATAAAGAAACATAGTCTTGTAACATCTCAAATGAAAGCTGTTACCGTTCTGAGTAAAATGACGCCTCTCCCACTTCATTATCTTATTTCTAGCCTGAGATAAAAAAAATGTAAAGTCGTACCAGGCCAAAATTCACCCTTTTTTTAAACTTTAAAAATCTATAAAAAATTAACTGATGAAGAAAAAAATTCCAAACTTTTAATTTGTAATTAACTAAAGTAGTACTTCATAAAGGAAAAAAAAAAAAAAAATCTAAAGACGTCAGGTAAAAAAAAAAATTCATATTTAGATCACTTGATATGGAATGACCCATTGACGCTCTTACTAGTAAAATATGTTAAAATATGATCCCATTGCAATCCCAACTTGAAATTTGGTACAGATGTGGCTAAGAGCACAGCAGACACATGGGCAGTTTTTGAAATATTTAAAGCGCGCCGATTTTTCGGAAATGCGTTTTAAAGTTTTGCGCTTGCGATCACATGGGTAAAATATTAACAAAGATCCTCTTGTGACATATCTGATGAAAGCCTTGACAGTTCTGAGTAGATTGGTGTTTATTTTGTTTCTCTATCTTATTTCTAGCCCGAGATATGATAGAAAATGTAAAGCCATACCAGGCCAAAATTCGCACTTTTTTAAAACTTTAAAAATCTGTAAAAAATTAACAGATAAAGAAAAAAATTCAAAACTTTTTTTTTGTAATTAGATAAAGTTGTTCTTCAGATAGAAAATTTTTTTTAAAAATCTGAGGACGTCAGGGAAAAAAAATATTCATTTTTGGATCACTTGACATGGAATGACCCTATAGAGATACTGTGGATGGTGCCACTATAGAGATACTGTGGGTGGTGCCGCTATAGAGATACTGTGGATGGTGCTGCTACAGAGGGATTACATCCCTCTTTCTGTTCTTCCAGGTATGACAGACTTTTGATATGGGCCAGGGCACTGGGTTCTGGTTCGATTGCAGCCCCTGCACCTTTATAGTTACACCCCTGGAAGATGATAACAATTATTATAATAATAATAATAATAATAATAATAGCAGAGCCGGATTATTACACCTTATAAATGTATATACAGACTTTGACCACCAGAGGTCACTATCATCAAACCATTCACACTATAGTGATGTCATGAATGAGCGTCAGATGGGGCGCGGTGATTGCAAATTAGCAAGGGCTGTAATAATATCAATAATAACAATAAATACTAATATGGGTTTAGTTTTAATAACAATAACTATACTGTATTCGATTACAATAATGCAAAAAATGATTAGATTAATAATAATGTAATAATAATCATCATAATGATATTAATCACAACCTCCTCCTCTGTGGCCTCCCTGCTAACACTCTTGCACCTCTCCAATCTGTCCTTAACTCTGCTGCCTGAATAATCCACCTCTCTCCTCGCTATTCCTCCACTTCTCCCCTCTGCAAATCCCTCCACTGGCTCCCAATTCTCCAGTGTATCCAATTCAAGCTACTAACATTGATTTACAAAGCCGTCCACAATCTGTCCCCCCCATATATCTCTGGACTAATATCCCGATATCATCCAACTCGTAACCTCTGATCCCCCCCAAGACCTCCTCTTCTCCTCCACACTTGTACGTTCCTCATCTAACCGCCTACAAGACTTCACCCGAGCATCCCCCATCCTCTGGAATTCTGCACCTCAAAATGTCTGACTGTCCCCTACAATCGGATCCTTCAAGCGGAACCTGAAAACCCATCTCTTCAGAACAGCCTACAGCCTGCAATGACCACAGTGCCACCTCACCGCTGGACCCGGCGCTCCACCACCACTGGACCCGGAACTCCACCACCACTGGACCCGGAACTCCACCACCACTGGACCCGGAACTCCACCACCACTGGACCCGGCACTCCACCACCGCTGGACCCGGCGCTCCACCACCACTGGACCCGGAACTCCACCACCACTAGACCCAGCTCTCCACCACCACCTGAGCAGACCCAGCCCACTGTTGCCCTTCACACCGCCCTGTAGAATGTAAGCCTGCAGGGACAGGGTCCTCTCTCCCCTCTGTATCGGTCTGTCACTGTTAGGCTGCTTTCACATCAGCGTTTTACGCTGATCGCGGCAGTTGCGGTGAAAAAACAGCAACTGCCGCGAATACCGCATAACTGCCGCACTTGCGGTTCACTTGCGGCAAGCCCTGTACAATGTCTATGGGGCTTGCGGCAGGTGCGGCCGCGGAAAAAACGCTGATGTGAAAGGACCCTTAGTTTGTTCAATGTATTTTTAACTTGTTTGTATGTATCCCTTTCTCATGTACAGACCATGGATTCAATGCTGCTCTATAAATAAATAATAACAATATTGATGATAATAGTATTAATGATTAATTATACTGTAACTATAATAATAATGATGATAGTAGTAATAATGATAAAAATAATAATTATAACAAAAAATTAATAACTGTCATTACCGGCTTTGTCCTCCAGGGGTCGCTCTCTCCATCCACTGACAGTGGTGAGCCAGGAGCGGTGGGCGCGGTTATGTAGATGAGCTGGGTGGGCGCGGTTATGCAGATGAGCGGGGTGGGCGGGCTCACCTGGTGTGATGCCGGCGCTGCTCCTGGCCGCCGCTTGCTGCTGTTGTTGCGGGCTGCTGCTGCTCCTCCGCCGGCTCCGCTGTCTCCCGCGGGCACTGATGGCGCGGACAGAGAAGCCGTTCTTCAGGATCGCGTGAGTCCCGGGGTGGAGGCTGGTGGGGAGGCGGTGTGTGTCCGGCTCTGTGCATGTGCGGCCGGTGCGGTCACCTCTAGTCCGGAGTGTGTGTGTGCGCTGTGTGTCTGGGGTGGGTGTGTGTGCGCGCTGTGTGTGCTGTGTGTCCGGGGGGTGTGTGCAGTATGTGCGCTGTGTGTGCAGTGTGTGTGCGGTGTGTGCAGTGTGTGCGGTGTGTGCGCTGTGTGTCTGGGGTGTGTGTGCAGTATGTGCGGTGTGTGCGCTGTGTGTCTGGGGTGTGTGCGCTGTGTGTCTGGGGTGTGTGTGCAGTATGTGCGGTGTGTGCGCTGTGTGTCTGGGGTGTGTGTGCAGTATGTGCGGTGTGTGCGCTGTGTGTCTGGGGTGTGTGTGCAGTATGTGCGGTGTGTGCGCTGTGTGTCTGGGGTGTGTGTGCAGTATGTGCGGTGTGTGCGCTGTGTGTCTGGGGTGTGTGTGCAGTGTGTGCGGTGTGTGCGCTGTGTGTCTGGGGTGTGTGTGCAGTGTGTGCGGTGTGTGCGCTGTGTGTCTGGGGTGTGTGTGCAGTGTGTGCGGTGTGTGCGCTGTGTGTCTGGGGTGTGTGTGCAGTGTGTGCGGTGTGTGCTGTGTGTCCGGGGGGTATGTGCAGTGTGTGTGTGTGCAGTGTGTCTGGGGGGTATGTGCAGTATGTGCGGTGTGTGTGCAGTGTGTGCGCTGTGTGTCTGGGGTGTGTGTGTACTGTGTGTCTGGGGGTATGTGCGGTGTGTGTGCAGTATGTGTGGTGTGTGTGTGCTGTGTGTCCGGGGGTATGTGCGGTGTGTGTGCAGTATGTGTGGTGTGTGTCTGCTGTGTGTCCGGGGGGTATGTGCAGTGTGTGCAGTATGTGTGCTGTGTGTCCGGGGGGTATGTGCGGTGTGTGTGCAGTATGTGTGGTGTGTGTCCGGGGGGTATGTGCGGTGTGTGTGTGCTGTGTGTCCGGGGGGTATGTGCAGTGTGTGCGGTGTGTGTGTGCTGTGTGTCCGGGGGGTATGTGCAGTGTGTGCAGTATGTGCGGTGTGTGTCTGCTGTGTGTCCGGGGGGTATGTGCAGTGTGTGCAGTATGTGCGGTGTGTGTCTGCTGTGTGTCCGGGGGGTATGTGCAGTGTGTGCAGTATGTGCGGTGTGTGTCTGCTGTGTGTCCGGGGGGTATGTGCAGTGTGTGCAGTATGTGCGGTGTGTGTCTGCTGTGTGTCCGGGGGGTATGTGCAGTGTGTGTGCAGTATGTGTGGTGTGTGCACTGTGTGTCTGGGGTGTGTGTGCGGTGTGTCCGGGTAGTATATGTGCGGTGTGCGTCTGGGGGGGGGAGGTATGTGCGGTCCCCCGGGCTCTTGTCTGCGGCTGTGATCCTTCTTCTATCTGATGTTGGTGATAGTTTTTGGTCATTGATCTTCCCCTGTGATCAGTTGATCCCTGCCCGTGCAGAGGATCCATCTCTGATCACTGGAGTAGATCCACACTTCCTGCATCTTCTCACTGTCTTCTTCTTCTTATTCTATGATAACAGATTGTGATTGAGAATTTGTAGAAACGTCTTTATTTTACTTCTAATAATTCAGCATTTTCCTGCACAATAAACCGCAGAGACCAAGAGGCGACAGGTGACGGGGGGTGCACAGGGGGGGATATATTGTGTCCCCTCATAGTGCAGGACAGGGGGGAGAGCAGTGGAGCGATGCTCTGCAGTCTGTGTGTAATGTTCTGCAGAATTAACGCTGGCTGGAGCGATGCTCTGCAGAGTGTGAATGGTCCTGTGAAGTCCTGGTACCGGCAATGTGCTGCAGAATATCGCCCCCTGCAGTCAGTGGCTGCGCTGTGTGATGCTCTGCAGACCCTGGAGGGGTAATTAATGTGCAGAATGTGGCGCTCATCAAATGACGAGGTCACAATCATCTGCAGGATTTTGCCTTCAGCAGTTTTTGGCACTGGGAGGACGCGATGATCTGCAGCACAGACACATTGTGGTGGTCACAGGACAGAGGTCACACAGTGAGACCACAGCGATGTGCGGAGAGCAGAGACCCCACATTGTGTAATCACAGCAGAGACCACAGAGATCTCACACGTGACCTGCACTGACCACCAGATCCCAAAACTGAGGCTCCAAATAGTAAATCTCTATCACTGTCTGCAAGTTATAGAACGTGTCCTACAGAGAAACCGGATGGAATTGTAACAAACACCCAGCTGTGAAAAGTATTGTACTTGTGTGTCAGGAGCTTGTGTGTCAGGAGCAGTACAGGGTAAGGCTGCCTTCACACTTGCATTTGCAAGCGCAGCATACCGAACGCAGCCAAACGCTTGCGCACTGCATTCCTATGTTTAACATGGGAACGGATGTGCCTGCGTATTGGCTGCGTTCGGTTGCGTTTGCGTTCGGATGCGCACAATTTGTGCGCCCTCCTCCGCCCTCTGAACGCAGCATGTTGCATTTTTTTGTGCGGTCGCTGGCGCTTGTTTTATCAGCAATCGCACAAACAATGCATGGGAGTCAATGGATCCGCAGTGTCCTCCGCATGACAGCGCACGAGAACGCTGTGGATCTCATTGAAATCTCTCCCGGTGGCTGCTGGTGATCAGCGGCGGCCACTGGGAGATCAGCTAGAGCCACAGCTGATCTCCTGCCGCTGTCAGCGGGGAGATACAGCTGATCTGACAGCTGTTTAAATCACCCGCGCTGACACCGAATAGGTGATGTCGGCGCGGGAGATTTGAAGCAGCTGTCAGATCAGCTGTATCTCCCCACTGACACCGGCGGCAGATCTCTGCCGCTGATCTCCTCCTCCCGGCCGCCCCCAGAGACAGCTGATTGGCTGCCGGGGCACCATACTAATGTGAACGCATGCGGAGATTCTCCGCTGCGTTCACATAAGTATGTGCTGCGTTGCAATGCGTTTGCGCCTGCATGCCCTCCGCATGGAGACGCAAACGCAAGTGTGAAGGCAGCCTAAGTAATGTATGTCCTGTATTATCCTCCAGAGCTGCACTCACTATTCTGCTGGTGCAGTCACTGTGTACATACATTACATTACTGATCCTGAGTTACCTCCTGTATTATACTCCAGAGCTGCACTCACTATTCTGCTGGTGCAGTCACTGTGTACATACATTACATTACTGATCCTGAGTTACCTCCTGTATTATCCTCCAGAGCTGCACTCACTATTCTGCTGGTGCAGTCACTGTGTACATACATTACATTACTGATCCTGAGTTACCTCCTGTATTATACTCCAGAGCTGCACTCACTATTCTGCTGGTGCAGTCACTGTGTACATACATTACATTACTGATCCTGAGTTACCTCCTGTATTATACTCCAGAGCTGCACTCACTATTCTGCTGGTGCAGTCACTGTGTACATACATTACATTACTGATCCTGAGTTACCTCCTGTATTATACTCCAGAGCTGCACTCACTATTCTGCTGGTGCAGTCACTGTGTACATACATTACATTACTGATCCTGAGTTACCTCCTGTATTATACTCCAGAGCTGCGCTCACTATTCTGCTGGTGCAGTCACTGTGTACATACATTACATTACTGATCCTGAGTTACCTCCTGTATTATACTCCAGAGCTGCACTCACTATTCTGCTGGTGCAGTCAGTGTGTACATACATTACATTACTGATCCTGAGTTACCTCCTGTATTATACTCCAGAGCTGCACTCACTATTCTGCTGGTGCAGTCACTGTGCACATATATTACATTACTGATCCTCAGTTACCTCCTGTATTATACTCCAGAGCTGCACTCACTATTCTGCTGGTGCAGTCACTGTGTACTTACATTACATTACTGATCCTGAGTTACCTCCTGTATTATACTCCAGAGCTGCACTCACTATTCTGCTGGTGCAGTCACTGTGTACATACATTACATTACTGATCCTGAGTTACCTCCTGTATTATACTCCAGAGCTGCACTCACTATTCTGCTGGTGCAGTCACTGTGTACATACATTACATTACTGATCCTGAGTTACCTCCTGTATTATACTCCAGAGCTGCGCTCACTATTCTGCTGGTGCAGTCACTGTGTACATACATTACATTACTGATCCTGAGTTACCTCCTGTATTATACTCCAGAGCTGCACTCACTATTCTGCTGGTGCAGTCAGTGTGTACATACATTACATTACTGATCCTGAGTTACCTCCTGTATTATACTCCAGAGCTGCACTCACTATTCTGCTGGTGCAGTCACTGTGCACATATATTACATTACTGATCCTGAGTTACCTCCTGTATTATACTCCAGAGCTGCACTCACTATTCTGCTGGTGCAGTCACTGTGTACATACATTACATTACTGATCCTGAGTTACCTCCTGTATTATACTCCAGAGCTGCACTCACTATTCTGCTGGTGCAGTCACTGTGCACATATATTACATTACTGATCCTGAGTTACCTCCTGTATTATATTCCAGAGCTGCACTCACTATTCTGCTGGTGCAGTCACTGTGCACATATATTACAGCTAGTGGCTGCAGTGATCAGGGAAAGTTAGCCCTATGTTGTTTTCAGCCCTATAGCTACTCCTTTTTTTCCTATGGAATAAACCGGGTTAACCAGTGAGGGATCGTGTTACATGAATGTACAGAGACTCCTGAGGTTGCAGAGCTGACTCTGTGATGTGATGAGAGTTGCTGTCGGCGTCTCTGCAGAGTTGTGTTGTCGCCTCCAGTGAGTCTGTTGGAGATCCTCAGTGCGGAGCTCATAGGCAATATGGAGATATGGTTCTTCCTTCAGCCCCTCTGTTGCCCTCGGCCCCTCCACCGTGCTGTCTGCTCTTATACCAGCGCGGTTCTGTAATAGGAGCCACCGGGGTAACAAGTCCGTTCATGACATTTATTCCCCTGTGAGTGATATTACTAAGACATGGAAGGAACCGCAGCAAGTGAGCCCCCGTAACGTTACAGAGCGGAGGGCTGAGGAGCAGAGGACAGAAAAGTCCCCACCGCTCTGCTGACCCCATAACTGCAGAGTCCAGACCTCCTCTGGTAACATCAGTACAAACACTGCACCCGCCGGGAGCTTCATGGCTGAGCAGCTGCAGCCGTACATCACCAAGCATAATGTTAATCAGCTGTAGCTGTACATCACCAGGCACAATGCCGAGCAGCTGCAGCCGTACATCACCAGGCACAATGCCGAGCAGCTGCAGCCGTACATCACCAGGCACAATGCCGAGCAGCTGCAGCCGTACATCACCAGGCACAATGCCAAGCAGCTGCAGCCTTACATCACCAGGCACAATGCCGAGAAGCTGCAGCCGTACATCACCAGGCACAATGCCGAGCAGCTGCAGCCGTACATCACCAAGCACAATGCCGAGCAGCTGCAGCCACACATCACCAGCACTGGACTCTGGAGGAGACATGTTCTGTGCAGTGATGGATCACACTACCTTATGGAGAACGTTACCCCCTGACTGCATTGTGCCCGCTGTACAGATGGAGGAGGAGGAGGATGCTCCAGGTTGTTACCGGGGGGCGGCCGCAGCCTCTTATACCAGTGATATCAAATCTGAATCTTCAGCACAAAACATTGTGGGAACAGTTTGGGGAAGACCCTTCTCTGTTCCCCATGACTGAGCCCAGTGCACAAGGTCCATACAGACATGGAGGGGGGAGAACATGAGCCCGGCCCCATCCAACGCTACAGACACCGGACGTCAACCCCATCAAGCGCCACAGAGCCCGGCCCCCGGCCCCATCCAGCTCCGCAGAGCCCGGCCCCATCCAGCTCCGCAGAGCCCGGCCCCATCCAGCTCCGCAGAGCCCGGCCCCATCCAGCTCCGCAGAGCCCGGCCCCATCCAGCTCCGCAGAGCCCGGCCCCATCCAGCTCCGCAGAGCCCGGCCCCATCCAGCGCCGCAGAGCCCGGCCCCATCCAGCGCCGCAGAGCCCGGCCCCATCCAGCGCCGCAGAGCCCGGCCCCATCCAGCGCCGCAGAGCCCGGCCCCATCCAGCGCCGCAGAGCCCGGCCCCATCCAGCGCCACAGAGCCCGGCCCCCGGTAATGATGTCTCTGCTCCGTTCTTTGTACAGGACAGCGGTGATCTGCAAACATCACTGATCGACTCCAGCCATCAGATTGTGAGCTCCTAGGACCAGTGTTCTCACTGCTTTCTTTTTTTGTGTGTTTTTTTGCATTAGGTCAGCATCTTTTTCATTTGTGTTACAATGTGTCCATTCAGAGATTGCACAGTACAAGGTGCGCTTGTGCAAACAGGAAACTGCCGAGAATAATGTGAGCGGCGGTGGCAGGAGGAGGCGGTGCGGTGCGCGCCCGGATCAGAGCAGGACACCAGGTTTAATATATGATGACATTTATATGCAAGAAGAAGATCATAAAATCTGCGAGAAGGTGGAAAAATAAAATCTAAATAAAACTCTTCCTACGACAGTGTTCACACACTGAGGATTTGCTGCAGCCGGACCTTAGGGGTGTTTAGAAAATCTAGATTTCTTGGCAGGAGAAAACCTGCTTGATTTTGGTGCGTTTTTGCCCATAGAGCACTGCAAAATGCAGCCGAGAATTGACGCTCGTTCTTTACAAAACGCAGCAAAACCTGCGCCGGTCTCAGTTTCTGCAAATAAATAAATCCAATGTGTGCGGCGGAGCTTTACCCTGAATCCCAGGTTTTGCTGGGAATCAAAAACGCAGGTTTCGATTTGGATAAAACCAAGGTAAAAACTGAGCACAAAATCTCAGTGTGTGACCATTGCCTAAAGGTGCAGGTGTCCCTCCTGGAGCTCCGCTCAGCTGACCTCTGACCTCAGGCTTTTTGCTTGGTTTAACTCTTCAAAGCTCCTGCAGTTCACACTGTGCGTTTTTGATCTGTTTTCTGTGATCTGTTTTTTGCATGGAAAATAGATCACTCCCTGTGATCCCAGCAAAGTCAATGAGTTTTCAGAGACGCTGTTCAGACGCTGCGTTTTTTTCCTGGTCTGAGCGTCGATTATTGCTCCTTTTTTCTGCTGCGTTTTCTGCATCACGATCATGCAATTACTTGTCCTCCTTGTGATCCCCGGCAATGTTTTCCTTCCAGACACCGGCAGGTCCTGTCCATGGGTAGTCAGGTGCACAGGTCCTAAAGTACCATATGGACCACTCACAGACAGGACCTGCTGGTGCCTGGAAGGAAGACCTCGCTGGGGAGGGTATGAAAGTGTCTGTGTCCCCTGAAGACTGAGCAAAAGAGGATCTGCACCAAAAACGGATCAATAAAAAACTGAGCACAAATGCTTTGTCTGAACTCAGCCTTAGAGTTGAGGAAACAGGTTTGTGGGCCCCTGATCCAGCAACCACATATAGTGAATATTCTCTTCAGGCGGTAGCACGGTTTGGATACCCCGTTCCACTGTTTTTCTGCTTTTCACTTTAGAAGTTGGGGGAGCTGCTGCAGACCGTCATCAGGGTTAAAATGTGCATATGTTGTTTGGAGTGGTTGTGCCTGTCACAACCTAGAAAAGGTGAGCAATATCTTATATTTGTTCTCCTCCTGACCACACAGGTAGACCCTATTTGCGCTTTCTCCTTTCCAGACACTGCATATGATTTGGAATATAAGAGGTAGCTAATGTCTTGATATTTTAGGCTATTGATATTGCCTTCCACCTTGCAAATGTTTCGCACACCCTCATACTGAATGTAACCCCAGACCATGATCTTTCCACCACCAAATGTAACTGTTTTCTGGGTGTATTTTGGATCCATACGGGCTCCAGTAGGTCTCCTGCAGTATTTGCGGCGGCTGTGGTGTAATTCTACTGAAGATTCATCAGAGAAATCCACCTTCTGCACTTTTTCCAGAGTCCACCTGTTTAGTAGGCTGTGGGACTTTGCACAGTTTTTTTATTTGCCTTTTGTTTAGTGCTGGCTTCTGGGCACTGATTCCATCATGGAGGCCATTTCCAGACAGAATCCTACAAACTGTTTTAGTTGACACAGGGACTTGAGGTGACCAGGCCTGTTGGAGCTCTGCTGCAGTGGATGAGGGGCTTGCTTTGGATTTTCTAACCAACAAACGTTCCTCTTGAGCAGTTGTCTTGTGGGGTCTGCCGGACCTGGGCTTGTCAAACACATCTCCAGTCTCTTCAAACCTTTTTTTAATTCTTTGTACTTGACGCTGAGACACAATAAAGGTGCATCCACCTCTGCAGTGGATCTGGTCTTCAGCCTCTTGATAATCAAGGCTTTGGTCACAGGGTGGATTTTTTGCATGTAGCAGTTCAAGTGAAGGTCTGGGGCGCTGGGTTTCTTTTTATACACCCCCACTAATTAACCGATCATTTACTGAGCACAGGTGAGGATGTAAACTAGGATGAACAAAAATCGTGAGCCTAATGGCCACTTTACACACACCAAATTAATCTGTCCAACTTCAGACCAACTTGCTAGTTGCAGTGAAATCATGGACACATTGCTCCATTTTGTGGCTGTGTACAATGGAACAATGTGTCCATGATTTCACTGCAACCAGTAAGTTGGTCAGAAGTTGGACAGATAAGTTGGTGTGTGTAAACCCACCATAAGTTCTTTACTTGAGGAGCGATCCAGTCTATCACACAGCTGCAGCTTGTTACAATGTGTCCTCCGAATGCAGTTTTAACTTCAGCCCAAAGCTCCGCTGTGATTGCTCTCACCCATGCTGATACATTGTAGCAAACCTTCTGCTTTGTGAATAGGAGACAGAGAGAGGTTTATAGCTTCTTAATGATTATAAACAGTCCTGCTTCCAGTAGCAACAAAGTAGAGTGTCAGCTCTTCAGATTCTGCTGTGATTATTAGTCTTTATGTACAGAAGACCAGGAACTTCCTTCTTAAGGGACAGATTTTCTTTGATCATCTACAAACCGAATCTTAGGGGGTTTCCAAGAGCGAAGGCATTTCTGAAAACCACTTTACTGTGTTTACTGCAACCAAATCTCATCCGTAATAAATGTCTTCAGAAATTGCTCAATTTACAGCTTGTTTAATTAGTCTGAGTTCACACCACTTCTGGATTTATCGGACACTCCTGATTTTTGGCTACAAATACTAATGAGCAAAAACAGAGCAAAACCGCCCAGTGTGAACATGGCTTTCGTCTGCAGATGTCATTCCTCTGCAGTGTGTGGGGTGAAACGTACAGATCCTGCAGTAAATGTCTCCGATCTTTCTTCTTATATCCAGTAGATACATTGTATCCAGCCCATTCCGATACATTGTATCCAGCCCATTCCGATACATTGTATCCAGCCCATTCCGATACATTGTATGCGGCCCATTCCGATACATTGTATGCGGCCCATTCCGATACATTGTATGCGGCCCATTCCGATACATTGTAGCCGGCCCATTCCGATACATTGTAGCCGGCCCATTCCGATACATTGTAGCCGGCCCATTCATATACGGCCTCACCGTGGCTCCGCAGATGTTGGTGCCGCACAGGTCGCCGCCGGCTGGAAGCAAAAAATGAAGCCACATTTGTAAACCATTATGAAACCACAGAATGTGAATTCCCTGTAATTGTTACCATCGCTCATCCTGTGCGGCGGGTGATGAAGCCGGAGCCTCAGGGAATGTCAGGATACCGCAGCGGTAGGGGGCATTCATTACATGAGGTATCATCACTCTCACTTATCTTCTTATGTTCTCCTCATTCTTGTGTTCCTGGCTCACGGCTCGGTGAATGTAACCGGCCACCGGGATGGAAAGGGGTTTATTTTGTTTGAAGGGCCCCAATGACTCTGTTCAGCACGTCTCCAGAACCCTCTGTCATTGGATTAAAAAATATCGTAATTCAGCGGAATCGGGCCAACTCCATCATAAGTCAATAGGGAATGATATGGATCTGGCAATGCAGTTCGGATCAGTGGTTTAACTCTCTAGTCCAGACTGGTTATGAAGCCGCTCCTTTATGGGGGATCTCGGAATGTTTCGTATTGATCGGATATTCCTACAAAAGGCCGCCAACATCAAAACAGTGAGGGTCCGACTCTCGTCGTGCTCGGAAGAGACCACGGTGTTGGGGTTCAGATTTATTCATGTAACTGGATCTACAGCCCTTTTTGGATTAAACCACACCACTTCTCATAAGCAGTGAGGCAGATTTACTAATCTAATTTTTGGACTTGGTCTAAAAATGAGCAAGATTTATCACGGTTGCTCATTATGAATGACAACGTTAGCACATCTTTAGACAATTAATGTGTGGTATAAACATGGACCAGAAAGTCTTAGGGTACCGTCACACTTGGCGATGCACCAGCGATCCTGACAGCAATACGACCTGGTAGAGATCGCTGGTGCGTCGCTGTTGGGATCGCTGGTGAGATGTCAAACAGTCAGATCTCACCAGCGACACAGCAACGATCTGGAATGATCCGGAGGTCGTTGGGACCCTGTTTCTCAGACCTGTAGTATTGAGGTCGTTGTCCCTGTCAAACACAGCGATGCATGCTGCCCAGCGGGACCCCAACGATCAAAAAATGGTCCAGGCGACTCTGACACGACCAGCGATCTCACAGCAGGGGCCTGGTCGCTGCTAAGTGTCAAGCATAGCGAGATCGCTATTGCGTCACCAAATTTGTGACTTGGTAGTCATCTCGCTAGCAATCTCGCTTAGTGTGACGGGGGCTTTACTCTGCACCAATACTTTGGTGCTTGATCTTGCATTTCTAGTCAGGCTCCCTTCCTACGTACCTGTGTCTATTTGTCAGGGAAAAACAAAGTCAAGGTGCAGTCTCCCTACAAAAGGTGCCGTATTTATGGCCCTTACTATGGAGGGCAAGAAGAACACACAAATCAGTTTTGGGACAAATTAATAATAATATTCTAATCTTTATTTATATAGCACCATCGTATTCTGCAGCACTTCACAATACAGTGATATACAAACGGTCATAGGTAACAATAAAGAATATAAAAAACAGTAAAGTAGAGAATCAATGTAAAAAATCCAATACACTAAGCAGAGAATCAATGTAAAAAGTACAATACAATAATTAAATCAGAAATAAAGCTGACCCTGCTCAAAAGAGCTTACAATCTACAACGAGATAGGGTTTACACAAGGTACAGGGGCTTATTACACTGATGGTTCAGGCATCTTACAGAAATGGGGGATAGAAATAAAGTTACATGAATGGTCACCAGACATCTGTTTGGTGGAGTTTGAAGAAGAGATTATGTCCAGAGAGATGGTGCTGTATACAGCCCATTCACTAAGGCTTCTATTAGGGAGCATGATAGGCCGCCTTACAAAGATGTGTTTTTAGGGATCGTCTGAAGCCATGCAAGTTGTGGATAGTCCTGATTTCTTGGGGTAAAGCATTCCAGAGGTTTGGTGCAGCTCTGGAGAAGTCTTGGAGCCGGGAGTGGGAGGATTGGATTAGTGCAGATGTTAGTCGAAGGTCATTTGTAGAATGTAGAGAACGGGTGGAGTGATACAGATATGAGGGAGGAGATGTAGGGGGGTGCTGAACTGTGAAGAGCTTTGTGGGTGAGAACAAGCAGCTTGAATTTGATCCTATAGTGTATAGGCAGCCAATACAATGACTGGCACAGAGCGGATCCTATAGTGTATAGGCAGCCAGTGCAATGACTGGCACAGAGTGGATCCTATAGTGTATAGGCAGCCAGTGCAATGACTGGCACAGAGTGGATCCTATAGTGTATGGGCAGCCAGTGCAATGACTGGCACAGAGCGGATCCTATAGTGTATAGGCAGCCAGTGCAATGACTGGCACAGAGTGGATCCTATAGTGTATGGGCAGCCAGTGCAATGACTGGCACAGAGTGGATCCTATAGTGTATAGGCAGCCAGTGCAATGACTGGCACAGAGTGGATCCTATAGTGTATGGGCAGCCAGTGCAATGACTGGCACAGAGCGGATCCTATAGTGTATGGGCAGCCAGTGCAATGACTGGCACAGAGCGGATCCTATAGTGTATAGGCAGCCAGTGCAATGACTGGCACAGAGCGGATCCTATAGTGTATGGGCAGCCAGGGCAATGACTGGCACAGAGCGGAGGCATCTGAGCAATGATTGGCCAGATGGGTGATCCTGGCTGCTGCATTAAGGATGGACTGTAAAGGGGAAAGTCTAGAGAGGGGGAGGCCGATTAATAGAGAATTGCATTAGTCAAGGCGGGAATGGATTAGGGTGAGACAAGTCACTGGAAGCAAGGATCATTGAGCTACAACTTGCCTACACATTGTACGAGGAGAGTAATCACTGGAGAAGACATCATGGGGGGAAGAAAAGAAGGAACAAGGCGAAGAGGAAGACCAGCAACCCGATGGCTTGATACTATCAAGATGACGTTGGAGAAGACCCTGGTGGACCTATCAAGGTTACATAAGCTAGATCTTCCTACAGAGCGTTCATTCATGAAGTGGCTCCAGATCCAGCTGAAGACCAAGCAGAGATGTAGAATAGAAGGATCTGATACAAAGTCATCACTTTTCATTCTTTGCAAATACTGGAATATCCATTCTCAGTCGCCTATTTTCGGTAGTTGGTGCCAGTCTGTGTCGGGTGCTGCAGACGCGGGTGGAGCCCTGGATTTATTAGGTCAGGTGTGTGCACGTCAGGTTGGGACATATTCGCTCTAATCACTACACACAATATCTATTGTTGCTTCATTGGAGATGATCTGGTGCCCGTGTGCCAACCTGGTATTATACAATAATTCCATCCTCTGTAAGTGGCACAGGGAAATGGATCATAGGTGCCTTAAAGGGAAACTCCAGTCTTACGGAATTACCTCCTGTCCACGGAATAGGTGACACCGTGCTGACGGGTGAGGATCCGAACGATCCTGAGAAATGGGTTATGGGATCTGCCACTAGAATGGGCACGTGCCACCGCTTCATCCATTGTCTATGGGATTGTCCCATATGGCCCAGTGCTTTCTCTGGCATTGTGGTAAATAGTGAATTGAAGAATAGGCATACCCGCAATCCACTACTTTTCTCCCTTGAATAAAAAAATCTTCTTTATTTAAGGTTCATCACAAAAACCTTTTTTAGGAACAGATTACCCCTCGCAGACAGCTATGTGGCGCTCTCCGAGAGACAGTTCACCGACCGGCAGAGGTGGGGGCCCTTTCAGCAGGGCGCGGGTCTGGACTTGGGGGGATGTAAGGGGGATAGAGACAGAAGGGCTCCCCTCCTCCCTTGTGAACCCCAGGGCTATCTGTGACAATTAGTGTGAGCTGCTTGTCCTCTTTCCTGATCTATGTGATCGATACAGGAGACCAAGCACTGGTATATGAGTGGAGGCTGCAGGATCTGTGCAGCTGAAGGACCTTCCAGTCATGTGACTGATCACATGACTGAACTGAAGGTCCTGGAAGATTCTGCAGCCTGCTCTGCACCGATAAACAACTGCAAGATGTGGTAACGTATAGTGTGGTGTGTAAATGTATCTATGGCAGAGCTGTGTGTTAAAAGGGCCAACAAAAACCTGGAGCCAGCCCTAGTTGGGCAAGGCACCCCTTTTTAATAAAGCTGTGGGGAAGGGAAGAATGTGACCTGATTTTGTCATCATGGAGTTAAATATTTTATTGCAAATTCGTCAGAACGATGATTCGACTCACATGAAACGTGAATGTCCGGATTCCTGCGCTGCAGAGTCGTCATTACATGAGCTGCATGATTAGTAACTGCAATCACAGGGATCCTTAATTACAGGAAAACGTGTTCATCACCGCTCACCATTAAATCTCCGTGAAGCGTCCGGTGACGACGGGTGAATATTTGGCTTTAGATCCCTTTGAGTGGGGAAATATTGGTCTGAAATGGCTGTTTCCAATAAGATGAGCAGAATTTTGAGTGCAGCTCTGGATGTGACTAGAGCACGAGACAAAACTGGTATAAATGGTCATTAATTGTAAATGTGCCACCATGAAATGTTATAAGAACAGTGATGAAATATCCCCAGAAAATGCCAGAACGTCCATCGTTCACACACCCACGTCCTGTACCAGGAATACGAGATCAGCGTCTGTGACCGGAGGATCCAACACTGTCAGCGGTGGAATGTGGTGCAGCATCTACTGATAGACAGGTAACAGGTCTAACTCCATGTAAAGAATGTGGCGTGCTGAAAATGGAAAATATACATGAAGAAACCAACTAACTGTGCTACTGCCCTCTATATACAAGAATATAACTACTATAATACTGCTCCTATGTACAAGAATATAACTACTATAATACTGCCCCTATGTACAAGAATATAACTACTATAATACTGCCCCTATATACAAGAATATAACTACTATAATACTGCTCCTATGTACAAGAATATAACTACTATAATAATGCCCCTATATACAAGAATATAACTACTATAATACTGCCCTCTATATACAAGAATATAACTACTATAATACTGCTCCTATGTACAAGAATATAACTACAATAATACTGCCCCTATATACAAGAATATACCTACTATAATACTGCTCCTATGTACAAGAATATAACTACAATAATACTGCCCCTATATACAAGAATATAACTACTATAATACTGCCCCTATATACAAGAATATAACTACTATAATACTCCTATATACAGGAATATAACTACTATAATACTGCTCCTATATACAAGAATATAACTACTATAATACTGCCCCTATATACAAGAATATAACTACTATAATAATGCCCCTATGTACAAGAATATAACTACTATAATACTGCCCCTATGTACAAGAATATAACTACTATAATACTGCCCCTATGTACAAGAATATAACTACTATAATACTGCCCCTATGTACAAGAATATAACTACTATAATACTGCTCCTATGTACAAGAATATAACTACTATAATACTGCCCCCTATATACAAGAATATAACTACTATAATACTGCCTCTATGTACAAGAATATAACTACTATAATACTGCCCCTATGTACAAGAATATAACTACTATAATACTGCCCCTATGTACAAGAATATAACTACTATAATACTGCCCCTATGTACAAGAATATAACTACTATAATACTGCCCCTATGTACAAGAATATAACTACTATAATACTGCCCCTATGTACAAGAATATAACTACTATAATACTGCTCCTATGTACAAGAATATAACTACTATAATACTGCTCCTATGTACAAGAATATAACTACTATAATACTGCCCCTATATACAAGAATATAACTACTATAATACTGCTCCTATATACAAGAATATAACTACTATAATACTGCCCCTATATACAAGAATATAACTACTATAATACTGCTCCTATATACAAGAATATAACTACTATAATACTGCTCCTATGTACAAGAATATAACTACTATAATACTGCCCCTATGTACAAGAATATAACTACTATAATACTGCTCCTATGTACAAGAATATAACTACTATAATACTGCCCCTATGTACAAGAATATAACTACTATAATACTGCCCCTATGTACAAGAATATAACTACTATAATACTGCCCCTATGTACAAGAATATAACTACTATAATACTGCCCCTATATACAAGAATATAACTACTATAATACTGCTCCTATGTACAAGAATATAACTACTATAATACTGCTCCTATGTACAAGAATATAACTACTATAATACTGCCCCCTATATACAAGACTATAACTACTATAATACTGCTCCTATATACAAGAATATAACTACTATAATACTGCCCCTATGTACAAGAATATAACTACTATAATACTGCCCCTATGTACAATAATATAACTACTATAATATTGCTCCTATGTACAAGAATATATCTACTATAATACTGCTCCTATGTACAAGAATATAACTACTATAATACTGCTCCTGTATACAAGAATATAACTACTATAATACTGCCCCTATATACAAGAATATAACTACTATAATACTGCCCCTATATACAAGAATATAACTACTATAATACTGCTCCTATGTACAAGAATATAACTACTATAATACTGCTCCTATGTACAAGAATATAACTACTATAATACTGCTCCTATATACAAGAATATAACTACTATAATACTGCCCCTATATACAAGAATATAACTACTATAATACTGCTCCTATATACAAGAATATAACTACTATAATACTGCCTCTATATACAAGAATATAACTACTATAATACTGCCCCTATATACAAGAATATAACTACTATAATACTGCCCC
This sequence comes from Allobates femoralis, assembly GCA_033576535.1. Classification (NCBI taxonomy): domain Eukaryota; kingdom Metazoa; phylum Chordata; class Amphibia; order Anura; family Aromobatidae; genus Allobates; species Allobates femoralis. The sequence continues at coordinate 9,242,507 of JARQOC010000011.1, forward strand.
TATATACAAGAATATAACTACTATAATACTGCCTCTTCACATAGATAAGTAAAATATTTTCTTTTTCTTAGTGGACCATTATGTGAGGCCTTTTTGCACTTGATGGCGGTTGGGTCATCTGGATACAGTGCACAGCTGACTTCAGCAAGAACAACGAGCCTTGTGTATTGGGACTTGGTGGAATAATTATCTGATTATTATTACAAAGCCGCGTTTCATATCTCGGATTCGGATCGTTCTCTGATTCTATATAATGAGGTTGGGGAAGCAGAGGTGGAGCACAGAGGACCCCGCTGTGCGGCCGGGAACAATCCGAGGATATGGCTCTTAGTTCCTTTCTTCTAGATAAGAACAGGTGGATTTTCCTTGGGTTTTACATGATCTGAACAAAGCGAGAGCAGAGCGTGTATAAATAAATAAAGACCAAAGACTGTTTGTATGAACCTTCCTCCATCACTGCAGTCGCCTCCGCTTGAGTTTGAACCTGATGTTTTACTTTCATCATCAGGAAACTCAGTCCATTAACACGAAACTCCGCTCTGTTCAGCACCTGGAGTACAGACAGTTAATACTTCATAATCCATACACATCAAGAGCTGCGTTTTTAAATGTAATACTTGTTCTTAAATGAGTAATGTAATGTATGTACACAGTGACTGCACCAGCAGAATAGTGAGTGCAGCTCTGGAGTATAATACAGGAGGTCACTCAGGATCAGTAATGTAATGTATGTACACAGTGACTGCACCAGCAGAATAGTGAGTGCAGCTCTGGAGTATAATACAGGAGGTCACTCAGGATCAGTAATGTAATGTATGTACACAGTGACTGCACCAGCAGAATAGTGAGTGCAGCTCTGGAGTATAATACAGGAGGTAACTCAGGATCAGTAATGTAATGTATGTACACAGTGACTGCACCAGCAGAATAGTGAGTGCAGCTCTGGAGTATAATACAGGAGGTCACTCAGGATCAGTAATGTAATGTATGTACACAGTGACTGCACCAGCAGAATAGTGAGTGCAGCTCTGGAGTATAATACAGGAGGTAACTCAGGATCAGTAATGTAATGTATGTACACAGTGACTGCACCAGCAGAATAGTGAGTGCAGCTCTGGAGTATAATACAGGAGGTAACTCAGGATCAGTAATGTAATGTATGTACACAGTGACTGCACCAGCAGAATAGTGAGTGCAGCTCTGGAGTATAATACAGGAGGTAACTCAGGATCAGTAATGTAATGTATGTACACAGTGACTGCACCAGCAGAATAGTGAGTGCAGCTCTGGAGGATAATACAGGAGGTAACTCAGGATCAGTAATGTAATGTATGTACACAGTGACTGCACCAGCAGAATAGTGAGTGCAGCTCTGGAGTATAATACAGGAGGTAACTCAGGGTCAGTAATGTAATGTATGTACACAGTGACTGCACCAGCAGAATAGTGAGTGCAGCTCTGGAGGATAATACAGGAGGTAACTCAGGATCAGTAATGTAATGTATGTACACAGTGACTGCACCAGCAGAATAGTGAGTGCAGCTCTGGAGTATAATACAGGAGGTAACTCAGGATCAGTAATGTAATGTATGTACACAGTGACTGCACCAGCAGAATAGTGAGTGCAGCTCTGGAGTATAATACAGGAGGTAACTCAGGATCAGTAATGTAATGTATGTACACAGTGACTGCACCAGCAGAATAGTGAGTGCAGCTCTGGAGTATAATACAGGAGGTAACTCAGGGTCAGTAATGTAATGTATGTACACAGTGACTGCACCAGCAGAATAGTGAGTGCAGCTCTGGAGGATAATACAGGAGGTAACTCAGGATCAGTAATGTAATGTATGTACACAGTGACTGCACCAGCAGAATAGTGAGTGCAGCTCTGGAGTATAATACAGGAGGTAACTCAGGATCAGTAATGTAATGTATGTACACAGTGACTGCACCAGCAGAATAGTGAGTGCAGCTCTGGAGTATAATACAGGAGGTAACTCAGGATCAGTAATGTAATGTATGTACACAGTGACTGCACCAGCAGAATAGTGAGTGCAGCTCTGGAGTATAATACAGGAGGTAACTCAGGATCAGTAATGTAATGTATGTACACAGTGACTGCACCAGCAGAATAGTGAGTGCAGCTCTGGAGTATAATACAGGAGGTAACTCAGGATCAGTAATGTAATGTATGTACACAGTGACTGCACCAGCAGAATAGTGAGTGCAGCTCTGGAGTATAATACAGGAGGTAACTCAGGATCAGTAATGTAATGTATGTACACAGTGACTGCACCAGCAGAATAGTGAGTGCAGCTCTGGAGTATAATACAGCAGGTGACTCAGGATCAGTAGAGGATAAATGTAAAATGTGGATAATATAAATGATTTTTGTTTAGTCAATGACTAAGGATGCTTCTAAGTCGTCCGAAACGTTTAAGACTTGTTCCCCCTGGGGTGGCCTTTCTTTTTAATAATGATGAAGAACAAAGTGATTCTTTTATGTTGAATACGTTCCATGCTCTATCGCCCGTGAATTTCTCCCCCTTTTCTTTTGCTGTAAGTAAAGGAAAGGCTTTATCTACATTTAGAACAGATTATTGCCATTATTAGTTGCCTCCAGCTGTCGGGTTCTTGTATCAAACATAAGATTTAATTTTCGGTTAGCATAAACTTCTATTTATAAATATGGCATTTTATTATTTTTTTTGACATTATAATAATCTGTTTTCTTGTCTGTGATTGACCAGTGATCGTGAGACGCCTTGGTCTGATTGGTTACTATCGTCTTCTCTTATAATCGCGCCTTTAATTGAGTTCATCCGCATTGTTTTTGTATCTGCAGAGCGGCATCTCCCTCCTCTGATCATTACATGCCCCCGCAGAGGTCACCGGCCGGATGATGCAGCAGATTGAGCTGTCATCGGCCTGATCAGAGGCTTCTGTGTGCCAAGTGCAGTTTAATTACAGACTGGCGGTGCTGACGGAGCTGGTGATGTTGGCAGAGCTGGTGATGTTGGCACGCTCAGACTTGCTGCATTATGATCATTAATAATAATAATAATATTATTATTATCTCTGATCGGTGCAGCCTGGCAGATGTGGCCTTTACCTTGGTATTCCTGGGCCACCACCCTGGCACATACCCGCAGGCGGCTGCGCGGCTCGGACACCTGTGTGTGCGGACGTCTCCGATTCCCGGCCTCTTATTGTTTTGGCCCAGAAGTGATTATATCATTTGTTTTTCCTGCTCGGAGCGGCCGAGGGCAGAGGTTAATTCCTGCAATACAGTAAAACTCTTCCTCCTTCTATTGAATGTCTTCGATCTCCGCCTCAGCAGTGTGTGAGCCGGGGAACGGGCTAAAATAGCCACAAAAGGACCAAAATACCCTCCGGCGGGTTCATGTTGAGCAATGTGGTGTATGCAGCTCGGGGGAACGTTTAAGTGATTTTGGATACTGCAACTATCAGGGGTGTAACTACAACAGGTGCAGGGGCTGCAATCACACCCGGGCCCCTGAGCCTAGGGGGCCCCAAAAGTCTCTTTGGTCTATAGAAAACGACTATTGCTATTAAAGATCTGCAATAATTGGGGCCCCGGTTGGAGCGTTTGCATCGGGGCCCAGGCGCTTCAAGTTACGCCATTGTACGGTAGGTCTGAGATCACACATCCAGTAATCATTGTTAGATCCAGTGGATCCAGCACAATCCGCTCTGCAAACACAACTTACAAACTGATTTCTGCAGGATCCGTTTTTGTAACATTGGAGTCTATGGAGAACGGATCCGGTAACCTTCATTTTTCTTTCATTTGTAAAGGATCCGTTTTTCTCTTAAATGGAAGATGAATGGTGATCCGTTCTCCATAGACTCCAATGTTAAAGAAACGGATCCTGCAGAAATCAATTATTTCTAATTGTTGTGTTTGCAGAACGGATTGTGCTGGATCCGATCTAACGACAATTACTGGATGTGATCTCAGGCTTCGCTTGTTGTTAAGATGTCATTGTCACAATGGTCTCTTGTGCCTCAGAGAATAGTCTCATTTCCTTAGTGAGACTCTTCATATTAAATGTTTTCCTTTCTTTTGGTACTCTAAGAGTTAATGTCAGTTTTGCTGCCAGCAGCTCCTTGGTATTTCTGTTCAGGTGCAGCTACTCTGTGACCACTCCCATCTCCTTTTAAATAGTCACATGAATGATCCATCAGATAGTGCTGGTGATTGAATCTCATTCTTTGTAAGCTGCCTGGGTTGAAGGAGCTGTTTGTGAACTGATCAGTGCTCGGCCATCTGCTGCCTAGGAGTGTGGCCGCAGCTGTGAAGTCCCTGTTTATCCTTTGGATTTTTCCCTGTCTGTCTCTCCTTCCCTTTGTGTTGTATTAGTGCAGCGGTGGGACTTGCATTCTTGCTGGCCAGCTGCCTAGTGAGGGTTAACATCAGGATCAGTGAGGGACTATGTATCCTGCTCAGCCTTAGAACCTGTATAGGGACGCTAGGAAGATGAGCGCAGAAGTAACAAATGGATGAAAGTATTCGATAGTGACTTTATGGGACTTTAGAGTTGGTTTTGCATGAACCCCAAAATCTCCTTTAAGGCTCATGTTTGCTAAGACATTGTTTCTTGCCAGACAATTTGGAGCCTTCCATTGTCCTGAGTTTGTGCATTGTAGTTTAATGTAAATCACCTCTCTCCCTTTGCCTATATTACTCAAAGGGGAATTATGTATATAGCTTGAAAGCCAGCCAATAAGAGCGCAGCCTTATTCCTCCAATCCTGGAAGACCACAATAACCGGAGATGAGTGATCACGCTATATAAAAGCATTTGTTTTGGTCACCATAAGATATATGCTTTGTGGCCTCAGTCTAGGGACTTCAGCCCTGACTAGAGGAGCTCCAGAACTAGATTATAATCAGCAGGAGTTCAGTCTAGGATTCTAGGATTTGGCTGAAATATCAGACCCTACTCAAGGACCATACACCGGTTGGGCCAGTTTGGTCACCTGGTTACAGACTTTGCTGGGCTCGGTTGGCTTCCTAAGCTTGCCTTTATTCCTTTCCCAGTGGGTGCCCGCCAAAAACAGGGTGCGGCTGGAGTGGTGTAAGTGGCCTTGGAAGTCCCGAAGGCACAAATATTTTAATTCCAGGTGAGACTCTGTTGCCCATTACATTGTGTGTTTTGATTGGTTATGTGTTATATTTGACTGTCGGGGATCCAATTAAGTCTTACCATTGTGTGGCTCCCTCACCCTCAGTTGTCTGTGTAGTGTTATGCCTACGGGTAAGGAGTTCGGGTGTTCATTGGGATGAACCCTCCCCTCTCTAAGGACAAGTATCTGGATTCCCGCTGAACCCTTTGTACATTTGTTTCCATCCATTCGGTCACCACCTCGCTCTTCGCGGCCCCATTTGCTTATCTTCCTTTCCCATGTTCGCTGTGTTGCTTTTAGCTTCAGTTAATTATGAGCTCATCATTCTCGGGACATGTAGGACAATGAAATCCTGATAAGAGGCTGTACAGGACCCAAAGAAAATAAATCCGAGCGTTCCCTGGGACAGGGGCGAAGACCTCCGCGGCCGAGGTTACTGGTTCTCCACAGTGATCCTTCTCCATCCTCCTGGCTCAGGTCATGAGATCACAATACATTGCAGATCAGATTATTATTTTCTTATTTAATGGCCTTCAACTAATTCTCAAGCCATGGCCACTTGACTGATGAATACTCTGTAGGGCGATCGATCTTGTGCATCCTAAATGGGTCCACCAGGGTCTTCTCCACCATTACCTTGATTGTATCAATCCATCAAGTCACAGGTTTTCATCTTTTCATTCTAATCTTAAGACCATGCTGTCCTTCTCCAGTAATTGCTTTCTTCGTATGATGTGATCTTCTTGATGGATGAACGCTCTGTAGGAAGATCAATCTTGTGCAGCCTACATGGGTCCACAAGGGTCTACGCCAATCCTAGATGGGTCCACCAGGGTCTACGCCAATCCTAGATGGGTCTACGCCAATCTTAGATGGGTCCACTAGGGTCTACGCCAATGCTAGATGGGTCCACCAGGGTCTACGCAAATGCTAGATGGGTCCACCAGGGTCTACGCCAATGCTAGATGGGTCCACCAGGGTCTTCTCCATGCCTAGATGGGTCCACCAGGGTCTTCTCCAAGCCTGGATGGGTCCACCAGGGTCTTCTCCAAGCCTGGAAGGGTCCACCAGGGTCTTCTCCAAGCCTGGATGGGTCCACCAGGGTCTTCTCCAAGCCTGGATGGGTCCACCAGGGTCTTCTCCAAGCCTGGATGGGTCCACCAGGGTCTTCTCCAAGCTTGGATGGGTCCACCAGGGTCTTCTCCAAGCCTGGATGGGTCCACCAGGGTCTTCTCTGCTGTTATCTTGATAGTTTCAAGCCATTGGGTTGCTGATCTTCCTCTTCACCTTGTTCCTTCTCTTCTCCCACCCATGATGTCCTTCTCCAGTGATTGCTCTTTGTATGATGTGTGGACAATGTTTTGTGATTTGCTCATCGCTATAGAGTGCGGGTCACAATGCAACCCCAGTCACAAGACCTGTTGCAGCCGGAGCTTGCCATCTAGCCACAATCCTTCTCATCACCCATGGGACTGAGGAGATGAATGATAGAAAATAAAACAAAAAAAACACCTTACTGTATCACTGTTAGAATCAGGGCTATGGAGTCAGTCTGTGCCCATTGTGGCGTCAGAGTCTGTGCCCATTGTGGCGTCAGTCTGTGCCCATTGTGGCGGAGTCGGATTCAAGGAAATTGAGGACTTGGGAGTCAAATGTTTGGCTTATTGACTCCACAGCCCTGGTTAGGATCAGGGGGGTACCTACAACAGGTGCAGGGGTTATGATCGCACCCGGGCCCTGGAGCCTGGGGGGCCCCAAAAGTCCCTTTGGCCTATAGAAAAAGACTAATACTATTAAAGATTTGCAATAATTGGGGGCCCCGTTGGAGCTTTCTCATCGGGGCCCAGGAGCTTCTACTTACGCCATTGGTTAGAACATTAGCACAAATAGTCTGTGTATGGAAACTTCCAGGTGGACATTCCCGCGAACGTAGATTAAAATGTTATTTATTGAGAAAACTCCATTAAATTGGTAAAGAAATGATTAAATATAAGGGGACATGTATCCTTGTGTGTTTCGGACTGAAGACTTGTCCTTATATTTTGGTGATTTCCTCATTTCTTTGCAGATTTCTACTTGCGGAGGATTTTCTATACTTTTTGCTATTTCTACAATTCCTTAATATAATCTTGGAAGGGCTGATGACGATCTTGTCTCTGCCTGATGAGGGGGAGCAGATGAAGCCGCCTCGTCCGTGGTAATCCGCCGCTCGATCTCTTTCATTGATCCCTCTATTGTCTGACTGCAGTCGCATAAATCTCTTCACTCCGGTGCGGAATTCCGCAGACTCTTCTATGTTGTATCGATGATTGTTCACACATCACTTTTTCTTATGAAAAACGCAGGCAACGGTGAGAAAACCACGGCGGAAGTGATGATTGCCTTTTGATGGGTTTTATTTTTTGTTGTAAATTAAGAAAGGCAAAAATAATGCACCTTGTAAATGAGATTTTAGAGATCTTAAAGCTTCACTCCGGTGATTGTTCTTTCTTCAGCGCTGTAGTGTTTACATATAAGACGACTGCCCCCATTCATATCCTCAACGTCTGGTGGTTACAAATGTTACAAACATCGCTCCGGTCCCGAGGTGACATTTTGTGCTCGTAACTACAGACTGGATAGAAGTCAGACATTATGTCACAAGCTCCCACTGCAGCTCTGAGACCCAGAACTAGGCCAGAAAAGGGCCAGGATGAGGCCAGAAAAGGACCAGGATGAGGCCCGAGCGAGGCCAGAAAAGAGCCAGGATGAGGCCCGAGCGAGGCCAGAAAAAGACCAGGATGAGGCCCGAGCGAGGCCAGAAAAAGACCAGGATGAGGCCCGAGCGAGGCCAGAAAAGGACCAGGATGAGGCCCGAGCGAGGCCAGAAAAGGACCAGGATGAGGCCCGAGCGAGGCCAGAAAAGAGCCAGGATGAGGCCCGAGCGAGGCCAGAAAAGAGCCAGGATGAGGCCCGAGCGAGGCCAGAAAAGAGCCAGGATGAGGCCCGAGCGAGGCCAGAAAAGAGCCAGGATGAGGCCCGAGCGAGGCCAGAAAAGAGCCAGGATGAGGCCCGAGTGAGGCCAGAAAAGAGCCAGGATGAGGCCCGAGCGAGGCCAGAAAAGAGCCAGGATGAGGCCCGAGCGAGGCCAGAAAAGAGCCAGGATGAGGCCCGAGCGAGGCCAGAAAAGAGCCAGGATGAGGCCCGAGCGAGGCCAGAAAAGAGCCAGGATGAGGCCCGAGCGAGGCCAGAAAAGAGCCAGGATGAGGCCCGAGCGAGGCCAGAAAAGAGCCAGGATGAGGCCCGAGCGAGGCCAGAAAAGAGCCAGGATGAGGCCCGAGCGAGGCCAGAAAAGAGCCAGGATGAGGCCCGAGCGAGGCCAGAAAAGAGCCAGGATGAGGCCCGAGCGAGGCCAGAAAAGAGCCAGGATGAGGCCCGAGCGAGGCCAGAAAAAGAGCCAGGATGAGGCCCGAGCGAGGCCAGAAAAGAGCCAGGATGAGGCCCGAGCGAGGCCAGAAAAGAGCCAGGATGAGGCCCGAGCGAGGCCAGAAAAGAGCCAGGATGAGGCCCGAGCGAGGCCAGAAAAGAGCCAGGATGAGGCCCGAGCGAGGCCAGAAAAGAGCCAGGATGAGGCCCGAGCGAGGCCAGAAAAGAGCCAGGATGAGGCCCGAGCGAGGCCAGAAAAGAGCCAGGATGAGGCCCGAGCGAGGCCAGAAAAGAGCCAGGATGAGGCCCGAGCGAGGCCAGAAAAGAGCCAGGATGAGGCCCGAGCGAGGCCAGAAAAGAGCCAGGATGAGGCCCGAGCGAGGCCAGAAAAGAGCCAGGATGAGGCCCGAGCGAGGCCAGAAAAGACCAGGATGAGGCCCGAGCGAGGCCAGAAAAAGACCAGGATGAGGCCCGAGCGAGGCCAGAAAAAGACCAGGATGAGGCCCGAGCGAGGCCGAAAAGGGCCAGGATGAGGCCCGAGCGAGGCCAGAAAAGGGCCAGGATGAGGCCCGAGCGAGGCCAGAAAAGGGCCAGGATGAGGCCCGAGCGAGGCCAGAAAAGGGCCAGGATGAGGCCCGAGCGAGGCCAGAAAAGGGCCAGGATGAGGCACGAGCGAGGCCAGAAAAGGACCAGGATGAGGCCCGAGCGAGGCCAGAAAAGGACCCGGATGAGGCCAGAAAAGGACCCGGATGAGGCCAGAAAAGGACCCGGATGAGGCCAGAGCAAGGTCAGAACAAGGCCAGGACAGGACGGGGCCAGGATGAGTCTCCCATATAGATGCTCTGAAAAGTGACCTCCTCTTGCTTCATGACACTGCGGGGGCAGGGACCTGCACTTACAATAACTCTGGAATGTTGCTTTAATTTTTCTATTATGGTAAAATTCTTGAAGATCTTGCAGACTGTGTATAAAGCCGGTGATCTCCGGTGCCGCAGGATCTGCACTGGCAGCCATTCTTCTCTTCTATCTCCGGTGCCGCAGGATCTGCTCTTGCAGCCATTCTTCTCTTCTATCTCCTGTGCCGCAGGATCTACTCTTGCAGCCATTCTTCTCTTCTATCTCCAGTGTCGCAGGATCTGCACTTGCAGCCATTCTTCTCTTCTATCTCCGGTGCCGCAGGATCTGCTCTTGCAGCCATTCTTCTCTTCTATCTCCGGTGCCGCAGGATCTGCTCTTGCAGCCATTCTTCTCTTCTATCTCCGGTTGTGTGTTTTGCTCTCTGTTGATGAGATGTAATCTGCGCGGTTGTGTATCATCTGTTATGGTGGAGCGGTCGGAGGATTTGGCGCCTCTCCCGGCTCCGGCTTCATTTTGTCATTTTACGTCAGTTCCTTTCTCCGGTAATCTCCTGTCCGGCCCGGGCTCGCACTGACTGATCACTGCCTTACGGTATATACCGTTCACGCCTGTTCTATTCGTTCCAAAACTTCCTTCCTTTTATGGTGGGAGGTGAATGACGTTCAGTAAATGTCATTCAGACTAATGCAGCGGATCGATCGGCTGAAGGGAGGAAAGAAGAAGGAAAAGGAGCCTCCAACGCTACAAGACGACCGGAGAGAATCTGACAAATCACAAGATCCGGATCCATTTATTAGAAGTTCTGCAAAAACAGCGACATTTCTGTGGAGGTGAAGAGATCCGGACTATAGAGTGTCTGTGCGAGTAATGAAGCTGGACGTGTGCATGACACCTCGGGGTCTGTTCACACTGTGCAGACACATTATATCACAGGGAAGCGCAGCTGATTTTTGCATTTTTGCCGCCTTTTTAGTATAATGATGGCAATAAGACGGGGGCAGCGATTGTCAGTTTGTGCAGTCGAATCCGTTGGGGGCGACTTTTTGGGCTGAGTGAAGTCTATGGTGAGTGAGCGGAGTGTGACGTGTGCCAACAACACAAAACCCAACACAATTGGATCATTGTGATGCGACACCATAGATGTGATGTCGCAACGTGATTCCACCATCTCAGTCTCTGCAGCCTAAAACCCAGTCTGGCCGCATCGTGTGGAAGAATTAAATAATGGTTCATCATGGCGGTAGATGGTGAATGGAACTCAGGACCCTGAATGATTGGAAGGTGGTCCCAATGCTGGAGCCTGCAGCGGCCCCAATGAATGGATGGACAGACGGACAGACCCGGTTATGTCCCGTGCAATGTTGGAGTATATGGATAGGGGCAGCTCTGCGAATGTCTGAGTGTCATGAATAGATGGATGGATGGACGGAGGGACCCCATTCTGTTCTGTACACTGCTGGAGTATATAGATGGGGGGCCTTCTCTGTAGCTGGTGGCTCTGCGGATGTCTGAGTGTCCTGGATGGATGAACGGACAGACAGATGAGCTGATAAAGGCTGCATCCAGCCGGCGAAACGCGTTGTGAAGTCTTTTAATAAAGGATGTGTATCATTACACTCTGTGCTCCTCTCCCTTGTGCATAGTGCTCCGACTCACCACATTACGCTTCTTCCATGCATTGAAGGACGGACATATGGACCCAGTTATGTCCTGTGCAGGGGCATAACTACAATAGGTGCAGGGGTTGAGATAGCACCCGGGCCCTGCAGCCTAGGGGGCCCAAAAGTCCCTTTGGCCTATAGAAAAAGACTAATGCTATTAAAGATTTGCAATAATTGGGGGCCCCGTTGGAGCTTTTGCATCGGGGCCCATGGGCCTGAAGTTACACCACTGGTCTTGTGTACTGTTGCACTCTATGTATAGGGGCCCCTTTTGTGGCTGGTGGCTCTGCGCAGCACTGTAGGGGTTAATAGCTAGTGAAAGCTGATTACTGGAATCTGTAATGTGCAGGAATGAGTGAGGCTGTGTGAAAACTGATATCTCTCCGCTCCTCTCACTGCTGATAATGACTGTATGGTTGTTACAGGAATCGGCTATGATGGCCAAAACCTCAGGGAAAATATGAAAGACCCCCCCAAACCTGATGTGTAATGTCAGGAGGGGGCGCCACTGACTTCACCCTGCAGAAAACGCCAAATCTCAGGGAATTTACACGAAACGTCCAAGTTTCTTCCTTTTCAATCCAACGTTTTTGTTTTTTTTTTTCGTGTGAACAACGACCCAGTTTTCCTGCATTAGTCTGAGATCACACGTCCAGGGATCATCGATAGATTGGATCCAGCATAATCCGCTCTGCAAACACAACTTTATTGTCCATTTTTAAATCTGATCTGTTTTTAACATTGGAGTCTATGGAGAGCGGATCCGGTAACTGATCACTACTTATCCTCCATTTTTTTCTGTCATTTGTAAAGGATCTATTTTTTTCTTACTAGATCGTTTTCAGATGGAAGATAAATAGTGATCAGTTACCGGATCCGTTCTCCATAGACTCCAATGTTACAAAAACAGATCAGTTATTTAAAAATGGACAAATAAGTTGTGTTTGCAGAACGGATTATGCTGGATCCGATGTAACGGACGATCACTGGATGAGTGATCTCAGCAGGCGCTCGTGTGGTCCGATTTATGGCCCAGATCAGTGCTTGTACTAACATGCAATTTGCGGTCCGATATATTCCTCGTCCATTTGAATTTGCCCTGAATATCCTGTTCTGATCCTATAATTTGCCTATAGATCCATGGAGAACCCTGACACTACATAGGATGTTGCTGTTTACTCCTTATGTAGATTGGTGGCTGTGATCGACTTTGAACTCCTTGTCTGCGTTGATACATTGCAGCAAACCTGCATCTGTGTGCAGAGGGCTGGAACTCTGCAAGGGTTTTTAGTCCCAAATATTAGGTATTCAACTCACTGACAGCAAGCAGAGATCTTGGACAGAATGAGGACTGAAGCCCCCCAAGTGTGCGGTGTTTTCAGTGGTGACCCCCCCCCCCCTCCCCTTTTTGTCCACCTTTCCTCCCCGATCACTTGGGATCTGTGCCCGCTGTGGCTATTTTCGGAGCTGGCACCGTGTCCCTCTTTTGTGATGGCGGCTGCTCATTACCAGCTTCTTCCATCCCAATCAGTCTGTGCAGATCTGGAGCGATACAAGTCATTGTGTTCCTGCCGTTGGCTCCGCACCCGGCTCGTTACTTTGGTTTATAGAGGTTCAGCCCGTTGTGCCCGGGCCTTAGCGGATGTCTGCAGGGCGGTGATAAGTGCAGATATATACAATGCGCCATCGAGGTGTGGAATCTGCTCTGTTATCTCTGCCTGTATGAACCTAATTAATAAACTGCAAAGATGGAGAACAGCAAGGTATGACGGCTGCCAAGCTGCTGCCCGTCCACAGGACGCCGGTCCTGACCCGAGGGCTCCTCTGTGACCACCCCGGGCCCCTGCACTTTCTTGTATTGGTCGCCATGTTGTCTTTATACTCTAGTCACCTCCTAATCTGCATTCACAATAATCTTCCTCTTTCTGTTCTCTTTTTTTTTTTTTTTTCTGTGGGTTCAATGAGTTTTTAACACATCAGAAGATTTTTTACACACAAAGAAAAGACAATGCAGCTTTTGAGCTAGTTGGGATCCTCGCCTAATGTTGTGTTCACACCTTGCAGATTTGTTATATTTTTCCCAGTCGAGAAATCTGCGCAGTGTCGGGTGAATCAATGAGATGTGAGCACACGTAATCCAAAAAAGGTCAACATTATCTGCAATTCAAAATCTGCTGCAAATCTACATGTAGCAGATAGGAGACGGGAAAAATCTGCAACTAATCCACATGTAAAAGATAGGAGATGGGAAAAATCTACAACAAATCTACATGTAAAAGATAGGAGATGAGAAAGATCTGCAACAAATATACATGTAAAAGATAGGAGATGGGAAGAATCTGCAACAAATCTACATGTAAAAGATAGGAGACGGTAAAAATCTGCAACTAATCCACATGTAAAAGATAGGAGACGGGAAAAATCTGCAACTAATCCACATGTAAAAGATAGGAGACGAGAAGAATCTGCAACAAATCTACATGTAAAAGATAGATGTGAAGAATCTGCAACAAATCCACGTGTAAAAGATAGGAGATGGGAAGAATCTGCAACAAATCTACATGTAAAAGGTAGGAGATGGGAAGATTCTGCAACAAATCCACGTGTAAAAGATAGGAGATGAGAAGAATCTGCAACAAATTTACATGTAAAAGATAGATGTGAAGAATCTGCAACAAATCCACGTGTGAAAAGATAGATGAGAAAAATCTACAACAAATCCACATGTAAAAGATAGGAGACGGGAAGAATCTGGAGAATTTTTGCAATCGAGCATTTGACTGGTGTGCACAGTGCTGATGCAGCTTTGGATGTGACTAGAGAATAAAATGCTGTCAACTCCAGATTGGCACCAGATAAAGTGAAGGATTTCGTTACTGATCCCTATAAAGTCAGGTTTACAAGTGGAGCCATAATAAACAGGCTCCCCAGTCTGCATCCTCGGTAACATTAAACCCGCCATATGTCTGATTGCCGTATGCTTCTAGTTTTGCATTAACTGTGAAAACAGCTGAACTGGGTAGAATATTTCGGATGATGCCGCCTGTGTGGGGGATGGGGCCCGCAGACACATGGCGCTGTATGTGCGGAGTTCTCCCGCAGCTTGTCCCCTGTTCCCCCGGGGTTGTGGCATTGTTTCACTTCTCATCCTGCAGGGACATTATTAAATAGTAATTGAAATTTAATGTTAATTAAAGCCTGTGGGGGGCGGCGGAGAGCCCTGAGATGGCGCACCGCCAGGCGCAGAGTTCTCTCATTTGTTTCCCGGAGAAATATCAGATCCGCACTTGAGATAAATTAACTGTTTCTTCCCAGTGAACTTTATTGCAAACTGTAACATTGTAGCAACACTCCAATACTGATACTGAGTGCAGGGACTGGGGGGCCGAGCCTGGAGGAAGGGGGATCCCTGGTGTCCCACCGCTCACGACCTGCCTTTAAATAAAGCTGCATTTATTCCTCAATAATCAGATTGCTTGCTGTCAGTGAATAGAAATTCATTCCCTTCAACGCATTCTCCAGTACTGACTGTTCAGATAATGTACATGTATTAAAGGTGCATGACGAGCGAAGACTCCTCGCCGCAGGTCTGTATGGATGAGGCTTCACCTTCTGGAATATTTCTGTTCAATCCCAGCAATCAGATCTATATGTTCTGTAGGTTTCGAACACATTTTGCTCAATGATAAACAATATACAGTGTGATGCAGCGGCTTGCTGCATTGCAAATATGTATGCTGGGACTTGTAGTTCACCCAGGTATGCTGTGCAGTAGAAACCCAGAAAGGTCACTATGGGACTTGTGGTGCCATAAGGATTAATTTTGCAAGTTCTTGAGGTGTGGATGTTTGTGTGAGCACCTGTGGGCTGATAGAGACCATGGATGTCTGGAGACACTGGCAGAACCTGTGAGGGCTCGCTCTCGCTCTAGGTGTTGGGAGCAGCCATTGTCCTGGATGCTTGGAAGTGGCTGACATCCTGGAAGACACGCTGTGAGGAGACCTTGGAGGAGCCAGGACTGTCTCTGTGTTCAGGAAGCTTCACTCCTGCTGAGGGTCTGGAACCGACAGGAGTTGGTGATCCCATAGAGGCAGTTTCCTGGATGGTGGACTGAGAGGTCTTTGTGTGGGTCGTGATGCCTGAACTGACACACTGTAACAAACTATGAAAGTAAATGCCAGGCACGTGATGTTTGTTCACACTCGCCTGTGGCAGTAACCGGTGCTGGCAATATGGAAATCACACCTGAAACCAGATAAAAAGGGGAGAAGTTGCCTCAATCTTTGGATTTTGTGTCTGTGTGCCGCTCTAAGCATAGAGGACAGAAAGAGGAGAAGAGAACTGTCTGAGGACACAAGAACCAGAATTGTGGAAAATATCTCCAGAGATCTGGATGTTCTTTTGTCCTCAACATAATAAAGAAGTTTACAACCCATGGCACTGTAGGTAATCTCCCTGGACGTGGATGGCAGAGAAAAATTTATGAAAAGTTGTAACAAAGGATAGTCCAGATGGTGGATAAGCCCCAATGAAGGTCCAAAGAAATTGAAGTCGTCCTGCAGAGGAGGTTCAAAGATATTTTAGGGTTTTGCGGCTTCTACCATTGGGGGCATTGACTGTGTACAAGACATCATGAAACTGAAGATACAAGAGGATTTAGGTGACAATGTAGAGCCCGGTGTCAGACAGCTGGGGGCGTCCTAGGTCAGGGGTCTCCAGTAGGACAATGACCCCAAACATCAAGAAGCTCCAGAAATGGAGGAAACAAAGCGCTGGAGAGATCTGAAGTGTCAGCAATCACCGGATCTAAATCCCATTGATCACCTGTGGAGAGATCTGAAGTGTCAGCAATGACCAGATCTAAATCCCATTGATCACCTGTGGAGAGATCTGAAGGGGCAGCAATGACCGGATCTAAATCCCATTGATCACCTGTGGAGAGATCTGAAGGGGCAGCAATGACCGGATCTAAATCCCATTGATCCCCTGTGGAGAGATCTGAAGGGGCAGCAATGACCGTATCTAAATCCCATTGATCCCCTGTGGAGAGATCTGAAGGGGCAGCAATGACCGGATCTAAATCCCATTGATCCACTGTGGAGAGATCTGAAGGGGCAGCAATGACTGGATCTAATTCCTATTGATCCCCTGTGGAGAGATCTGAAAATTGGGTGAAGATGAAGAGACCGGGAGCAGATTATAAAGAAGAGACACTCCAGGAGAAGAAGAAGCTTGTGGAGGTTATAGGAGGAGCGAATATCCGCATGATTGACCTTTCATTGCCGCACTTGAATGTGACTTGGCCGCACCATCTGCTCTGATACATTGTAACGGAATACATGGGCAGCAGAGGGATTTGTGCTGCCAAAGAGGATTGTCCAGATTGGATACAATTGTATCAAGGCTTCAGCTGTGAGGAGTCTTCAGGTCTGTATACTGCGGCCTCTGGAGATGTTAAATACGAAGAATAGATTCATCATTTACATTTTTTTCCTGAAAACTGGCCACATGGGTTCATCAGTTTTGTGTAAAATCCAAAATACTCTTATTTTTCTCTTAAACTGTCACGAGTATCTCTCGTCATTAGGAAGACTTGTGACCGCTCTGGGATCTGCTGAATTTTAAATGTGATTGCTTTCCCTTGGGCCAGCAAGGGTTAATAACCTTTTCCTTGCTGGTAGCTCCTAGTTAAATCATCTCGGTTAGTAACCACTCCCATTCCCTTTAAATAGTCACATGATCCATCACCTGATGCTGGTAATAGATTCATTCTATACTGACCCCTGTGGAGGGAGGGTCTCTAGTGGCTGCTGGTGATTTGGCGCTGAGTTCTGTTGTTGGAGCCGTGTCATCTGCAGCCCTGGTGTTCCCTGTTTGTCTACCTTCCACTTGTTGGGCTCCTGTGGAGGTGAAGTCTAGTGGACTCTCCAGCCTTTGCACTAGTTGGGGTGAGTGGAGGGTAGAGATGAGTGACCCTTTTTAAGGTTCGGTTGCAGAATGAACCTGTGGATGTTCGGGTTCAGTGTCGCTGTTTGGGAACTTGACACTTGCTGTCACTGATTGGCTGCTCGGCTGTCCGCCCACATACGCAAAACACTTCCAGGAACGGGAGGGTGGGGGGGTTTGTATTTTTTTCTTTTTTCATAGGGACAATAAACTACAGCATAAAAGTCAGATTTTGGTTGAGCACCAAGTGCACCCGAGCACAGCACTGCACGCTCCTGCACCCGAGCACAGCACTGCTCGCTCCTGCACCCGAGCACAGCACTGCACGCTCCTGCACCCGAGCACAGCACTGCACGCTCCTGCACCCGAGCACAGCACTGCACGCTCCTGCACCCGAGCACAGCACTGCTCGCTCCTGCACCCGAGCACAGCACTGCACGCTCCTGCACCTCAGCACAGCACTGCACGCTCCTGCACCCGAGCACAGCACTGCTTGCTCCTGCACCCGAGCACAGCACTGCACGCTCCTGCACCTGAGCACAGCACTGCACGCTCCTGCACCTGAGCACAGCACTGCACGCTCCTGCACCTGAGCACAGCACTGCACGCTCCTGCACCCGAGCACAGCACTGCACGCTCCTGTACCCGAGCACAGCACTGCTTGCTCCTGCACCTGAGCACAGCACTGCACGCTCCTGCACCTGAGCACAGCACTGCACGCTCCTGCACCCGAGCACAGCACTGCACGCTCCTGCACCTCAGCACAGCACTGCACGCTCCTGCACCCGAGCACAGCACTGCTTGCTCCTGCACCTGAGCACAGCACTGCTCGCTCCTGCACCTGAGCACAGCACTGCTCGCTCCTGCACTTTGGATATGCACCTGAACTCCAGCCCTGGACAGATTCACTCATCTCTAGTGGAGGGACAGCTCCGGACTTTGCATGTGAAGGCAGCGGGGGGGAAGGACCTGCACAGGGACATTAGGGAGGGCAGAGTGCAGACACAGGTTTGTGTCAGGAGGTCACCTATCGTCACGGGCTTCTCCCTTTCCATCTCGCTGTAACCGCTGTGTTGCACCGGGCACTGGACATCCACTGCTTCATCTTTCCACATTATAGGTGATAACTTAATGATGGATGGGGAACGTTTGTCCCTATTAGAGTGATGCTACTGTGACCACGTCTGGCCGTCGCTCCATTTATACCATGTTCTGCGCTCTTTTTTTTTTTTTTTTCCCATCCTGCAGATCTTTGTGGGTCCCAGCCGTCAAACCCCTATTGATTAGCAAGGTATCGCCTATCCGGTCAATAAGTGATAACTTGTTATTACCAGACACTTCCTTTAGGTTGCCTGCCGATCCATTATACGTTGAATGTAGTTTTAACATTTGCACAAATTCCGATATATACAAAAATTATTCTATGGGGTAAAACTGTGCATTTGTGCAAAATTCTGCAACTTTTGACAGCCGGACACAAATCAACTGAAAACGTAAAAACTCCGTCCACAATGCGAAACAGATGGGAAAAATAAACAAAAAATATAAAAAAAAAAAAGGCTCAAGTCATAAGGAAGGACATGGCGCAAAAAAAAGAAACCGCCTTAAAACAGGAAAAACTAGATAAAAATAGTGGGTGATGCAGAAGTTTTCATCCCTCCATACGACATGCGGGGCCCCTGGGAGTCGTGTTTTCTTCCCTCCATATGACATGTGGGGGCCCCTGGGAGTCGTGTTTTCTTCCCCTCCATATGACATGCGGGCCCCTGGGAGTCGTGTATTCTTCCCTCCATATGACATGCGGGGCCCCTGGGAGTCGTGTTTTCTTCCCTCCATACAACATGCGGGGGCCCCTGGGAGTCGTGTTTTCTTCCCTCCATATGACATGCGGGGGCCCCTGGGAGTCGTGTTTTCTTCCCTCCATATGACATGCGGGGGCCCCTGGGAGTCGTGTTCTGTCCAGAATGTGGCACATGGTGTGGGAACGCCCGCTCGCTCGCCCGCTGCCCTCTTTACGTTTCTCCATCATTGAGTCAAACAATTGAACAATCGCTTACATAAGACATCACATCCCCGTCACAATATAGCATTGTGCAATGACGAGGGAGGGTAAACTGCGGCGCCCCCCCCGAGGATTATAAAATACAACACTCATTGGACACTGCTACATGTACATGTGTCACTGGAGGGAGCGGTGACAGCTGCAGGACTCGTGTCAATGTAACACTGACTGTGACGCTCTTCCTATGATATCAACAACGTTCTTATTTTGTCCCATTTTTACTATAAATGATTGATTGTGATCTCCCGTGTGCAGAGGCAAAATCCGATCATTATTAAAGGGGAACTCTGGGGAGATAAATGTTTGGACAGTCCCTGTCCTCCTACATGATGAAGCAGAGCCGTACACTGCAGTTCTAGGATCTATAGATCTCTTATAAATCAATAAAATCATATCTGCTCCTCAGCTCTCCACCCCTCCCTCAGGGGACAGAGAAAGTCAGCCTCATGCTGCAGTAGTGACAGGAGGTGTCGGGGGCGTGGACCCTTGGGGCTCCCCGATCATCTTACATTCTTATCCCCTCATACTTCTGTATGAACAGGAGCCGTGGCTGCTGGCCCCATGGTCACACTACAATCCTGCCCCCTCATACTTCTGTATGAACAGGGAGTGTGGCTGCCGGCCCCATGCTCACACTACAGTCCTGCCCCTGATAGACCATCCTATGTAATGTAAGAACAGGGGTGTTCTCCCCTTCAAATAACAATCATGTCACCAAGCAGATATAAATACACGCTGTGATCTTCTGCTGTATAATATGATGGTGCATAATGTGTGCTGCCATGTATCAGGCTAGGAGCAGAGGCAAAGCACTACATTGATTGATTCAGCACTGCCATGGTCCCCCCCCTCCCCCATATCTTCTTGGTACCTTCCTGTCCCCTGATACTTTAGCACTATGTAGGACTGAATTTCTCTGTCCCCTGAGGGAGGGGTGAGAGCTGAGGAGCAGATATGATTTTATTGATTTATAAGTGATCTATGGATCCTAGAACTGCAGTGTACAGCTCTGCTTCATCATGTAGGAGGGCAGGATCAGTACAGAAAATGTTATCTCCCAGGAGTTCCCCTTTAAAGGGATCATCCGGCGTCACTGGTCAGATGAGGCTGCTGACGTAAATGGCTACAGACAGGTATTGTCCAGTCCATAGGGCAGGTACACGTTACCTGCCGGCCGTCCATGACCCC
The DNA here is from genome assembly GCA_033576535.1 of Allobates femoralis. Lineage (NCBI taxonomy): Eukaryota > Metazoa > Chordata > Amphibia > Anura > Aromobatidae > Allobates > Allobates femoralis. The sequence goes on from JARQOC010000011.1 coordinate 9,262,777, forward strand.
TTGTGAGAGGCTAAGGGTCGACCCCCACAGACAGCGCCTCATGTGGCCCCTTTAATTAGTACTAAATTGGTCAGAACAAAACCCAAACTGCTATGTCCGAAATTGGCTTGACTAGTCAATTACCTGAGCAAATTTTAATCACACAGTGGAAGTTTTGCTACAATGTATTAGTGTAGGATCATTGAGGATGCTTCTGTGTATAGAGCTTTGCCTACACGGATACATTGGTTACTTGTAGGATCCGGTCAGGGATTTTATTTACTGATGGAGCAGAGATCTTGACTATGAAAGTTGCAGAAGTTTCCTTACATACAATGTGTCTTACATATGAACCTTTGTCTTTCCAGGTATGGCCTGTACACCCGCACCAAACTGGGCTACCTCTTCTACAAGAGGCAGATGAAGAAGGCTCGAGAGCGCTACCCGCAGGGGCACTCGTCCACCCAGGCCATCGTCTTCAGTGGTGAGTCTTGCCCTGATCACCCTACCATCCCTATACAGGTTCTTTCAACCCATCGCCGAGCAAGATATCTAGTCCCTCACTGGCCCTGATGTAAGCCCTCAATAGGAAATAGCTGGCGGGAGCACTAGTTTCAACCGCTGCACTAATAACAAGAGGGAAGGGGTAGACAGACAGGGAAACAACAAGGCAACTTCACACCTGCTGCCACGCTCCTTGACTGCAAACGGCTTGGCAGTAGTCTGCTCTCCAGAGAACCACCTCCACCTCAGAAAGCTTGGCCAGGAATGTGTTCAATCACCAGCAATGGATGCTGGAACCATGTGACCATAAAAAGGGGATGGGAGTGATCACAGAGTAGCCACACCAGGTAAGGAAACTGCTAGCAGCAGAAACTGATATTAACTCCTGAACTGCCAAAGGAAAGAAACATGTTTAAAATGAAATCTCAATAAAGGAAAGAGACACGGGTCCCAAACCTGTCACAAGTCTCCACCGTAAGAGAGACCATTGTGACATGTGCAGCGCTCTTGATCCTCCTCCGTGTTTTCGAGCTGGACTCGCTCCCTCAGGTAAAATTACAGCCTTGTGATCTTATCTGAAGGAGGAGTGAGTACAGCTCTGAAACGCGTTATAATAAAACACCAACATTCTTTTAGCCAAGTTTGATGACTGATCCCTGACAGCGCGGCATATTCACCATCCTCCACTAGCGCTCCATCTCATCTCCTCGCGGTGGCTGTGATGGTCGTGGGCACGTGGGTTCTGTATATTGCAGTATTGCTGTATATAGTGTAAATCGTGATCTCCCTGGTTGTGGTGGTAACTCATTGATACTCCGCCATTGTATTGTGAAGGGTCGATCGGCGACCGCTCCATGTAAATGACAGAGATTAACCGTGGCATCTAAATGGTTAAACAGCAGTGAGTGGAGCAAACTCTGCTTGCTGCTGTTAATCACAATCTGTATCAAACATCCAGCCATGCTTCTGTGCTTTCTTTACATTTACTGACCCCCAACGTGGACGTCTTGTTACAGACATAGGCGCTAAGGAGTTAAAGGGATGTCTGACCTGTAGTACCATATACAGCCTGTACACAGGAGTGGTGTTGTTTTGGATTCAATACAGTGATCTGACAACCCATAGATGATAGCTCTGCACCCTGACCAGGGGCGTAACTACAACAGGTGCAGGGGCTGCAGTCGCACCCGGGCCCTGGAGCCTAGGGGACCCCAAAAGCCCCTTTGACCTATTGAAAAACACTAATGCTATTAAAGGTTTGCAATAATTGAGGGGCCCATTGGAGCTTTCGCATCAGGGCCCCTGAGCTTCACGTTACGCCATTGACCTGGACATCCCCTTTTTGATAAGTTTCACACTCGCCCGCTCTCGCCCTTTTAATTAATCGTGTAACGAGCGGAGGAAGAACCGAAAACTGCAGAGTCACAATAAGTTGCGAAATTAACTGTAAAATGTATCACGTTGTGGGCGGACGGGATCTCTGCAGATCTGTGTCACACACTCCTGACTGCTATTGAGGTTAATAATTAATCATCTGAGCAGCGCGGACAATCTGCTGGAGGCGCCATGTTTGGAACGCGGCCACTATACAGACCGGAGTGCCCAAACACAACACATAGCTGAGGATTGTTCAGCCGTTAGCGATGGGTCCTGACTCGTCCTGACAAGCAGAGCTCGGGGCGGACGAGGGCTCCTGCGCTGTGAGACTCCTCCACCGGCGGCTCATCTGCCCCGACACCATCTAGTAGAGACTGTCCGGAGGCCCCAATACACATTACACTGCCTGCTCCGCCGGTGGCTGATGTCCACCCACACCATCTAGTGTATTGGGGTGACCAGACTGTCTCTACATTAGACTGTCAGTCTCCCCCACTGGCGGCTCATCTCCCTCTATACCATCTAGTAGAGGCAGTCCAGAGACCCCAATACACATTAGACTGTCTCCTCCACCGGCGGCTCTTCTCTCCCGACACCATCTAGTAGAGACAGTCCGGAGACCCCAATACGCATTAGACTGTCTCCTCTGCCGGCGGCTCATCTCTCTCCATACCATTCAGTAGAGACCATTCGGAGGCTCCAATACACATTTAGACTGTCTCCTCCACCAATGGCTCATCTCTCCCAACACCATCTAGTAGAGACAGTCCGGAGACCCCAATACGCATTAGACTGTCTCCTGCATCGGCGGTTCATCTCCCCTGACACCATCTAGTAGAGACAGTCCAGGGACCCCAATACACATTAGACTGTCTCCTCTGCTGGCGGCTCATCTCTCTCCATACCATTCAGTAGAGAGTCCAGAGGCCCCTATACACATTAGACTGTCAACTATCCAGCCAATATTGGTAGATTTGGACACCCTTAGCCTCGGGTGTAAGGGGAATCTCGAGGATTTCTCCAATTTTCACCATATCAGTTCCAAATAAATAAAGTCCAGCTCTGAACACAAGGAATCTTTACTGGAATCTTCTTCCCTCATTTCAGGTGATCATCATGATTAAGGCCTAGAACACCTGAGACGCTTATGGTGGGTTTACACGCCGCGATATCGGCGTCCAACTCCGACCCAACTCCGACAAAAAGTCACGTGGGTCGCGAGTTGGAGCCGATATAGGGTGCGCGTTGTAGTGTTTTAGCATACAACGCGATGCTGGAACGATGCCAAAACGATATCGGAGTTGAATAGCAGAGCTATTCAACTCTCCGATATCGCAAGGCCGTTGTACCAGCATCGCTGCGTGTGACAGCCCAACTACGATGTGCACGCTGACGTCACCCATTCACTCCCATGTTAAATGGTTGTTCCTGGGTTGGTGGGCGTGCACATCGTAGGGACGTTGCATCCCGATATCGCGGCGTGTAAACTGGCGATGCGATGCAGGGAGAAACGTGCACTAAATGCGCGCTCCCGCGTCGTTGACTCCGATATCGCCGCGATATCAGGACGTGTAACCCCACCATTAGAATGTGCCGCCATTCAGGTCTTTGTTGCTGTTGATTGCACTTTATCAAGATTTCAATAAAGATTCCTTGTGTTCAGAGCCGGATTTCCTCTATTTCTGTTGAATTTATCTGGCATTGGCGGTGCGGTTGCCCGAGCTCCACATGGAGTAAGGATTGGCATTCTGTGATCAGTCCCTTCCCTCATCAGAGGTGTCGTCCTTAGTGATGAGGAAATATAGAGCGTCCACTCGATAGAAGCCGCGGGGTGAGTGGCAGTGGTACAACTTGAAGCTCAGGGGCCCTGATGCAAAAGCTCCAATGGGGCCCCCAATTATTGCAAATCTTTAATAGCATTAGTTTTTTTTTTTTTCTGTAGGCCAAAGGGTCCTTTGGGGCCCCCTAGGCTCCAGGGCCCGGGAGCGATCTCAATGACATTGTGCAGCCTCCATGCATGGGACCTTTTTTGTTTTTTTTTCCCCATTAAGTCCCTCAAATCTGGGGCATTTGGAGACAAATCATCACCTTTAACAAATTTTCATGTTGCTCCGACATTTCTTGACCAAGAAGTAGCCGCTGCCCATTCCCACTTTCTGAATTCTGCTTGTCTAGTTATATGGAGTGTGTCCCAGCTGGACATTGCCAGGTCATTACGCTGCCGCCTCCGTCTTAACCTTTTCTCATAGTACATATCTTTATCCCAGGTAAGAAATAAACACTTAGCTATTACTCAGCTTTGAGAAGCAGTGAAATCTTGTCACTTGACACTTTGACTCGTTTTCTGACTTCCAAGAAAACAAACTAAGTTTATACCTTCTCTAAATATTTGACATCTTGAGTAAATCTAAGCTGTCCTGAACAACCATTTGCATTCTGAGTATTGAGGCACTGTTTGTAAATAAAGCAGCACAGTTTGGCTCGCATACCGTCCCCATGACGGTTCCTAATTTACAGTCAAAGTATAAATTAAGCTCAATCTTCTATCTATTGTGAGCATCTTTCCTTTACCTGTTTTTTCTTTAAGGCGTTAAAGTGGTTCCCATCCCTGTACTGTCAGACAACTACAGCTACCTGGTGATTGACACTACATCTAACCTGGCGGTGGCTGTGGACCCGTCAGACCCCATCGCTGTCCAGGTAGGTTTGTGACGAAAGCTTATACCTGTGAGAAGTTATTGTTACATTACAGTATATTGGGTTGTTGTGTAGTTCAGGTCAGGTTTGCTCTTTCATGGGGGTGGTGGGGTCCTCTCCTTACCTGGGTTACTTTTAGCATTAAATAGAGAGGTGCCTTCTCCTTTTAATTAACAATATATTATTTGTATCTCAGTACCTGCTTCCTTTTTTAGTGCGTTCTCTATTGATGTTGATAACACTTAAGTAAAACGCTGCCCTTTTAGGAGCAGTCACGATGCAGAATAAGAGTAAAGTGGTCAGAAGGGAAGATTCTGCATTTAAAGGGGTTGTCCAGGACGAAGATATTTATGACCTTGTCACATCGCCACCAGAGCCTGCTCCTACTCCGATCACTAGACACGGCCGTATTCACCCTGTAGGTGCTGGTGATAGGGAGATATTCTGGAGAGCGCAGGCTCCACTCATCCACTAGGGTTACAGTGGCTGGGACCTGTAGTACTTCAAAGTCTGACAGTGTTAATGTGAAAGACATACTAATGGGATGTTTAGATTGTGAGTCCTAATGGGGACAGTGTTGTAAATGTATGTAAAGGGCTATGGAATTAATAGCGCTATATAAATGAATAAATATAATGTATATTACTTAACCTGGATCGCAAAAACATTATATATAACATATAAATAAATAAATATATTTATATATAATGTGTTCGCGATCCAGGCTAAGTCATTAGCTCCTAAGTTTCAGTGTATTGGAAAGTACCACACCCTACATGTACCTTCAGCCTCTTCCTGCAAGCTACCAGTAGTAGTTTTTGGTTTCCTGACCAGCCCTGTATTGCACCTAGGGTTCAATGGTTTTACCTCTGCCTGTTTTTGTGCTATTTTTCTTCCTCACAAGTTTCTACTTTACTGCTGTCTCAGTTTTTACCCAGCCATCTGACTACACTTTTGGATCCTGTTGTTGTCCTGTCTTGAACTCCTGACCTTGACCCTACTTGGCGACCATCCTGACTACTCTTTTAGGTCCTAATTTTGTCCTTGTCCTGACCTCCTGGGTTTGACCCTGCTTGGCGGCCATTCCCTTCTCTGGACTGCTGCTCTTCATAGGTAGTTACCTCCTAGACCCTGTTGTAAATTCAGGTCCCTGTATAGGGGTTAAAGGGTGTCGCGGTCACGCGGGATACTGCCAGCAGCGCGGCCGGTGCCGGTAGCTCCGACGGATGTCACAATTAATATCAGATCGGTAAACACCAGTTGACCCAAAACTGTTACCAGGTCCTGCAGAGCCTAGAAGTAAACCCCACTGTGTGCGATGTATCTAATCTGCATGTTCTTACATTCTATTGAATGTATCCGACATCTGACCGTGTTCATCTGTCTTGACCCCTCTGTGGTCGAGGTGCCGAGGTTACAGGCAGTGTGTGCACCCACGAGGGGAGAGGAGAGGAGAGGAGAGGGGATTGGGTTGGATCCAGGCAGGGATTTTGCATTTATATCAGTTCAATCTCCGTCTATAGAGGCTCCGAAAACAATAGAGTTCAAAGCTCAGAGCTGGAAAATCACACAAAGGATAACAAAAAGGGAAAGTGAGCGGCTTTGTTTTCAGTAGAGGATTGAAAGAATCTGCATTGTTTCTGCTAATTGCTTTAACCCTTTTAGTGCAGGAAAGAATTGATTTAACACATATTGTTCAAATAAAAATTAAGATTATTATGTATGACTATACAGTTTCTGCAATTACATTAGGGCTATATTATAGTAGTTATATTCTTGTACATAGGGGCAGTATTATAGTAGCTATATTCTTGTATATAGGGGCAGTATTATAGTAGTTAATTCTTGTACATAGGGGCAGTATTATAGTAGTTATATTCTTGTATATAGGGGCAGTATTATATAGTATTATATTCTTGTATATAGGAGCAGTATTATAGTAGTTATATTCTTGTATATAGGGGCAGTATTATAGTAGTTATATTCTTGTATATAGGGGCAGTATTATAGTAGTTATGTCCTTGTACATAGGAGCAGTATTATAGTAGTTATATTCTTGTACATAGGGGCAGTATTATAGTAGTTATATTCTTGTACATAGGAGCAGTATTATAGTAGTTATATTCTTGTACATAGGGGCAGTATTATAGTAGTTATAGTCTTGTACATAGGGGCAGTATTATAGTAGTTATATTCTTGTACATAGTGGCAGTTTATAGTAGTTATATTCTTGTACATAGGAGCAGCATTATAGTAGTTATATTCTTGTATATAGGGGCGGTATTATACTAGTTATATTCTTGTATATAGGGGCAGTATTATACTAGTTATATTCTTGTATATAGGGACAGTATTATAGTAGTTATATTCTTGTATATAGGGGCAGTATTATACTAGTTATATTCTTGTATATAGGGACAGTATTATAGTAGTTATATTCTTGTATATAGGGGCAGTATTATAGTAGTTATATTCTTGTATATTGGAGCAGTATTATAGTAGTTATATTCTTGTATATAGGAGCAGTATTATAGTAGTTATATTCTTGTTTTATAGGGGAAGTATTCTAGTAGTTATATTCTTGTATATGGGAGCAGTATTCTAGTAGTTATATTCTTGTATATAGGGGCAGTATTATAGCAGTTATATTCTTGTACATAGGAGCAGTATTATAGTAGTTATATTCTTGTACATAGGAGCAGTATTATAGTAGTTATATTCTTGTACATAGGAGCAGTATTATAGTAGTTATATTCTTGTATATAGGGGCAGTATTATAGTAGTTATATTCTTGTATATAGGGGCAGTATTATAGTAGTTATATTCTTGTACATAGGGCAGTATTATAGTAGTTATATTCTTGTACATAGGGGCAGTATTATAGTAGTTATATTCTTGTACATAGGAGCAGTATTATAGTAGTTATATTCTTGTATATAGGGGCAGTATTATAGTAGTTATATTCTTGTATATAGGAGCAGTATTATAGTAGTTATATTCTTGTGTATAGGAGCAGTATTATAGTAGTTATATATCTTGTACATAGGAGCAGTATTATAGTAGTTTATATTCTTGTATATAGGGGCAGTATTATAGTAGTTATATTCTTGTACATAGGAGCAGTATTATAGTAGTTATATTCTTGTACATAGGAGCAGTATTATAGTAGTTATATTCTTGTATATAGGAGCAGTTATATTTTAACACAAGGGGAAAGGATTATAGTAATATGTACTGGTGTAATCTATGTTTATACATACTAAGTAATAGTTATTTACATTACTCTGTTGTTTATTCTTTTTCCTTCTCCGTCTTCTTTCTGCCTCATTATTGCTCTTTTGCAGATGTTTGGAGCATTTTGGGTTTGTTTCTGACTTTAAGGACCTTGAGAGTCTTTCTGGAAGGAAATTGGCAAGAATGTATCTATAATGCAGGAGCACAGATTACGCTGGATGATACTTGATGCCATTAATGGTCTTTTTTTAGCTTTTCTGTAATGATTTCCCAGAATTCTTTATATTCAAACTGCTCAGAATAGAGATTAAGCAATTCTTATCTGCTTTTCTTCAAGATCAAATGACTCATTGTCCTTTCTATGAAGAGAAGTGTGACATTGCAATGTAAATATATATATATATATAACCAATATTTATGTATATATTTGTTTTTAACAGAATGACTTGTTTGGAGAATCTTTCTTCGGTCCATTGATTACTTATAACGTTCAGCTTTTGCCTCCATTTAGGCTGGTCTGGGATACAATACTTCATGTTTTTTCACTCCAGTAGAGAAGTGGCTGCCAGACGCTGCTCATCTTTAGGAAACCCAGAGATTACAGTCCATCCAATCAGTACAATGGTGTCCGGGGTCTCAACATGTACGGGGTGCAGTAATTTAATACCTAATAGTGATGAGCGGCACTTCAATTTTCGAGTGCTTGAAAAGAGCAGGTTGGATGTTTGGACAGGCTTCCATCTATCATCAAGTATAATCCACCATGTCTCACTGTTGGGATGGTGTTGGGCAGGTGATGAGCAGGGCCTGGTTTTCTCCACCGCTTACAATTATCACCAGAAAGTTCTATCTTCATCTCATCAGACCAGAGAATCTTATTCCTCATAGTCTGGGATCCTTCATGTGTTTTCTTGTAATCTCTATACAGCTTTCCTATGTCTTGCACTGAGGAGAGGCTTCCGTCAGACCGCTCTGCCATAAAGGCCGACTGCTGGAGGCTGCAGTGATAGGTGACTTTGTGAATCTTTCTCCCATCTCTCTACGGCATCTCTGGAGCTCAGCCACAGTGATCTTGGGATCTTCTTTACCTCTCCCCAAGGCTCTTCTCCTATGATTGCTCAGTTTGGCTGGACTGCCAGGTCTAGGAAAACTTCTGGTGGTCCCAAACATCTGTCGTGTAAGGATTATGGAAGCTACTGCGCTCTTAAGAACCTTGAGTACTGCAGACATTCTTTTGTAGCCTTGGCCAGATCTGTGCCTTGCCACAATTCTGTCTCTGAGCTCATTGGGCAGTTCCTTTGACCTCATGATTCTCATTTGATCTGACATGCACTGTGAGCTGTGAGGTCTGATGGTGGGTTTACACACACCAATCATTGTATCCAATATCTGAACCAATCTCTGGTTGCAGTGAAATCATGGACAGATTGCTCCATGTTGTACACAGCCACAAAATGGAACTATGTGTCCATGATTTCACTGCAACCAGAGATCTGTTCAGATATTGGATACAATGATTGGTGTGTGTAAACCCACCATTATATAGAGAGGTGTGTGCCTTTCCAAATCATGGTCTGTCAGTTTAATTAAACACAGCTTGGCTACAATCAAGGAGTAGAACAATGTCAAGGAGGATCACAAGGAAATGGACATCACGTGACTTAAATATGAGTGTGAGCAAAGGGTCTGAATACTTACCACCATGTGATGTTTGTTTTTCTTTTTTTAATAAATTTGCACAAATGTCTACACTTCTGTTTTAGTTCAGTCCAGATGGGTGCAGAATGTACATTGAGAAAAAATGAAGTTTTTTTAATTTACCAAATGGCTGCAATGAAACAAACAGGGAAAAATGTAAATGGGTCTGAATACTTTCCGTACCCCCTGTATAAGACTGTTGGGTTGGAGTCAATAGTCTTGTGGCTGCTACATGCACTGCGACACAAGGAATATGAAAGTGAAGTTTATCTTTTCATACAGTCTTATGATTTAAAGGGAATCTGTCAGCATGTTTTTGCTGTGTAATCAGAGGACCGCATACTGTAAGGGTTAAAGCAGGGGTGGGGAATGTTTTTCTGCCAGGGGCCATTTGGAAATTTCTACCATCCTTTGGGGGCCGCACAAAAATATTAACTTAAATTCGCCCACTATATTTTGTTAAACAATCAACTCCCCCTACTGTGGTGGCTGGAGCTGCTTCTCTTTGGTGCGGCTGTGATGTTCGGGGATAGTGGTCATGTTGCTTCTCTACTTTTCCAGGTTTGCTAGAGCCCTAGACACCTCAGGAGAGTCTGGGGGCATATATGTCACTGGGGAGGTTGAGACATACAGATTGCTAGAAAGATGGATTTAAAAGGCAGACAGTCGGCAAAACACATCTGCTAGACTGAGCACCGCGGTCCCCAGGAATCTGCCCGAGGGCCACAGAAAAGGTCATCGAGAGCCATGCGGCCCTGGGGCTTAAGGTTTCCTACCCCTTCGTTAAAGAAACAAAAATCAACTGTGCTTCTCTTACCAGTGTCTGCAATAGTTTATTTAAGCTAATGACTTTATTACCCTGGGGCGGCCGTCACACGGTTCAATATTGCGAACGATATCTCTTAAGTGATCTGCTTTTTGATCGCTTAAGCGATATCGTTTGTGCATCGCTGCGTGTAATCAGGTGATTTTACAATGTAAAATCGCTTGATCGTTACATTGCAGATTTGTGAGCCGGAGCTCAAATCAAGATATAAACGCTTGATCAATCTGCCTCATCTTGGTGTGTGACACCACGATGATCCATCTCCCAGCGGCAGAGCCTATGCTGGGAGATGGTATCTATGGTAAACGTCGGGTTAGTAAGCGCCGTGCGGCGCCTAGTAACCCGATGTGTACCATAGTTACCAGCGATCTTGCTGCTCCACATCACTGGTGAGTCTGTCTGTGTGACAGCTCACCAGCGATGTGAGCGAAATCGTTAGCGATCGCACGTGCACGTGATCGCTAACAATATCGCTCACGATATTGATGACTGTGACGGCCGCCTGGGATTAACATTGAAGGACTGCAATGCAGTCTGACATGCCCCGTGCTGTCATTAACACCTCACTGTCAATGTACAATTTATATTGAGCCTGGTGAGGGTGGGGGCAGCTCTCTGTCTGTAGACATTGTATATACAGAGCCAGGTGTGGGCGGTGGCAGCTCTCTGTCTGTAGACATTGTACATACAGAGCCTGGTGTGGGCGGGGTCAGCTCTTTGTTTATAGATATTGTATATACAGTGCCTGGTGTGGACAGGGGCAGCTCTGTCTATAGACATTGTACATACAGAGCCTGGTGTGGGCGGGGCAGCTCTCTGTCTATAGACATTGTATATACAGAGCCTGGTGTGGGCGGTGGTAGCTCTCTGCCTATAGACATTGTACATACAGAGCCTGGTGTGGACAGGGGCAGCTCTCTGTCTATAGACATTGTACATACAGAGCCTGGCGTGTGTGGGGCAGCTCTCTGTCTATAGACATTGTATATACAGAGCTAGGTGTGGGCGGTGGCAGCTCTCTGTAGACATTGTATATACAGAGCCTGGTGTGGGTGGGGCAGCTCTCTGTCTATAGACATTGTATATACAGAGCCTGGTGTGGGTGGGGCAGCTCTCTGTCTATAGACATTGTATATACAGAGCCTGGTGTGGGCGGGGGCAGCTCTCTGTCTATAGACATTGTATATACAGAGCCTGGTGTGGGCGGGGCAGCTCTCTGTCTCTGGACATTGTACATACAGAGCCTGGTGTGGACAGGGGCAGCTCTCTGTCTATAGACATGGTATATACAGAGCCTGGTGTGGGCGGTGGTAGCTCTCTGCCTATAGACATTGTTTATACAGATCCTGGTGTGGGCAGGGGCAGCTCTCTCTATAGACATTGTACATACAGATCCTGGTGTGTGTGGGGTAGCTTTCTGTCTATAGACATTGTATATGCAGAGCCTGGTGTGGGAGGCACCTCTCTTTCTATAGACATTGTACATACAGAGCCTGATGTGGGCGGGGGCAGATCACGGTCTATATACATTGTACATACAGAGCCTGGTGTGGACGGGGGCAGCTATGTGTATAGACATTGTATATACAGAGCCTGGTGTGGGCGGGGCAGCTCTCTGTGTATAGACATTGTATATACAGAGCCTGGTGTGGACGGGTGCAGCTCTCTGTGTATAGACATTGTATATACAGAGCCTGGTGTGGATGGGGGCAGCTCTGTGTATAGACATTGTATATACAGAGCTTGGTGTGGGCGGGGGAAGCTCTCTGTCTATAGACATTGTACATAGAGCCTGGTGTGGGTGGGGGCAGCTCACGGGCTATAGACATTGTACATACAGATCCTGGTGTGGGCGGGGCAGCTCTCTGTGTATAGACATTGTATATACAGAGCCTAGTGTGGACGGGGGCAGCTATGTGTATAGACATTGTATATACAGAGCCTGGTGTGGGAGGCACCTCTCTTTCTATAGACATTGTACATACAGAACCTGGTGTGGGCGGGGGCAGCTCTCTGTATATAGACATTGTATATACAGAGCCTGGTGTGGGTGGGGGCAGCTCACGGGCTATAGACATTGTATATACAGAGCCTGGTGTGGAGGGCAGCTCTCTTTCTATAGACATTGTATATACAGAGCCTGGTGTGGACGGAGGCAGCTCTCCCAGCTCTGCTTTATGGCTAAAACTCAATGCTTTTAGTGTAATAGATTTCTGGCTGCTGCCGTTCTATGTGACACATTGTTGGATTCAGGGTCTCTGTCTCTATATGATGCTGCTCTCAGATGAAGTAGCAAGAACCTGCTGACTGATTCCCTTTAACAATAGCAGTAATAGTTCATGTTTTTGAAGTCTTTTAACCCTTTATTAATGCGTTTTGCGATCTTGTCTTGAGGCTTTGTGCTGGCACAGTGCAGAGTCTGGGGTAGATGCAGGAGTCATCACGTGCCGCGTCTGTCACCGCTCTCCGTATTATTGCGGGTCGTCATTATACGAGTTGATGAAATGTATCATCCTGTGCTCAGTTATCTCGTATTGTCTCCGGCCGGTTAGGAGGAAGCTGCGCTGTTCTTTCTTTTGTTTTATTAATGGCAGCGATCCTGTTCCTGTGCTGTGATGTCGGGGCTGAGTGACTCCGGCTCCGCTGTTATTCTTGGATGAGGAGCACCGGCTTCTTCTCCCAGAATCTTAATCAGTATAAACACAAAGTGGCAGGAAGAGGCGCCACCGAGCGGCACATGAAAGGAGGCCGAGATGAATGGCGCACCAGACAGGAGGCAGCGATGAAAGAGCCACCGGGGACGTAGATGAGCCCCTCCACTATGGACGTCTGGGGAATCGGGGTGGGGGTGGGGATATGATTAAAGGGCTGTGCTAGATCTGTCAATCAAATTCACCAAGTATGGCTTATGTGTAAAGTCACCCTGAAAAAAAGACCCAAGTATGAAAGTGTCCTTAAGTCACCCATTTTGATAAGGTAAAAAATGTTTGTACCGTGTTCACCAGTAGATAGAAAAATATTAGAGTCTGAGAGTCCTCAGGGGTTGATGCCTTTTAATGACAAACTGAAGAGATGGTAAGAAAAAGCATAGCAAGCTTTCCAGACTCTATGGCCCCTTTGTCAGGCTGATAATGACACAACTTCTGAAGACACAGACATATATACATATACAGATGATGCAGTAAATGCGACAGGTGACCTAAAGCAGAGTCAGGCTAAGGAGGAGGAGAGGAGCTGGGGAGGTAAAGTCAAAATTCCGAGATAAGAGGAATCGATTGTATTATTGTTCTACGATTAGAGGTCTGTGGAGATCTGAACATTCCTCAGTGAGTGTAGAAAGCCATAAATCAAAGCAAGATTGATGCTGACTCTGTGGTGAAGCTTATAAAATTCATCCTCCGCACAACTACTTCACATTTGATGACAACATATATTTACAGGAGCCTGGCACAGCAATGGGAAGCAAAATGGCATCAAAATATGCAAATCTGTTCATGGCTTGAAGGTGACTTTTTATCAGGTGACGACAGCGCCGAGCCCTCCCTGCTGTATGTATACAGCATAAATCGGCAGCAGGGCAGGCTTCAGTGCTGACATCATCATCAGGAGGCGTCACAGAGAGCCGGGGGCGGGGAGGACCACCCCCCCCCCCCCCCCCCCCCCCGTGAACAGCGAGGACTGCATGATCAGGGAGTCTCTCCTTATCTCTACACTTTCTAGAGTGTTTTTACAGGTTAAAGGGAAGTAGAAACATGTGAGACCCCTTCCCTGAATGCAGCAGACTTGCTGTATTCAGTGGTGCTTTCAGTTTGGAAAGCTCCAGGGGGGTGACAGGTCCTCTTTAAGGGTATGTGCACACAGAGCGTTTTTCCTGCGGTTTCTGCATGCAGAAAACCATTGGTTTTATGGTAATTTATGCTAATTTGTTCCTGCGGTTTTCATTCCCAGCAAAACCAATGTATTTCACAGAAACGCTGTGCCCACACATTGGTTTTGCAAGTGTCAAGAGCTGTCAAATCCCTGCGTTTTTGGTGCGGATGGGAGAGAATTGACATGTTCTATTTTCCTGCGTTTTTGGTGCAGTCAATGGAAAAAACGCAGCATCGAAAACGCAGACAAGATCATAGCATTTCTCCTGTCACAGACTGTAGGATCCTCAGGTCTTGCTGCGTTCAGGACTGCTCAAAAAACGTCCTGTAGGCACATACCCTAAGTCACCCACAAATCCTATTCTCCCAATTCTGCTGATATTGTTTTCTTGAGTCTTTGGGTAACAGTGAACCCCTGGGGAGCACCTAACCTTCTGAAATGGCAAGTTTTACGAGTAACAGGGTCGCCTTCACCTACCCTTCCCCTTTAGAACTGGATTGTCGCATACACACTTCTCAATACGTGATGTGGGGTGCACCTGCAAGGGTTAATTTATCTCCTCTCAATCCAGCACTCAACCTTGGTTATAGGCTGGGGTTATGATATATGCCCATATCATAATCTGCTGACACTGCCCACATTCCCTCCCGACAATGTCTGCGTCGCCCCTCCAACCTTCCTCCCCAGGCACTGTCGGCATATAATAGTTCCTCCACCCCCCACCCCCCCCCCCCCAGACACTGTCTCCTCCCCCAATGGAAACTGAGCAGAGTAGCTGTGAATCCAGCACAAAGATAAGCCTGGAGGATAGCCATACTGAGCAGAGTAGCTGTGAATCCAGCTATGGTGCAAGATGAAGCTCTTATTAGAAAGCAGCAGCACGATCTGTCAATCTCTGGGTTTCGTTCTCACTCTGTTCCTCTCTCTTCCTCCCTTCCTAAATGTTATTAGGCAGCTGTAATCTGGTCACTCAGGGAATTTGCAGTCTTGCCTTTAACAGAATGGATTTTAACCCATTTTCTGAATGATGAACTGGGACACCGGGGAAGTGGCTCATAAGTGAAGAAAGAAGCTGATTTCTCTGTTAAGATTTATTCCAAAGTTTCTTGTATTCCCTTGTACTATTGATTTATGTAATGTTTGTTGACACATTTCATATTGATTTAATTACATTTTTAGTTTTCGAGAGGGGGGTTTCAATAGTTTTGAATATGACATGGAAATAACGTTAAACATTCATTAATAATGTCTACATTATTATCATCGTCTTGATTTTGGTGTTTTACAGAATTACTTGGACCGTGAGGGCGTTGTGTTGGAGGCCATCCTGTGCACACATAAACACTGGTAGGGATCAGGGCCGTAAACCTGCAAAGTCGTCATACGGTCTTTACAAACTAGGTATCCTCTGTGTTATCCAGCTGACTCCTTTAGCAGCAGGGACCAGAGCTTGATCTGATCGCTGCTGTTTAACCATTTAGATTCTGACAGCTTCATTTTCATGGTATTGATCACCCAAATGCAATAATATGGTGATAGTGGTTTCCATTGCTGCCACGGGACTATTGGAGTCCCCCTTTCCACCATCTTTGTACTCCCATGAAGCCCAGCCACATCATTTGTACTAAATATTGGAGTATTGCACTATATACGAGACAACTGACCAAATGATCGTAGGTTGAAAACCCCTAACAGGACTAAAGAAAAGAGATGTGATTTTAAAAAATTGGCTTAATATTAATGAACATTAAATAATTATTAATTTATTATTATACAAATATTTTTATTATAATTTATGGTATTAATAATCTAAAAAAGTATATAAACCTTTGAATTTTCTTCCTTTTTCCAATCCAAAAGTAAAGAATTTAAGAAATAAAAAATAAACATATTATTATCTCAACGTTTGTAATAATCCAATCTATGAAAATATACAGGAGCATCTCTGTGAATTAGAAGATCATCAAAAAGTTCATTAATTTCAGTAATTCAATACATAAAGTGACACACATATATTATATAGTCATTACACACAGAGGGATCTATTTCATGTGTTTATTTATGTTAATGTTGATGATTAATGAAAACCCAAAGGTCATTATCTCAGAAAATTAAAGTAGAGAGGATAAAGGGTCTGAGAGATAAAATATGACCTAAATAGGTATCAGAGGCTTCACCTTGTGTGGTTGTGAGAGTCACAACCACTATAAAAGCAGATCACGGCTGCTGCAGTCCCCAGCGTGGTGCCTATAGAGTAGGGAGGAAGAAGGGTTAAACACCACGCTGCTGTATTCCACCAGACATCAAAGGGTGAACATAATATTGATTTATTAGTCTACGTGTTTCAGGGCCCCCTGGCCCCTTCCTCAGAAAAAATCAATATCCTATTGCCATGTTTCTGGGAGTCCTGAAATGTGATGACTAATAAATCATATTATATTCGCCCTTTGATGTCTCGTAGAATACGGCAGCGAGGTGTTTAACCGTTCATCCTCCCTACTTTAATTTTCTGAGATAATGACCTTTGGGTTTTCATTCATCATCAACATTAACAGAAGTAAACACATGTAATAGATCCCTCTGTGTGAATTACTGCAATAAATGAACTTTTTGATGATCATCTAATTCATTCAGATGCTCCTGTATATAGTGAAGTTATTGGTGTCATTCAAAACTGCAACTCGTACCACAAAAAAATGAGGCCTCATAACAATATAATATGGAATAATAACACAGGGCACGTATGAGTATTGGAATAAGGGGATTAAAAAAAAAAATGTGAAAATGTACCTGGTAATAAAGGGGTTAATAAATCACAGATTGCTCTGGGCTGGCACCGTGCCCGCTCACCCCCAGGATTGTTATTCCTAAATGCACCATATCACTCATTATCCCGCACACAGAGGATACTTGAGCCGCGATGAACCGTAGAAGGATTTTGGCTCCCGGCGATTATTCTGAACCTCGTTGTGTCGCCTCCTCCTGACCTCGAATCCATGAAGGAATCTGCAGTGATGAATGGTGATTCATGTGTCCGCGAGCTCATAGGAATTCTACATCACAATAAATCACGTTATTTGGCGGATTATGATTCTTTCCGCTCGTGAAGTTGCTTGTGATGATCTCTGGAACCGGAAAGTCCTGCCGTTCAGCTTCATTTGCCGCCACTGATGCAATAAACGTACGGGAAATTCAATCAGTTCCCGGCGCGTCTAACACTCTACACGGGAATTACACAGGTTCCCAAATACACAGTTTACACAACATGGAGCTCTAAACATCAGACAGATTTAAAGGGCCAGGCGACATTAAGTCGTGCAGCAGCGTTACGGTACCGTAGGGATCAATTGGGGCAGAGATTTCCAATATTGAAAATTGTAACCTGATAATATGGGACAATAGCGGATCCTAAGAATAGTGAAATGCTTCCCGTTTGCCTTTCAGGATACGTAAACCTCCTTCTACTAAATGTTTTGTTCTTTCTCCCTTTTTATTTTAGGGATCACAGTGGGGGCAATAAAGCCCTGAAGAAGCTGTACAAGTCCTGCCGGGTGTATGGGAACTCCTGCGATGACATTCCAGAACTGACGCAGTACGGTTTGCTTTTGGTTCTTTATATGGATATGATAGAATAAATCAGATTTAAAAATATATTTTATATTTACATATTTGTGAAGTCCCGTCTGTCATCCACTTCCGGCGTCATGTTGACTCGGTATCATGTGCTGCCATGTTTGCACACTCAAGTGATGGGTTTCCAAATATGGGGCCCATTTGCAGTGGTGGCCCATTGCGCACTATTGCCAACAGTGCTGCAGCGACCCCGCACCCGAAACTGCAGAAACCAGACGCTCCCCATCGCCAAACCTTACTACCGCAAACTTCAGTAACTGGGCATACTTGTACCCAGCATATATACACAGTGACAGATGGTGGCGGCCACAGTGACTGCGCCTGCACTCTCACCACACGGGGAGGATGGGGAGAGAGACAGCATGGGGAAGAGGCAAAGCACAGGGGGAGAGAGAGTGGACAGGGGGGAAGGTGCAGGGGGACACTCAAAGCACAGGAGAAGGGAGAGACAATGCACAGGAGTAGAGCGTATGGGGCAGATACAGCACACAGGGAGAGCACATGGGGGAGAGAGAGCGCATGGGGAAGAGGCAAAGCACAGGGGGAGAGAGAGTGGACGGGGGGGGGGGGGAGGTGCAGGGGGACACACAAAGCACAGGGGGGGAGAGACAATGCACAGGAGTAGAGCGTATGGGGCAGACAGCACATGGGGAAGAGGCAAAGCACAGGATGAGAGAGAGTGGTGCAGGGTGGGACGCAAAGCACGGGGGGGTGAAAGACAATGCACAGGGGTATGACAGCGTATGGGGCAGAGAGTGCACGGGGCGAACACAGGGGGAGAGAGCACATAGGGAGAAGTTGTGCTTTTTGTACGTTTACTTTCTACCATAGAAAACCTTAAACCTTCCTGTAATGGTAGACATCTTGTTTGCCGCTCATCTTTCCTAGTTACAGAAAATCCATCAGAGGATTACCTGTGTGATTCCCCATAGTAACCAATCACAATCCAGATTATATATATTTCCACAGTATTGAAAAACATGTTAGCTGTTCTCTGATTGGTTGCTATAAATCGCACTTTCTCCTTATTCTCATTTTTGCATGAAAATCAGCCAATAAATAAGCGAGACCGACGGGTTCTAAAATGAACGGTCTCTGTTGTCCATAGCAACCAATCGCAGCGCAGCTCTCATTCTGCCAGAGCTGAATAAGCAATGAAAGCTGTGCTCTGATTGGTTGCTATGGGTAACAGAGACAGGACGATAATTGAGGCCTACTTTGTTTTGTAATAAATAAATGTCGGCATTTGGCGCCGATCTCCTTGCGCTCTGTGATTTCTCTTGTGTATTGTGACACATCATTGTGACTCTTCCCCTCTTTCCCCCTCAGTCCTCTCTCTGACAGGGAGCAACTGGCGGTCGGGCGGCTGCAGTTTCAGGCCTTCTTCACGCCCGGTCACACCGTGGGTCACATGATCTACATGCTGGATGGGAAATCTGGAGACGGACCGGACTGCCTGTTCTCCGGGACCTCCTCTTCCTCGCCGGCTGTGGTAAGCTCAGTAGTGTTCTTGCAAAGAGGTTCTGCAGTAGCTGTGGTTGAGTCATGTAAATCATTCGGTATCAGTTATGTTCCGTCATCTTACAATAGAGCAGTCTCTATTGGCTGCAGGACACCGGGTGTCATCTCGCAGGCGGCCATATTAACACACACTTGTGGAGTGATGGCCGCTCGTCGTTAGCGGCGGTTATCACGGTCAGCCTTTGATAATACGTCTCTGGTTTCCTTCAGGCTTGGCTGGTCTCCTGCCTCTTCACCATGGTCCACACCAACACAATCTGGTCACTGGGTGCAGGGATACAGAGGATTGGTAATTCCTCCAATGATTTTATAATCCGGACCTTGGGGCTTCTCAGTTAAGTCTTAGGTTCGTTTCACACTTGCGTTTTGGGTGCACACGCATCAGTTTTAGGCCATATTGACATCCAGTTGTGTACGGTTCGCCCAGATCCCGGTGGATCCAGGTATTCACCGATTTTTCACACAGACAAAATCTGCATCTTGATGCGATTTTGGTCTCCGTGAAAAATATTGAACCCTTGGATCCACCCAGATCTAGGACACTACAAGTGAAATCTGAATGGGGGTCTATGCAACACAGATTCATCCGGACTGCAGATCCAGATTTCTGGTCTGTATGCTATAAACTGCGCGTGCACTGGATCCCTGTCAAATATGCCACTGGATGCTCCCACATAGGGTGCAGGTGAATCCAGTTTCATCATTGCAAGAGAATGGGTGACATGGTGGCTCAGTGGTGAGCACTGTATGGTGGCTCAGTGGTTAGCACTGTATATGGTGGCTCAGTGGTTAGCACTGTATGGTGGCTCAGTGGTTAGCACTGTATATGGTGGCTCAGTGGTTAGCACTGTATGGTGGCTCAGTGGTGAGCACTGTATGGTGGCTCAGTGGTTAGCACTGTATGGTGGCTCAGTGGTTAGCACTGTATATGGTGGCTCAGTGGTTAGCACTGTATATGGTGGCTCAGTGGTTAGCACTGTATATGGTGGCTCAGTGGTTAGCACTGTATGGAGGCTCAGTGGTTAGCACTGTATATGGTGGCTCAGTGGTTAGCACTGTATATGGTGGCTCAGTGGTTAGCTCTGTATGGTGGCTCAGTGGTTAGCACTGTATGGTGGCTCAGTGGTTAGCACTGTATATGGTGGCTCAGTGGTTAGCACTGTATGGAGGCTCAGTGGTTAGCACTGTATATGGTGGCTCAGTGGTTAGCACTGTATATGGTGGCTCAGTGGTTAGCACTGTATATGGTGGCTCAGTGGTTAGCTCTGTATGGTGGCTCAGTGGTTAGCACTGTATGGTGGCTCAGTGGTTAGCACTGTATATGGTGGCTCAGTGGTTAGCACTGTATGGAGGCTCAGTGGTTAGCACTGTATATGGTGGCTCAGTGGTTAGCACTGTATATGGTGGCTCAGTGGTTAGCACTGTATATGGTGGCTCAGTGGTTAGCACTGTATATGGTGGCTCAGTGGTTAGCACTGTATATGGTGGCTCAGTGGTTAGCTCTGTATGGTGGCTCAGTGGTTAGCACTGTATGGTAGCTCAGTGGTTAGCACTGTATATGGTGGCTCAGTGGTTAGCACTGTATGGTGGCTCAATGGTTAGCACTGTATGGTGGCTCAGTGGTTAGCACTGTATATGGTGGCTCAGTGGTTAGCTATGTATGGTGGCTCAGTGGTTAGCACTGTATGGTGGCTCAGTGGTTAGCACTGTATGGTGGCTCAGTGGTTAGCACTGTATATGGTGGCTCAGTGGTTAGCACTGTATGGTGGCTCAGTGGTTAGCACTGTATGGTGGCTCAGTGGTTAGCACTGTATGGTGGCTCAGTGGTTAGCACTGTATGGTGGCTCAGTGGTTAGCACTGTATGGTGGCTCAGTGGTTAGCACTGTATGGTGGCCCAGTGGTTAGCTCTGTATGGTGGCCCAGTGGTGAGCACTGTATACGGTGGCTCAGTGGACATCTGCATCAGTTTGTATGTTCTCCCCGTGTTCTCGTCTGTTTCCTCCGTGTTCTCCGGTATCCTCCCACACTCCAAATACTGATAGGATATTTAGATTGTGAGCCCTGATGGGGTCAGTGTTACAAATGTAAAGTGCTGTGGAATTAATAGTGCTATATAAGTGATCCAAAAAAACTAGTGTGAAGCCAGCCTTGGGCTATGTGCCCACCCTAAAATGTTGGTGCGGATTTTTTGTAGATAAAAATCTGCACCTTCTGGCAAAAATATGCACCAAAAAGGATAAATGTCGGAGCTGCGGAACGGTGCGGGTTTTTGTCGTGTATATGTGGACTTTAAGAAATGGCTGCAAGGCAGGAAATCCACTGCAATGATTGACATGCCGTAAATTGTCCCACAGCAAAATCCGCACCAATTCCGCAGGTGAACAATACGCAGCATGGGCACAACACTTCCAAAAATCCATAGACTTCGCAGGGCGTTGGCTGGACCGCAGCACATAGTGTGAGCACAAGCCCTTATTCTTCGGTCTCTTCCAAATCTACATTAAAAAGATAAAGAAAGAAATTCAGGACTACAAAAAACATGTCTACTTTATGTCCATAGGAAGTAAATAAAAACAAGCTGCAGTACCATAAGCAACCTGAGGACAGGAGCGGTGCTGTGTCTTGAAAAAGGCAGCCATGTTTTTCTAATCCTTGAAAACTTTAATTGATTAGTGATCTATTTTTGTTATTAGTCACTAAGGAAAGTATGAAGTCGACTCGAGAGCTGAGCCCACACCTCAGCAGGCAGATGACGGCTGTGTTACACAGCTGACGACTGGAGCGCGCTCTGACTGCTGGATTTTAATTATTCTCTGATTGCTGCATTGTATGATGTCCGTGTCGGTGCACCAACTTATATCTGCTCCCCGGGATATGATCACTAGGAACTGATGAGTTGTTATGACACCGGGGCCTCCTAACAGCCCTATAGGTTTCAGCACATTCAAGTGCCCTAAGGGAACTAACAAGTAAAGTAAAAAAAAAAAAATCTAATTCTTCAAACTATAAAAATATTTGAATCAAACTTAAAGGCGGAAAATAAAAAATTTGGAATAGCAGAATGGCCATTTTCAGTTGCTGCACATCCCGTCACTGCTCCCCCTTAAAATGCAATTAAAATCGATCAAAATATCTCTTGTACTCTAAAGTGGTATCAATAAAAGCGTAAGCTCGGGGCACAATAATTAGCCGCCCCACAGAAAAAAGCTTAAGAAAATGGCTACACAAACAAAAACGTTATTTTGATTATTGCTCAAGCAAGATTTTCAGGCCGTCCCCTTAGTTCAGGAATCTCCAACTCCAGTCCTCAAGGACTGCGAACAGGTTAGGTTAAGGATTTGCTTAGTATTACACAGGGGTTGGAATCATCACCAGTGCAGGGGATTATATTATCACCTGTGCAATACTAAGGAAATCCTGAAAACCTGACCTGTTGGCGGCCCTTGAGGACTGGAGTTGGAGATCCCTGCCTTAGGCTGGCTTCACACCGCGGCACAGTCTGGTGTACACCAGACAGTCCTGGACTGCTTTTGGCCCCATATTTAAGCCTATGGGGCCGGATGGAGCCGGATGGCAGCTCTCTGCCATCCGGTTTCCATCTCTCCGGTGGAATCAGGGAGAAATCGGATTTTTCTCACCGTACACAAAAATATTGCTTGAACGTTTGTGTCCGGGAGAAAAATCTCCCCAAAATGCCGTATCCCGGATTCACCCGGATTCTCCCGGATACGAGGCAATCCAGCAATGATCCAGGGCAATCTAACATGGTAGTCTATGGGGCCGGATTGCCCCGGTCCAGGAGGATTCGGGAACCGGATACCTGTGGCTGCACGCCGCTGTTGTATCAGGACCGAGGCTAGCTCCCTGCGAGCCGCGGTCCTGATTCATTAGCAGCTGCAGCTGCGTCCGGCTGCACACAGGACCTGAGGGCATATTAGCCCTCCGGTTCTTTGTGCTGATCCGGTCTGGGGCTGTCAGGTTCACGCCTGACGGCCCCAGACCGGACTGTGCCGTGGTGTGAAGCCAGCCTTAGTTGATCCACTGCAGATTCCTGATCTTCTTTTTTGTGTTGGTTCCTTGTAGTTTATGACCATTCTAGCATGATGAAGGCCTCTCCGTGCTCTTACTTCCTGCTCATCTTGGGCAGAAGCCAAAAAATAATCAGAAAAAGCCGAGCTGCAGTGTAAATCATGGAGGAGAGACAAGACGGCTGGCTGAGTTTCTGATAGAATTTGGACCAAACTCCATAAAACAATGCAGCTCACCTGGAGACTTTAGATGTAATGTAGCAGAGCTGAATCTGTCCAATGCTGGGTAATGCTTTCCTGCTATATTTATAGTTTCTTTTTTTCTTCGCAGAGATGCGGGGGCGTTCCTTTGTAAAGTTACAGCACGTTCTGATTTATACTAAACATAAACCTTAATCTCTTCCTTCCCTGGAGCAGAGATTGACGACAGCTTTAATTCTCATTGACATTGGCGCAGCTGCTGCTTCTGCTTATAAAGAAGCCGCTTCTCAACGTCGCTGACCCGAGAGGAATGAGAAAAACACTTCAGCCATCACTGGCTGCATTTACAAAGCTAGACCCTCTTAAAGGGATAGTAACCTTAAAGTCTGCAGTTCCTAATGGTGCACCTGCAGTAGTCTTAAGGGATAGTGACCTTAAAGGCTGCAGTTTCTAATGGTGCACCTGCAGTAGTCTTAAAGGGATAGTAACCTTAAAGTCTGCAGTTCCTAATGGTGCACCTGCAGTAGTCTTAAAGGAATAGTAACCTTAAAGGATGCAGTTCCTAATGGTGCACCTGCAGTAGTCTTAAAGGGATAGTAACCTTAAAGGCTGCAGTTCCTAATGTTGCACCTGCAGTATAGAGGAGTGATCACACCTGCAGTTCTTAATGCAGATTTTTGCGCCAAAAGTGGATCACAAAGTAACGATACCTAATTAACAGTACTGTGGATGTTGCTCTTGAAGGCAAAGTCCTCCAAGAAACTGGAGTAATGTGTGTATTTCATGGCCAGTACCCAACCTTAAGCTCCTAGACACCATTGTTGTCCTTTTCTTTGCCACTTGTTGCTTTCCTGGATACAGATAAAGCTATGGTTCCTATTATAATGGAGTCTCCTGCAGACACACACTGCGGGCAGCCATTATCCTGCGCCCCCCCCACTCCACCCCTGAAGCCTCTGACTCTTCTGTCCTCCCTCCTCTTCCGATCGTCTTCATTCATTAGCTGCTGATTTAGTAAAAGAATGTGGAGTCTGCGGCACCATCGACTCGTGATGACACCCGGGGAGGGGAAGGGCAGGTGTGAGGGGGATCAATAAAACCCCAACCATAGGATAGGAGAATAAAACCCTGACACATCCGCCATTTCCCGCCGTTGCCATGGAGCCGGGCGATCCGTCCCGCTGTGCGCTGACCCAGCTATTGTCAGATCACAGCCGCGGCTTTCATGATATTATTGCACAAAATAAAAAAGAGCTGCTTATACCTCTATAATAAGAAAGATCCCCAGGAGGAAGAGCCGCCGTCCTCAGACCGGAGAAATGCTGAACAATGAAATGTTCAATGGAAGAAAATAAATGACTCCATTTTTGGAGGATTTTGTTTCTATAAAGATTATTCCGTAAAAGACCATAATGTCGGATCCTCCAGGTCCGGACGAGCTCAGCGATGGCAAACGTGTGTGTGTTTATTATTATTATGTTAGTAAACAAAATTCAGACATTTAAAAATAAATATTCTTATAAATGAAAAATATATTTATAGAATGTGTGAATATAATATAGGTATATGAAATGATATATATCACCTATACATCTTGTATTTGTATCTTTTTTACTTCTCCATCTATTCAGCTTTGATTGATTTTACATGGGGAGGGGACATTTTTATTGGTTCCTCTTTGGGGAACGTGGTCCTCTAAAAATGTGGGTTATATTGCATTTTGTTATTTATTTTTTGCAGGAGGTGCAGGGCGCAATTCTCATATTGTCCATTTTTGGGTTGTTTTTATGTTTTTTTACCTTACATTTTTTTTTTTTTTTTTTTTTTTTTTTTAATCTTCATAGATTAATCCTTCACATATATACACACACGTTGGTCAGATGTATGGGCCCTTGTATATTTCCTAGTATATATGGTCCTCCTTGTGTCCCCTTCCTGATATATATGGTCCTCCTTCTATATATGTCCCCATACTTGTATATGTGTCCCTGCTTTGCACTCCCCTTTCCTCCGCTCCCACGTGGCCCGGTGTCCTCTGTATCCAGCGCACAGTGGCGGCAGCTGATATCAGAGTGCAGGGACCGGAGGCCCTCGTATAACATTTGACGTCACTCTCATGCGCGGGCCCATGTCGCTGCACCTCTGACAGCTCACAGCCGCTATGCGTGTGCCGGCAGCGGGTATCACAGTACAGGGGCCCGGCAGGTGTCTGCACCGCGATGCATTTCAGCTGGGTCTGCATCATCAGCACCCCAGGCCACAACCGCAAGTCATTGTGCCCCTGGCTGTGATATAATGAGACCAGCCTCCCATGAAGCCTAGACTCCTATGTGCCCAGATTTTGGCAGCAGGGGCATTACATATTATTCCCAGTTTTGTTATGTGGAAAGCTGGGTGACCAAGGAGCCACCCTCCCCTATGGAGGGAAGGCGACCGCCTGCAACCCCCACATGTACTACACTCTCTAGTGATGCCTACATGCAGAATATATTTTATCATTTAAAGGGTATGTCCATGATCAATAAAAAAAAACCCCATAAAATATCCTTTAAAATGAAAACTTCCTTCATATCAAAGAGCAACAACATTCTCTGTTCACTGTTTCTGCCTGACAACCCCCACATCATGTGCTGGCAGCCGCGTACAAAGCCAGATCTGTCTGCTGTCAGACACCTTTCTATTTTTATATTTTACAGGGAGAATGTTCGAGGGTTCGGCGGGCACCATGCTGGCATCGCTGGACACTGTGGCCTCTCTGAATGACAACACGCTGCTGTGGCCGGGTAAATTCATCACCAGGTGCAGGAATAATCCAGATACTGTGCTGGAAAAGCCAATAAACAGAATTACATATTGTACTCTGGTGACACCTAGTGGCCAAAGAATAATATTTCACCTGATAAAAATAATATATATGACCACACCATGAAAAAAATGAACTATCTACTGCACTCACTATTCTGCTGGTGCAGTCACTGTGTACATACATTACATTACTGATCCTGAGTTACCTCCTGTATTATACTCCAGAGCTGCACTCACTATTCTGCTGGTGCAGTCACTGTGTACATACATTACATTACTGATCCTGAGTTACCTCCTGTATTATACTCCAGAGCTGCACTCACTATTCTGCTGGTGCAGTCACTGTGTACATACATTACATTACTGATCCTGAGTTACCTCCTGTATTATACTCCAGAGCTGCACTCACTATTCTGCTGGTGCAGTCACTGTGTACATACATTACATTACTGATCCTGAGTTACCCCCTGTATTATACTCCAGAGCTGCACTCACTATTCTGCTGGTGCAGTCACTGTGTACATACATTACATTACTGATCCTGAGTTACCTCCTGTATTATCCTCCAGAGCTGCACTCACTATTCTGCTGGTGCAGTCACTGTGTACATACATTACATTACTGATCCTGAGTTACCTCCTGTATTATACTCCAGAGCTGCACTCACTATTCTGCTGGTGCAGTCACTGTGTACATACATTACATTACTGATCCTGAGTTACCTCCTGTATTATACTCCAGAGCTGCACTCACTATTCTGCTGGTGCAGTCACTGTGTACATACATTACATTACTGATCCTGAGTTACCTCCTGTATTATACTCCAGAGCTGCACTCACTATTCTGCTGGTGCAGTCACTGTGTACATACATTACATTACTGATCCTGAGTTACCTCCTGTATTATACTCCAGAGCTGCACTCACTATTCTTACCTCCTGTATTACACTTCCGGTTGTGACTGGAGAGGGAATGTGTTTCCCTGTCTTGGGTCTCTTTCTGACGTCCGGTCCCATCGATTCGCTCTTTGTAATATCTGCGGTTCTCGTGATCTGAGTGCAGCAGCCTCACAGAGATCTATGGATCTCTCTCACTCATGTTGGAGATCTGTGGACGGTTCGTACATTGTGATCTGAGATCGGACCGATGACTGCAGACGTCTGACAGAGCCTGAAGTGCAACAATAATCCCGAATCTTTTGCATCTTGTCCCTGAATAGACGTTGGTGCTTTAGATGTGTGTGGAGGAGTAAAACCCATGTTATAGCTGAACTCATTGGCGGCACAAATCTGTTTCAGGTTCTCATTCAATGACAGCAAGCGGAGATTATGAAAATGGTGAAACACCAATCTAATATCTTTATCAGAAGTAATGCACCGACGCTCCTAATGTTTGTGTGTCGTCCTCCAGGCCACGAGTACGCAGCGGATAACCTGACGTTCGCGGCGGTGGTGGAGCCTGATAACGCGGAGCGGGACAAGAAGTTTCAGTGGGTCGTTCAGCAGAGGCTGGAGAAGAGATGCACGGTGAGTAACGAGGCGTCTGCTGACATATAGGGTGATGATATAGGGACATGGGGCGGGCGGCTCATATCCCTTAGGACAGGGGTGGGGAACTCCAGTCCTCGAGGGCCGCAAACAGTTCAGGTTTTCACAATTTCCTTAGTATTGCACAGGGATTGGAATCATCACCAGTGCAAGTGATTATGTTATCACCTGTGCAATACTAAGGAAATCCTGAAAACATGCACTGTTTGCGGCCCTCGAGGACTGGAGTTCCCCACCCCTGCCTTAGGATATAGGCCAATATATGCTGTGCCTGGAGACTATAGAGTGAAGGGTCATGAGCCAGCAGCCCCTCTCCAGGAGGCAGCCGTGTGCTACGATCCGGGCAGCTTTCTTTCAGGGCTGTAGAATATAATCACATCCAGAGCTGCGCTCACAGTTCTTCCAGATTCCAATATATAAGGGGACATTAGTTTAACGTTTGACAAGTATATTGTCAGGCTTAAAGGGAATCTGTCCCCAAGCTTTTACCATCCCATCAGAAAGCAGCATAAATGTAGAGATAGAGACCCTGATTCCAGCGATGTGTCACTTACTGAGCTGCTAGCAGTTCATGAACATGCTGGACTACCTGGCAGCCAAGTAATCCTCTAATGATAATCTCCAGATGATAAAATAACTTTTATTTGAACTACACTGAGCAGCCAAGTAAATGACACATCGCTGGAATCAGGATCTCTGACCCTACATTATGCTACTGACAGATTCCCTTTAAAGCGTTGCACTGGTGCAGCTTACTCCAAACTTTTTAAGGTGCAACGTCTTAAATAAGGAGTCGAGTGAGTGCCATTAAGATTTGGAGCAAGTGATGCTCTTGTTGATAAAAAGGATCGTGCACAGATAGAATCAGCGGGGAATATGTATAAAAAGCTAAAAGTAAATGCAGTTTTTGATTGCTGCTCTGGATGTGACTGGAGTAAAGTGATGAGCGGACACTAACCAGCCGTCTTATTTGCCTCCAGTGTCCGTCCACCCTGGGGGAAGAGAAGGAATACAACCCCTTCCTGCGCACGCACTGCAGAGACTTGCACTTGGCCCTTGACCTCCAGCGAGGAGCGGACGAGGAGTGGAGCCGCTTCCGTTCTCGGGTCCTAGAAGAAGTGAGAAGAAGAAAAGATCTGTTTAAAGGCAGATAGTCCTGTGACCTCCCCGGGAGGATGGACCGCGTGCTGGGGGATCTACAGATGGAGCATCGCCCTCCGGGGGCCCGACTTACTGTAGTCCCGTCTGTCTGTCTGTCCACCTCTCCTGAGGATTCAGACGTCCACAGATCTTCACTGGAGATTTACAATCGGTCATTTATGTGCACGAAACCTCAGAAATTGAGGACTTTAATGCCCTCACAAATATTGTTTTGTTTCCTGGCGGTAAACACTAAGACTTAGGGGACTAAGAGGGCAATGAGGGTTGTGTGTATGGCCCTTTAATGGGCACTGCTGTGCCTGATCAATGCACGGTAGTGCCCGGATACCCTCCCAAGCGAAAGCAAGGTGACTTACAGCTGTTTCCTTATCATGGACACTGGAGTAGCGCCCCCTGGTGGTCCTGGTCATTCCATATAGTACAGGTTTGTGTATAGTAATATGTTATTAGAGGTACTGCACAGCCCCATTTGACTTTATCCTCTACCCGCATTGAATACAATCTCTTTTTGTTGTCCCCTTCCCATTCGCTGTGTTGTCAGATGCAATCTATTGTCCCCTGTTGTCAGCCATTTCAGGCTGGGGAGACTCCTGCCCCCCCCCCCCCCCCCCCCCCACATTCACTGCTTTATACTACTGATTCCGGACGCTCCTCCTAGACCTGTTTCTCCACTTTTTTGTGTTCTACTTGACGTAAATAGAAAAGTATTTTTATAGATAAGTTTGCGTTTAAATAACATAGAATGAGAAAAATGTATCACCCGGGTTCCAGCGCGAGATACATTTCTGCACATATCAGCGTCGATCCGATTTCTATAAGATAAAAACTGCATTCAGTCTATGGAAGACGGATACAAATGTATCAACATTCATTTACGTTGTGCTTTTGTTTGTTTGTTTTTTTTTATCAGAAAAGAAGTCACATTATCTCCTGAAATGCATTTTAATCTTTTGTTTGTTTGATGTCCCCACATTATCTCCTGATGCTCTTCCCCCCATGTCATTAAAGAAAAATCTTTTTTTCCTTAAATGGAACCAACCAGCAGAATTTTTTTTTTTTTTTTCTTCCCCTGTGGCCTTGCCTTTCTGCTGTAAGCCAAACCCTTTCCCCTCCCTTTCATCACTACTTTCAGTTTTGCCGGGCCAGAGTATAGTGACAGTGCGCAGGAGCCAGAATTTGAAAGTAGAGATGAGAGGGATTGTTTGGCTTACAGCTGAAAGGCATGCCCACAGGGGATGAAACAAAAACACCTCCAAATAGTGAGGCAGTGCTGCACACATCAATCATCTGCTGCCCTGTTTTCCAGGTGTTTTATGACACTTTTCTCTGCAATCAAACCTTGAATCCATCAATAAAGGTCTGATTGCACTCAGCATCCCAGAGCCTGTAAGGCACCGACTTCACTTTATAGCCCTAAATCCTGTTGGTTGGTTCCCTTTAAGCAACAAATATGTTAAAACAAAAAATCCAACAGATATTTTTGTTTTAAAATGCATCAGTTTTAGAATTTATCAGATTTTGCTTTTGTTTACAATATAAAAACTTGTGGCTTTGAAAAATTACAAAAACGTGGTGAGAATCCGGCGTTACAGCGCCGCCTCGGCCATGATGGCCAGAAACTGGGTGAATTTCGGGCTTTGTTAGCCATTATCTTACACTTTTACTCCAGGAATCCCACAAATGTGAATAATAGAAGACCCTCGTTGTCATATAGACTGTTCTCAGGAGGTTTAAGCCCAAAAATGTGTCTCCAGCAGAAATATAAAGTATTAAGTAATCAAAAAACCAACATAAACAGGCAACACTGCCGCCAGTCACCACTAGGGGGAGACAGCTGCTCATGTGTTTAGTTTGCTTTCATTGAGGCAGATTTACTATGGTGTTTGGGACAGACGTCTGATACAAATTGTGTCAATAAACTGACATACAGGCTTGTAACCTGTTTTGGCCAAATGTATTAATAGCTTGAGCCGCTAAAGAAAAGTTTCCAACTTTAGAATTAAAATGGGCTAACTCTATTGCTCGGCAAGCACCACTGCCCGTCACACAATAAAATGCAGATGAGACCCTGCTGCAATGGTCTGGATCTGAGACCTCTTTATACCATCTTAAAACTAGAAACTGCTGTCAGATGTCACAGGTCTCTATATAGACAGCTTTGTCTAATGGTGAATGTATAATTCTGTGTGTAGTGAGCTCCCTCTAGTGGTGACTGTATAAATCTGTATGTAGTGAGCTCCCTCTAGTGGTGGCTGTATAAATCTGCATGGAGTGAGCTCCCTCTAGTGGTGATTGTATAGATCTGTATGTAGTGAGCTCCCTCTAGTGGTGGCTGTATAAATCTGTATGTAGTGAGCTCTCTAGTGGTGGTGACTGTACAAATCTGTATGTAGTGAGCTCCCTCTAGTGGTGGCTGTATAAATCTGTATGTGGTGAACTCCCTATAGTGCTGGCTGTATAAATCTGTATGTAGTGAGCTCCCTCTAGGGGTGACTGTATAAATCTGTATACAGTGAGCTCCCTCTAGTGGTGGCTGTATAAATCTGTGTGTAGGGAGCTCCCCCTAGTGGTGGCTGTATAATCTGTATGTAGTGAGCTCCCTCTAGTGGTGGCTGTATAAATCTGTATGTAGTGAGCTCCCTCTAGTGGTGGCTGTATAAATCTGTATGTAGTGAGCTCCCTCTAGTGGTGGTTGCTGTTAAACAAGATCTTAGCTTTGAATTTAACTGAATCATTTACTGGGAGCATATCCTTCCCTTTGTTATCGGGCCCCCTTTGCTGGACCTGTTCCTGGAGACACATTAGTGGTCTGTTATTATGGTCTGGGTCCACATATTCTGTATTGCCCTGATCACGCCCCTCATCAGAAAGGATTCTTAACAGTAGGCATGTATGTAATGAAAAATGGCAGCTGATTCCCCCCCCCCCCCCTCCAGTATGTGCTGCTCTCTGTATATTGTTCTTGTAGAGTTGTAACTTGTGTTTGGTACTGACCCATATAATTGTATTCATAGTAAATGACATTCCCCAAAGTAACACTAACATTCTGCTAATCTGGCAGCGCTGGTCCCTTATAGCAGCTGGATTATCGGATGTGAAAATAAATGAATCAGGACAGGTTTGTTGCAATATTGTTATTTATTCACTGACTGCAATCGGAGATCTAAATAATGGAACAATATCCAGCTCACCATTGTGTGATCATTAATCTTCATTTACAGAAAACTGGAGAATTTTCTGTTTTCAGAGGAATTTTCTGGTCTTTTGATGTCGACTCTGATCCGGATTGTGGAGTTTTCTGGATGATCAGAAGGTCACAGCAGCTGCTTTGGTCCCTTGTGTTACCTGTGTGTCCGGTGCTGATCTGAGGTTATCAATAAACTAATTACTGAAATCAGGGCTGTGTTTTTTGTGGTTTATTTTTTTTATTTTTTTGTTTCTCGAAGACACAAGTTTATCACCGGCAAATACTAATGATGTAACAAGGAGTAGAAATCAAGAGTCTAATTTACCCGATAATCCAGGAGAGGTCATCAGACTGGTTCTGTCACCCAATGGATCCTGCCGGGTGATCACTCAATGATCGTATTACAATGTGAGATGTGACCTGTGTTCTTGGGGCCGTGGAGGGTCATTCAGTGAGTTATACTGCACCCACTGGCTAAAAGGATATGTCTAGTATTGACAGTGTTACAGAATTTACCAAAAAGGTCTAGTAGTCACTATATACCCACACTCCTTACACCCTGTATTATACTCCAGAGCTGCACTCACTATTCTGCTGGTGCAGTCACTGTGTACATACATTACATTACTGATCCTGAGTTACCTCCTGTATTATCCTCCAGAGCTGCACTCACTATTCTGCTGGTGCAGTCACTGTGTACATACATTACATTACTGATCCTGAGTCACCTCCTGTATTATACTCCAGAGCTGCAATCACTATTCTGCTGGTGCAGTCACTGTGTACATACATTACATTACTGATCCTGAGTTACCTCCTGTATTATACTCTAGAGCTGCACTCACTATTCTGCTGGTGCAGTCACTGTGTACATACATTACATTACTGATCCTGAGTTATCTCCTGTATTATACTCCAGAGCTGCACTCACTATTCTGCTGGTGCAGTCACTGTGTACATACATTACATTACTGATCCTGAGTTACCTCCAGTATTATACTCCAGAGCTGCACTCACTATTCTGCTGGTGCAGTCACTGTGTACATACATTACATTACTGATCCTGAGTTACCTCCTGTATTCTACTCCAGAGCTGCACTCACTATTCTGCTGGTGCAGTCACTGTGTACATACATTACATTACTGATCCTGAGTTACCTCCTGTATTATACTCCAGAGCTGCACTCACTGTTCTGCTGGTGCAGTCACTGTGTACATACATTACATTACTGATCCTGAGTTACCTCCTGTATTATACTCCAGAGCTGCACTCACTATTCTGCTGGTGCAGTCACTGTGTACATACATTACATTACTGATCCTGAGTTACCTCCTGTATTATACTCCAGAGCTGCACTCACTATTCTGCTGGTGCAGTCACTGTGTACATACATTACATTACTGATCCTGAGTTACCTCCTGTATTATACTCCAGAGCTGCACTCACTATTCTGCTGGTGCAGTCACTGTGTACATACATTACATTACTGATCCTGAGTTACCTCCTGTATTATACTCCAGAGCTGCACTCACTATTCTGCTGGTGCAGTCACTGTATACATACATTACATTACTGATCCTGAGTTACCTCCTGTATTATACTCCAGAGCTGCACTCACTATTCTGCTGGTGCAGTCACTGTGTACATACATTACATTACTGATCCTGAGTTACCTCCTGTATTATACTCCAGAGCTGCACTCACTGTTCTGCTGGTGCAGTCACTGTGTACATACATTACATTACTGATCCTGAGTTACCTCCTGTATTATACTCCAGAGCTGCACTCACTATTCTGCTGGTGCAGTCACTGTGTACATACATTACATTACTGATCCTGAGTTACCTCCTGTATTATACTCCAGAGCTGCACTCACTATTCTGCTGGTGCAGTCACTGTATACATACATTACATTACTGATCCTGAGTTACCTCCTGTATTATACTCCAGAGCTGCACTCACTATTCTGCTGGTGCAGTCACTGTGTACATACATTACATTACTGATCCTGAGTTACCTCCTGTATTATACTCCAGAGCTGCACTCACTATTCGGCTGGTGGAGTCACTGTGTACATACATTACATTACTGATCCTGAGTTACCTCCTGTATTATACTCCAGAGCTGCACTCACTATTCTGCTGGTGCAGTCACTGTGTACGTTACTTCTCTCTTCATTGTCTCTTTTGCCCTATAGTTATTGCTGGCTGACTTTTATGCTGTAGATGTGATTGTTTCCTTTCCTGTTTTGGTAATTGGCACCTGGTCTGGTGACCGTTGAACTTCGCATGTTGAAACATTGTAGCCATCTTTATAAATAATACATATATATATATATATACACACAATACATAGGATTTAGACAAAATATAAACCTACAAGCTTATGTAATCGTATGAACATATATTTTAACATCACATAAGAATGAATAACGAACAATAAACTGTGATTGAGAGGAACAGAAATCTGAGTCTGATGTCGAGGGTTTTCTGCAGATGCAAAACCAATGTTATTTCCAGTGTACAACAATAGACATCATTAATGTTGCACCCCGACATACAACATTGTTGGGGTGCAGCATTAGTCGGCCTCCACGTGGTGCAACGCTAAAGGACTAACAATCTCAACGAGCAAACAATCAAACTACATCTAGATCTCCTGATAAATAGATTTTACATCATATTTGATAATCAAAAAAGGATCACATTTGATAATGTCTACCTCCATGCTGCACATGGTATGTAGCCACCCCTCGTTATGAACCCCATATGCAAAACTGTTGCATCCAAGTTGCTCCCTCCAATGGAGCAATGGAAGTTTTTAATGATTTAAGGTTTAAAATATCAAAAGCCTAAAAAGACACTGTGCTTTATACATTATAACATTATTCTCCCCATACTGGCTGTATCACCTTGTCCTCGGCTCCACCATTCTGTCCAGGACTGCTAGATCTCATCCCCATCCACATCTCCCCTGGACTGTAGCTCATACCTTGGTGGCATACCACCCCGGACTGACCCCTGGATGCCTCACCTGTCCCACGGCTGCTCCATCAGCCAACCCAGCAATCGCCTCTGTCAACCCCGACCGCCTCGACTGATCCCCCAACTTCCCCATCTGACCCATCCATCCGACCCCCCCACCTTACATCTCATCCCCTGGTCATCACCTCATCCCATGACCGCTCCCCACTGATGACCATTCACCCACTACCACAACTTTCCCCACTCTGCTTCTGACCCCTGCTGCCACACTCACTCCCTGTTCTCCGTATGCAATGTTCCCGCTACTCCTCACTCTCACTCCCATCCTTCTCCACTTCCTACTACCCCCACTTATCCCCCCTCCCAGCAACAAAATACTGCTCTCACCCTCTATCCTGCCGAACCACCTCACCTACTTCACCGACCTTTTCATTCACTTTCAATCCTCAATTACCAAACAAGCACGCCCGCCTCGCAAGCTCTCATGCTCCCACCTGCTAACCCTCGGCCTACTCCTCCTCCTTGCCGGTGACATCTCCCCCAATCCTGGCCCCCCCCGCAACATCCCAACAACAACCTTCATCCCGCGACCCACCGCCAACCCTCGCAACCTCACCACCACTTGCTCTCGCAACCCCACCAACATCAGACCCACTCCCCCAACCCATGCCCCACCTACCGCTCTACCCGGCGCACTCTGGAATGCCCGCTCAGTGTGCAACAAACTCCCCGACATCCATGATCTCTTTATCTCCAGGAAACTGTCATTCCTCGGCCTCACCGAGACCTGGCTCACCCCCTCCGACACGGCCTCCCCTGCTGCACTATCCTACGGCGGCCTCAGCCTGTCCCACACCCCCTGTCCCTCTGGCAAACAAGGCGGTGGAGTCGGCATACTGCTGTCCAACTCCTGCACCTTCAGCCCCATCCCCCAGCCCCCATCCGTCACTGTCCCCTCCTTCGAAGCCCACTCAGTCCGAATCTTCTCCCCCTGCAACCTCCAAATAGCCATCATCTACCGCCCCCCCGGACCCACCGCCTCCTTCCTTGACCACTTCACCACCTGGCTACTTCACTTCCTCTCCACTGACATCCCCTCCATCATCATGGGCGACTTCAATATCCCCATTGACACTCCCCGCCCAGCCGCCTCCAACCTTCTTTCCTTGACCACCTCCCTAGGGCTCTCCCAATGGTCCTCCTCTCCCACCCACGAACAAGGCCACACGCTTGACCTCATCTTTACCCGCCTTTGCTCCCTCTCTAACCTCACAACCTCGGTACTCACACTGTCCGACCACCATCTCTTGACCTTCTCCGCCCTCTCCTCCCCTGCCACACTACTCCCTCTCCGCAAACTTGATCACCCTCGCCGAAACCTAAAAGATCTTGATCTTCCTTTATTCTCTGAATCACTCCTCCCTCTCACCGACATACCCTGCGCTGACGACATTGACATTGCCACCACCCTATACAACACCACCATAACGAACGCTCTCGACCTAGCCGCCCCCCTCACTCTCCATGCTCCACGCATTAACAGGCAACCCTGGCACACCACCCTCACTAAAAACCTGAGACGGGCGTCCAGAGTCGCCGAGAGGAGATGGAAAAAGTCTCACACCCCCGAGCACTTTGCTCTATTCAAGCAATCCATCACTGACTTCAAGACGGCACTCGCTACCGCCAAGCAAGTGTTCTTCTCATCCCTTATAACCTCTCTGTCCCGCAACCCCAAGCAGCTCTTCAAAACTTTCAACTCCTTACTTCGCCCACCTGCTCCTCCCCCTTCTCCCCTCATCTCTGCTGAAGACTTTGCGACCTTCTTCAAGGAGAAGATCGACAAGATCAGAAGCAGCTTCGGTCCACTATCCCCACACCTCCCCTTCCCACCTACACTGCCCTCCTCCTCCATCAGCCACTTCCCCCCCATAACTGAAGACCAACTCTCCTCCCTCCTGTCAAAATCACACCTCACCACCAGCGCCCACGACCCGCTCCCATCCCACCTCATTCCCAACCACACCTCCATTTTCATCCCAGCCCTCACCCACCTCTTTAACCTTTCACTTAGCACTGGTACCTTCCCCTCGGCCTTCAAACACGCCCTAATCACGCCCATCCTAAAAAAAACCTCACTTGACCCTACCTCTGTCTCTAACTATCGCCCCATATCTCTTCTCCCATTCGCCTCTAAGCTACTTGAACAACACGTCCACTCCGAACTGTCCTCTCACCTCTCCTCGTGCTCCCACTTCGACCGCCTACAGTCCGGCTTCCGACCTCTCCATTCCACCGAAACAGCCCTGACCAAAGTCACCAACGACCTACTGACCGCCAAGAACAAACACCACTACTCCATCCTGCTACTCCTTGACCTGTCTGCCGCCTTCGACACGGTTGACCACTCCCTTCTTCTCAGGATCCTGGAATCCCTTGGCATCACCCACCTTGCCCTCTCCTGGATCTCCTCATACCTAGCGGACCGGACCTTCAGCGTCTCCCACTCCCACACCTCCTCCTCACCCTACCCCCTTTCTGTCGGAGTCCCCCAAGGTTCGGTCCTGGGACCCCTACTTTTCTCCATTTACACTCTCGGCCTAGGGCAACTCATCGAGTCCCATGGCCTCCAGTACCACCTCTACGCCGATGACACCCAAATCTACCTGTCCGGCCCCGACATCACCTCCCTACTCTCGAAAATCCCTCAATGCCTTTCCGCCATCTCATCCTTCTTCTCTGCTCGCTTCCTTAAACTCAACATGGACAAAACTGAATTCATAGTCTTCCCCCCAAGAAATTCCACCCCACCTCCCAACCTATCCATCTGCGTCAACGACTGCCCCCTCTCCCCAGTCCCCCAAGCCAAATGCCTCGGGGTAATCCTTGACTCCTCCCTATCCTTCAAACCCCACATCGAGGCCCTCACCACATCCCTCCGGCTCCAGCTCAAGAACATCTCACGGATCCGCTCCTTCCTCACCCACGACACCGCTAAAACACTCATCCATGCTCTTATCATCTCCCGCCTTGACTACTGCAACCTCCTTCTCAATGGCCTCCCGGCTAACTCCCTCACACCTCTCCAGTCTATCCTCAACTCCGCTGCCCGACTCATCTATATGTCCTCCCGCTACTCCCCTGTCTCCCCCCTCTGCCAAGCCCTTCACTGGCTCCCCGTCTCCAAGAGATCCCAATTCAAAACACTAACCATGGCGTACAAAGCCATACACAACCTGGCCCCACCATACATCTCCGCCCTGGTCTCCCGATACCTACCCTCACGCAACCTCCGCTCCTCCCAAGAACTCCTCCTCTGCTCCCCCCTCATCACCTCTTCGCACAACCGAGTCCAGGACTTCTCCCGGGCATCTGCCTTACTCTGGAACTCCCTACCCGAACACGTCAGACACTCTCCTACCCTGAGTAGCTTCAAGTGTCACCTGAAGACTCACTTGTTCCGTCAAGCCTACAACCTGCCATGAGACCCAGGCGAACACCCCATACCTGACATTCCCCCATCCTACTGTATCCTAACCCACCCCTCATAGACTGTGAGCCCTCGTGGACAGGGTCCCTGCCCCTCCTGTACCTGTACGTCCTGATCGCCTAGATTTAGTGTACTTGTTCTTGTCTCCCTCAACCTCATGTAAAGCGCCATGGAACCTAATGGCGCTATATAAATAAATAATAATAATAATAATAATCTAGTGTGAACTGCACTCTGCTAGTGTCAGCTGCAGAATGTAGATATTGTCTATATAGGAAGTGCCCTCTAGTGGTGGCTGTGAGGATCTGCAGGAAGGAGAATTCTTAGTGACAACTCCCCTGCATTGTCAATATAAAGCTCTGAAAGTACATTACAGACCTGAACCATGGACCTAAACACCACAAAGTTATGATACTTCTACATAATATTGAATCGGTAGATCAGCGACTTGCAGATGTCGCACCATTATCTGTGATTATTTCTTGTACCAGCTGTCAGTTCTCATGTATTTGACCTTTCATTATGTTGCTGAGAAATGATTAAAGTGAGGGGGAAACAACAGCACAGATCATAAACTGCAAACAAGGGATTTTCTTACCCATTTCTTTCTCTAGGAAACATTAAATTTATAATAGATCCATTAAAGTCAGGTGTGAACGAGCCCCTGGTACATTCCGCTGCCCAGAAAGGGCAGAACCTGCGTCTAATCCAGGGAGTGGAGCTCGGCCGGGTGTGTGGTGGCTGCACATAGGTGTCCCAGGTTTTGTGCTATATTCCTTTATTACATTTTTTTCGCTTGCTTGATTTATTGTAAATGGCATTTACTGCGTGGGTTATTGTACAAGCTTCTATAGCTTCAGTTGTTATGGACGTGGTGATAACAAACATGCATTTTTTTTTATATTTTACTTTTAGCATTTTAGTGATAAAAAAATGTTGTTTTCTTTTGATTTTTTTTTTAATGTTTTTTTCATTTCTTGTAATATTGTCTTACATATAGCATCATATAGTAATTTTCACCAATCTCTTGTAGTAGCGGTCCTATCCCGGTCTATTGCTTGTAGTAATGTCCTTTTTACTGGTCCGTATATTGTATGTAGTAATGTCCCATCCTGGTCCTCATCTTGTAGTAATGTCCCACTCTGATCCCCTTTTTTGTAGTAATGTCCCATCCTGATCCCCTTCTTGTAGTAATGTCCTCCTACTGGTCTCATATTGTAGTAATGTCCTCATACTGATCCCCATCTTGTAGTAATGTCCCTCATACTGGTCCCATATTGTGGCAATGTCCCCCTATTGGTCCCATATTGTAGTAATGTCCCCATCCTGATCCCCTTCTTGTAGTAATGTTCTCATATTGATCCCATATTGTGGCAATGTCTCCATCCTGGTCCCATAAGTGACCGTCAGCTGTGGCCTCTGACTGACCAGCGGCTGCTGTGGATGTGGATGAGGCGGAGATCAGACGTTGCGGCCCCCCTGGACGGCGGTGTTGTCCATGGTTCTGCAGGGGACACAGTGAAGCCCCCGGGGGCCGTGTGTTTGAGAGCCCTGGGCTACATGGAAATCAAAATTCATGGATTTATTTATTAACAATATTGAACTTCAGGCGTTTGTAGGGAATAAAACTTTATATCTGAAAACTGAAGGGGAATTCCTAAACTAAAATGGGATCGAGCATATACCGATCACTGGTTTGAATGGAGTCTATGGGAAAGTTACAATAAAGGCCACGTTACACACAGATAATTGTGCAGATATTGTTGGCAGATCTCTGGTTGCAGTGAAATCATGGACACATTGTTACATTTGTACACGGTCACAAAATGGAGCAATGTGTCCATGATTTCACTGCAACCAGAGATCTGCCAACAATATCTGCACAATTATCTGTGTGTAACAAGGCCATAATTGTTTATTTTCCTTCTAAGAATGTGTATTGTCTGTGACCAGTGCTGATGTTATTCAGCCTCAGCTCCATCCATAGCGCTGCCGGAGAAAACCAACTACAGCGCCCCCTACAGACAACGGCTGGTATTGAGACTGCAAGACTGGACCCAGCAGAGCCCAAATCAGCGTCTGTGGCAGGGGGTCGGGAATATATGGCTCGCAACCAAATCTATATATCTGACTGGTAACGTAGATAAGACGGCAAGGACCGAGCGACACCAGGAACATTGTACAGTGCAGACCGCGGAGGATCGGGAGGGTTTATTGCAGGTAACGGCACAGTGGTGGGGGTTGCAAGGGGAAGATGGGGGTACCATATTGTGGACTGCAAGGGGATTCCTCATTGGTAGAAACAGCATAACAACGTTATTAAAAAGAATTCAGTGACTTATTGTACTTTAAGTTTTGGTCTTACATAAAATGCGCACATTACTTTGATTTAGGATTAAACATATTGTACGGCTCTCGCAGAATTAAATTCATGTCTTTAGCCAGAAGGTTCCTGACCCCTGATCTACAGGATAGTGAGAAAAGCTCCACAAATAGATATTTACAGAGCACTACACATTTATCGCTACATCCCTAGAAGAAATCTCCAGAACAGGCAAGTATTGAAAATTAAACCATTTTATTCACCACCTGCATTATATGCACTGGTGGAGACACGGCTCGTACATAGTCTGGTCTATTCTATAGTAACATTTCACTGGTGATGAAGACACGGCTCGTACATAGTCTGCTCTATTCTGTAGTAACATTTCACTGGTGATGAAGACACGGCTCGTACATAGTCTGGTCTATTCTGTAACATTTCACTGGTGATGAAGACACGGCTCGTACATAGTCTGCTCTATTCTGTAGTAACATTTCACTGGTGATGAAGACACGGCTCGTACATAGTCTGGTCTGTTCTGTAGTAACATTTCACTGGTGATGAAGACACGGCTCGTGCATAGTCTGGTCTATTCTGTAACATTTCACTGGTGATGAGGACATGGCTCGTACATAGTCTGCTCTATTCTGTAGTAACATTTCACTGGTGATGAAGACACGGCTCGTACATAGTCTGGTCTATTCTGTAACATTTCACTGGTGATGAAGACACGGCTCGTACATAGTCTGCTCTATTCTGTAGTAACATTTCACTGGTGATGAAGACACGGCTCGTACATAGTCTGGTGTATTCTGTAGTAACATCTCACTGGTGATGAAGACACGGCTCGTACATAGTCTGGTGTATTCTGTAGTAACATTTCACTGGTGATGAAGACACGGCTCGTACATAGTCTGGTGTATTCTGTAGTAACATCTCACTGGTGATGAAGACACGGCTCGTACATAGTCTGGTGTATTCTGTAGTAACATTTCACTGGGGATGGAGACACGGCTCGTACATAGTCTGCTCTATTCTGTAGTAACATTTCACTGGTGGTGAAGACACGGCTCGTACATAGTCTGGTCTGTGCTGTAGTAACATTTCACTGGTGATGAAGACACGGCTCGTGCATAGTCTGGTCTATTCTGTAACATTTCACTGGTGATGAGGACATGGCTCGTACATAGTCTGCTCTATTCTGTAGTAACATTTCACTGGTGGAGACACGGCTCGTACATAGTCTGGTCTATTCTGTAGTAACATCTCACTGGTGATGAAGACACGGCTCGTACATAGTCTGCTCTATTCTGTAGTAACATCTCACTGGTGATGAAGACACGGCTCGTACATAGTCTTTTCTATTCTGTAGTAACATAAGGAAGTGACATCTGGATGATAAAGGAACAAGACAGAAGAAGAATCAACACCTTCATAATGTGGAGCTGGAGAAGGAGGTTATCAATACCCTGGATGGCAAGAAGAACAAACATATCATATCTGGAATAAATCAAGTCGGAAATGTCACTGGGGGCAGAGGGTGTCAGTGTGTCCTCCGTGTGTCTGTTTTTTTCCCCCTATCAATGTCATACGTGTTATTCACAGATTGCCAAAGGGGAGAAAAAAAAAAAAAAAAAGCTTTTCCTACATTCTGCAATGTTAAACTCTTACAGCACAGATTACATGGTTGCCATCCATGTTCTATACATGTTTCTCATGGACCCATAGACTTTTACTGGCCCTTGTTATCCATACTGCTAAGCACCCCAGACATATCTCCCTCTGTTTTGCATGGACAGATACCCTATGTAAAAAACAAAGACATGTGAGCAGCACCATTGGTTATAATGGATACGTGCAATGTCAATGAACAAAAACCTGATGCTAC
Source organism: Allobates femoralis (assembly GCA_033576535.1). Classification (NCBI taxonomy): domain Eukaryota; kingdom Metazoa; phylum Chordata; class Amphibia; order Anura; family Aromobatidae; genus Allobates; species Allobates femoralis. The sequence goes on from JARQOC010000011.1 coordinate 9,305,731, forward strand.
ACGTACTGGAAACAAGGACATGTGATGCTTTCAAGGGGATAGACGCTTCCCAACATTAAACTCTCCAAATAAAGATGTAACTAAAGGCCCCTTTACATGCTACGATATGGTTGCAACATCACCGATTGTGACGTTGCAATGATGTCGAATCGGCATTAGTGTCATACGCAACAATCAACGATAAGTTTGTTGATTGTGGAAGAATGGCCAGGACCATTTTTTTTGATCCTTAGTCTCCCGCTTGGTGCCCAGCATCATTGTGCGACAGCAGGAGACCAATGATAAAAAAAAACCTCCCTGCACATGCTGGGAGGCTGGCAACTATGTGCAATGCTACGCTTAGTTACCCGATGTTTGCCCTGGTTCCCAGTCTTCTTGCTGGTCCTGATCGCTGGCGAGTCTGCCTATGTGACATCTCAAGAGCGATCAGATAATGATGTCCCAGCAATCCACATCATTGGTGGGATTGCAGTGTTTAACAAGGCTTTTAGGCCCCACACACACACTGCTTTTTTTGCTGCATATTTTTATGCACCAGCTCAAAAAAAAAAAAAAAAAAAACCACACACCTCTGAGGATACGTTACCTGTCTCCCAACTGCGGGAATGATGTGACAGTCTCCATCTGGTGGCTGAAGAGCCTGTGGTGAGGTCAGAGCTGGTCAGATGACATGTCAGGTGACTGGCTCTGTGGCATCATGAAAGGTCTATCAGCCAGACAGGGACTGGCACCTCCCTGCAGCCGGTGGAAGGTAATGTCTGAGGATTTGTTGTATTGGAGGGGAGAGAACAGGGGGCAGCAGAGAGAGGAGGGATAGACAGGGACATGTACTGAGCATGGCCTCTGGGCATGCTCAGTACATGAACATGGAGCCAACATAAGATCCAAGTCTTAATCTGATCCTATGCCCATAGGCCCCCCATTGTGTAGCCCTACAGACCATCACAGACCCATGGGAAGCTATATAGAAGGAAAGAGGGCACCACCAACAAGGAACTCCAAATTAGGAGGCAAATACGGACCGGAGACCCAGTATTCACCCGGGGTGCCAGTGAAAGACAAAGAACAGTCCAGAAACAATATAGAAAAAAAACGGCACTCACCGGTGATGAAACAAACCGGTGAGTGCCGTTTTTTCTTTATTTTGTTTCATCAGATCCATGGTGTCTGATTTTAGTCACTGACACCAAAAATCACAGCAGGCTACAATTTTGGATTCATGACCAAATTGGAAGGCTACAGATTGTGCTTAAAATTGGATGGGAAAAAGGACACATCTGAGCCCCATAGGGATACATGGCAGGCCAAATTGCATCAACTTTGACATGGATACCTCAAATTGTGATGCAAGTAACCCATTGCTACTTACATGCACCAATCTCCTTTGTGTAGGTACACCACTTAGGGGGCCTAATCTTCACCTTGTTAGTGGACAATGCTCACTAAGGGCCACTTTACACACCAACATCTGTCTAACTTCTGACCAACTTACTGGTTGCAGTGAAATCATGGACACATTGTTCCATTGTATACAGCCACAAAATGTAACAATGTGTCCATGATTTCACTGCAACCAGTAAGTTGGTCAGAAGTTGGTGTGTGTAAAGTGGCCCTCACAGGAATAAGCCTTTTGCTGAAGAACAAGGAGCACAGAGTGGCACAATGGTGGTCCTCAGCAGGAGGACTGGTCCTCCCAAGTCTATATGTGTAGCTTGTACCAGTCCTGTGGGTTATGCAGAGACCGCTCTACTCACCCCACTCGCCAGCCATGGAGAAATGGATCTTGGAATAATATATAGTTTCCCAAAAAATCTGAACATGTCCATACCTGGTTTGACGTGTCATAGTGTCTAGACTTCCGGTAAATAAACTGTAATCAGCCCAATTATTCTAGGGATAGATATTTTTCGCTTCAAGGGAAAGAGGGGAAGCAAACCTGTGGCCACAAGCACGGTAGAGGGCGGCCCTAGTACTGAGCTATACACTGACAAGATCTGTCATGAGTGCACCAAACCATTTATGCAACTGCTGGAGGCCAAGTCCAGATATCACCTAACCCCAATAGCAAAAACCAAAGTGTGGACAGCTAATCCCAGGATCACATGTTTTGCTAAGAACCAGAAACAGATTAGATTGGCATAAACCCAAGGTCAAAAAAAAAAAAAAAAAAAAGCAAAATGCCCAGTGTGAACATAGCCCTAGACTTGCAATTTTGCTATTTGGGGGAAGGTATTCAGGAGTTTATGGATCACATGACTCCACTAATGGAACTGTTATTTCACAGATTCTGTTTTACCTTCATCACAGAGTAAAATAACCAAATTTCTAAATTAAAAATAAGTTTTTATTTGCAGAATAAATTAATAAATTTACAAAGATAGAAAATAAATGTCTCAAGTGAGTCATTCTGTGGCAGCGGATGCAGGAGGAGGACGGGCAGAGCGTCTCGCCCGTGTGATGTTCTTCACTGCAGACTCCACCTCCCGTCTGGTGATGGTTCTCCTCTTGTTATATAGGGACAGCCTGGCGGCCTCAGAGGCGATGGATGACATCAGGTCCGAATCCTTAGAGAGACAGAGACCCGACTCCCGAGATCCCTGCAAGGAGAGGATACATCAACCAAATGTGAAGAACCTGGTGCTAGAAGATTGGGGCCATCATAGACATGTGCTGGAACATCAATGGGGAGGGGGGGGGTGTAACACTTACTGAAATAGGTCAACAGCCAAGGGACATGAAATTTGCATCATGTTCAGATAGGGATGGTTACCGGTGCATAACTGCAATAGGTGCAGGGGTTGCAGTTGCACCCAGCCCCTGGAGCCAATTTGGGGGTTGGAGCTTTCAAGTCAGTGCCCGTGAGCTTCAACTTACAGCACTGAATGTGTATGCATGGTCATTCATTCACAAGATACCCTTTAGTGGCCAACAAATAAAATTGATGTTACAAAGCAGCAAGCTTTTGAGTCATCCCATGTTTTCCTCAGGTATACTATGGCAAGTTATTAGAGGAAATTCTATACACATTGAGTAAATTTCTTGACATTGAGGGGCAACTCCAGGACGGGAAAACCTTTTGTCCTGTCCCTGCCCTCCTACATGATGAAGCAGAGCTGTACTCTGCAGCTCTAGGATCTATAGATCCCTTATAAATCAATAAAAATCATATCTGCTCCTTTGATCTCCTCATGGGACAGAATTTCAGCTCGGCAGCTTCAAACTGAAGCAGCAGAAACAGGGAGGCATGTCAGGAGGAGTGTCAGGGGTGTGTGGACACTGGGAGCTGCAGGATCAGCCTACATCCACCCACTGAGGAGTCATGACTGATGATCCATTGAAGGTTGGAGGGATACCATGTTCCCATAGGGAAGGGATGACTATGCAGAGCTGAATCAATGTAATGATTTGCCTCTGCTCCTAGCCTCACAATAACAGTACACATTATGCATCATCACACAGCAAAGGATCAAAGCATGCATTTGTATCTGCTTGGTGACATGATTGCCATTTCAAGCCTGGACAAACCCCCCCCCCTCCCCCCAGCTTTCTCATAGGACATTATATCAGGGACAGGATTGAAGTCTGAGCATGGGGCTGGTCACCACACCCTCTCCCTATACAGAGATGAGGGGGCTGGTATGTGGTAACACCATCACACAACCCCCTGCCATGCCACCTCCTACATAAAGCTGCCAGGGTGAAAATTCTGTCCCCTGAGGGAGAGATGAGGAGCAGATCTAAATCAATAAAATCATAAGAGATCTGTAGATCCTGCAGTGTACAGCTCTGCTTCATCATGTAGGATGGGAGGGACTGTACTAAAGTTCTCTCCTTGGAGTTCCCCTTTAAGCAAGTTGCACCTGTGTATACATTTGTGTTTCTTGTAATATCTTGCCGTGGTATACTGAGGAAGAGACCCAAGACGTCTCCAGAACTTGCTACATTGTAACAATTTTATTTTAAGCCGTTATAACAAGATTACTTTTGTGTTTCTCCTTCTGAGTCATCAGTGCCATATACAGCGACATGTGAACGTGTTTCCATTCACACTTCAGACCCTTATTCTCACGACTGTTGGGGCTTCTACAATCATTGAACCTGTTGAGACTCTCTGGCCTTTAGTGATGGGCCGATGCCAAGACAAAGTGCCCCAGATCCAGTCATTACAAGCCTTCTGCCAGCCCGGGGCGTGAACAACTATGCGCCTTTGAACCGTGAGAATGACTTGTAGGAATGAGATACAGAGATTAGGGTTATTACCAGCAATTAACAAGTCACAGCAGATCCGTCATCTGCAGATTACTTCTGCATGAAATCCACCGAGCAATGTCAGTCCTGAGCCACGTGATACAAAGTGACAGCCGAGGGCCACAAGATCCCTACAGGTTCAGAACTGGGCCAAGACGTACGATGGAGGCCGAGTCACACCACAAGTCTTCCCATGTTAGTACAAGAGAAGATTTTACCCAATACCCAGTGTAGGACACAGACTGGAAGAGTCTAGAAGGATTGGGCCAGTGTAGCTAGGGATGGGCGAGTCTACTCGCTAGGACTCGGGACTCGGCGATTCTGAAGGTACTCGCAGGACTCGTTACTCGGCGAATCTCCCAGCTTGGACTCGCACAGTGACGAGTCCAATGGAATTCAATGGCAATAAGCTTGACTCTTCACAGATACCCGCTGTCAGCAGCGAGTCTGAGCGAGTCTACGATTCCGAGTCCTGTATACTGTATTCGGGAGTCGGACTCTCGAATACAGAATCTGTTATGTTCCGAGTCAGCACAGCGTGCGTGTTAGGTCAGAAAACTTGTGAAGATAGCCAATCATAGTCAGTAATGGCATAGCAAAGTTGGTTGTGTCAGGACTATGATTGGCTGCTGTCCATCGTGATGCCTATGTCATGTATGACAGGCAAGGCAGTATATAAGGCTTGTCCCCGCCATTTTGGCCACATTCCTGAGACGATCTGACCTAGTATAGGGAGAGAGAGATATATGCTGGAGCAGATCAGGGATTGTCAGTGTAGGGAAGATTCCTTATATTAACCCAAAAAGCTCTTCTGAGAGCTAGGAGGAGGACGGAGTAGTGCTGTGTAGGCAGGCAGGCAGGGAGGGAAGGAAGGAGAAGCCTTAGAGTGCACACAGGACAGACCTCATAGCTTAGCTTACTCACTCAGCTTTGCTAACAGCTGCAGTCAGAGGCTTAGCTGAGGTGCGGTTTCCTTTTTGTTTTTGCACCAGATCGATTTTTGTTCCTAATAAGCCATAGAGCGTTATTTTTTCTGTGGCAGACCAGTGCGTTGCTGCTCTCCTACCTTTAAATAGCACGTACACCACCTTAGGGAGTGTAGTGTGCGGCTTCACTGCCAAGTGTGAGCGCGCACACTTACCCCGCCAGCAAGTGACGCATACAGCAACACCAAACCACATCTGGGTGGCTGTGCGCACTTAAAACCAATTTTTTTAGGGAGTGTAGTGTGCATCATCATCGGCTCCAAGCCTCCAAATAAGGCTATGTGCACACGGGGGCGGGTTAGGGGCGGCGGCGGCTGGGCGGGACCCGACAGGAAGCTCCGGAGCCGTCCACCGGCTTCCTGTCGGGTCCGTGCTGCGGAAGACGGTCGGGTGTGCGGCGGTGCACAGCGGGTTAGTGGCGTCGGTTCTGCAGCGGCTGGAAGCAGCACATGATTCTGCTTGCAGCCGCTGCAGAACCGGCCGGTTTATAGGACATGCACATTCTTTGCTAACCCGCTGGGGACCCAGCGGGTTAGCAACGGATGAGCATGTGGAAACCGCCGGTGTGTGCACACCGGGTGTCGGTTTCCATAGGTTTCTATGTTGATCCAAAAGCCGCTTTTGGATTAACATAAATTTGCATAAACCTGATGGAAACCGACCGGCGGTTCCGCTCCTAAACCTTCACTAAACCTTCCTGTGTGCACATAGCCTAAGAGAAAAACCAGCGAGTTTGGACTCGCACACTTTCAGAGACACATCAGCGAGTTGTAAATGTCATTATTCGCTATTACTCGGTTCCCTATTCATTAACATTGGACTCGCTGGACTCGCAACGAGTCCCGAGTCCTTGACTCGGACTCGTTGGGGTCTTGCGATTCCGAGTCTTTTAGGACTCGCCCATCTCTAAGTGTAGCCTCAGCACGTTATAGGGCCTCATTGTAACAGGTGGATAGCAACAGTCTGCAGTTTATGGAACACCAACAGGTGTCACAACCACTGGTATACGGCCAATAGAGAAGACCACATGGCCACTATGGGGGTCCAGTGTCAGGGAAGACTATGGGGTGCACAGTGGCCCAACGTGAAGCTCATGGGCTCCAGTCCAAAAGCTTGAAATGGGCTCCCCACTTAGACTAAAGATTTGCACTTTTAGGCCAAAAGGGACTGTTGGGGGCCCCTAGTGCAGATGCAACCCCTGCACCTGTTATAGTTACACCCCTGGGGGTGCATAGTTGGAGGACTGTGCAGTGCCAATATATTGGATAACTAAAGGGGGTGCATTATCCTATACCAAAAACAGCCTAAAAAAATACAATAGAGGAGCATGTTGGGCTAATACTATTTGGAGGGCTATGCAGGGATTATATTTGGAAGGTTATGAGGAAACCTTTATACTTGAGAGGGCAATTATTCAGTATTAACATTTGGGGGTCCACCATACTGTGCAGGGCTTGTATGGGCCATTATAGTGCATGGAGGTGTGCAACTGTGTACATGGGGGAGAGTCAGGGATCATACAGTATTAGAGTCACCATATTGTGCATGTGGTGGAGATCATTGTGGTGTCGGCCCTTTACCTGCCATCAGGCTTTATAGCTGCAATAAGAGGACAATTACTTAGAAAGGGCTGCAGAGTTGACACACGGTCATCTGTGACCTGGTGAATTCTCCACCCAGGGATTGGGCCCCATTTGGAAATGGTTGTGGCCCCTTGATGTCTATGGGCACAATGCACTGTATAGATACAGAACCTGGGTGATTGCAGCATTCAGCAACTTTACTCTTGGTCAATCACTCCGTCGCCCATTACGGACCTGTTTTAGGACCCTATAGATGAACCTGGAGTAGTTCGCAGTCTGCCCTCGGTCTCTCCGTGCTCCAGGTTTTTGGCTTCTGGCCTCCATGTTGCAGACAGGGGAGCTCTTCATCATGGATTAGTCACAGCCTGAAAATGCCAATAAGTTTACAGGTCACCAGGGAATAAGCGAGAGGCACCTACCTATACCTTAGAGGGGTAATCCAGGGTCAGCTTTACTAAGGAGAGACTAGTGAGGTCTCCCCCAGTGAACACCAGATTCCTTATCTTGGAGCGGGGCTGCACCAGTGTCATGCAGATTCTGCGCCAACATGTGTTAACACAGCCCAAGAATGCACCAGGGGTTTATTTGGAGCAGAAAGAGTAACCTTTATTATTGGGATACAACAGGTAAAATGCCAGCACAGACAGCATCACTAATCCAAGCCATACTTTTCTATAGGAACAAGCCACCAACTACCATAAATGATCCAGATTACCCATCAGAATCCATACAATCCAGTGTTAAAGCTACCTCTATAAGCCTATGTTCACACACACTGCATTTATACAGTGGTTTTATGTTAAACCTACAAAATAAGAAAACAGGGTATGAGGTTCAGAGTAAAGCTCCGCCGCACACATTAGATTGATTTCTTTGCAGAAACTGAAACCAGCACAAGTTTTGCTGCATTTGGAAAAATCAAGCATCAGTTTCTTTGCTGCAGTTTCACAGTGATCAATGGGAAAAAGCATGAAATAAAATAGAAATGCAGCCTCAACTCAACAAAACTGCAGGTGTTCTCCCACCAAGAACTGCAGCAGCTCCTTACACAGGGGCCCATTGCCTGAACCCTCTTTCCCTACTCACCTTCTGCACAACCTCCCAACAGAGATATGACAAGGCCTCCCTGCCGGGTGTTATATAGTGACGCCTCATGTGTTTCCTATAGCGCCATCATCAAGGGCCACTCCCTGCAGACAGTAATCACTGGCATATGGTTCTGTCCAACTATCAACGGCCGGTTTCACACATCCATGCCTCCGGCACATACACGGTCCGTGCTGACACATCCCGGACGCACGGACATACGGGGACATATGATCCCCTATGGCCACATTCAGACGTCCGTTATTCATCACAGGCCGTGTCGCCGTAAGGTGCAGATCCGTGTCCGTGTGCTCCACACTGCGACATGTCCGCTTTTTACCTGCACCACGGACCGCTTTTGCTCCAAACGTACCGCACACAGATGTTCACAGTGTGACATCCATGTGCACGGACCACGGACAAAAGTTTAAAGCTTTAAAATAAAGAATTTCCTCCTCCCCTCCCTCCATCGCTGCCTGCTCCTCTCACTTCCGGAGTCGCTCATTAGGCTCATGAATATTCACTGCACTTAACTCAACAGCGGACTGGAAGTGAGAGGAGCATTGGCGCTGAAGGGAGGTGAGTATGCGATGACAGGGTGTCCATGTGTCCACGGATAGCACACAAAGAGCACATAAATGTCACATGATCCGTGACAAATGGATTCATGCCCTGCCCACAAATGGCCTTGTCTCACATGTCCATGGTTTCACGGATGTGTGAAACAGGCCACATATGGTTCTGTACTTAGTCTCCACAAACATCAACAATAGGCCAGACATGTGCCTTTAAAGCCTCATTCACATGTACGTGTCTCTAGCACATGTGCCATCTGTGTAGCCACATCCAGGAGACACGGACATACGTATCCAAATTTTACTCAATGCTCTTCACACGGTGACGTGACCATTTTTTGGTGGCAGCACGGACACACAGACACATTAAGGTCAGTGGGTCCATGTCAAAAACGTCCCGCACACGGATGTCATCAGTGTGTCATATGTGTGCACAGACATGAGCAAAGATATTGCAGTAAAAATAAATGGATTTTTATGCTTACCTCTCTCCGGTGCTGCTGACCATTTGCTTCCGGGGCCGCTCATTTACCTCATGAATATTCATTGCACTGACTGTTAGGCTACGTTCACATGCGGCGCTTTTGGCCGCGTATTTGGCAGTGGCGCTTTTTTGAGCGCTACTGCATACCGACGTCACGCTTTTCACGGTGCGCTTTCCCCGAGGCCATTTTAACATGTAGCCTATGGGGAAAGCGCGCCGAAAAAAAAGCCAAGAATTTGTATGTCAATTCTTTTTGCGCGGGCGCTTTTGCAGTGAAATCGCCCGCGCAAAAATACGCGGCTAAATGTGGCGTCTGCATGCCTTCTAGCAAAAGCCGTAGCTTTTGCTGGAAGGCATGACCAGCTTTGTTTTGCGCTGCTTTTACGAGGTAGTCAAAAGCGCCGTGTAAAAGCAGGTATACGCAGCTATTATGTCCCTTGTGAATGTAGCCTTAGGCCTCTTTCACACATCCGAGCCTCTGGCATTTGTGCTGTCTATGGCTGGTTTCACACTGCGGTCAGGTCAGGTCAGATCAGGTCAGATCAGGTCAGATCAGGTCAGATCAGGTTTTGTGTTTCAAAACCAGGAGAGGAACTTGCAGAGAAAAAGTATAATTGAAAGATTGACATCTGTTTTGCAGTCACTCCTGGTTTTGAAACACTATGCCGAGATATGCCAGAGGCATGGACATACAGAGGCACATCATATTCTATGGCCTCCTTCAGACGTCCGTAAATCTGCATGGACCGTGTCTCTGTGTGGAGCAGATGCATGTCCATGTGCTCCGCATGGTGACATGTTCATTTTTGTCCAGCACCACGGATCAGTTTTGGCCACAAACATCCATGCACACAGATGTCCTCCATGTGACATCTGTGTGCATGGACCAGGGCCAAATGTTTAATGCTAAAAACAAAGAATTTCCTCCTCCCCTCCCTCCAGCGGCGTCTGCTCCTCTCTCTTCCGGTGCCGCTCATTAGGCTCATGAATATTCACTACACTGAGCCCAACAGTGACCGGAAGTGAGAGGAGCAGGCAGCGCTGGAGGGAGGTGAGTATGCACTGACAGGCTGTCCACGGATAGCACACGGACAGTACAGAAATGTGTCGCATGTGTGACACACGGACACACAACCCTCTCAAAAACAGCCTGACTCACACATCCATATTTTGCACAGATGTGTGATACAGGCCTTACAGCGGCCCCGGAATAGAGAGGAGAGCAGCGCTGGAGACAGGGGAGTGTATAATGGCAGGCTGTCCGTGCAAATTAAAAGCTGCTTTTTACAGCACCAGCAAACGTTTTGCAGCGTTTTTTCACCATTGAGAGAATGCAAGAACACAACTACAGTTTTTTGCTTTTGCAGTGAATGAAATTAATTTTATTTAAACATGTACAAAAGACACCGAAAACACTGAAAACAGCGAAAAGATACAAGAAAATGCAGCAAATTCTACTTTCTGGAAGCAGCTTTTCTTACAGCCAGGAGGGCAGGTTTTGCCTAATATGTGCACGTTCTATCATTACAAACCCGGATAAAACAAGGACATGAAAGACGGATGCTGCGTAATCCTGGATCTCCACCGTCATATGTGATAATGATTTACTCTGGGATCTTGTACCAGACAGGGGGTGATTGCTTTAATGGGATTTCATAAGAATAAATGACATGTAATATTTACAATGTATATTCCCTGCACAGTCATATAGGAGCAGTATTATAGTAGTTATATTCTTGTATATAGGAGCAGTATTATAGTAGTTATATTCTGGGCAGTATTATAGTAGTTATATTCTTGTATATAGGAGCAGTATTATAGTAGTTATATTCTTGTATATAGGAGCAGTATTATAGTAGTTATATTCTTGTATATAGGGGGCAGTATTATAGTAGTTATATTCTTATACATAGGAGCAGTATTATAGTAGTTATATTCTTGTATATAGGGGCAGTATTATAGTAGTTATATTCTTGTATATAGGGGTAGTATTATAGTAGTTATATTCTTGTATATAGGGGTAGTATTATAGTAGTTATATTCTTGTATATAGGGGCAGTATTATAGTAGTTATATTCTTGTACATAGGAGCAGCATTATAGTAGTTATATTCTTGTACATAAGGGCAGTATTATAGTAGTTATATTCTTGTATATAGGGGGCAGTATTATAGTAGTTATATTCTTATACATAGGAGCAGTATTATAGTAGTTATATTCTTGTATATAGGGGCAGTATTATAGTAGTTATATTCTTGTATATAGGGGTAGTATTATAGTAGTTATATTCTTGTATATAGGGGCAGTATTATAGTAGTTATATTCTTGTACATAGGAGCAGCATTATAGTAGTTATATTCTTGTACATAGGGGCAGTATTATAGTGGTTATATTCCTGTACATAGGAGCAGTGTTATAGTAGTTATATTCTTGTATATAGGAGCAGTATTATAGTAGTTATATTCTTGTATATAGGGGCAGTATTATAGTAGTGATATTCTTGTACATTGGAGCAGTATTATAGTAGTTATATTCTTGTACATAGGGGCAGTATTATAGTAGTTATATTCTTGTACATAGGAGCAGTATTATAGTAGTTATATTCTTGTATATAGGAGCAGTATTATAGTAGTTATATTCTTGTATATAGGAGCAGTATTACAGTAGTTATATTCTTGTACATAGGGGCAGTATTATAGTAGTTATATTCTTGTACATAGGGGCAGTATTATAGTAGTTATATTCTTGTATATAGGGGCAGTATTATAGTAGTTATATTCTTGTATATAGGGGCACGGGAAGCTTCTCTCTGTATGTCACAATCCGGGAACTTTCTGACACTTAATATACATTCGCTGCTTCCACCTTCAGCCTTTTAATAAAGTGAAAGGGGAAGTTGGTAGAAGTGAAACCATGAGATAAATGTACAGTGGAAGCTGGAAATTCCTCATTCAGTAAAGAGCTGCAGTTCGGTGCGGTTCAGTCCTCTTATCTTTTCATCCTAATCTTCCCCGGAGGCTTCAGTGGAGGCTGGAGAGAGGCCGCCGGAGGTGAGGATGGGGGATTCTTTGGTCACAGGTGAGTGCTTACACAACCAGGTACACTCCGGACATACACACACTTATACTCCAGACAATACTAGCTGCTGCAATAATGCAACGTGTGAACATGGTCTGAATAGTTAGGGCCACTTTACACACACCAACTTCTGAACAGATCTCTGGTTGCAGTGAAATCATGGACACATTGTTCTATCTTGTGGCTGTGTACAAATGTAACAATGTGTCCATGATTTCACTGCAACCAGAGATCTGTTCAGAAGTTGGACACAGAAGTTGCTCTGTGTAATGCGGCCCATACAGTTGAATAAATGTCATTCAAGTCAAACTGCAGAATGGAAAAGGATAATTGTTAATATTTAATAATGAATAAAAATCATTTAAACAAAAGCAATCTTGTGACATCCACAATGCAGGATCCTTTAGGGTTTTCTGGACTGTGGATTCTCCAGATGGACGTTTAGAATGAGAATGTTATATATCTGCATAAATATTTACATTATTTTCTTTAAAAAAAACCAAAGAATCTAAACATTTTTTGTAACCCAGTGACGCCTCCAGCTGGAGGGACATTTTATCGCCATTAAAACGACAAACCCTGAGGCTCTGTTCACACCGTGCATTTTTCGATCTTTTTTATGATCCGTTATTGTCTCTTTTTCCGCTGTAGATCTGGATCTGCTTTCCAAAAAAAAGTATAAGAAAACGAATCAACCGTTTTGGATCTGATTTTGATCCATTTTTTTTCCAGTATTTAATTTTTTGCCCATACAAAATTGTTTCAATGGGAAAAGCAGATCAGGAAAAAGCAGCCGCATTTGACAGCTCATTCTTTTAACAGATCACTTTTCTACCCAGGTCATAAATGCACAGACTGAACAGCAACACCTGAAAACCCATTGACTTTGCTGGGATTCCAAAAAAGTGATGGGTTACTGCAAAAAACGGATCCAAAAAACGGATCAAAAGCGCACAGTCTGAACATGGCTTATAAGTCAAGGGGGGATGTTGGGAGTAAATGGTGCCGCCCGTGTAATGGATCCGGCAATGGGTCATAGTTTCTTGTATAGTGGAAGTAGAGAAAAGACTAAGGGCCACTTTACACACACCAACTTATCTGTCCAACTTCTGAACAACTCACTGGTTGCAGTGAAATCATGGACACATTGTTCTATCTTGTGGCTGTGTACAAATGGAACAATGTGTCCATGATTTCACTGCAACCAGAGATCTGTTCAGAAGTTGGACAGATAAGTTGGTGTGTGTTTAAAGTGGCCATAAGTCATGCAGGATGCTGTCTGTTAAAGGGAACCTTTCGGCTACATTAGACCCCATAACCCATCACTATCTGTCCCTGCAGCTTCCTAGCACATCCCTAACCATCCCTGTCTGACCTAAATCTGTCCTATAATGGTTGTGAAAAATGATTTTGTTACTTATGTGTTTGCATGTTAATTAGTCTTCTTGACTCTTGTATGTAGTGACCCTTGGCGGTCTCCAGGGCTCCGTCTGCCCCCCCCCCTCAATGCTGGTTTCACGCCCCACAACCATTATAGGACAGTTTTCGATCAGAGGAGGGATGGTTAGGGATGTGCTAGGAAGGTGATGGGACAGGTAGGGGGGATATGTTAGAGCAGTGGTTCCCAACCTTTTTTGCACCAGGTATCGGCTCCATGCAAGACCACTTTTCCGGGGCCTGGAAGGGCGGAAGTTGCACAGGGGTGGGGCTTTGATCATAGGGGTGGGGTTATGGAGAAGGGGTAGAGTTAGTGCCCTGTTTCCCCGAAAGATGCACCACGTCTTATTTTTGGGGGATGTCTTGCTTTTCCATCCCTTTCCCCCCCCCCAATATGGTATTCCCATCATCCCCCATCCATACCATTGCAGCCCATAATATCCTCATCATCCCCTTGCAGCAGCCCTCAATAACACCATCATGCCCTTGTTGCAGCCCCCAATATCCCCATCATTCCGTTGTTGCAGCCCGCAATAACCCCATCATCCCCTTGCAGCCCCCAAAAACCCCATCATTCTCTTGTTGCAGCCCCCAATATCCCGATCATTCAGCCCCCAATAACACACACTCACACATGCACTGGGTACACCCAGCAATATTTTACTTTACTTCTTAGGCCGACTTCACACCACAGTTTTGTGCTATCAGGCTCTATACAGTTTGAACCGGACAGAACCTGATCCAGTTTTGCCACCATGTATCCCTATGGTGCCGGATTGGTCCTATTTGGCCTCCGGTTTTATGTTTTTCTCCCTGATCGGAGTCATCATCATTTCTTGTGTCCGGTGCAAAAAAACAAACAAAATCAGATCCTCCCGGATCCTGGGCGATCAGGCGCCCATAACATAGGATTCTATGGGCGCCGGATCGCCCTGAATCCAGCAAAAAATCGATTTGTTTCCTGGACGCCATTTACAGAATAGCGCCGGTTCTGAAATGCTGCCGCGCTCATTCAGCACGATGGACAGCAGCAGGATTTCAGAGCCACCGCTGAACGTTCAGCACCATGGAGAGCTCCACTGCTCACACAGGCTGAACGTTCAGCACCATGGAGAGCTCCACTGCTCACACAGACTGAACGTTCAGCACCATGGAGAGCTCCACTGCTCACACAGGCTGAACGTTCAGCACCATGGAGAGCTCCACTTGCTCACACAGGCTGAACGTTCAGCACCATGGAGAGCTCCACTGCTCACACAGGCTGAACGTTCAGCACTATGGACAGCCCCACTGCTCACACGGGCTGAACGTTCAGCACCATGGAGAGCTCCACTGCTCACACAGGCTGAACGTTCAGCACCATGGGGAGCTCCACTGCTCACACAGGCTGAATGTTCAGCACCATGGACAGCTCCACTGCTCACACGGGCTGAACATTCAGCACCACAGACAGCAGCAGCAACGAGCAGAAATGAATCTTGCAAAAAACAGGATCAGAGGGCAGATTTGCCTTATTTCCTCTGATATATCCAAGCTTTTCCAAACAATAGAACTCAACCCACAAACAAAGATCCTCCCATGATAATCAAACCCCTCCCATAAATAATGTAACTCCTCCCATAAAACCCCTCCCATAAACACTTTAACTCCTCCCATATTAATAATTATAGAAAAACTGATGTATGTAATAAAATTTCCTCCCTAATATAAACCTGATACCTGAGATGAATGGAGCTTGGACGCTTGTAATGTTTCATCTCTCATAGCATTCAGTAGCGCGATCTCCTGTATTTTGTGATCTCTGTGTGTTCAGGTAATTCTATATCTTGGTCATATTTTATATTGTCACCTGATCATTTGCCTCATATTCTTGCACATGTGACACTTATTTGCTTACTGATATAGAAATCTGCATCTTTGTAACTTAAACTGCACCTCCTGCCAAAATAGAAATGTATAGGTGATCCTGACACTATCGTTACTTCCTCACTTCATTACATGGGACGAGAATCAGCTAACTACCACCTTCATTATGTGGAACCGGAAGTAGCTGTCTGACAACTTCAGGTTTTTAGATCAGGAGTGATAACACAGCCTATACAGTAGATATAGTAGAGTCCTGTGGAGCCATGACACAACCTATACAATAGATACAGTAGAGTCCTCTGAAGCCATGACACAGCCTATACAGTAGAGTCTTCTGGAGCTATGACACAACCTATACAATAGATACAGTAGAGTCCTCTGGAGCCATGACACAGCCTATACAGTAGAGTCCAGTGGAGCCATGAAACGGCCTATACAGTAGAGTCTGGTAGACTAATGACACAGCTTATACAGCAGAGTCTGGTGGAGCCATGACACAGCCTATACAGTAGAGTCTGGTAGAGCCATGACACAGCTTATACAGTAGAGTTCGGTGGAACCATGACACAGCCTATACAGTAGAGTCTCCTGGAGCCATGACACAGCCTATACAGTAGAGTCTCCTGGAGCCATGACACAGCCTATACAGTAGAGTCCGGTGGAGCCATGACACAGCCTATACAGTAGAGTCCGGTGGAGCCATGACACAGCCTATACAGTAGAGTCCGGTGGAGCCATGACACAGCCTATACAGTAGAGTCTGGTGGAGCCATGACACAGCCTATACAGTAGAGTCCGGTGGAGCCATGACACAGCCTATACAGTAGAGTCTGGTGGAGCCATGACACAGCCTATACAGTAGAGTTCGGTGGAGCCATGACACAGCCTATACAGTAGAGTCTGGTGGAGCCATGACACAGCCTATACAGCAGAGTCCTCTGGAGCCATGACACAGCCTATACAGTCCAGTAGACCCATGACACAGCCTAGACAGCAGAGTCCGGTGGAGCCATGACACAGCCTAGACAGCAGAATGTGGTTGCTCTATGACTCAGCCTTTACGATCAAGGGCCTGACACACTGGACTCAAGGTGCAATGCTCATCACATATAACAGCTTATACAGCAACTTTGCAATCACATACTATTTTGCAACAGTTGCACATCATGAACTTCATGAAAATAAGAAAAAAAATACAAAAGAAGAGATTTTTGTTTATTTGATGACAATGAACACTGCTGTCATTTTTGATACAATAGAAGCATCTTTATAAAAAGCCTCTGTGCTGCGATAGCAGATTGAGTCATTGAGAGAAAACGTTATTTGAACATTTAGGCGACGTTTCCATTATTGGTTTGTTTGCACAGGAAAAAAGTGCTGCATATTTTCTGCTGCGTGAAATCTGCACCGAAACCATCCCTGTCTGCATCAAAACCATCCCTGTCCCACTAAAACCATCCCTGCCGCACCAGAACCATCCCTGTCCGCACCAAAAACCATCCCTGTCCGCACCAAAACCATCCCTGCCCCACCAAAACCATCTCAGCCCCACCAAAACCATCCCTGTCCGCATCAAAACCATCCCTGTCCGCACCAAAACCATCCCTGTCCGCACCAAAACCATCCCTGTCCGCACCAAAACCATCCCTCTCCCCACCAAAACCATCCCTGTCCACACCAAAACCATCCCTGTCCCCACCAAAACCATCCCTGTCCCACCAAAACCATCCATGTCCGCACCAAAATCATCCCTGTCCCCACCAAAACCATCCCTGTCTGCACCAAAACCATCCCTGTCCCCACCAAAACCATCCATGTCCCCACCAAAACCATCCCTGTCCGCACCAAAACCATCCCTGTCTGCACCAAAACCATCCATGTCCCCACCAAAACCATCCCTGTCCGCACCAAAAACCATCCCTGTCAGCACCAGAACTATCCCTGTCCCCACCAAAACCATCCCTGTCCGCACCAAAACCATCCCTGCCCCACCAAAACCATCCCTGTCACACCAGAACCATCCCTGTCCCCACCAAAACCATCCCTGTCCGCACCAAAACCATCCCTGTCCCCACCAGAACCATCCCTGTCCCCACCAAAACCATCCCTGTCTGCACCAAAACCATCCCTGTCCCCACCAAAACCATCCCTGTCCGCACCAAAACCATCCCTGTCTGCACCAAAAACCATCCCTGTCAGCACCAAAACCATCCCTGTCCCCACCAAAACCATCCCTGTCCCCACCAAAACCATCCCTGCCCCACCAAAACCATCCATGTCCCCACTAAAACCATCCCTGTCCGCACCAAAAACCATCCCTGTCTGCACCAAAACCATCCATGTCCCCCCAAAACCATTCCTGTCCGCACCAAAACCATCCCTGTCTGCACCAAAACCATCCATGTCCCCACCAAAACCATTCCTGTCCGCACCAAAACCATCCCTGTCTGCACCAAAACCATCCCTGTCCCCACCAGAACCATCCCTGTCCCCACCAAAACCATCCCTGTCTGCACCAAAACCATCCCTGTCCCCACCAAAAACCATCCATGTCCCCACCAAAACCATCCCTGTCCGCACCAAAACCATCCCTGTCCGCACCAAAACCATCCCTGCCCCACCAAAACCATCCCTGTCACACCAGAACCATCCCTGTCCCGCACCAAAACCATCCCTGTCCCCACCAAAACCATCCCTGTCCCACCAAAACCATCCCTGTCTGCACCAAAACCATCCCTGTCCCCACCAAAAACCATCCATGTCCCCACCAAATCCATCCCTGTCCCCACCAAAACCATTCATGTCCCCACCAAAACCATCCATGTCCCCACCAAAACCATTCCTGTCCGCATCAAAACCATCCCTGTCCCCACCAAAACCATCCCTGTCCCCACCAAAACCATCCCTGTCTGCACCAAAACCATCCATGTCCCCACCAAAACCATTCCTGTCCCCACCAAAACCATTCCTGTCCGCACCAAAACCATCCCTGTCTGCACCAAAACCATCCCTGTCCCCACCAAAACCATCCATGTCCCCACCAAAACCATCCCTGTCCGCACCAAAACCATCCCTGTCTGCACCAAAACCATCCCTGTCCCCACCAAAACCATTCCTGTCCCCACCAAAACCATTCCTGTCCCCACCAAATCCATCCCTGTCCCCACCAAAACCATCCATGTCCCCACCAAAACCATCCCTGTCTGCACCAAAACCATCCCTGTCTGCACCAAAACCATCCATGTCCCCACCAAAACCATCCCTGTCCGCACCAAAACCATCCCTGTCCGCACCAAAACCATCCCTGTCTGCACCAAAATCATCCCTGTCCCCACCAAAACCATCCATGTCCCCACCAAAACCATCCCTGTCCGCACCAAAACCATCCCTGTCCCCACCAGAAACATTCCTGTCCCCACCAAAACCATTCCTGTCCGCACCAAAACCATCCCTGTCTGCACCAAAACCATCCCTGTCCCCACCAAAACCATTCATGTCCCCACCAAAACCATCCCTGTCCGCACCAAAACCATCCCTGTCCCCACCAGAACCATCCCTGTCCCCACCAAAACCAACCCTGTCCGCACCAAAACCATCCCTGTCCCCAAAACCATCCCTGTCCCCACCAAAACCATCCCTGTCCGCACCAAAACCATCCCTGTCAGCACCAGAACCATCCCTGTCCCCACCAAAAACCATCCCTGTCCGCACCAAAACCATGCCTGCCCCACCAAAACCATCCCTGTCACACCAGAACCATCCCTGTCCCCACCAAAACCATCCCTGTCCGCACCAAAACCATCCCTGTCCCCACCAGAACCATCCCTGTCCCCACCAAAACCATCCCTGTCTGCACCAAAACCATCCCTGTCCCCACCAAAACCATCCCTGTCCGCACCAAAACCATCCCTGTCTGCACCAAAACCATCCCTGTCCGCACCAAAACCATTCCTGTCCGCACCAAAACCATCCCTGTCCCCACCAAAACCATCCCTGTCACACCAGAACCATCCCTGTCCCCACCAAAACCATCCCTGTCCGCACCAAAACCATCCCTGTCCCCACCAGAACCATCCCTGTCCCCACCAAAACCATCCCTGTCTGCACCAAAACCATCCCTGTCCCCACCAAAACCATCCCTGTCCGCACCAAAACCATCCCTGTCCGCACCAAAACCATTCCTGTCCGCACCAAAACCATCCCTGTCTGCACCAAAACCATCCCTGCCCCACCAAAACCATCCATGTCCCACCAAAAACCATCCCTGTCTGCACCAAAACCATCCCTGTCCCCACCAAAACCATTCCTGTCCCCACCAAATCCATCCCTGTCCGCACCAAAACCATCCCTGTCCCCACCAGAACCATCCCTGTCCCCACCAAAACCATCCCTGTCTGCACCAAAACCATCCCTGTCCCCACCAAAACCATCCATGTCCCCACCAAAACCATCCCTGTCTGCACCAAAACCATCCATGTCCCCACCAAAACCATCCCTGTCCGCACCAAAACCATCCCTGCCCCACCAAAACCATCCCTGTCACACCAGAAACCATCCCTGTCCCCACCAAAACCATCCCTGTCCCCACCAAAACCATCCCTGTCTGCACCAGAACCATCCCTGTCCCACCAAAACCATCCCTGTCCGCACCAAAACCATCCCTGCCCCACCAAAACCATCCCTGTCTGCACCAGAACCATCCCTGTCCCACCAAAACCATCCCTGTCCGCACCAAAACCATCCCTGCCCCACCAAAACCATCACTGTCCCACCAAAACCATCCCTGTCCACACCAAAACCATCCATGTCCCCACCAAAACCATCCCTGTCCGCACCAAAACCATCCCTGTCTGCATCAAAACCATCCCTGTCCCCACTAAAACCATCCCTGTCCACACCAAAACCATCCCTGTCTGCACTAAAACCATTCCTGCCCCACCAAAACCATCCCTGTCCCCACCAAAACCATCCCTGTCCCCACCAAAACCATCCCTGTCTGCACCAAAACCATCCCTGTCTGCACCAAAACCATCCCTGTCCACATCAAAACCATCCCTGTCCACACCAAAACCATCCCTGTCCGCACCAAAACCATCCCTGTCCACACCAAAACCATCCCTGTCCGCACCAAAACCATCCCTGCCACACCAAAACCATCCCTGCCCGCACCAAAACCATCCCTGCCCGCACCAAAACCATCCCTGTCCCCACCAAAACCATCCCTGTCCACACCAAAACCATCCCTGTCCCCACCAAAACCATCCCTGTCCGCACCAAAAACCATCCCTGTCTGCACCAGATTCCTGGGGACCGCAGTGCTCAGACTGGCAGATGCGTTTTGTTGACTGTCTGCCCTTAAATCCAGCTCTCCAGTAATCTCTGTGCCCCAGCCTCGACCTCCCCAGTGATCTCTATAGCCCCAGCCTCAGCCTCCCAATAAGGTATATGCTCCTAGCCTCAGCAGTGAGGTATATGCTCCCATCCTCAGCCTCCCCAATGAGGTATATGCTCCCAGCCTCTCCTGTGATGTCTAGGGCTCTAGCAAAACTGGAAAAGCAGTTGAGAAGCCTCAAGACCAATATCACCAACTCCATACAGAAGAAGCTCCAGCCTCCACATTAGGGGGAAGGTGATTGTTTAACCAAATATAGCGAGGAATTGTCAAGTTGATAATTTTGTGCGGCCCCCGAGGATTGTAGAAATTTCCAAATGGCCCCGGCAGAAGAACGGTTCCGCCCCCTGCCCTAAAGTCTGGAGAGCTTTGCTTTGCTTCTTTTTACCTCCTCTTCAGTTCACCAGTAAAAGGTATCAACCAATGAGAGCTTTAAGATTGTAATATTCTTCTATAATAAAGTAATAGTATTTACCCTCCTGCAGCCCCTCACCAGATCCCCACATATTATACACAGGCTCATAATACATATTAATCTCATTTACACACATTAACATGGGGCACAGGCCCTGCTTCTGGGGTCAGGGAATTTGGTGTATTTACTGTGATATAACACATAGCAAGTATTGACATGCACTAATATAATATAATAATATATGCAGCAGATCTGTGTATGTCAGTGACCCCATTTGTACAGAAATGACCAAACCCCATAGACTTTGCTGGGAAACCACGCTGCTGCAGATACGGTGCAGATCTGCTGTGTATATGCACTAAACATGTGATTAACTCCGCATCGTGCGACAAGACCCTAATCCTCTACAGTATACAATGTATCACACAGACACCGGAGAACGAGCAGGGAATCACACTAACAAGTGGCGAGCCGTCATACAGTCATTGCATCCTTCATTCATATCATCCAAGTGCTGGATCCCCCCACCGGAGATTACCTGTAATCTGCATGGGAACCTGCCAGCAAATGTCCAGTTTCCCAGCACTTCCTCCATAGTCCGCGTTCTCCAGAGTAAAAGGCTGATTAAATAATAGATGATCCATTAACTCAGGATTTCCTATAAAATTACTTACTCCCTTAATCTTAGATAAGACGACGGATGTTTCAGTTCGCTCACATGGACATTGCACGGTGGCACATTTATCTGGATGCTGCGCTGCGCTATTTATCAGAATGAGATGCCCACCAGGGCCGGGGGCACTCGGTAATCGGGCCGGTCGGTACTTGGGGAGGTCAAGCTGTCTGTGGTCCAGGTCCGTGGCCTTGGGCGTGCAGTAAAGGGGGATTACTTAGTTTGTGACGCCACCTGCGGTACTCAGCCAGGGAAGGCCAATGCTGCAGAAGAGATGGAAACGCAGCCGAGATGGTAAAACTCCCCACAGGTGGAGCAGGACCCCAGGGTAGATGTAAAGTCTGTGAAGGCTGATGGTCAGCAGGGCTGCCGGGAGCAGAAGGTGCAGGGAGTAACCAGGTGACACCAAGGATGCAGTTCTTTACCTTTACTTGGTGATGAGGCGAGGCATGCCCAGCCGGGTGCTGTGCTCCTCCATGGTGCAGACAGGCCAGCTCCCAGGCGGTCGGGACTGCTTTAATTCTCTGAGATAATGACCTTTGGGTTTTCATTAATCATCAACATTAACAGAAATAAACACATGACATAGATCCCTCTGTGTGTAATGACTCTATATAATAAATGTGGTCACTTTATGTATTGAATTACTGAAATAAAGTCACTTTTTGATGATCTTCTGATTCATTGAGATGAGGCTGTAGAATATTTCTGTTAGATACTCGAGTCAGGACAGGAAATCTAGGAAGTTCCATGTCTCCAGAGATCGTTACTTTATGACATCGGGGTCTATGTGGGACTGACAGGCAGGTGTTTTGCAGACGTCTTATCTTCTTTAGACATTTTCTACTTACATAATTCCATTTGATGTATCGTTTTCTTCTTCATGTGATTGGTCCACTTCAAACAGAAAAAAAATGCGTCCGCCATATTGGTACACGCGAGTGATACCCAATATAGCGGCTGCAGGCTAATGCTCACCCCCAGGGCCGGGTCCTCTCTTCAGTCCACCACTGCGGCCTCCTCTGCATCTGCCGCTGTTCCTGCCGCTGCTGGGAGCCCGGTGCCCCTTAAATAAGACCTGAAGGACGTGTGATGATGTCACTGTCATGTGACAATATACAGGAGGGGGCGGAGCTCAGCAGTCCTATTACTGAGTGAAGGACCTGTGATGATGTCACTGTCATGTGACAAGTACAGGAGGGCCAATTAAAACAGACGGACCTGGACAGAGTTTCCTGGATCCGCGCTACTCACAAAGAAACAAGCTGAAAACCTCAGTGATCGTGCAATGAATGACCTTTATGTTAATCTTTCCAAAGCGTTTCGGAGTTTTATCCCAACTCCTTCCTCTGGGAGCCGATATAGACAGTATGTATATAGACAGTATATAGACACCCTATATATAGACAGTATGTGTATAGACACCATATATGTATAGACAGTATATCGGCTCCTGAGGAAGGAGTTGGGATAAAACTCCAAAACGCGTCGGAAGGATTAACATAAAGGTCATTCATTGCACGATCACTGAGGTTTTCAGCCTGTTTATTTGTGAGTAGCGCGGATCCAGGAAACTCTGTCCGGTTCCTTCTGTTTTATTCTGTTATTCTGTTAGAGCACAGGGGGGCCACAGAGAGAGCACAGGGGGCCACAGAGAGAGCACAGGGGGGCCAAGGAGAGAGCACAGGGGAGCACAGAGAGAGCACAGGGGGGCCACAGAGAGAGCACAGGGGAGCACAGAGAGAGCACAGGGGGGCCAAAGAGAGAGCACAGGGGGGCCAAAGAGAGAGCACAGGGGAGCACAGAGAGAGCACAGGGGAGCCACAGAGAGAGCACAGGGGAGCACAGAGAGAGCACAGGGGGGCCAAAGAGAGAGCACAGGGGGGCCAAAGAGAGAGCACAGGGGGCCACAGAGAGAGCACAGGGGGGCCATAGAGAGAGCACAGGGGGCCACACAGACTGCACATGGAGGGCACAGAGGGGGCCGCAAAGAGCAGACAGAAGGAGTACACAGGCCGCACCTCATCTACTATTTGATATTTATTCACTTTTTATGATCCACTAGAAAATAAGGAAAAAAAGGAATAGAAAAAGTCTGAATTCCTCATTTCCTTCCCCGGCGCCTCTGACACTTCACACCGAGCCCATGAGAACGTTCCATAAGTGTCGTCATATAGAAGAATCATCTGTGTGATCAGGAGACACAAGTTCTGTGGTGTCATCTGGTGATTGCTCCATACTGGAGATCCAGCACCGACCGCTCAGGCTCCAGAACCAGCCGTTATACTGTGACCGGTGGGACAGGACAGACTGCGGGAAGATTTGGGCTCGGGGCTAAATGTGTCCCATAATCCTGCAGAACTGGGAGAACCGGTCCGGTGTGAGGACGGGAGAATCTCACTTTACTTTGTAACATAAACCTCGCTGATAATTGAGAGCAGTTTTCATTTTCTTGAATGCAGCCTGCAGTGTAAAGCATGGAGGTCTTATTCTGTGTAATTGTATGTGAGGGGCATACAGCTAATGGTGGTAGACCACATGGCCACAATGGGACCCGTGCATTGGGGGGGACCCGATATCAGCACCGCCACTGAGCTCCCCCCACCCAACATTGCACTTTACCTGTATGCCAATACAGTTAAAAACATTGATGAAAGAGGGAGGACTATGGGGTGCATTATACTATATGGAGGACTATGGGGGTGCATTATACTACATGGAGGACTATGGGGGTGCATTATACTATATGGAAGACTATGGGGTGCATTATACTATATGGAGGGCTATGGGGTGCATTATACTATATGGAGGACTATCGAGGTGAGGCATTATACTACATGGAGGACTATGGGGGTGCATTATACTATATGGAGGACTATCGAGGTGAGGCATTATACTACATGGAGGACTATGGGGGTGCATTATACTTTATGGAGGACTATCGAGGTGAGGCATTATACTACATGGAGGACTATGGGGTGCATTATACTATATGGAGGACTATCGAGGTGAGGCATTATACTATATGGAGGACTATGGGGGTGCATTATACTATATGGAGGACTATGGGGGTGCATTATACTATATGGAGGACTATCGAGGTGAGGCATTATACTACATGGAGGACTATGGGGGTGCATTATACTATATGGAGGACTATGGGGTGCATTATACTATATGGAGGACTATGGGTATGCATTATACTATATGGAAGACTATGGGGGTGCATTATACTATATGGAGGACTATGGGGTGAGGCATTATACTACATGGAGGACTATGGGGTGCATTATACTATATGGAGGACTATGGGGTGAGGCATTATACTACATGGAGGACTATGGGGTGCATTATACTATATGGAGGACTATGGGGTGCATTATACCATATGGAGGACTATGGGGTGCATTATACTATATGGAGGACTATGGGGTGCATTATACTATATGGAGGACTATCGAGGTGAGGCACTCTACTACATAGTCCCATACAAAAGATCAGACCCATCATAAGCCATCATATACATGATATAAGTATCATTACATAAACGCACAATGGAGACAATAAATGTGAGAGGTACAAATAGATATGTCTCAAAGTGCTGCATTACCTAAAAGTGCTTGTGCTTAGCCAGTGCTAAAAAGAATGGGGATAAGAAGACCCCTCCAGCAAGGACCCCCAACGTACGTTTCGCCTATAACGTTGTTTGCTTCATCAAGGGGACCTAAAAGTGCTTGTGCTTAGCCAGTGCTAAAAATAGGGATGGGAAGACCCCTCTAGCAAGGACCCCCTTGTTATTATCTAAGTAATTCTAAGGCAGAACCTGACAGTTTTTTGTTGTGGGGAATGAAAATATTCTTCTGTGGGGAACCTATCCAGCTAAAAGGGTCATTCCAATAATATTTTACAGAGTTTATATTCTAGCAGCTGCTTTTTTTTTTAACATGGTTGAATCTGGATGAAACTACAGTATATGCAACCACATGTGGTTTCTCCCCCATGGACTCTCAGTGGGGCTCAGGCTCATGTATTAGGTTTCATACGGTTCCACCCGGATCTGACTGAGAACAGTTTTTAACAGAAACCAGAAACGCAGTTTGTAACTTTTTTTTGTGTCTTTTTAAAAACCATAAAGAACCGGATCCGGTGCCATGTGACCTAAATTAAAATGGTGCTCAATGGAACCCGGATCCGGTGCCGTGTGACCTGAAATAAAATGGTGCTCAATGGAACCCGGATCCGGTGCCGTGTGACCTGAAATAAAATGGTGCTCAATGGAACCCGGATCCGGTGCCGTGTGACCTGAAATAAAATGGTGCTCAATGGAACCCGGATCCGGCGGAAGCTCGATCCCTCTGGATCTCGACGCCGGATCTGGGTTTTTTGACTGAGCATGCCCTGTTCTCTGTATCCCCGCTGGATTAAAAAACCGGTAGAGTGAAAGAAGCCTAATATGGCCGAATACACGATTGTGCAGGATTTTAAGGCAACATTTTGATCTGTCTCTTAAGATTCGCCAAGGAATCGAGGATATGGAGCCATCGAAAAACACGATAATGAAGAAGGATCCACTTACCTGGACGAGAAGATATCGATCCCGTCCACAGGGAGGGTGAGTGACGACTCTGATCACGGCCGTCTGATAAATGGGTGAAAATCACAAGTATCTGATAATCCGGCATGGATCTGGAAAACTTGAACTTTGGAACTTCAGGTTTGTCTGATCTGCCGTTTTGCATAAAGCTGATGTGCCCCACTGGCGGCTCACTTGTGCCAAGGTTGCGCTTGTGCTAATGCATTGTAAATTCACATCCGGACATGTACGGAGACTCACTTTTTCCCTGTGATCCCGCACTTCCGGCACTGCTGCTAGCGGTGGTTTTCGTCCGGTGTCGGAGGTGCCGGATAACTGTCAGAAGCGCACGCCTCCGCACATGTCTGAAGGGCCCTTTACAATGCATTAGCACAAGCTTGGCGCAGGTGGCTGCAGGCGGGGCACATTTATTTTTTGCAAAAACGATGGATTTCTGCCAGATTTGCAAAAAGGCAGAAGTGAAAACAGCGTAACTTTTCCACCTTGTAAACTCGGCTTGACTCTTCGGAAATGTTTAATCTCCTACAGCAGAGTTGGGGAACCTTTTTCGGCCGGGGCCATTTGGACAATTCTGCCATCTCTTGGGGGCCGCACAAAATTATCAACTTGAAAATTACCCGATATATTTGGTTAAACATTCAACTCTCCCTACTGTGGTGACTGGAGCAGCTTCTCTTTGCCATGACTGATGTTAGGTGATATTGATCATGTTGCTTCTCAACTGCTTTTCCAAGTTTGCTAGAGCCCTAGACATCACAGGAGAGGCTGGGGGCATATACGTCACTGGGGAGGCTGAGGCTGGGGGAATAGATATCACAGGAGAGGCTGAGGTTGGGGGTATAGACATCACAGGAGAGACTGGGGGTATAGACATCACAGGAGAGGCTGGATGCATAGACATCACAGGAGAGGCTGAGACTGGGGGTATAGACATCCCAGGAGAGGCTGGAGGCATAGACATCACAGGAGAGGCTGGAGGCATAGACATCACAGGAGAGGCTGAGGCTGGGGGTATAGACATCACAGGAGAGGCTGGAGGCATAGACATCACAGGAGAGGCTGGGGGTATATACGTCACTGGGGAGGATGAGGCTGGGGGAATATATATCACAGGAGAGGCTGAGGCTGGGAGTATAGACATCACAGGAGAGGCTGGAGGCATAGACATTACAGGAGAGGCTGGAGGCATAGACATTACAGGAGAGGCTGGAGACATAGACATTACAGGAGAGGCTGGGGGCATAGACATCACAGAAGAGGCTGGGGTATAGAAATCACAGGAGAGGCTGGGGGTATAGACATCACAGGAGAGGCTAGAGGTATAGACATTACAGGAGAGGCTGGGGGTATATACGTCACTGGGGAGGATGAGGCTGGGGGAATAGACATCACAGAGCAGGCTGGAGGCATAGACATCACAGGAAATGCTGAGGCTGGGGCATAGAGATCACTGGGGAGGCTGACGCTGGGGCATGGAAATCACTGAGGAGCTGGGGGCATATACCTCACTGGGGAGGCTGAGGCTGGGGGTATAGACATCACAGGAAATGCTGAGGCTGGGGGCATATACATCACAGTAGAGGTTAGGGGCATATATATCACTGGGGAGGCTGAGGCTGGGGCATAGAGATCACTGGAGAGCTGGATTTAAAGGGCAGACAGTCGGCAAAACGCGTCTGCCAGCCTGAGCCCAGGAATCTGCCCGAGGGCCGCAGAAAAGGTCATCGAGGAGTGGCCCTGAGGCCTGAGGTTCCACACCCATGTACTAGATAGATACATTGTGACCATGTGATGCTGATGTCTATAAAGATACATTATAACACAGGACACCCTTGTTCCCAAAATCCCAGAAAAATATTTCAGATTGACAAGATTGATGGTAATGATCGCTGCCGCCAAATGACCGAGGACAGAAGCTAAGGATCGTTTAAATTCTAAAGTCTGCGGGTAGAAATGATTCTTTTACAAAATCCACCAGAAGATCCTGTTTGTATACAGAGATACATGATAACATTCTGTCTGCAGTCACCACTAGGGGGAGCTCCCTGTATACAGAGATACATGATAAGATCCTGTCTGCAGTCACCACTAGGGGGAGCTCCCTGTATACAGAGATACATGATAAGATCCGGTCTGCAGCCACCACTAGGGGGAGCTCCCTGTATACAGAGATACATGATAACATTCTGTCTGCAGTCACCACTAGGGGAAGCTCCGTGTATACAGAGATACATGATAAGATCCTGTCTTTAGTCACCACTAGGAGGAGCTCCCTGTATACAGAGATACATGATAAGATCCTGTCTGCAGTCACCACTAGGGGAAGCTCCGTGTATACAGAGATACATGATAAGATCCTGTCTTTAGTCACCACTAGGGGGAGCTCCCTGTATACAGAGATACATGATAACATTCTGTCTGCAGTCACCACTAGGGGGAGCTCCCTGTATACAGAGATACATGATAACATTCTGTCTGCAGTCACCACTAGGGGGAGCTCCCTGTATACAGAGATACATGATAACATTCTGTCTGCAGTCACCACTAGGGGAGCTACCTGTATACAGAGATACATGATAACATTCTGTCTGCAGTCACCACTAGGGGGAGCTCCCTGTATACAGAGATACATGATAAGATCCTGTCTGCAGTCACCACTAGGGGAGCTCCCTGTATACAGTGATACATGATAAGATCCTGTATGCAGTCACCACTAGGGGGAGCTCCCTGTATACAGAGATACATGATAAGAACCTGTCTGCAGCCACCACTAGGGGGAGCTCCCTGTATACAGAGATACATGATAACATCCTGTCTGCAGTCACCACTAGGGGAGCTCCCTGTATACAGAAATACATGATAAGATCCTCTCTGCAGTCACCACTAGGGGGAGCTTCCTGCCTATGACTGAATACCACTGATCACAATACTAGCATTTTGTAGGTAGCTCTCTGTATTGGTGGCGTCCCCTTCGGATTCATGTTGCCTCATGGTTGAATAAATTAACCTCTCACCCTGTATCTGACCCTCTTTTTCTTCTGTATCTGTATTCCCCCCCCCCCCCTCCCCCACACAGGCAGGATTCAGCTTCCGGAAGCTCTGGGCGTTCACCGGACCTGGGTTCCTCATGAGCATCGCTTACCTGGACCCGGGGAACATTGAGTCTGACCTGCAGTGTGGAGCAATCGCTGGATTTAAGGTGGGAGACACAACTATCCCTCAGTCAATGAGTTGTGAGATCCGGATCAGCTGCAGGACTCCGGATTAATGGTGTTACTCCTGTATGTTCCAGCTCTTGTGGGTTCTCCTTGGCGCCACCTTCCTCGGTCTTGTGTGCCAGCGGCTGGCGATACGGCTTGGAGTGGTGACCGGTAGAGATTTGGCTCAGGTTTGCCGTTCTTACTACCCAAAGGTAAGATCACACTCAGGAGTCACATCACTGAGCTACATTGTGTTCTCTAGTCTCTCCTAGAGCTTCGTACTCCGGGGAGGTACATAGTCCTGTCCCTGCCCTCCTCCGTGATGAAGCAGAGCCGGGCACTGCAGTTCTAGGATCTATAGATCTCTTATAAATCAATAAAATCATATCTGCTCCTCAGCCCTCACCCCTCCCTCAGGGGACAGAGACATTCAGTCCTACATAGTGCTAAGGTTTCAGGGGACAGGAAGCTACCAAGATGATATGGGGGGGCTGAATCAATCAATGTAGTGCTTTGCCTCTGCTCCTAGCCTGATTCATGGCAGCACACATTATGCAGCATTATATCATTGTACAGCAGAAGATCACAGCGTGTATTTATATCTGCTTGGTGACATGATTGTTATTTGAAGGGAGAAGACCCCTGTTCTTACATTACATAGGATGGTCTATAAGGGGCGGGATTGTAGGGTGACCATGGGTCTCGTGGCCACGCCCCCTGTTCATACAGAAGTATGAGGGGGCAGGAATGTAAGTTGAGTACAACAAGAGGGTGACGGTATATGTGAGCACCACGGCATTTATAGAGAGAACTGGGCAGACGACATTCCTTGTAGCTGAACAGCCGCTGTGATGGCGCTCGACAGGTTGAGCCTAGTCCAGGCAAGACAAATCAATCTGATTCTGAAGACAACCGTGGCACACTCCAGGAAAGTACAAACTCCTTCCTTATTTCAAATAGGTAAAAGCTGGTGCACTGCGCCAGTTCAGTGTGGGGGGAGAGGGGGAGACAAGCAACGGTATAGACAATAGCTGTTTCGCACATTTATGCTTCAACAGGTCCCCAGCTATTCTCTATACACCTGCTTATCTCCCCCTCTCCCCCCACACTGAACTGGTGTAGTGCATAAGCTTTTACCTATTTGAAATAAAGAAGGAGTTTTACTTTCCTGGCGCGTGTCGCAGTTTTCTTCAGAATAGGAATATAAGATGATCCTGGAGCCCCCAGGGTTCACGCCCCTGCCCATACAGAAGTATGAGGGGGCAGGAATGTAGGATGATCATGGAGCCCCCAGGGTTCACGCCCCCTGCTCATACAGAAGTATGAGGGGGCAGGAATGTAGGATGATCGTGGAATCCCCAGAGTTCACGCCCCCTGCCCATACAAAAGTATGAATAGGCAGGAATGTAGGATGATCCTGGACCTGCAGGGTTCACGCCCCCTGCCTATACAAAAGTATGAATAGGCAGGAATGTAGGATGATCCTGGACCTGCAGGGTTCACGCCCCCTGCCCATACAAAATTATGAAGGGGCAGGAATGTAGGATGATCCTGGAGCCCCCAGGGTTCACGCCCCCTGCCTATACAAAAGTATGAATAGGCAGGAATGTAGGATGATCCTGGACCTGCAGGGTTCACGCCCCCTGCCCATACAAAATTATGAAGGGGCAGGAATGTAGGATGATCCTGGAGCCCCCAGGGTTCACACCCGGCCGATACAGAAGTATGAGGGGGCAGGAATGTAGGATGATCCTGGAATCCCGAGGGTTTACACCCCCTGCCCATACAAAATTATGAAGGGGCAGGAATGTAGGATGATTATGGAGCCCCCAGGGTTCACGCCCCCTGCACATACAAAATTATGAAGGAGCAGGAATGTAGGATGATCTTGGAATCCCGAGGGTTTACACCCCCTGCCCATACAAAATTATGAAGGGGCAGGAATGTAGGATCATCCTGGACCTGCAGGGTTCACGCCCCCTGCCTATACAAAATTATGAAGGGGCAGGAATGTAGGATGATCCTGGAGCCCCCAGGGTTCACGCCCCCTGCCCATACAGAAGTATGAGGGGGCAGGAATGTAAGATGATCCTGGAGCCCCCACGGTTCACACCCCCGACACACCTCCTGCTCTCACCAGCAGCATGAAGCTGAATTTTTCTGTCCCCTTAGGGAGGGGTGAGAGCTGAGGAGCAGATATGATTTTATTGGTTTATAAGTGATCTATAGATCCTAAAACTGTAGTGCCAGCTCTGCTTCATCATGTAGGAGGGCAGGGACAGTACAAAAAAATCTATCTCCGCGGAGTTCCCCTTTAATTCTGCTGATCTCCTGTATCCTCAGAGCTTAGGATGACGGATACATGGGGACAGTCACGGCGCCTGTAAACCTTGTATACAGCTGCTGCCTCGTCCAGTGTCCCCAAACACATAAGAGCGCGTCTTCTATAGTGGAGATGATATAAGGGGGATCTGTATACATATTCTACTCGCCCAATTTGTTCTGTCCTGTGACATCATCTGCTGGAGGCGACAATGACATCGGCCGGTCACAGTGAACTCGCCCTGTGTGACAGTACTGCAATGTGTGCAGGACCTGTCATCTGGCCGGTCACATGTCTGACAACGATGAAGGTAAAATGTTGTCTGTTTCCAAGGGCGACCAATAGGAATGTGACAGCAGCTTTGAATGTGAATGGAGGAAAAGACTCGAAATACATATGAAATTGTTATCAGAGTTGGATTCTATGGAGAAATCTTGTGTTCCAGACTCAGATCAGGATAAGATGACTCTCATCACACTCGCAGCAGAGTATCATCAGTATCATCCATCCGTCACCGCCGTCTCCTCATTGCATTGATTTCATGTTACCGTGTATAATCCATATTCCTCATCTTAGGCTCCTCGCTGGATTCTGTGGATCTTAGTGGAAATCGCCATTATTGGGTCTGATATGCAGGAGGTTATTGGCACCGCCATCGCGTTTAACCTTCTGTCAGCCGGACGGTAAGATCCTTCAATCTATCCAGAGAAGATATATCTGTGGACTATCCGGTAGATAGACAATATTACAATCCGAGAGCCCTCAGTGGTTGATACTTTTTAATGGCGAACTGAAAAGATGGTAAATAGCGATTATAGAGACAACTCAGGTCTCCAATCTAGACACATAATCGCCTTGTGGCTTCCGCTTCCGTCCAGTTGTAACGGTATGCTGGAAGCCACAAGGCGATTATGTGTATAGATACACCCTAGTATTGGGTGTAACAATATGGCGTCCGCTGGCAGTACTGCTGCCTGCCACACACTACCGCCACCGGCACCCCCAATCTGCCACAATGCCCACAGGCTCTGGAACGCCGGCTGCCGCGTTCAGGTCACCCGAAATCCTGACGGCGCCTGTAATAACAGGTGCAGTTTGGATCTTGCGGGACTTGAAGATTCCGAAGGGAATCCGCATACAATACCGCAAGATCCTAACAGCTCCTGTGACTACCCGCCGCGCAGGTGCAGTTAGGATCTCAAGGGACTCCAAGATGGCGACAGGAACCCACCGCGCATGCGCAGTTAATGAACCCCCCCGCCACAAGAGGAGACAGGCACAGCTATAAGAAGAGACAGACAGAGACAGCCACAGGAGGAGACAGAGACAGCATCGGGCGGAGACAGAGACAGCCACGGGAGGAGACAGAGACATCCACGGGAGGAGACCGAGACATCATGGGAGGAGACAGAGACATTCACGAGAGGAGACAGAGACATCCACAAGAGGAGACAGAGACATCCACGGGAGGAGACAGAGACATCCACGGGAGGAGACAGAGACAGCCTCAGGAGGAGACAGAGACAGCCACGGGAGGAGACAGAGACAGCCACGGGAGGAGAAAGAGACATCCACGGGAGGAGACAGAGACATCCATGGGAGGAGACAGAGACATCCACAGGAGGAGACAGACACAGGGAGGGGAGACACAGCAAACAGAGGGTGGAGATGAGGGGCTGGTCAGGAGCAGGGCAAAGGTGGTGGCCCAGATATCCTCCTCAACTTCAGAGGTAATTATAGGAATAGGGTCAACTAGGGACAACCAGTCTAAGGGTCAGACTCAGGGGCGTATCTACAACAGGTGCAGGGGTTGCAATCGCACCCGGGGCTCTGGAGCCTAGGGGGGCCCCGAAAGTCACTTTGGCTTATAGAAAAAGACTAATG
This sequence comes from Allobates femoralis, assembly GCA_033576535.1. Lineage (NCBI taxonomy): Eukaryota > Metazoa > Chordata > Amphibia > Anura > Aromobatidae > Allobates > Allobates femoralis. The sequence continues at coordinate 9,339,554 of JARQOC010000011.1, forward strand.
CTATTAAAGATTTGCAATAATTGGGGGCCCTGTTGGTGCTTTTACATCAGGATCCATGAGCTTTGAGTTACACCACTGCTCAGGCTAGTTCCCCTGATCATCTTTACCCCATCACTGACATCCCGTTTCCATACCCCTTTGCCTGTAGTAGCCATTTGCGACAGCAGTAATGTAGTATATAAGTATAGTCTGCTGTATATGGCAGGAATACTGTTTACATTTCATATATTTTTGCACACACCTTAGCAAGCACAGCATCTGCTGCTGCCCTAGATACTTCTTGAGACCTGGGATTAGAGGGGGCCGCGCTGTTGTGGAGGTAATGGGGTGATGTGGGCCCTGTGGCTGTTACATTGTACGAGCCTATGGTTGATGCTGTTGGAAGGGCTCTTGCTGCCACTGATATAAGAACATATAACTAATAATATGTAACTATTACTCTGGTTGACACTGTCACATGGAAGTCATATTACTTAAAAAGTGTCCAAAAAATACAGAGATCTTCGAGGCCGGGATCTGCGACATTCCAGAAGGTAAAGTGATGTGATCCAGCACCAAAGCATAATCATATCCAATATAATAACAACAACAATATAATTCATATATTATACTACTTAAAATCACAAATAATAAAATTGATTAAGGACTGTGGTGTCTGAAACGCGTTATCTGTACATGTCTTGGAATAATTTGTTTTTCACTTATTATTTGGGGAGTGTAAATATTGTAATAAATGAATACATTCTTGATCACATCCTTTGGTGCTGGATCACATCGCTGTACTTCATACCTAATAGATGGTTCTATCTGACACTACTGTGGGGGCACCCCGCCATTGTGACAAAGGTCTTTATACATGGTATTGCTATGGAGGTCTTTATACATGGTATTACTATGGAGGTCTTTATACATGGTATTGCTATGGAGGTCTTTATATATGGTATTGCTATGGAGGTCTTTATACATGGTATTACTATGGAGGTCTTTATACATGGTATTGCTATGGGGGTCTTTATATATGGTATTGCTATGGAGGTCTTTATATATGGTATTGCTATGGAGGTCTTTATACAAGGTATTGCTATGGAGGTCTTTATATATGGTATTGCTATGGAGGTCTTTATACAAGGTATTGCTATGGAGGTCTTTATACATGGTATTGCTATGGAGGTCTTTATACATGGTATTGCTATGGAGGTCTTTATACATGGTATTGCTATGGAGGTCTTTATACAAGGTATTGCTCTCTAGGTCTTTATACAAGGTATTGCTATGGAGGTCTTTATACATGGTATTGCTATGGAGGTCTTTATACATGGTATTGCTATGGAGGTCTTTATACAATGGTATTGCTATGCTAGGTCTTTATACATGGTATTGCTATGGAGGTCTTTATACAAGGTATTGCTATGGAGGTCTTTATACAGGTATTGCTATGGAGGTCTTTATACATAGGTATTGCTATGAGAGGTCTTTATACATGGTATTGCTATGGAGGTCTTTATACATGGTATTGCTATGGAGGTCTTTATACATGGTATTGCTATGGAGGTCTTTATACATGGTATTGCTATGGAGGTCTTTATACATGGTATTGCTATGGAGGTCTTTATACATGGTATTGCTATGGAGGTCTTTATACATGGTATTGCTATGGAGGTCTTTGATACATGGTATTGCTATGGAGGTCTTTATACAAGGTATTGCTTGTAGGTCTTTGTACATGGTATGGGCTATCAGTTCTTTTATACATGGTATTGCTATGGAGGTCTTTATACAAGGTATTGCTATGGAGGTCTTTATACAAGGTATTGCTATGGAGGTCTTTATACAAGGTATTGCTATGGAGGTCTTTATACATGGTATTGCTATGGAGGTCTTTATCAAGGTATATTGCTATGGAGGTCTTTATACATGGTATTGCTATGGAGGTCTTAATACAAGGTATTGCTATGGAGGTCTTTATACAAGGTATTGCTATGAGGTCTTTATACAGATGCTATGGAGTCTTTATACATGTATTGCTAGAGTCTTTACAGGTATTGCTATGAGGTCTTTATACAAGTATTGCTTCAGTCTTATACATGTATTGCATGAGTCTTTATACATGGATTGCTATGGAGTCTTTATACAAGTATTGCTATGAGGTCTTATACAGGATTGCTATGAGGTCTTTGTACTGTATTGCTATGAGTCTTATACAAGGTATTCTATGGAGGTCTTTAACATGGTATTCTATGGAGGTCTTATACATGGTATTGCTATGGAGGTCTTTATACAGATTGCTATGGAGGTCTTTATACATGGTATTGCTATGGAGGTCTTTATACAGGTATTGCTATGGAGGTCTTTATACATGGTATTGCTATGGAGGTCTTATACATGGTATTGCTATGAGGTCTTTATACAAGTATTGCTATAGTCTTTATACAGGTATTGCTATGGAGGTCTTTATACAGGTATTGCTATGGGGTCTTTTACATGGTATTGCTATGGAGTCTTTTACAGTATTGTATGAGTCTTTATACATGTATTGCTATGGAGGTCTTTATACATGGTATTGCTATGGGTCTTATACAGTATTGCTATGGAGGTCTTTATACAGTATTGCTATGGAGGTCTTTATACATGTATTCTATGGAGGTCTTTATACATGGTATTGCTATGGAGGTCTTTATACAGGTATTGCTTAGGTCTTTAACATGGTATTCTATGAGGTCTTTATACTACAAGGTTAGGTACTATGGATCTTTATACATGGTAATTACTATGCAGGTCTTATACAAGGTATTGCTTGAGGTCTTTATACAAGGTATTGCTATGGAGGTCTTTATACAAGTATGCATGGGTCTTTACATGTATTGCTATGGAGGTCTTTAATGGTATTGCTATGAGGTCTTATACATGGTATTCTATGAGGTCTTTATACATGTATTGCTATGGAGGTCTTTATACATGGTATTGCTATGGAGGTCTTTATATACATGGTATTTTATGGTAGGTCTTTATACAGGTATTGCTATGCAGGTCTTTATACATGGTATTGCTATGGAGGTCTTTATACAAGGTATTGCTCTCTAGGTCTTTATACAATGGTATTGCTATGGAGGTCTTTAACAAGGTATTGCTATGGAGGTCTTTATACAGGTATTGCTATGGAGGTCTTTATACATGGTATTGCTATGGAGGTCTTTATACATGGTATTGCTATGGAGGTCTTTATACATGGTATTGCTATGGGGTCTTTATACAAGGTTATTGCTATGGAGGTCTTTATACATGGTATTGCTATGGAGGTCTTTATACAAGGTATTGCTAATGGAGGTCTTTTAAGGTATTGCATGAGGTCTTATACAAGGTATGCTATGGGTCTTATACATGGTATTGCTATGGAGGTCTTTATACATAGGTATTGCTATGGAGGTCTTTATACATGGTATTGCTATGGAGGTCTTTATACATGGTATTGCTATGGAGGTCTTTATACAATTGGTATTAGCTATGGAGGTCTTTATACAGGTATTGCTATGCTGAGTCTTTATACATGGTATTGCTATGGAGGTCTTTATACATGGTATTGCTATGGAGGTCTTTATACAAGGTATTGCTATGGAGGTCTTTATAATGGTATTGCTATGGAGTCTTTATACATGGTATTGCTATGGAGGTCTTTATATACATGGTCATTTGCTATGGAGGTCTTTGTACATGGTATTGCTATGGAGGTCTTTATACATGTATTGCTATGGAGGTCTTTATACATGGTAATTGCTATGGAGGTCTTTATACATGGTATTGCTATGGAGGTCTTTATACATGGTATTGCTATGGAGGTCTTTAATACAATGGTATTGCTATCTAGGTCTTTATACATGGTATTGCTATGGAGGTCTTTATACATAGGTATTGCTATGGAGGTCTTTATACAAGGTATTGCTATGGAGGTCTTTATACATGGTATTGCTATGGAGGTCTTTATACATGGTATTGCTATGGAGGTCTTTTACATGGTATTGCTATGGAGGTCTTTATACAATGGTATTGCATGATCTTTAACAAGGTATTCATGGTTATACATGGTATTGCTATGGAGTCTTTATACATGGTATTATCTATGAGGTCTTTATACATGGTATTACTATGGAGGTCTTTATACAGGTATTGCTTTAGGTCTTTATACATGGTATTTACTATGGAGGTCTTTATACAAGGTATTGCTATGGAGGTCTTTATACAAGGTATTGCTATGGAGGTCTTTATACAAGGTATTGCTATGGAGGTCTTTATACATGGTATTGCTATGGAGGTCTTTATGCAAGTATTGCTATGGAGGTCTTTATACATGGTATTGCTATGGAGTCTTAATACAAGGTATTGCTATGGAGGTCTTTATACAAGGTATTGCTATGGAGGTCTTTATACAAGGTATTGCTATGGAGGTCTTTATACAATGGTATTGCTATGCAGGTCTTTATACATGGTATTGCTATGGAGGTCTTTATACAAGGTATTGCTATGCAGGTCTTTATACATGGTATTGCTATGGAGGTCTTTATACATGGTATTGCTATGGAGGTCTTTATACAAGGTATTGCTATGCAGGTCTTTATACATGGTATTGCTATGGAGGTCTTTGTACATGGTATTGCTATGGAGATCTTTATACAAGGTATTGCTATGGAGGTCTTTATACATGGTATTGCTATGGAGGTCTTTATACATGGTATTGCTATGGAGGTCTTTATACATGGCATTGCTATGGAGGTCTTTATACATGGTATTGCTATGGAGGTCTTTATACATGGTATTGCTATGGAGGTCTTTGTACATGGTATTGCTATGGAGGTCTTTATACATGGTATTGCTATGGAGGTCTTTATACAAGGTATTGCTATGGAGGTCTTTATACAAGGTATTGCTATGGAGGTCTTTATACATGTATTGCTATGGGGGTCTTTGTACATGGTATTGCTATGGAGATCTATATACAAGGTATTGTTATGGAGGTCTTTATACATGGTATTGCTATGGAGGTCTTTATACATGGTATTGCTATGGAGGTCTTTATACATGGTATTGCTATGGAGGTCTTTATAACATGGTATTGCTATGGAGGTCTTTATACATGGTATTACTATGGAGGTCTTTATACATGGTATTGCTATGGAGGTCTTTATACATGGTATTACTATGGAGGTCTTTATACATGGTATTACTATGGAGTCTTTATACAAGGTATTGCTCTCTAGTCTTTATACAAGGTATTGCTATGGAGGTCTTTATACAAGGTATTGCTATGGAGGTCTTTGTACATGGTATTGCTATGGAGGTCTTTGTACATGGTATTGCTATGGAGGTCTTTATACAAGGTATTGCTATAGAGGTCTTTATACATGGTATTGCTATGGAGGTCTTTATACATGGTATTGCTATGGGGGTCTTTATACATGGTATTGCTATGGTGGTCTTTATACAAGGTATTGCTATGGAGGTCTTTATACATGGTATTGCTATAGAGGTCTTTATACATGGTATTGCTATGGAGGTCTTTATACAAGGTATTGCTATGGAGGTCTTTATACAAGGTATTGCTATGGAGGTCTTTATACATGGTATTGCTATGGAGGTCTTTATACATGGTATTGCTATGGGGGTCTTTATACATGGTATTGCTATGGTTAAGGTATCTTTATATACAAGGTATTGCTAATTGGGGGTCTTTATACATGGTATCTAGGCTATAGTAGGTCTTTATACATGGTATTGCTATGGAGGTCTTTATACAAGGTATTGCTATGGAGGTCTTTATACAAGGTATTGCTATGGAGGTCTTTATCTATCATAGTCATTGTACAGTATTGGATGGTCTTTGTACATGGTATTGCTATGGAGGTCTTTATACAAGGTATTGCTATGGAGGTCTTTATACAAGGTATTGCTATGGAGGTCTTTATACATGGTATTGCTATGGAGGTCTTTATACAAGGTATTGCTATGGAGGTCTTTATACATGGTATTGCTATAGAGGTCTTTATACAATGGTATTGCTATGGATGGTCTTTATACAAGGTATTGCTATGGAGGTCTTTATACATGGTATTGCTATGGAGGTATTTATACATGGTATTGCTATGGAGGTCTTTATACAAGGTATTACTATGGAGGTCTTTATACAAGGTATTGCTATGCAGGTCTTTATACATGGTATTGCCATGGAGGTCTTTATACAAGGTATTACTATGGAGGTCTTTATACAAGGTATTGTATGGAGGTCTTTGTACATGGTATTGCTATGGAGGTCTTTACACAAGGTATTGCTATAGAGGTCTTTATACAAGGTATTGCTATGGAGGTCTTTATACATGGTATTGCTATGGAGGTCTTTATACAAGGTATTGCTATAGAGGTCTTTATACAAGGTATTGCTATGGAGGTCTTTATACATGGTATTGCTATGGAGGTCTTTATACATGGTATGCCATGGAGGATCTTTATACAAGGTATTACTATGGAGGTCTTTATACAAGGTATTGCTATAGAGGTCTTATATACAAGGTATTGCTATGGAGGTCTTTATACATGGTATTACTATGGAGGTCTTTATACATGGTATTGCTATGGAGGTCTTTGTACATGGTATTGCTATGGAGGTCTTTATACATGGTATTGCTATCGAAGGTCTTTTATACAAGGTATTGCTATGGAGGTCTTTATACATGGTATTGCTATGGAGGTCTTTGTACATGGTATTGCCATGGAGGTCTTTATACATGGTATTGCTATGGAGGTCTTTATACATGGTATTGCTATGGAGGTCTTTATACATGGTATTGCTATGGAGGTCTTTATACAATCTAATGCTATGGAGGTCTTTATACATGGTATTGCTATGGAGGTCTTTATACATGGTATTGCTATGGAGGTCTTTATACATGGTATTGCTCTCTAGGTCTTTATACAAGGTATTACTATGGAGGTCTTTATATATGGTATTGCCATGGAGGTCTTTATACATGGTATTGCTATGGAGGTCTTTATACAATCTAATGCTATGGAGGTCTTTATACATGGTATTGCTATGGAGGTCTTTATACATGGTATTGCTCTCTAGGTCTTTATACAATGGTATTACTATGGAGGTCTTTATACAAGGTATTGCTATGGAGGTCTTTATACATGGTATTGCTATATGGATGGTCTTTATACATGGTATTGCTAGTGAGGTCTTTATACATGGTATTGCTATGGAGGTCTTTATACATGGTATTGCTATGGAGGTCTTTATACATGGTATTGCTATGGAGGTCTTTATACATGGTATTACTATGGAGGTCTTTATACATGGTATTGCTATGGAGGTCTTTATACATGGTATTGCTATGGAGGTCTTTATACATGGTATTGCTATGGAGGTCTTTATACAAGGTATTGGCTATGGAGGTCTTTATACATGGTATTGCTATGGAGGTCTTTATACATGGTATTGCTATGGAGGTCTTTATACATGGTATTGCTATGGAGGTCTTTATACATGGTATTGCTATGGAGGTCTTTATACATGGTATTGCTATGGAGGTCTTTATACAAGGTATTGCTCTCTATAGGTCTTTATACAAGGTATTACTATGGAGGTCTTTATATATGGTATTGCCATGAGGTCTTTATACATGGTATTGCTATGGAGGTCTTTTTTACAATCTAATGCTATGGAGGTCTTTATACATGGTATTGCTATGGAGGTCTTTATACATGGTATTGCTACTAGGTCTTTATACAAGGTATTACTATGGAGGTCACTTTATACAAGGTATTGCTATGGAGGTCTTTATACATGGTATTGCTATGCAGGTCTTTATACATGGTATTGCTATGAGGTCTTTATACATGGTATTGCTATGAGGTCTTTATACATGGTATTGCTATGGAGGTCTTTATACATGGTATTGCTATGGAGGTCTTTATACAAGGTATTGCTATGGAGGTCTTTATACATGGTATTGCTATGGAGGTCTTTATACATGGTATTGCTATGGAGGTCTTTGTACATGGTATTGCTATGGAGGTCTTTATACATAGTATTGCTATGGAGGTCTTTATACATGGTATTGCTATGGAGGTCTTTATACATGGTATTGCTATGGAGGTCTTTATACAAGGTATTGCTATGGAGGTCTTTATACATGGTATTGCTATGGAGGTCTTTATACATGGTATTGCTATGGAGGTCTTTGTACATGGTATTGCTATGGAGGTCTTTATACATGGTATTGCTATGGAGGTCTTTATACATGGTATTGCTATGGAGGTCTTTATACATGGTATTGCTATGGAGGTCTTTATACAAGGTATTGCTATGGAGGTCTTTATACATGGTATTGCTATGGAGGTCTTTATACATGGTATTGCTATGGAGGTCTTTATACATGGTATTGCTATGGAGGTCTTTATACATGGTATTGCTATGGAGGTCTTTATACATGGTATTGCTATGGAGGTCTTTATACATGGTATTGCTATGGAGGTCTTTATACATGGTATTGCTATGGAGGTCTTTATACATGGTATTGCTATGGAGGTCTTTATACAAGGTATTGCTATGGAGGTCTTAATACAAGGTATTGCTATGGAGGTCTTTATACAAGGTATTGCTATGGAGGTCTTTATACAAGGTATTGCTATGGAGGTCTTTATACATGGTATTGCTCTCTAGGTCTTTATACATGGTATTGCTATGGGGGTCTTATGGCCAGACAGTATATGCTCATTATCTCTCGCACGTTTTGCAGGATTCCTCTTTGGGCCGGCGTGCTCATCACCATCATTGACACAATCTTCTTCCTCTTCCTGGATAAATATGGTGAGATTACAGGAATATAATCTGGATTATGTGATTTATCATTTAATCTCGGTCCTATCACTGTCCGGTGTTTCCCCCAGGTCTCAGGAAGCTGGAAGCTTTCTTCGCCTTACTCATCACTACAATGGCGGTGACATTCGGCTATGAGGTGAGGTCGGGGATTACGGGGGTGGGGGCGCGCCGTCCCAGTGTCCTGTCACCGCTGTTTTCTACCCTGTTGGTTTAGGGTGTTGCAGTTGTGGAGTCGTCACCTGGCCACAGTCACCGCGCGGCCCCTGCTCTCTCCTATGTGTATTTTTCCTTGTGTTGCAGTATGTGGTGGTGCGTCCGGACCAGAAAGAGGTGATAAAGGGCATGTTCTACCCGTACTGTTCTGGCTGCGGATCTGACGAGTTACTCCAAGCGGTTGGCATCATTGGCGCCATCATCATGCCGCACAACATCTTCCTGCACTCCTCACTCGTCAAGGTAATAATGTCATATAACACTGGGTGGCGCTATAGTCTGTTTGCACAGGGGTCCTGGGTTTGCACCATATGTTAGGGGGCGCCATGCCAGTGGTGTAACTTGAAGCTCATAGTCCCCATGTTTAATTGCAGAGAAAAGTGTCATAAAACTCCTGGAAAACAGGGCAGGAGATAATTGATATGTGCAGCACTGCCTCACTATTTGGGGTTGCTTTTTTTTTGCTCCCCTGTGGACATGGCTTTTGGCTGTAAGCCTAGCCCCCCCCCACCCCCCTCATCTCTACTTTCAGTTTTGTCAGACACCCTGTGACTGAAGCATAGTGACAGTGCGCAGGAGCCAGAAACTTAGAGATAAGAGTGAGGGTGAGGGTTTGGCTTACAGCTGAAAGGCATGCCCACAGGGGAGAAAAAAAACAACAACTCCAAATAGTGACACAGTGCTGCACACACCAATCATCTTCTACACTGTTTTCCAGGAGTTTGATAACTCTTTTCTCTGCAATCAAACCTGGAATCATTCAGTAAAGGTCTGATTGCATTCAGTATCTCAGAGCCTGTAAGGCACCGGCTTCACTTTATAGCCCTAAATCCTGCTGGTTGGTTCCCTTTAAGGAAATTGTAAATTGTTTATATCTTTTTCTATAGGCCAAAGTGACTTTTGGGGCCCCCCAGGCTCCAGGGCCCGGGTGCAATTACAACCCCTGCACCTGTTGTAGTTCCCCCTGCTTCATGCCCTATAAATCGGGGGCACAGTCACATGATATCTCAGAGTCATGACTCCTTTCAGAATTGAGGTATCTCTAATATAACGTCCCCATATAAACTCTTTTAACACAGAATCATCAGAGTTTGGTAAATGCCGGATTATCAAAGGTTCTGGATTGTCAGGAGGTCAAAAGTGACTGTGTGATAATCCAGATTATAGCACATTTTCGTACATTGTCTGACGGATAATCTGGATTATTGAGGTATTAAATACTGGATTATAGGAATTGTTATTTAAATAGTTTCCCACGGTGAAGAGTGAAAACCTGAAGTATCCGAGACTCAGGGGAACGTTCCCGAAATCACCGGCAGCTTTATACAGGGAAACTGCTGATAACAGCCTGATGTGTCAGAGGAGGACGGGGAGCGTCTGATTTATTATGTTTTACTTTATTATTTATTATGACATTATCAATTGCTGAAATAATCACAGAAAAATATCCCAGCAATCATGGGATACTGTCTGCTGAGCTGTGTATCTAATCCTATCCTGTGTGATACTGTCTGCTGAGGTGTGTATCTAATCCTATCCTGTGTGATACTGTCTGCTGAGCTGTGTATCTAATCCTCTCCTGTGTGATACTGTCTGCTGAGCTGTGTATCTAATCCTATCCTGTGTGATACTGTCTGCTGAGCTGTGTATCTAATCCTATCCTGTGTGATACTGTCTGCTGAGCTGTGTATCTAATCCTATCCTGTGTGATACTGTCTGCTGAGCTGTATCTAATCCTATCCTGTGTGATACTGTCTGCTGAGCCGTGTATCTAATCCTCTCCTGTGTGATACTGTCTGCTGAGCTGTGTATCGAACCCTATCCTGTGTGATACTGTCTGCTGAGCTGTGTATCTAATCCTCTCCTGTGTGATACTGTCTGCTGAGCTGTGTATCTAATCCTATCCTGTGTGATACTGTCTGCTGAGGTGTGTATCTAATCCTATCCTGTGTGATACTGTCTGCTGAGCCGTGTATCTAATCCTCTCCTGTGTGATACTGTCTGCTGAGCTGTGTATCAAACCCTATCCTGTGTGATACTGTCTGCTGAGCTGTGTATCTAATCCTATCCTGTGTGATACTGTCTACTGAGCTGTATCTAATCCTATCCTGTGTGATACTTTCTGCTGAGCTGTGTATCTAATCCTATCCTGTGTGATACTGTGTGCTGAGCTGTGTATCTAATCCTATCCTGTGTGATACTATCTGCTGAGCTGTGTATCTAATCCTATCCTGTGTGATACTGTCTGCTGAGCTGTGTATCTAATTCTCTCCTGTGTGATACTGCCTGCTGAGCTGTGTATCTAATCCTATCCTGTGTGATACTGTGTGCTGAGCTGTGTATCTAATCCTATCCTGTGTGATACTGTCTGCTGAGCTGTGTATCTAATCCTATCCTGTGTGATGCTGTGTGCTGAGCTGTGTATCTAATCCTATCCTGTGTGATACTGTCTGCTGAGCTGTGTATGTAATCCTCTCCTGTGTGATACTGCCTGCTGAGCTGTGTATCTAATCCTCTCCTGTGTGATACTGTCTGCTGAGCTGTGTATCTAATCCTATCTTGTGTGATACTGTCTGCTGAGCTATGTATCTAATCCTATCCTGTGTGATACTGTCTGCTGAGCTGTGTATCTAATCCTATCCTGTGTGATACAGTCTGCTGAGCTGGGTATCTAATCCTCTCCTGTGTGATACTGTCTGCTTTGCTGTGTATCTAATCCTCTCCTGTGTGATACTGTCTGCTGAGCTGTGTATCTAAGCCTCTCCTGTGTGATACTGTCTGCTGAGCTGTGTATCTAATCCTCTCCTGTGTGATACTGTCTGCTGAGCTGTGTATCTAATCCTCTCCTGTGTGATACTGTCTGCTGAGCTGTGTATCTAATCCTCTCCTGTGTGATACTGTCTGCTGAGCGGTGTATCTAATCCTATCCTGTGTGATACTGTCTGCTGAGCTGTGTATGTAATCCTATCCTGTGTGATACCCTCTGATGAGCTGTATCTAATCCTATCCTGTGTGATACTTTCTGCTGAGCTGTGTATCTAATCCTATCCTGTGTGATACTGTGTGCTGAGCTGTGTATCTAATCCTATCCTGTGTGATACTGTGTGCTGAGCTGTGTATCTAATCCTATCCTGTGTGATACTGTCTGCTGAGCTGTATATCTAATCCTATCCTGTGTGATACTGTCTGCTGAGCTGTGTATCTAATCCTCTCCTGTGTGATACTGTCTGCTGAGCTGTGTATCTAATCCTATCCTGTGTGATACTGTCTGCTGAGCTGTGTATCTAATCCTCTCCTGTGTGATACTGTCTGCTGAGCTGTGTATCTAATCCTATCCTTGTGTGATACTGTCTGCTGAGCTATGTCTCTAATCCTCTCCTGTGTGATACTGTCTGCTGAGCTGTGTGTCTAATCCTATCCTGTTTGATACTGTCTGCTGAGCTGTGTATCTAATCCTATCCTTTGTGATACTGCCTGCTGAGCTGCGTATCCCAGCTCTGCTGCATCTTCCTGTCTGGGGACTCTGTACCTGGTTTTAGGGAGGCACAGCCAAACTATACTAGAACTTTAATTCACTATGTCCAACAGACTTTTCCGGCCTATCCCCTTCCAGCAGGTGTTATATCAGGCTGCTCCTCTCTCCACTCTTGGCCTGATCGTAGGTCTGGGTCAGTTCACCTCTGGTGCTCTTTCTTTTAGTATCTCAGTTTTGGCTCTCCTCCTATCTACCCGTATATCCAGCCGTCTCCACTCCTGAGCTCGGCTATGTCTACTGAGCCTGTACTGTCTGTCCTCACTGTGGATTTCCTCTCTCCATCTTTGCCTATACCTTCCATACCTCGCTCACCTTCCCTGATCTGTTGATAAGTTCCTGCAGACCCGGAGGCTGCCCTGAGGATGGTACCTAGGCACTCGCTGCGGCCCGGCCTATCCTCCCCATCAGAGGCTCTAGAGAATACTGCATAGTCTCTTAGCTTTGACCCTCCAGAATAAGCCCGGCCAGTTGTGCTGTAGGTCCACACCCACCAGGCTTACACAGGTCATGGAGGGGGACCTTTCGCTTTCCACCGGTGTCCTGGCTCTTGGACATTTCTTCTGATATCTCTTTTCACTCTTCTGTGTAACATCTTTTAAGGAGCACCTTGTGACCGATTTATGATGCATTTATGTTCTTGACACTTTTGACCCCAACAGAACCTTAAGCAGTTTAGAAATGATTCCATAACCAATGCCATCAGTATGTTTTGCATCAATAAGTCTGTGAAGGTCTTGAGACGGCTCACTGGTTTTACCCATTAGGAGATGTTTCTTGTGTGGCTCCTTGGTAATGAGACTCCAGTTGATCCAGCTGATATTATTATTACTAAGTGTCAGGATTGTTTTCTTATTGCTGATAGATTTCAGCTGCTGTCAGGACTTTCCAGGGCTTTTTGCACCTCTTTCTTTATGTGTTCAATACTTTTTCCATGTGTTCAATACTTATTTCACCCGCAATATGTGTATGTACGTATGTATACAGTATATATTGGTGCATCTCAATGAATTAGATGCCATGTTCCTGGGAGCCCTGAAACGTGTTGACTAATAAATCAATCACCCTTTGATGCCTGGTGGAATACGGCAGCGTGGTTTTTAATCCTTCATCCCCCCTACTTTAATTTTCTGAGATAATGACCTTTGAGTTTTCATTAATCATCAACATTAACAGAAATAAACACATGAAATAGATCCCTCTGTGTGTAATGACTCTATATAATAGATGTGTGTCACTTTATGTATTGAATTACTGAAATAAAGTCACTTTTTGATGATCTTCTAATTCATTGAGGAGATGCACTAGTGTATATTATTGGCATGTGTGATAGTAATGCTGAAAAGACTCTTATGAAAGATAGAAGTGTTAAAAAAATAAATGATTAAAACTGTTATCAACTAAAAGAATTCAAAGTCTTTTATGAGAGCATTGCTCCTGTCCTGCCCTATACACATATATACCCGTACAGTGCTGTCCTCTATGTCCCGTCTATCACTGTACAGTGCCGTCCTCTATGTCCCGTCTATCATTGATGCTCTTTCTCTTCTTCAGTCTAGGGACATAGATCGCAAGAAGAAGCAGGAGGTGAAAGAGGCCAACATGTATTTCCTGATCGAGTCCACTATCGCGCTGCTCGTCTCCTTCATCATCAACCTCTTTGTCATGTCCGTGTTTGCAGAAGCTTTTTATAAGAAAACCAACCACGACGCGGTGAGTCCATTCTCCGGGAATCAGAACGATCTACAATACAAAGAGGAGCTGCTCTTCATCCAGGGAAAGGAGCCCACCCAGGAGGGAGAGAGAGCCCACCCAGGAGGGAGAGAGGGAGCCCACCCAGGAGGGAGAGAGAGCCCACCCAGGAGGGAGAGAGGGAGCCCACCCAGGAGGGAGAGGGAGCACACCCAAGAGGGAGAGGGAACCCACCCTGGAGGGAGAGGGAGCCCACCCAGGAGGGAGAGGGAGCACACCCAAGAGGGAGAGGGAACCCACCCTGGAGGGAGAGGGAGCCCACCCAGGAGGGAGAGGGAGCCCATCCAGGAGGGAGCACACCCAGGAGGGAGAGGGAGCACACCCAGGAGGGAGAGGGAGCACACCCAGGAGTGAGAGGGAACACACCCAGGAGGGAGAGGAAGCCCACCCTGGAGGGAGAGGGAGCCCACCCAGGAGGGAGAGGGAGCCCACCCTGGAGGGAGAGGGAGCCCACCCAGGAGGGAGAGGGAGCCCACCCAGGAGTGAGAGGGAACACACCCAGGAGGGAGAGGGAGCCCACCCAGGAGGGAGAGGGAGCCCATCCAGGAGTGAGAGGGAACACACCCAGGAGGGAGAGGAAGCCCACCCTGGAGGGAGAGGGAGCCCACCCAGGAGTGAGAGGGAACACACCCAGGAGGGAGAGGGAGCCCACCCTGGAGGGAGAGGAAGCCCACCCTGGAGGGAGAGGGAGCCCACCCAGGAGGAGAGGGAGCCCACCCTGGAGGGAGAGGGAGCCCACCCAGGAGGGAGAGGGAGCCCACCCAGGAGAGAGAGGGAACACACCCAGGAGAGAGAGGGAGCCCATCCAGAAGGGAGCACACCCAGGAGGGAGAGGAAGCCCACCCAGGAGTGAGAGGGAGCCCACCCTGGAGGGAGAGGGAGCCCACCCAGGAGGGAGAGGGAGCCCACCCTGGAGGGAGAGGGAGCCCACCCAGGAGAGAGAGGGAGCCCACCCAGGAGGGAGAGGGAACCCACCCAGGAAGGAGAGGGAGCCCACCCTGGAGGGAGAGGGAGCCCATCCAGGAGGAAACCCACTCAGGAGGGAGAAGGAGCCCACCCAGGGGGGAGTGGGAGCACACCCAGGGGGGAGAGGGAGCCCACCCAGGAGGGAGAGGGAGCCCACCCTGGAGGGAGAGGGAACCCACCCAGGAGGGAGAGAGGGAGCCCACCAGGAGGGAGAGGGAGCCCACCCTGGAGGGAGAGGGAACCCACCCTGGAGGGAGAGGGAGCCCACCCAGAAGGGAGAGGGAGCCCACCCTGGAGGGAGAGGGAGCCCACCCTGGAGGGAGAGGGAGCCCACCCAGGAGGGAGAAGGAGCCCACCCTGGAGGGAGAGGGAGCCCACCCAGGAGGGAGGAGCCCACCCTGGAGGGAGAGGGAGCCCACCCAGGAGGGAGAGGGAGCCCACCCTGGAGGGAGAGAGGGAGCCCACCCAGGAGGGAGAGAGGGAGGCCACCTAGTAGGGAGAGGGAGGCCACCCAGTAGGGAGAGGGAGCACACCCTGGAGGGAGAGGGAGCCCACCCTGGAGTGAGAGGGAGCCCACCCAGGAGGGAGAGGGAGCCCACCCAGGAGGGAGAGGGAGGCCATCCAGGAGGGAGAGGGAGCCCACCCTGGAGGGAGAGGGAGCCCACCCTGGAGGGAGAGAGGGAGCCCACCCAGGAGGGAGAGAGGGAGGCCACCCAGGAGGGAGAGAGGGAGGCCACCCAGGAGGGAGAGGGAGGCCACCCTGGAGGGAGAGGGAGCCCACCAGGAGGGAGAGGGAACCCACCCAGGAGGGAGAGAGGGAGCCCACCCAGGAGGGAGAGGGAGGCCACCCAGGAGGGAGAGGGAGCCCACCCTGGAGGGAGAGGGAGCCCACCCAGGAGAGAGAGGGAGCCCACCCAGGAAGGAGAGGGAGCCCACCCTGGAGGGAGAGGGAGCCCACCCAGGAGGAAACCCACTCAGGAGGGAGAAGGAGCCCACCCAGGGGAAGTGGGAGCACACCCAGGAGGGAGAGGGAGCCCACCCAAGAGCAAGACAGAGGCCACTCATGAGGGAGAGGGAGCCCACTCAGGAGGGAGCGGGAGCACACCAAGGAGGCAGAGGGAGCCCACCCAGGAGAGAGAGGGAGCCCACCCAGGAGGAAACCCACTCAGGAGGGAGAAGGAGCCCACCCAGGGGGGAGTGGGAGCACACCCAGGGGGGAGAGGGAGCCCACCCAGGAGGGAGAGGGAGCCCACCCTGGAGGGAGAGGGAGGCCACCCAGGAGGGAGAGGGAGCCCACCCTGGAGGGAGAGGGAGCCCACCCTGGAGGGAGAGAGGGAGCCCACCCAGGAGGGAGAGAGGGAGGCCACCCAGGAGGGAGAGAGGGAGGCCACCCAGGAGGGAGAGGGAGGCCACCCAGGAGGGAGAGGGAGCCCACCCTGGAGGGAGAGGGAGCCCACCAGGAGGGAAAGGGAACCCACCCAGGAGGGAGAGAGGGAGCCCACCCAGGAGGGAGAGGGAGGCCACCCAGGAGGGAGAGGGAGCCCACCCTGGAGGGAGAGGGAGCCCACCCAGGAGAGAGAGGGAGCCCACCCAGGAAGGAGAGGGAGCCCACCCTGGAGGGAGAGGGAGCCCACCCAGGAGGAAACCCACTCAGGAGGGAGAAGGAGCCCACCCAGGGGGAAGTGGGAGCACACCCAGGAGGGAGAGGGAGCCCACCCAAGAGCAAGACAGAGGCCACTCATGAGGGAGAGGGAGCCCACTCAGGAGGGAGCGGGAGCACACCAAGGAGGCAGAGGGAGCCCACCCAGGAGAGAGAGGGAGCCCACCCAGGAGGAAACCCACTCAGGAGGGAGAAGGAGCACACCCAGGAGTGAGAGGGAGCCCACCCAGGAGGAAACCCACTCAGGAGGAAGAGGGAGCCCACCCAAGAGCAAGACGGAGCCCACCCAGGACGGAGAGGGAACCCACCCAGTAGGGAGAGGGAGAGTGGTGACTGCAGACAGGATCTTATCATGTACTGTATCTCTGTATACAGGGAGCTCCCCCTCGTGGTGACTGCAGACAGGATCTTATCATGAATCTCTGTATACAGGGAGTTCCCCCTAGTGGTGACTGCAGACAGGTTCTTATCATGTACTGTATCTATGTATACAGGGAGCTCCCCCTCGTGGTGACTGCAGACAGGATCTTATCATGTATCTCTGTATACAGGGAGCTCCCCCTAGTGGTGACTGCAGACAGGATCTTATCATGTATCTCTGTATACAGGGAGCTCCCCCTAGTGGTGACTGCAGACAGGATCTTATCATATATCTCTGTATACAGGGAGCTCCCCCTAGTGGTGACTGCAGACAGGATCTTATCATGTATCTCTGTATACAGGGAGCTCCCCCTAGTGGTGACTGCAGACAGAATCTTATCATGTATCTCTGTATACAGGGAGCTCCCCCTAGTGGTGACTGCAGACAGGATCTTATCATGTATCTCTGTATACAGGGAGCTCCCCCTAGTGGTGACTGCAGACAGGATCTTATCATGTATACACACTATGTTGTCCTGCCGTTAATTAGCTTTATTTGATCTACGTGAGTGTGACTGGTATTCTCCCTTGTTTTCCAGTATGAAGTCTGTCTGAATAGCAGCAGCCCACATGCCGGCGTTTTCTCAAATGATACTGAGACTTTAACTGTGGACATTTATACAGGGGTAAGTGGAAAATTACTGCACAATTCACACCACAATCTGCACAAAGACAAAAGGTGATATGCGAATCCAACAATGTAATGGTGAATGCTCAATGTGGACCACGACAAAGATCTACACACAAGCATAAGTGAGTACACCCCTTTGAAAAGCAAGATTCTAATCAATATCATACTGAATACAAGAACAATTCACAAAATGTAGAGTTTGATAGAATATTTTGTTTAACCCATAACATGGCAGCCCATGTGACACCACAGCAGCAGGTCATGTGACCACCCCACCAACACCGGCAGATCACGTGCTCCCCCCCATCTCATATTGTCACCTGTCTGCTGGACACTACTTGGGGTAGAATTCTTGCTAATTGGACTTTTGTAGCCTAAACTTTAGATTTTCATTGGGGTGTACTCATTTTTTTCAGCATGGTCTTGAATGAATTTTACTTTTTTTGGGTGCAAAATGTAAAAATGTGTTTCTAATCAGTGTCCGACATTTGTGGGAGTATTTTGTAGTAAATGGGATCCGGCAGAAAATTTTGATTCTGATAGAAAATTAAAGGCTTCTGCCAAATATGTAGGGGTGTACTCACTTATACTGAGCACTGTGTATGAACGTATGGTCCCATTGTTGCCCTTCTGACGCGGCTTCTCCCCCTGCACAGGGGGTTATTCTCGGCTGCTTCTTTGGTCCTGCCGCCCTCTACATCTGGGCAGTCGGCATCTTGGCAGCAGGGCAGAGCTCCACCATGACTGGGACATACGCAGGGCAGTTCGTGATGGAGGTGAATATATAGGTTCTCTATACTTTTCCCCTATAGATTTGTTATATTTATGACTCAGGCTGTGTTTGATGCTGCACCAAAAATGGATCAGTCGCTGCGTCTGCAGCAAAGTAAATGGGATCTTCCATTTGCTGCTGTGTCAGTGATGGAGAAAGCGGATCTAGAGAATAATGAGCGTCAATTATTGCTCCATTTTTCTGCTGCACTTTCTGCACCACTAACATCTAATTATATACCCTCCCTGAGATCCCATGGTGATCCACGCTGACGTGAGTTGTCTGTTCGGTGCTTGTAGGACCTGCACATTAGACTCATCATGTGACGGAGTCAGTGCAAGGTATACAAGGGATTAGCTGGGATTAGCTGGAGTCAGTGCAAGGTCCTGGAAGCACCGAACAGACAACTCACCCACAGGTCCTGCGGCTGCCCGGGATGAAGACATCAGCGTGGATCACCACGAGATCCCAGGGAGGATAAGAAAGTATATGGCGAGCGGACGGGAGCAAAACCTGGAAGCCTAAGTCTGCAGAGTGCATGCTTCACTCCAGACACGCCGGAAACGTCGCATTATGCGTTTCTGGTGCGTCCGGAATGACGCATGCGCTCTGACTGTGCCCCTCTGAGTTTCCGAGTTTCGCTCTCGTCCGCTTGCCATAGAAGGTAATGGCGGCGAACACAGACAAAAGTGCAAGGGCTCTGCATCTATGCGCCAATGCACTTGCCTGTGAATGCACTTGCGCCAGCGCAGGGCAGGCAAACACTGGGCGCACAGATGTGAAAGGGGCCTATGTGTCTGTCTGTGTCCCCTGAAAATGGAGTAAAAAAAACAGCACATATGGATAATGCTTTTGTGAATCTTTTTTGCAAAAAGAGGATCAGAAACTGCACCAAAACGGATCAATAGTAAACGGAGCAGAGCACAAACGCTCTGTCTGAACAAAGCCTTAAAGTGATTGTAGCCTAAGTCCCCACATCCAGTGATCATCGTTAGATCTTATCCAGCACAATCCGTTCTGCAAAAACAACTTTGTCTGTTTTGAAACAATTGATTTCTGCAGGATCCGTTATTGTAACATTGGAGTCTATGGAGAACGGATCCAGTAACTGATCACTATTTAACCTCCATTCTTCTTTGATTTGTAAAGGATCCATTTTTTGCTTAAATGGAAGATAAATAGTGATCAGTTACCGGATCTGTTCTCCATAGACTCCAATGTTACAAAAACGGATCCTGCAGAAATCAATTGTTTCAAAACAGACAATAAAGTTGTGTTTGCAGAACGGATTGTGCTGGATCCGATGTAACGATGATCACTGGATGTGTGAACTTGATGAATCCTTAAGATCGGGAACGGTGCCAAAACTGATCCACAGTGAAGGGTGCAATTATCACCAACTGGACAGAATTGTAGCAAACCCTCAGAAAAGTATCAGTTCTGTCTGGATACAATCTGGAATGTTCCTATTCACTGATGTTGAGAATATTGAGAAACTGAAGACAAATATATTAGAAATCTGAAGACAATGTCCAGGTATCTGGAGAATATTCTGCAGATTTTGCCCTTTATATGAGATTACAGCAGTATAATGGTGCAGCTGTGATGTCATTGTTGCTCTTCCTCCGTCTTTGCTCTTCTAACCTCTATTTGTTCTTCTATTCAGGGATTCTTGAACCTGAAATGGTCTCGTTTTTATCGAGTCCTGTTCACCAGGTCCTGCGCCATTATACCCACCGTATTGGTGGCTGCGTTTCAAGATATCAAATACCTGTCGAAGATGAACGATTTGCTCAACGTTCTGCAAAGCATCTTGGTAAATCAAGATATTATAGTTTGTGACATCACTCAGAGCTTCGCGCGGTGACATCACATACATTCAGCCAATGACTGACCACGATGGTGATACCTGCACCAAGACACGAGAGCAGTGATTGGCTGCAGCAGTCGTGTGGATGGACGTGATGTCATCGCTGCAGAAAAGTAAACGGAGGAAGTATCTGAATCACCAGAGCGGCTGAACTACGGGATTAATGTATTGTCTTATTGTTTTCCAGCTCCCGTTCGCTCTGCTCCCGATATTAACATTCACCAGCATGAGACCCCTGATGCACGACTTCACCAATAGCATGTAGGTACAATAATAAATCAGCACAAAAATTAATGTACAACAATCTAAATCTCAAGTTAGATAATATTCAATATATTTACATTGAAACCATAGAAAATTGAATCACATTATTGATCCTGAGTTACCTCCTGTGTTATACTCCAGAGCTGCACTCACTATTCTGCTGGTGCAGTCACTGTGTACATACATTACATTACTGATCCTGTGTTACCTCCTGTATTATACTCCAGAGCTGCACTCACTATTCTGCTGGTGCAGTCACTGTGTACATACATTACATTACTGATCCTGAGTTACCTCCTGTATTATACTGCAGAGCTGCACTCACTATTCTGCTGGTGCAGTCACTGTGTACATACATTACATTACTGATCCTGAGTTACCTCCTGTATTATACTCCAGAGCTGCACTCACTATTCTGCTGGTGCAGTCACTGTGTACATACATTACATTACTGATCCTGAGTTACCCCCTGTATTATACTCCAGAGCTGCACTCACTATACTGCTGGTGCAGTCACTGTGTACATACATTACATTACTGATCCTGAGTTACCTCATGTATTATATTCCAGAGCTGCACTCTCTATTCTGCTGGTGCAGTCACTGTGTACATACATTACATTACTGATCCTGAGTTACCTCCTGTATTATACTCCAGAGCTGCACTCACTATTCTGTTGGTGCAGTCACTGTGTACATACATTACATTACTGATCCTGAGTTACCTACTGTATTATACTCCAGAGCTGCACTCACTATTCTGCTGGTGCAGTCACTGTGTACATACATTACATTACTGATCCTGAGTTACCTCATGTATTATATTCCAGAGCTGCACTCTCTATTCTGCTGGTGCAGTCACTGTGTACATACATTACATTACTGATCCTGAGTTACCTCCTGTATTATACTCCAGAGCTGCACTCACTATTCTGTTGGTGCAGTCACTGTGTACATACATTACATTACTGATCCTGAGTCACCTCCTGTATTATACTCCAGAGCTGCACTCACTATTCTGCTGGTGCAGTCACTGTGTACATACATTACTGATCCTGAGTTACCTACTGTATTATACTCCAGAGCTGCACTCACTATTCTGCTGGTGCAGTCACTGTGTACATACATTACATTACTGATCCTGAGTTACCTCCTGTATTATACTCCAGAGCTGCACTCACTATTCTGCTGGTGCAGTCACTGTGTACATACATTACATTACTGATCCTGAGTTACCTCCTGTATTATACTCCAGAGCTGCACTCACTATTCTGCTGGTGCAGTCACTGTGTACATACATTACATTACTGATCCTGAGTAACCCCCTGTATTATGCTCCAGAGCTGCACTCACTATTCTGCTGGTGCAGTCACTGCGTACATACATTACATTACTGATCCTGAGTTACCTCCTGTATTATACTCCAGAGCTGCACTCACTATTCTGCTGGTGCAGTCACTGTGTACATACATTACATTACTGATCCTGAGTTACCTCCTATATTATACTCCAGAGCTGCACTCCCTATTCTGCTGGTGGAGCAGTCACTGTGTACATACATTACATTACTGATCCTGAGTTACCTCCTGTATTATACTCCAGAGCTGCACTCACTATTCTGCTGGTGCAGTCACATTAGACAGCTGCAGTCTCTCGGTGTTTTCTAATCTCTGTTCTTTTGTCTCTGCAGAATCAGTAAAGTCATTGCTATTCTCCTCACTGTATTGATCATCGCTATAAACCTGTACTTTGTGGTTGTATATATCCCCTCTGTGTATTACACCGCTCTGTATGTCTTGGTCGGGTTCATTCTTCTTTTCTATGGAATCTTCACACTTTATCTGGTGAGTAAAACTACAGACACTTTCAGGCGATTAATCAGATTATTTATAATTGACACATTGAATTGTTGTAAACGTTTTGTAGAATGAGATGTTGGTGTGGTCTCCCCAGTTCTCCTCCGGGGTGTGGTCTCCCCAGTTCTCCTCCGGGGTGTGGTCTCCCCAGTTCTCCTCCGGGGTGTGGTCTCCCGAGTTCTCCTCCGGGTGTGTGGTCTCCCGAGTTCTCCTCCGGGGTGTGGTCTCCCCAGTTCTCCTCCGGGGTGTGGTCTCCCCAGTTCCTCTGGGGTGTGGTCTCCCCAGTTCTCCTCCGGGGTGTGGTCTCCCCAGTTCCTCTGGGGTGTGGTCTCCCCAGTTCTCCTCCTGGGTGTGGTCTCCCCAGTTCTCCTCCGGGGTGTGGTCTCCCCAGTTCTCCTCCGGGGTGTGGTCTCCCCAGTTCTCCTCCGGGGTGTGGTCTCCCCAGTTCTCCTCCGGAGTGTGGAGCTCGGGCCGGCGGCTTTGTATTACTCCTGGTATTTTCAGGATCTCTGCCTGCAGTCAGTGAATGGGAATAGTCTTCTTTTTATACTGTCCTTCTCACTGCTGATGGTTTGTTACTATTGTAACCAGTCTGTAGAATCCTTTTAAGAGTTGAACATTCTGGACCCCAGACTGATTAATCTACACTGATACACTGTAACAAATAATCAGCACAGGATAGAGATTTCACATCTGTTGGATTTGTCTACAATGTAATCAGTAAAATCAAAACTGCGGCTGTGAGACGTGATGGATGTATGGAGGGTCTCTGCTCCTAGAGGTGATGGATGTATGGAGGGTCTCTGCTCCTAGAGGTGATGGATGTATGGAGGGTCTCTGCTCCTACATGTGATGGATGTATGGAGGGTCTCTGCTCCTAGATGTGATAGATGTATGGAGGGTCTCTGCTCCTAGAGGTGATGGATGTATGGAGGGTCTCTGCTCCTAGAGGTGATGGATGTATGGAGGGTCTCTGCTCCTAGATGTGATGGATGTATGGAGGGTCTCTGCTTCTAGATGTGATGGATGTATGGAGGGTCTCTGCTCCTAGATGTGATGGATGTATGGAGGGTCTCTGCTCCTAGATGTGATGGATGTATGGAGGGTCTCTGCTCCTAGATGTGATGGATGTATGGAGGGTCTCTGCTTCTAGATGTGATGGATGTATGGAGGGTCTCTGCTCCTAGATGTGATGGATATATGGAGGGTCTCTGCTCCTAGATGTGATGGATGTATGGAGGGTCTCTGCTTCTAGATGTGATAGATGTATGGAGGGTCTCTGCTCCTAGATGTGATGGATGTATGGAGGGTCTCTGCTTCTAGATGTGATAGATGTATGGAGGGTCTCTGCTCCTAGATGTGATGGATGTATGGAGGGTCTCTGCTCCTAGAGGTGATGGATGTATGGAGGGTCTCTGCTTCTAGATGTGATAGATGTATGGAGGGTCTCTGCTCCTAGATGTGATGGATGTATGGAGGGTCTCTGCTCCTAGAGGTGATGGATGTATGGAGGGTCTCTGCTTCTAGATGTGATAGATGTATGGAGGGTCTCTGCTCCTAGATGTGATAGATGTATGGAGGGTCTCTGCTTCTAGATGTGATAGATGTATGGAGGGTCTCTGCTCCTAGAGGTGACGGATGTATGGAGGGTCTCTGCTCTTAGATGTGATGGATATATGGAGGGTCTCTACTCCTAGATGTGAAGAATGTTCCATTCACTGACAGCAAACAGCAATCCTGAAAAATTGCTACATATGAAGTCAAACTAACCAATGACGTCACTATGTTTGCTGTGATTGAATAAAAACACCGTTGTTTCCATTCAGAGGCTGTAAACCTGCATGCTGATAAGTGGAAATATTGTGTCCAATCTGGGCAATGCTCTGTGAGCTGATCCCTTATTTCTGGTACAATGTGTCAGTCCGGGCAATGCTCTGTGAGCTGATCACTTATTTCTGGTACAATGTGGTCAGTCTGGACAATGCTCTGTGAGCTGATCACTTATTTCTGGTACAATGTGGTCAGTCTGGACAATGCTCTGTGAGCTGATCACTTATTTCTGGTACAATGTGTCAGTCTGGACAATGCTCTGTGAGCTGATCACTTATTTCTGGTACAATGTGTCAGTCTGGACAATGCTCTGTGAGCTGATCACTTATATGTGTCGGTCTGGGCTGTTTGGCTCACAGAGGATTGTCTACTGCTGTGAAGTTATCTGTTCTGACTGTCAGTATATTCCATTTAACCCTTGTGTATCATATCCCCATCTGCAGCTCTGGACCTGCTGTCTCGCCCACGGGGCTGAAGTTCTGTCCTTCGGACGACACAGTCAGTTTTCCTATGGATTACCAGAGGACTCCGACAATCCTCCGGGGATACAGGAGGGAGATGGCGAAACTCAGGACTGTACGGATTGATAGCATGGACCATGTATCAGGGAAAGTAGCAGAGGTGGCCATAAGAAGTCCACTCTACACTCCCATGTTTCAGTGGCGCCATCTTGTGGTGGAGATGTAAACTGCTGGTGACAATCAATAATTGGAGACTTTTTCCAGCACTGGACATTTCTGACCTTCACTAAAAATTGTGCAATTGAGCACCATCAACTGCAGCGCCGTCAACTGCAGCGCCATCAACTCCAGCGCCGTCAACTGCAGCGCCATCAACTCCAGCGCCATCAACTCCAGCGCCCCCCAGAGGAGGCTAAACATTGCTGCACTTCAAGCACTTTTAATTTTGCAAAATAATCCAAATCTGTTTACAGTTTCAATGGAGTTTGGGATTGTTTTTAAAGAAGGATTTGGAACTCCAAATGATTGAATTCTGGATTAAAGGAATTTCACTTTCTTCCAATCTTCACAATGGATGAAAAAGAAAAGAAGATTTTAGACTTTTGTTATAATACCTCACATTTTATGGTCGGTGACTGTCGGGTGTTTGTTCTCCACCTCTGTCCTGTCTATGGATTGGAGATAGAAGAGAGCGGCCGGCTCTATTGATCACATGACTGATCACATGATCCGCGGGATCGTCGGCTGCAGGGGTGATATAGGTGCAAAAAAGTAGAGGGTGAAATAAGAAACTTTCATAATGTTCTTTTTTTTTTTTTAAAGGGATAGAATAAAGATATAGATAGAAAAAGAATCAATAAAACAAATTGCATATAATAAATAAAAAGAGTAATTAGGTTTATAAATAAAAAAAAAAAAAAAAAAAAAAATGGAGGAAAAATGAAACAACCCCCAAAATAAATAAATGCAGCATATACTAAAAGCCTAAACAGGGGAGGTGGTTTTGTGGGTTTCTATAATGATGGGTTAGGAACTTTATTCCACTGCAGACACGTCGCTTTGGGGGTGTCAGGTGCCCCAGGGACAGGAGGGGATGGAGGTCATAGTAAGCCCAATCTTGCAGTTTAACACTTTAAAATCCCACCTTCATCCACTGGGGGACACAGACAGAAAAGGGCCCCTGTTTTGTAGGCAGCTGATACCAGAGAACAACAGAACTTTCAAGCCATATGGGCAAGGACTTTCTCCGCACTAGTTGACCTGTCATGCTATTGCTCTCTGGTATCAGTTCCCAGCTTGCCTATTAATCAAGAGGTTAATTTTTCCACTTGTCCTTGCCTTGCCGTCATTTTGATAAAATTACAGTTTTCTCTTCTGCAAATTTGCATGGTGGAGAGAAGCCATGGCACATCGAGGGAGCAACACCCACGAGTAGTAAAATAGTGAGAATTATAACTTTATTAGTGCAATAAACCAACCAAGATTAAAAACATTTAAAAGCAAAGGGTGCCCCTGCAGAGCACACCGCTGAACATATGTACAGATACAATGCTGACAAAATATGAGCACAATATCAGTGATCACAAGAGGTCTGACAAAAGACATGATTACTTACCGGTAATTGTGTTTTATGGAGTCCACGACAGCACCCACATGAGAGAGGGGATCCGCCCACCAGGACAGGAAACCTACAGATAAAAAGGGGCGGTCCCCCTCGCTCCCTCAGTTTGGTTACAGAGCATGAGAGGAACCGCAGAGTTAAGAGAAGCACAACAAATCCAACAACACCCAAAACAATGAACAACAGGACCAACCCCACCACGATGCAAGTGGAGCAAATCACACAATAAAAACGTGACAAGGGAGGGAAGTGAGTGGGTGCTGTCGTGGACTCCATAAAACACAATTACCGGTAAGTAATCATGTCTTTTCTTATCGCCACGACAGCACCCACATGAGAGAATTGCAGAGAGCAAGACTAGGGAGGGACAACAGTGCTGAGGACAGATCTCCCGAAAGCCAAGTCAGAGTCAGAAGACAAAGACAAGCGATAGTGGTTATAAAAGGTAGAAGGGGACGACCAAGTCGCAGCCTTACAAATAGCGTCAATGGAGACGTCGGCGCGTTCAGCCCTTGAAGGAGCCATGGCCCTGGCAGAATGCGCACGGACACCCTCCGGAGGACAGCGTCCCATCACCGAGTAGGCAAGGCAGATGGCATCTCGGATCCATCTAGACAATGTGCTCTTAGAAACAGCAAACCCCTTCCGAGGACCCTGAAAGGACACAAACAGAGCCCTACTCTGTCGAGAAGCGCTGGTCCTATCAAGGTAGTGTAAAACTAGTCTCCTGACATCTAGTGTATGAAACCGTTGCTCCTCAGGGGAAGTAGGATGAGGAAAAAAGGAAGGAAGAAAAATCTCCTGACTCCTATGAAACCGAGACACGACCTTAGGGAGGTAGGAAGGATCCGGTTTCAAGATAAGCCTATCGGGAAAGATGGACAGGAAGGGAGGATCTATAGACAAAGCCTGGAGATCACCCACCCGCCTAGCAGAAGTGAGGGCCACCAACAGAGCAGTCTTGAGAGACAGGGACCTAAGGGAAGCAGCCTCCAGAGGTTCAAAGGGCTCCCCCATCAGGGCGTCCAGGACCAAATCCAAATCCCATGGGGCTAATCGGGCAATATGAACCGGGGTGCTACGCTCACAAGCTGCAATAAACCGAGAGACCCAGCGGTCCCTCGCGACGTCTGAGCCATATAAAGCCCCCAAGGCCGAAACGTGGACCTTAAGGGTACTGACAGAAAGACCCAATTCCCTGCCCTTCTGAAGAAACTCCAGAATGGAAGGGATAGGCACAACTGGAGAAAAGGGAGCCGTATGGAACTCCAGGAACTTTCTCCAAACCCTACCATAAATCCTAGTTGTAACCGCCTTCCTACTGAGAAGGAGAGTGGCGATAAGAGCGTCCGAGAAGCCACGTAATTTCAACAGCCGCCTCTCAAGTTCCAAGCTGTCAAGTGGAGGCCCTTCACCCGAGGGTGCCGGCAAGGACCCTGAGACAGCAGGTCCGGCACCGAGGGAAGAATCCAGGGATCCGCCACGGACATGGCCCTGAGCCAGGAAAACCACGGTCTCCTGGGCCAGAACGGGGCAATAAGGAGCACCCTCGCCCCTTCGTCCCTGATCTTCCTGATCACCACCGGCAGCAAGTTCATAGGCGGGAAGGCATAAGCCAGACGGAAGGTCCAAGGAAACTGGAGCGAGTCCACCATCTCCGGAGAATCCCGCACCGTCAGGGAGGCAAACCGGGGAACCTGCCTGTTGGCCCGAGTGGCGAACAGATCGATGACCGGAAGTCCCCATAAGGCCACAATCTGCCTGAAAACCCGGCGACAGAGGACCCATTCGCCCTGGTGGAGGGAATGACGGCTCAGAAAATCCGCAGTTGAATTGTCGACTCCCCTGACATGAAGGGCCGAGAGGGACAGCAGGTTCGTTTCGGCCAGAGTGAGAATGCCCACTGCAGTAGACAGCAGAGTCTGAGAGCGAGTACCGCCCTGCCTGTTGATGTAGGCCACCGACGTGGTGTTGTCTGACAAAATCCGAACATGCCTGTTGCGTAACTGCGGGAGAAAATGACGAAGAGCAAGGTAGACGGCTTTCAATTCTCGTAAGTTGGAAGAGTCCGAGGATTCCTCCACGGACCATCGTCCCTGAGCCAAGTCAGACCCCAGGTGAGCCCCCCACCCGTCAGGGCTAGCGTCTGTCAGAATAACCCGAGAAGGGCGAATCACCCAGGGAACACCTCTAGAAAGCGCATCCGGCCTCAACCACCAGGCCAGGGATCTCACAACCTCTGAAGACAAGGTTAAGCGACCCTGGAGCCGACCACCCAAAGAGACCTCTGCCCGCAAAACCGCCTGTTGCAACGGGCGAGTATGAAACTGAGCCCATTGCACCGCAGGAATGCAAGACGAGAGAGACCCCAAGAGTGACATGGCCTCCCGCAAGGTCATGGAAGGGTGCGCAATCGCCCGCTGGACCCGCGCCCGTATATGGGACTGTTTGTCGTCTGGGAGGAGGCACAACTGACTTACGGAGTCCAGGAGAAGACCCAAAAAGGACTGGCGCGTTACCGGAGACAATCGGGATTTCCCCAAGTTGATGATCCATCCCAAGGCCTGTAGGGACGAGATGGTATTAGACAGGCGAGCCTGACACTGAATGGAAGAGTTACCTATGATCAAAAAATCGTCCAAATAAGGCACAATAAGAGTATCCTGCAGTCTTAAGTAAGACATCACCTCCGAAATCAGTTTGGTAAAAACTCGCGGAGCCATCGACAGACCAAAGGGCATTGCAGCAAACTGAAAGTGCCGAGTCTGCCCCTCCCAGACGACCGCCACCCGAAGAAACCGCTGGAAATCGGCGTGGACTGCGAGATGGTAATACGCATCCTTCAGATCCAAGACCGCCATGAAGCATCTAGGGAACAACAATTTGATCGTGGAATAAATAGATTCCATTTTGAAGGACCGGAAGACCAGGAAGGAATTTAACTTCTTTAAATTAATAATCGTACGAAAAGACCCATCGGGCTTAGAAACCAAGAACAAGGGGGAATAGAACCCCTTTCCTTCCTGGCCTACCGGAACCTCAACAAGAACGCTTTTGGACAAAAGAGACTGAATCTCCAGCTTCAGGGCAAGGGCATGATGAGCGGGAGGAGAGGTGAGCACAAAGGAATCTGGAGGAGGGCGGAGAAACTCCAACTGGAGACCGGAGGAGATCAACCGAGAAATCCAGGGATTGGAGGTGACAATGCTCCATCGGTGAGCGAAGTGAGATAATCTACCCCCCACTGGGAGCTCCGCATTACTGGAATTTCCTATTGGGCTTAAAGGAGGGCCCCCCAAACAGGGCACCCCGGTGTTTACCCTCCTTGGGTTCCCAACGGTCCCGGTTCTCCCGGTAAGACCTCTTCTGTCCGAACGGACGTCTCTTGAAGGCTCTCCTATAGGACGGAATAGCCGGATTAGGAAACCCCTTCTTACGATCAGCTGCCTTGGCCAGAATCTCATCCAATTCGGCACCAAAGAGGTACTCACCTCTGAAAGGGAGGGCACATAATTTGGCCTTAGACTGAGCATCCCCTTTCCACCCTTTAAGCCACAGGGCACGACGAGCCGAATTGGTCAATCCCGCAGATCGAGCCGCCAGGCGCAGGGAGTCTGCTGAAGCATCCGCTAGATAAGCCGAGGCACCCCGAATCAAAGGCAGAGAAGACAACAACTGAGTCCTGGGAACCCCAGACTTTATCTGATCCTCCAGTTGATCTACCCAGACCATCAAAGACCTGGCCGCACAGGTAGCGGAAATAGCTGGCTTGAAGGCTCCAGTACAGGACTCCCAAGACCGTTTGAGCAGCATCTCCGCTTTGCGGTCCAGCGGGTCAGCTAACAAGCCCGCATCTTCAACTGGAAGCGAGGAACGCCTGGATGTAGAGGCGACCGCTGCGTCCACCTTAGGCACCTTAGACCAAGCCGTCAAGTCCTCATCCTCGAAGGGATATCGACGCTTGGAAGAGGAAGGAAGGGAACCACGTCTATCCTGCTTATCCCATTCTCGACGAACCAGATCTTTAAGGGCCCCCACAATGGGAATAGAGCGTCTCCGTTTTTCAGAGAGACCTGTAAACATTATATCCTGGGCCGAGCGAGACTCCTTACAATCTGGAACGCCCATCGTGTGTCGAATGGATCTGACCAGACTGTCCACACTCTCCAGTGGAAAACAGGACTTCCCTTCATCATCTGAGGACGAGGAAGAGGACCCAGGAGAAGGTGAACGAGACCTGGACACCCCAGGAGACCCAGTTGGACTGGCCGTAGGTGAAGATATATCAGGGGACACACGCTTCCTAGATCTGGAGGAAGGAGCCTGAGGGTCAGTCATCTCACGAAGGGAAAGCAGCTCCTCACGTATCATAGACCTAATATCAGTAGTCTTAACCGAGGACTCTTCCTGCAATGTCTGAGCAATACAAGCCTGACATAACCGCTTTGCATAGGAATCAGGAAGGGGCTGCATACAAAGAGCACACTCCTTATGTCTCACTTTTTTTGCTTTCTTAGCCTAAGAAGAGACAGAAAGAACAGAAAAACACAGGGAAAATTGGCCCCAGCAGCATAACAGGAGAGAACACACTCACCCAGCAAGCTGTGTAACTACTGACCGGTTCAGGAGGTGGAGGGCCAGCCTGAGAAGACTGTGTCCCAGTCTTGCTGCGCTCACTTCTCTCAGCAGATCCGCCATCCTTGCTACGGCTCCCAGTGCTGCGAGTCTTGCCGGCTGGCTGCATGTCCCCATCCGGTGGATGCAGCCCTCCTGCCCCAGGAGAAGACATCATGGACGGCACCCTGGAGACCAGTACCGCCCCTTATGTCAGCCAGAATCCTCAGTGATGGGGCCACCTCCCCGGCCGCCCGGAAGCACTCTGGAACACTTCCGGGTCAGGAGCGATTGTATGCAGTGCGCAGGCGCCGGCGCAACCCGGAAGCCGGCGCAGAAGGCACCAGGCCGCCGACCGCCGCGGTCACAGCGAAACCCCCGCACCCCCCAGAGCCCCGGGCCCCGGAGCCGCGACGCCCCGCCCCCCCGCCGGAAGCACAGGCCCGCCCGCCACCGGACGCAGCCGTCATGCCCCGCGAAATGGCGGCGAAATGCCACTGCCCCAGAGCCCCAGCCCCCAGGAGGCAAGGGGCCCGCCATCCACAGCAGCCGGCCGCTCAGTCAGAAATCTTACCTATCCCAAGCTGCCTGGTCACGGATGAGTGCAGACTGTTCCAACTGCACCACGCTCCCATGAGTCAGGGTGATGACACACGCTGACCTCATGACATCCATCCTCAGTCGAGGGGAGAGCCTGAAGCAGGACTTCCCGACGCTGCATCTGGCGTTCCAGGCCCTGCCGTTCCCACAGACACCGACACAGAGGCTGATTGAACCCAGGTAAGCCATTACTGTAGGTTCCCATCAGGACAGGAAACCAAAACTGAGGGAGCGAGGGGGACCGCCCCTTTTTATCTGTAGGTTTCCTGTCCTGGTGGGCGGATCCCCTCTCTCATGTGGGTGCTGTCGTGGCGATAAGAAAATACAGGATTGTGTTACAGGGAGAAACGCGAGGGTGGGGGATGAGAGCAGGTACCAGAAGTACTGGTGCTCCTTCACCACAATATTTCACATAAATGCGCTTGTTAGTCCAATATAGGGTGGACAGTGTTATGGGTAACCACATCTATGTCAAGGGACCCATTATGAAGCACAAATCATAGGGCCACAGAATGATTGGTAGTGCTGGGAATGTTAAATATGATTAAGTACTGGCCTCAGCAGCTGGAATAAACAATGTTTATAAGTGAGACAGATCCCAATATCTCACACAAGTGACGTCTGCAGAGGCACAGACAATTATAGAGAAAAATCACATATTATAAGTTTACCCAAGATTCCGCAAATCATCCAATGAGTAATGCTAGGAGTCGTTTAGTAATCCCAGATACAGTGGTCCTTACGGGAGGTCACATATGGATGATAACAAAGGTCTTAACCATCAGCTAACTAACCATATAATTGATACAAGGACCACCCATATATATTGAGTGCTCCCTATTGTTTACATATGGTCAAAACAGTGTAAGTCACCGTGTCCACCGACAGTGGAAAATAAAGTGCATATTACCAGTCCGTAAATTGTCCGAAGTGTCAGTCCGAGGTATGTAGCGAGGTGACTGCAGGCCACCCTGGCAAATTTGGCAGCTCATAAATATGACTGGAATAGTCCTGTAGTGATGATCTCCAGAGTTGTCCCCAGTGGGGTAACTTGAAGCTCATTGGCTCCAATGCAAAAGCTTCAACAGGGCCCCCAATTATTGCAAATCTTTAATAGCATTAGTGTTTGTCTATAGGCCAAAGAAACTTTTGGGGCCCCCTAGACTCCAGGGCCCGGGTGTGATTGCAACCCCTGCATCTGTTGTGGTTACACCCCTGCTCACACCCCCTCTTTTGGCATCACTATAATCTATAGAAAGAGGTGAACACTTTTGTTTATTGACTATTTAACGCCCCAAAACCAAACTCCCCTCAAAACTATTTTTTTACTTCGTTCCATCCCACTAAAGTGTTTGGTTCCATTTACAATTGATAGTTTGTTAATGATCTGGTGCTATTAAGACTATGCAGGAAGGAGGGGATGAGAAAGTAGAAAAAAAAGGGGGGGGGGGGGATGACGACTTTGCTTTAGGAAGGAGATAACGACCTGACGATGTCCTGGTGCCTGATCTGTGGGTTCTGAGTCTACAGTGAAACCTCAGGATTTCAATAGAAGAACAAATTAACTAAACCGTGTTTGTCTGTTATTAAATAACCGCATTACGTTCCACAGGTCGGATCATACGGTAACTGCCCCAAAACTGTGTAGGTATCTATCACATAACACGAATCAATTGTATGTAATCAATTATCACTTTCTACATAAATAAAGAATCCACAGAAATATTAGTGTCTATTGCTTAAATAGACACCTGTAAGTTCTCCATAATAATATTGTGTGGAGCTAAATCATCCCTGATGGGCTAGTGGACAATACATCCTGAGGACCATTGTTATTCTACCTGATGGGCTGCAAACGTTTGGACACAGCTTCTCATTCAAAGAGTTTTCTGTATTTTCATGATTATGAAGATTGTAGATTCACACTGAAGGCATCAAAACTATGAATTATCACATGTGGAATTATAGACTGAACAAAAAAGTGTGAAACAACTGAGAATATGTCTTATATTCTAGGTTCTTCCTTTTGCTGTGATTGCTGCTTTGCACACTCTTGACATTCTCTGGATGAGCTTCAAGAGGTAGTCACCGGCAATGGTCTTCCAACAGTCTTGAAGGAGTTCCCAGAGATGCTTAGCACTTGGCCCTTTTGCCTTTACCCCAAACCATCTGGATTGGGTTCAGGTCTGGTGACTGTGGAGGCCAGGTCATCTGGCGTAGCCCCCCATCACCATCACACCTCCTCCTCCATGCTTCACGGTGGGATCCAGGCATGTAGAGTCCATCCGTTCACCTTTTCTGCGTCGCACAAACACACGGTGGTTGGAACTAAAGATCTCAAATTTGGACTCATCAGACCAAAGCGCAGATTTCCACTGGTCTAATGTCCATTCCTTGTGTTCTTTAGCCCACACAAGTCTCTTCTGTTTGTTGCCTGTCCTTAGCAGTGGTTTCCTAGCAGCTATTTTACCATGAAGGCCTGCTGCACAAAGTCTCCTCTTAACAGTTGTTGTAGAGATGTGTCTGCTGCTAGAACTCTGTGTGGCATTGACCTGGTCTCTAATCTGAGCTGCTGTTACCTGCGATTTCTGAGGCTGGTGACTCGGATGAACTTATCCTCCGCAGCAGAGGTGACTCTTGGTCTTCCTTTCCTGGGACGGTCCTCATGTGAGCCAGTTTCTTTGTAGCACTTGATTGTTTTTGTAACTGCACTTGGGGACACTTTCAAGGTTTTCCCAATTTTTCGGACTGACTGACCTTCATTTCTTAAAGTAATGATGGCCGCTCGTTTTTCTTTACTTAGCTGCTTTTTTCTTGTCATAATACAAATTCTAACAGTCTATTCAGTAGGACGATCAGCTGTGTATCCACCAGACTTCTGCACAACACAACTGATGGTCCCAACCCCATTTATAAGGCAAGAAATCCCACTTATTAACCCTGACAGGGCACCTGTGAAGTGAAGACCATTTCCGGTGACTACCTCTTGAAGCTCATCCAGAGAATGCCAAGAGTGTGCAAAGCAGTCATCACAGCAAAAGGAAGAACCTAGAATATAAGACATATTTTCAGCTGTTTCACACTCTTTTGTTCAGTCTATAATTCCACATGTGATAATTCATAGTTTTGATGCCTTCAGTGTGAATCTACAATGTTCATAGTCATGAAAATACATAAAACTCTTTGAATGAGAAGGCGTGTCCAAGTATATATATTATATATATGTGGCCACACATATCCCTACCCCTTCATAGCCTGCCCCTCATAGCGCTGCCCTTTCATAATGTGGCAGGTGCATATGGCTCCGCCCCTGTAGTTAACTCTGCCCCATTCACGGTGCATATGGCTCCACCCTCTTTGGGTAGTCCCGCCCCCTTCATAATGTGCCAGATTCATATGGATCCACCCCCTCTGCCTAGCCCACTCCCTTTATTACACCCCATTTATTATTGTAACCTGGAAACAGAACCTTCATAACCCCGCCCTCTACATGCATATGACTCCACCCCCTCAGGTAACCCTTTGGTTAGTGCCGCCCCTTTATTATTGTAACAAAGGGAACGCCAATTTCTACAGCTATATTGTATATGGGGGCTATGTGGGGCCTCATACTGTATATAGGGGGACTGTGTGGGGACTCATACTGTATATAAGGGGGATTGTGTAGGGGCTCATACTGTATATAGAGCTAATGTGTGGGTGCTCATACTGTATATAGGGGGACTGTGTGGGGGCTCGTACTGTATATAGAGTGAATGTGTGGGGGCTCGTACTGTATATAGAGCTAATGTGTGGGTGCTCATACTGTATATAGGGGGACTGTGTGGGGCTCGTACTGTATATAGAGTGAATGTGTGGGGGCTCGTACTGTATATAGAGCTAATGTGTGGGGGCTCATACTGTATAGGGGACTGTGTGGGGGCTCATACTGTATATAGGGGGACTGTGTGGAGGCTCATACTATATATAGGTGGACTGTGTGGGGGCTCATAATGTATATAGGGAGACTGTGTGGGGGCTCATACTGTACATAGGTGGACTGTGTGGGGGCTCATAATGTATATAGGTGGACTGTGTGGGGGCTCATACTGTATATAGAGCGAATGTGTGGGGGCTCGTACTGTATATAGAGCTAATGTGTGGGGGCTCATACTGTATAGGGGATTGTGTGGGGGCTCATACTGTATATAGGGGACTGTGTGGGGGCTCGTACTGTATATAGAGTGAATGTGTGGGGGCTCGTACTGTATATAGAGCTAATGTGTGGGGGCTCATACTGTATAGGGGACTGTGTGGGGGCTCATACTGTATATAGGGGGACTGTGTGGGGGCTCATACTATATATAGGTGGACTGTGTGCGGGCTCATAATGTATATAGGGAGACTGTGTGGGGGCTCATACTGTACATAGGTGGACTGTGTGGGGGCTCATACTATATATAGGTGGACTGTGTGGGGGCTCATACTGTATATAGGGGGACTGTGTGGGGGCTCGTACTGTATATAGAGCGAATGTGTGGGGGCTCGTACTGTATATAGAGCGAATGTGTGGGGGCTCATACTGTATAGGGGACTGTGTGGGGGCTCATACTGTATATAGGTGGACTGTGTGGGGACTCATACTGTATATAGGTGGACTGTGTGGAGGCTCATACTGTATATAGGTGGACTGTGTGGAGGCTCATACTGTATATGGGGGGACTGTGTGGGGGCTCATCCTGTATATAGGGGGACTGTGTGGGGGCTCATACTGTATATAGGGGGACTGTGTGGGGGCTCGTACTGTATATAGGAGGACTGTGTGGGGGCTCATACTGTACATAGGGGATGTCAGAATGTCTAATTTTGCTTAATATGAAGTGATATTATTACTATAAACATGAAACACAAATATAATTAATATGTTAATATTTATATCGGTAAAGCTTAATTCCAGCCTATTGGTCCGGCCTCCACACCGGTCAGGATCTCTCATGTGGCCTCTCGGGTAAATGATTGGGATTATCCATTTACTCTGATGGCCCCTTGGAGTCTCGGTGCCCCCGATGCTTTAGTTACATTGTCTGTGATAGTTTTTGCCTATAATCCAGCAGGAGCCTCATTGTCCCTGGTGTCTGGTGGGTTTTTAATTTTTCCAGTAAAATGTTCTTTCTTTTGTTTTCTGTTACTTGAAATCTCTTATATCTAGTAAAACAGCCTCATGTAGGTAGCAATGCCAGCATCAGCCACAAGGGGGCAGAAGTGTTCACAAGTCTTTGATGTTCAAACTCTGATCCTTGTTTTTGCAAAGTATAAAAAATAAAAGGGAGGAGACAAGAGGAAGAAGAGGAAGAAGAGGAAGAAGAGGAAGAAGAAGAGGAAGAAGAAGAGGAAGAAGAAGAAGAAGAAGAAGAAGAAGAAGAAGAAGAGGAGGAGTGTCCTGGGACAGGTAACCTCCAGGTGTAAGAGAGGAGAAACCACAATGTGAACAATGTGAGGGCTACATGGGGCCGTCACACAAATCTCAATGTTGCACTGCGACACTTCAGATAAGGATTGTGCAACACATGATAGTGTGCAATTATCACAAGACACCTGCAGTTTTTTGTATTCATGTATTCAATACTTTTTTTTGCGTCATTTCTTATAACTACACATAATTTATGGACATCTATGGTTTGATTTCTTTACCTGTGTGGATTGGATGGGTTGTTACTGACATCTAGTGATAAATTCATGTCAATAGCTGATTTAGAATTATATTTACTTAGAAAACTCTATATAACCAGGGGCAGGAGCATTACAGCAGTCACTGAGCGTGCATCACTCTATATAACCAGGGGCCGGAGCATTACAGCAGTCACTGAGCGTGCATCACTCTATATAACCAGGGGCAGGAGCATTACAGCAGTCACTGAGCGTGCATCACTCTATATAACCAGGGCCGGAGCATTACAGCAGTCACTGAGCGTGCATCACTCTATATAACCAGGGCCGGAGCATTACAGCAGTCACTGAGCGTGCATCACTCTATATAACCAGGGCCGGAGCATTACAGCAGTCACTGAGCGTGCATCACTCTATATAACCAGGGGCCGGAGCATTACAGCGGGGGGGGGGGGGGGGGGGGGGGGGGGGGGGGGGGGGGGGGGGGGGGGGGGGGGGGGGGGGGGGGGGGGGGGGGGGGGGGGGGGGGGGGGGGGGGGGGGGGGGGGGGGGGGGGGGGGGGGGGGGGGGGGGGGGGGGGGGGGGGGGGGGGGGGGGGGGGGGGGGGGGGGGGGGGGGGGGGGGGGGGGGGGGGGGGGGGGGGGGGGGGGGGGGGGGGGGGGGGGGGGGGGGGGGGGGGGGGGGGGGGGGGGGGGGGGGGGGGGGGGGGGGGGGGGGTTTTTTTTTTTTTTTTTTTTTTTTTTTTTTTTTTTTTTTTTTTTTTTTTTTTTTTTTTTTTTTTTTTTTTTTTTTTTTTTTTTTTTTTTTTTTTTTTTTTTTTTTTTTTTTTTTTTTTTTTTTTTTTTTTTTTTTTTTTTTTTTTTTTTTTTTTTTTTTTTTTTTTTTTTTTTTTTTTTTTTTTTTTTTTTTTTTTTTTTTTTTTTTTTTACAGCAGTCACTGAGCGTGCATCACTCTATATAACCAGGGGCGGAGCATACAGCAGTCACTGAGCGTGCATCACTCTATATAACCAGGGGCCGGAGCATTACAGCAGTCACTGAGCGTGCATCACTCTATATAACCAGGGGCACGGAGCATTACAGCAGTCACTGAGCGTGCATCACTCTATATAACCAGGGGCCGGAGCATTACAGCAGTCATGAGCGTGCATCACTCTATATAACCAGGGGCCGGAGCATTACAGCAGTCACTGAGCGTGCATCACTCTATATAACCAGGGGCGGAGCATTACAGCAGTCACTGAGCGTGCATCACTCTATATAACCAGGGAGAGCATTACAGCATCACTGAGCGTGCATCACTCTATATAACAGGGGCCGAGCATTACAGCAGTCACTGAGCGTGCATCACTCTATATAACCAGGGGGGAGCATTACAGCAGTCACTGAGCGTGCATCACTCTATATAACCAGGCGGAGCATTACAGCAGTCACTGAGCGTGCTCACCTATATAACAAGGCCGGAGCATTACAGCAGTCACTGAGCGTGCATCACTCTATATAACCAGGGGCGGAGCATTACAGCAGTCACTGAGCGTGCATCACTCTATATAACCAGGGCGGAGCATTACAGCAGTCACTGAGCGTGCATCACTCTATATAACCAGGGGCCGGAGCATTACAGCAGTCACTGAGCGTGCATCACTCTATATAACCAGGGGCCGGAGCATTACAGCAGTCACTGAGCGTGCATCACTCTATATAACCAGGGGCCGGAGCATTACAGCAGTCACTGAGCGTGCATCACTCTATATAACCAGGCCGGAGCATTACAGCAGTCACTGAGCGTGCATCACTCTATATAACCAGGGGCCGGAGCATTACAGCAGTCACTGAGCGTGCATCACTTATATAACCAGGGGCCGGAGCATTACAGCAGTCACTGAGCGTGCATCACTCTATATAACCAGGGGCCGGAGCATTACAGCAGTCACTGAGCGTGCATCACTCTATATAACCAGGGGTGGAGCATTACAGCAGTCACTGAGCGTGCATCACTCTATATAACCAGGGGCGGAGCATTACAGCAGTCACTGAGCGTGCATCACTCTATATAACCAGGGGCCGGAGCATTACAGCAGTCACTGAGCGTGCATCACTCTATATAACCAGGGGATGGAGCATTACAGCAGTCACTGAGCGTGCATCACTCTATATAACCAGGGCCGGAGCATTACAGCAGTCACTGAGCGTGCATCACTCTATATAACCAGGGGAGAGCATTACAGCAGTCACTGAGCGTGCATCACTCTATATAACCAGGGGCCGGAGCATACAGCAGTCACTGAGCGTGCATCACTCTATATAACCAGGGGCCGGAGCATTACAGCAGTCACTGAGCGTGCATCACTCTATATAACCAGGGCCGGAGCATTACAGCAGTCACTGAGCGTGCATCACTCTATATAACCAGGGCCGGAGATTACAGCAGTCACTGAGCGTGCATCACTCTATATAACCAGGGGCCGGAGCATTACAGCAGTCACTGAGCGTGCATCACTCTATATAACCAGGGGCCGGAGCATTACAGCAGTCACTGAGCGTGCATCACTCTATATAACCAGGGGTGGAGCATTACAGCAGTCACTGAGCGTGCATCACTCTATATAACCAGGGGAGGAGCATTACAGCAGTCACTGAGCGTGCATCACTCTATATAACCAGGGCCGGAGCATTACAGCAGTCACTGAGCGTGCATCACTCTATATAACCAGGGCGGAGCATTACAGCAGTCACTGAGCGTGCATCACTCTATATAACCAGGGGCCGGAGCATTACAGCAGTCACTGAGCGTGCATCACTCTATATAACCAGGGCCGGAGCATTACAGCAGTCACTGAGCGTGCATCACTCTATATAACCAGGGGCCGGAGCATACAGCAGTCACTGAGCGTGCATCACTCTATATAACCAGGGGAGGAGCATTACAGCAGTCACTGAGCGTGCATCACTCTATATAACCAGGGGGGAGCATTACAGCAGTCACTGAGCGTGCATCACTCTATATAACCAGGGGAGCATTACAGCAGTCACTGAGCGTGCATCACTCTATATAACCAGGGGCCGGAGCATTACAGCAGTCACTGAGCGTGCATCACTCTATTAACCAGGGGCGGAGCATTACAGCAGTCACTGAGCGTGCATCACTCTATATAACCAGGGGCCGGAGCATTACAGCAGTCACTGAGCGTGCATCACTCTATATAACCAGGGCGGAGCATTACAGCAGTCACTGAGCGTGCATCACTCTATATAACCAGGGCCGGAGCATTACAGCAGTCACTGAGCGTGCATCACTCTATATAACCAGGGGCCGGAGCATTACAGCAGTCACTGAGCGTGCATCACTCTATATAACCAGGGGCGGAGCATTACAGCAGTCACTGAGCGTGCATCACTCTATATAACCAGGGCCGGAGCATTACAGCAGTCACTGAGCGTGCATCACTCTATATAACCAGAGGCCGGAGCATTACAGCAGTCACTGAGCGTGCATCACTCTATATAACCAGGGGATGGAGCATTACAGCAGTCACTGAGCGTGCATCACTCTATATAACCAGAGGCCGGAGCATTACATGCAGTCACTGAGCGTGCATCACTCTATATAACCAGGGGAGGAGCATTACAGCAGTCACTGAGCGTGCATCACTCTATATAACCAGGGGATGGAGCATTACAGCAGTCACTGAGCGTGCATCACTCTATATAACCAGGGGCTGGAGCATTACAGCAGTCACTGAGCGTGCATCACTCTATATAACCAGGGGCTGGAGCATTACAGCAGTCACTGAGCGTGCATCACTCTATATAACCAGGGGATGGAGCATTACAGCAGTCACTGAGCGTGCATCACTCTATATAACCAGGGGCTGGAGCATTACAGCAGTCACTGAGCGTGCATCACTCTATATAACCAGGGGCGGAGCATTACAGCAGTCACTGAGCGTGCATCACTCTATATAACCAGGGGCCGGAGCATTACAGCAGTCACTGAGCGTGCATCACTCTATATAACCAGGGGCCGGAGCATTACAGCAGTCACTGAGCGTGCATCACTCTATATAACCAGGGGCCGGAGCATTACAGCAGTCACTGAGCGTGCATCACTCTATATAACCAGGGGCCGGAGCATTACAGCAGTCACTGAGCGTGCATCACTCTATATAACCAGGGGCCGGAGCATTACAGCAGTCACTGAGCGTGCATCACTCTATATAACCAGGGGCCGGAGCATTACAGCAGTCACTGAGCGTGCATCACTCTATATAACCAGGGGCCGGAGCATTACAGCAGTCACTGAGCGTGCATCACTCTATATAACCAGGGGCTGGAGCATTACAGCAGTCACTGAGCGTGCATCACTCTATATAACCAGGGGATGGAGCATTACAGCAGTCACTGAGCGTGCATCACTCTATATAACCAGGGGCCGGAGCATTACAGCAGTCACTGAGCGTGCATCACTCTATATAACCAGGGGCCGGAGCATACAGCAGTCACTGAGCGTGCATCACTCTATATAACCAGGGGATGGAGCATTACAGCAGTCACTGAGCGTGCATCACTCTATATAACCAGGGGCCAGGAGCATTACAGCAGTCACTGAGCGTGCATCACTCTATATAACCAGGGGCCGGAGCATTACAGCAGTCACTGAGCGTGCATCACTCTATATAACCAGGGGCCGGAGCATTACAGCAGTCACTGAGCGTGCATCACTCTATATAACCAGGGACCGGAGCATTACAGCAGTCACTGAGCGTGCATCACTCTATATAACCAGGGGCCGGAGCATACAGCAGTCACTGAGCGTGCATCACTCTATATAACCAGGGGCTGGAGCATTACAGCAGTCACTGAGCGTGCATCACTCTATATAACCAGGGGATGGAGCATTACAGCAGTCACTGAGCGTGCATCACTCTATATAACCAGGGGCCGGAGCATTAC
Organism: Allobates femoralis; assembly: GCA_033576535.1. Taxonomy (NCBI): domain Eukaryota; kingdom Metazoa; phylum Chordata; class Amphibia; order Anura; family Aromobatidae; genus Allobates; species Allobates femoralis. Next base: position 9,382,083 of record JARQOC010000011.1, read on the forward strand.
AGCAGTCACTGAGCGTGCATCACTCTATATAACCAGGGGATGGAGCATTACAGCAGTCACTGAGCGTGCATCACTCTATATAACCAGAGGACGGAGCATTACAGCAGTCACTGAGCGTGCATCACTCTATATAACCAGGGGCCGGAGCTTACAGCAGTCACTGAGCGTGCATCACTCTATATAACCAGGGCCGGAGCGTTACAGCAGTCACTGAGCGTGCATCACTCTATATAACCAGGGGATGGAGCATTACAGCAGTCACTGAGCGTGCATCACTCTATATAACCAGGGCCGGAGCATTACAGCAGTCACTGAGCGTGCATCACTCTATATAACCAGGGGATGGAGCATTACAGCAGTCACTGAGCGTGCATCACTCTATATAACCAGAGGAGGAGCATTACAGCAGTCACTGAGCGTGCATCACTCTATATAACCAGAGGCCGGAGCATTACAGCAGTCCGAGCTGATACTGATATAGCCGGGAGATCAGCAGTACTGGTGCACACTCTATATAACCAGGGGCCGGAGTATTACAGCAGTCACTGAGCGTGCATCACTCTATATAACCAGAGGCCGGAGCATTACAGCAGTCACTGAGCGTGCATCACTCTATATAACCAGAGGCCGGAGCATTACAGCAGTCACTGAGCGTGCATCACTGTATATAACCAGGGGCCGGAGCATTACAGCAGTCACTGAGCGTGCATCACTGTATATAACCAGGGGCCGGAGCATTACAGCAGTCACTGAGCGTGCATCACTCTATATAACCAGGGGATGGAGCATTACAGCAGTCACTGAGCGTGCATCACTCTATATAACCAGGGGCCGGAGCATTACAGCAGTCACTGAGCGTGCATCACTCTATATAACCAGGGGCCGGAGCATTACAGCAGTCACTGAGCGTGCATCACTCTATATAACCAGGGGCCGGAGCATTACAGCAGTCACTGAGCTGCATGAGTTTACAGCTAGGGTCAGTAGTATTTCGGCAGTCAGGGGGTTGTAGCTTTGCTCTCGGTCCCTGCTTCTTGCTTGTTGCTTCTTCTCCCGCCCTGCGCCTTTCTCTGAACCTTGAGCTTTGTAGACTCTCCTGGTCGGTTTCCAGGCTCCCCTTCAGCAAACCTTCTCCTGGAGCAAAGTATGTATGTAAAATATAACCCTCCTCGGTCGTCTGCAGGGGCCCCGGGGTGCTGTCATGTTCTCCCCCAGAGGGCCCCTGTCAGAGAGGCTGGAGAGGGCCCAGGACTGCCCCTGATGGAGGAGCCCGGAGGAATCCAGCGCTTCACCATCAAACTACTTGTTTTTCTGAAGAATGTCAGGAGTCTTAAAGGGGCGACGCTGAGTGCTGGGCCCTGTGGTCCCCCCAGGCTCCTGAGCTGCCTTGTGTGAGGGGCCCGCTGTGGCCCCCAGAGGTGCAGCCTGGGAGTATGGAGGAGCTGGGGGAAGAGACACAAGAGGTGCAGAATGTATCAAACATGAAGGATCGCCCCAAAACCTGCAACATCGCAAGGGGGGTAACTACAACAGGTGCAGGGGCTGCAACCACACCCGGGCCCTGGAGCCTAGGGGGGCCCAAAAGGTTCCTTTGGCCTATAGAAAAAGACTAATGCTATTAAAGGTTTGCAATAATTGGGGGCCCGTTGGACAATGATTATTATTATTATTATTATTATTTATATAGCGCCATTAGGTTCCATGGCACTTTACAAGAATCTTCAGTGTTGCGACATTTAGAATAATTAAGAGCAAAAAAAGCCACAAAAAGCAACAAATTTGAGACAAAAATTTATTTTTTTTCAATAGATTTTTATTTATTTTTCAAAAAAGAATAAAAACAAATATTTGTTTTTAACAATAACATAAACCGGAGCTCGTGATCTTCTCTTAATATTTTATTCAGTGATGTAATATCGAGCTCAGGGGCCCCGATACAAAAGCTCCAAGGGGTCCCCCAATTATCCTCTAATGATGATCTCTAGATGATTGAGTTGTCCGCAGTGGTGTAACTTAAAACTCATTGGCCCCGATGCAAAAGCTCAAACGGGGTCCCCAATTATTGCAAACCTTTATTAGCATTAGTCTTTTTCTATAGGCCAGAGGGACTTTTGGGGCCCTCCAGGCTCCAGGGCCCGGGTGTGATTGCAGCCCCTGCACCTGTTGTAGTTACGCCCCTGTCTAAGACATTATTTATAGGAATGCGATGATGGCAGCACATTGTATGTATTGTGTTTCGGAGTTTTCCTGATTTGTTTATCTTCTGTAAACATTTTCAATAATAATATTGGAACTACCACAAATTGTAATAAGAAGGGAAATGGGTGTATCCTATTCTAGAGTAAGGCCGGCTTCACACCATGGTTTTTGCCTGTCAGGGTAGATCCTGTTTTTTGCAGGATCCACCGGACAGAACCTGACAGCACAGGATGTGCACAAAGTGTGGCCAAATATGGTCCCAGATCCTGTTTTTTGCAGGATTCGTTTTCTGCCGCTGTCCTTGGTGCTGAAGTCTGCCTGTGTCTGTTCTGCCGCTGTCCATGCTGCTGACGTCTGCCTGTGTCTGCTCTGCTGCTGTCCTTGGTGCTGACGTCTGCCTGTGTCTCCCCTGCTGCTGTCCTTGGTGCTGACGTCTGCTTGTGTCTGCTCTGCCGCTGTCCATGGTGCTGATGTCTGCCTGTGTCTGCTCTGCCGCTGTCCTTGGTGCTGACGTCTGGCTGTGTGCTCTGCCGCTGTCCATGGTGCTGATGTCTGCCTGTGTCTGCTCTGCCGCTGTCCATGGTGCTGACGTCTGCCTGTGTCTGCTCTGCCGCTGTCCATGGTGCTGATGTCTGCCTGTGTCTGCTCTGCCGCTGTCCATGGTGTCTGCTCTGCCGCTGTCCTTGGTGCTGAATCTGCCTGTGTCTGCTCTGCCGCTGTCTATGGTGCTGACATCTGCCTGTGTCTGCTCTGCCGCTGTCCATGGTGCTGAAGTCTGCCTGTGTCTGCTCTGCCGCTGTCCATGGTGCTGAAGTCTGCCTGTGTCCGCTCTGCCGCTGTCCATGGTGCTGAAGTCTGCCTGTGTCCGCTCTGCCGCTGTCCATGGTGCTGACGTCTGCCTGTGTCTGCTCTGCTGCTGTCCATGGTGCTGAAGTCTGCCTGTGTCCGCTCTGCCGCTGTCCATGGTGCTGACGTCTGCCTGTGACTGCTCTGCCGCTGTCCATGGTGCTGACGTCTGCCTGTATCTGCTCTGCCGCTGTCCATGGTGCTGAAGTCTGCCTGTGTCTGCTCTGCCGCTGTCCATGGTGCTGACATCTGCCTGTGTCTGCTCTGCCACTGTCCATGGTGCTGACGTCTGCCTGTGTCTGCTCTGCCGTTGTCCATGGTGCTGAAGTCTGCCTGTGTCTGCTCTGCCGCTGTCCATGGTGCTGACGTCTGCCTGTGTCCGCTTTGCCGCTGTCCATGGTGCTGACGTCTGCCTGTGTCTGCTCTGCCGCTGTCCATAGGCAAAATTTGCACCAAAAATTGTGCATGCGCACACTGCATTTTTATGGTGCGGGAAAGTGCAGATTTTAGTCCTTTGTTGTTTTATGTTGATGACACCTCAGAAACAGGGCCTGTGCCCTATATGAATGTGTGTAATTGTCATTAAACTTTCTATATATAATACCTGGTGAGGGGCCGCATGATTGTGTAAAAACTATGACTTTATTATAAACAGTATTTGAAGTCCTGTCGGCTTTTGCAGCAGAGCGGGGACTTCTCTGCCTCTCCTACGCAATTTGCGTAAGCATATGAGCTACTCCTATTCTGAAAGGTCTCTACACACTGTACTGTAGATATCTACACCACTTTTGACAGTTCAGTGTGTAGAGACCGTTCAGAATAGGAGTAGCTCATATGCTTACGCAAATTGCGTAGGAGAGGCAGAGAAGTCCCCGCTCTGCTGCAAAAGCCGACAGGACTTCAAATACTGTTTATAATAAAGTCATAGTTATTACCCTCCTGCAGCCTCTCACCAGGTCCCCACATATTACACACAGGCTCACAATACATATTAATCACATTTACACTCATTAACATGGGGCACAGGCCCTGCTTCTGGGGTCAAGGAATTTGGTGTATTTAGTGCGATATAACACGTAGCAAGTATTGACATGCACTAATATATGCAGCAGATCTGTGTATGTAAGGGTACCGTTACGTCGCAATATTGCAGGCAATGTCACTGGCAATTTGCTGGTTGCAGTGAAATCATGGCCACATTGTTCTATTTTGTTGCCATGTACAAATGTATCAATGTGTCCATGATTTCACTGCATCCAGCAAATTGCCAGTGAAATTGCATGCAATGTTGTGACGTGTAATGGTACCCTCAAGGCTATATATATATATATATATATGCCAACTGGAAAATAGTGGGGGAGATTTTTGGAAGTCAGAAATCTGCACCTGTAGAAAAAAACACCAAAAATAAAGTTGTGCCAATGGTGGGGGGGGGTTGTTTTGTTGCAGAAAATATGCATTTTTTTATAGTAACGTCTTTACCAAGCGCTGCACAATTCATGTATGTGGTAGAGAGAGAATAATCTCAATAATTGACATGCAGCAGATTTTCCCACACTGAAAAATGCAGCATTTCCAGCACAGAATAACCCCACCTTTTTTTGCAGCGTTTTTGTGCCACCTTTTTGCATGCCTATCCTCCCCCAGCAAAGTCTATGGGAATTCTGAAGTGTTGTGTGAGCTAGCATTCTTTTTTACTTGCAGATTGTGGTCAAGACAAAAGAATGAGCTGTCAATCTGGGGGTGTCAGTGCCTTTCATTCCTCCCTGCCATTGACTATATTAAAAAAATGCATTGCACAAATCTGCACCAAAAATGCATCAAAAACACACCAAAATCGCATTCATTCTGACAGCAGATGCAGTTGTGGTGCAGAAAATTTCTGCTCCAAATACGAGTGCGCACATGGCCTAAGGGTGGAAGCACACCAAGGGCTGGCTGGCCCAGGGGGCAAGGGTGCAGATGCCCCCCGGGCCAGTGGTTAAGCAGCAGTTTTGGGGCCTCCCGGCCATCTGTCATGTTGGTCTGCAAGGCCACTCTGCCCCTGGAGCTCACTGCTCATGGGCCACTGCTGTGTGCTTGCCCCCCCAGGCCGAAATTTGAAACACAGTATGCGAGATGCAAGCGAGTATCTTGCATGCATCTCACATGAGTCACCCGGCCTGGTCGCTGCCTCTCTGAACGGGAGTGTGGCACTCCATAGAAACACAATCGGCTCCATGCTCTCATTTGGAGAGGCAGGTGCCATGCCAGGTGAGTCATGCAAGATACTTACATGCAGCCTTCATACGTCTGTCTCTGCCGTAATGCTGCATGCACACCATCAGAGTTTGCATCGTTTTGGATGTAGCGTGTCGTGCAGTACAAGCACAAGGATGAGATTTGGAGAAATCCTGTGCCCACTGTGCCTTTTTTCCATGCAGCGTACACTGACGTGTGAGGCGGCTTCCCGAGTCACAGCTTCAATTTATTCCTGCGGAGACGGCTGCGATCTTGGCAGGTGAATGCTGGGAAAAGCCGCCGTACCCCGAACACTGGTCGTGCGGAGATCACCGGCGCCCCCTGCAGGAGGCAGGACACTGTGTAGATGTATTGCGGGTGCACACCCTGCGAGGAGCACAAATGAGCAAATGTATAGCGACATTTTAACAAGTTTCAAATAGAAATTTAGGCTGAAACATCTGGAGAAAGAAAACTTCACCCAAAACAAACATCTGACAAGGCGAAGCCTCCTTAAACCTTATTGTGCCTTTTGCCATTTTTGCGCCAGTCCTGGCCGGATCAGCATATTTCTGAAAACCGGTTGAAGCCGATCTGACAGGTTCATTTTTATTGGATTGAATTTATCATATAAAGCAAGAAAATCCACAAAACATAAATCAAGAGACCTGGATCATGCACTCCGGAATGAACGTATTAGAAAGGTCATAACCTCATTCCCCCTCCTACTACATTGCATTGGTGCAGGTGATCACCTATAACATACAATGACATTTGTCATTACTTGAATGTATTTTGTCCAATTAGGAATGTAAAATTCAACATTCAACAAGGCTCCTACCAGTATGAATGTCCCTGACAAATTCATTATGATGATGCCAGTCCCTGGCTGGAGTAACTTCATTCCTCTTGGGCTGAAGGCACACTGTCATGCATCAAACATAGAGGGTTTTTGATGCAGGACAGTGATGCGAGTGTAATGCGTAATTTGTGTGAGTGTGGTGCGTGTAGGTGAGTGTGCATGGCTGTATGCATGTGAGTGTGCTGCGTGAGTGCGTGTGAGTGTGATGCTGACAGCATTTGCCGGCGAATGTAAACTCTGCAGCTGTCAAAGCCGCAGAGGTTGAATTTGCCGGTTTCCCGATACAGTAACCAATCATCTGGCAGCACTGTGACAGCAGCGGTGCAAGATGATTAGTTAAAACACAGCTAATGTGTAAAATTTAAAAATCCCAGGGTTTCGCGGCATATTAACCCAATCTGCAGCCTCTGTGCGGCATGTCAGCACAGTGGCTGCAGATGCGGCTAATATGCCGGTGTCTGCAGGGTTAACCCGCTGTTTGTGTGGTTCCAGCATGTGTCCAGGGAGTGTCCACACTCCCAGGACACATGCTGGCATCACACACTGGGTCAGCATGGGTTAATAGTAGCTGTAAGTAAAAGCCGCAAATTATTAGTAATTTAATGTAAGTGCTGGCTGGTTCAGGAACTGTCCTTGGTGCTGAAGTTTTAACATCAGCATCATGGCCAGCGCGCCAGAGCTGATGTTAAGACTTCAGCACCAAGGACAGCAGCTAGTACTGTATGCAGTTTGCGTACAGTACCAAGGACAGCTCCTGAACTTACATTAAATTACAAATTACCGATAATTTGCGGCTTTTACTTACAGCTGCTATTAACCCATGCTGACCCAGTGTGTGAAGTCAGCATGTGTCCAGGGAGTGAGGACACTCCCTGGACACATGCTGACAGCACACACTGGTTGTGCATGGGATAATAGAAGGTGTAACTCAAAGCTGGCGATTGTCAGCTTTTAGAAATATACTGAAAATGCCGGCTGCGTAATGTACACAATTTGCGTACAGTACATTGGTGCAGTCTCCTGAAGTCAGGAGCTGTCTGAGGTACTGTACGCAATTTGCATACAGTACATTGTCACGCGCTTAGATGGCGCTGACATTGTTGGATGCTGCTGTGTATGTGGTTTGTCTTTAAGAGCTGCATGGTTGATAGTTGTGAAGGTCCTGGCCTCCTGTGTTGTGCTCCAGAACTGCAGTCACTATTATGTTCAATTGCTGGTTCAGGAGTTAATGTGTGATTCACCTGGAATTCCCTATCCCTGGCTTTAAATAGCCTTCCCTCTCCTCTGTCAGGTGCTGCTGATAGCTATGTGCTCTAGGTCTTGGTGCTGTGCTGATGCTTAGCTGCTGGGCTAAAGTCTTTCCTGGGGAGAAGCTGTGATTCCTGACCAGTGGGTGGAGGTAGGGACCCTCAGCCTAGGGCTAATCAGGAGTTTTAGGGTACCTCCAAGATCAGAGCGAGCCAGGGACGCCAGCATCAGGGTCAGATTAGGCTCTCCTGACCCCTTTTGCCCAGTTCACCTACCTGTTACCTGATTCCCTTACCTCCCAAGCGTGACATACATACCCAGCGGCTGCTGTCAGGAGACTGCACCAATGTACTGTACGCCGCCGGCATTTTCAGTATATTTATAAAAGCCGAGAATTGCCGGCTTTGAGTTACACCTTCTATTAACCCATACACAACCAGTCTGTGCTGTCAGCATGTGTCCAGAGAGTGTCCTCACTCCCTGTATACATGCTGGCACCACACAAACAGCAGGTTAACCCTGCAGACACCGGATTATTAGCCGCATCTGCAGCCTCTGTGCTGACGTGCAGCACAGAGGCTGCAGATGGGGTTACTATGCAGGGTTTTTATCATTTTGACATCTGTGTTTCTACTAATCATCTTGCACCACTGCTGTCACAAATGATTGGTTACTGTACCAGGAAACTGGCAAATTCAAACCCTGCGGCTGAGTTTGAAGCGATTTTGAATGCACACACGTGCGACTATCACACCGTGTGGTGTATGGGTGCGAGATTTTCTCATTGTCCACTCGTGCGGGGAAATCGTGTGCAATCGCAGCATGCTGCAATTGAACATGCATTTCCCTCGCACTAATGGGACCAGTATCATTTAATGATACTGGTCTGAGTGCAATGCGAGTCTCCCTCACATTACACTCGTGCGAGGCACATAGATAGTGCGCCTTCAGCCTTATTGAGTTTGGTGCTTCTTCCAGCTCTTCATTAACCTTCCTAGTGTTATTCCCGAGCCTGACTCGGGGTTAACATTCACTACCAGAAGCGTTAACCCCGAGTCAGGCTCGGGCTTACCCGCGTTCGCGGCAGATGCGGTAAAAAAACCGCATCTGCTGCACTTGCCGCACTTGCCGCAGAGCTGCCGCACTTGCGCTGCACTCGCGGCGCGGTTGCGGCGCGGTTGCGGTAATCTGCATAGTAAAGGGAACCAACCACCTCGGATGACCCTCATATTAATATGTGCCCCTGCAGCCTAGTAAACCATTAGCAGCACTGTCTTGGTGTGAAAAGTGGCTGCAGTAGACATGAGATAATGATTGTATACACTTACATGCCTGCGTAATTGAGGGCGTCTCCCTGTGTGTGCTGGCACTTGTGAGCTGTGCTCATCATGCCTGCTCTCCCCCTCCCTTATGCACGCCCCCTCTCAGCCTGCTATAGTGATGTGAGGCTGATTGTGTCATAAAGGGGCGGGGCTACCGGGATGCGCGATTTAGCCCCGCCCCTTTATGACGCGATCAGCCTCACACAGTATAGCAGGCTGAGAGGGGGCGTGCATAAGGGAGGGGAGAGCAGGCATGATGAGCACAGCTCACAAGTGCCAGCACACACAGGGAGACGCCCTCAATTACGCAGGCATGTAAGTGTATACAATCATTATCTCATGTCTACTGCAGCCACTTTTCACACCAAAACAGTGCTGCTAATGGTTTACTAGGCTGCAGGGGCACATATTAATATGAGGGTCATCCGAGGTGGTTGGTTCCCTTTACTATGCAGATTACCGCAACCGCGCCGCAACCGCGCCGCGAGTGCAGCGCAAGTGCGGCAGCTCTGCGGCAAGTGCGGCAAGTGCGGCAGATGCGGTTTTTTTTACCGCATCTGCCGCGAACGCGGGTAAGCCCGCTTTTAGCAAAAAATTCAAGAACTAAACAGACCGCCAGGGAGGTTAAAGCTGATCTGCAAAACACTAGCAGATTGGGATTATAGTTGACTTTTTTGCTCCCTTTTGAAGCAAACTGTTGCATAATCTGTTCAAATGTCATTTGCAACTTTGACATTGCCGCAAAAATTTCTGGTGTGCAAAAGGTGACTCTGGAGGATGGGAGGACATTGTGCTAAAAGTTTTGCAACTTTTTAAAAAGTCAGAAATAATAAATGAGATCAAAACTTCTAGATCACGGGAAAGCCGCAGTAGTGAGATGTGATGTAGCAGAGCCGGATTTGGTAAACGTCTCTCACAAAAAAAGTGGTTGCAAAAAAAGTTTGGAAGTGGCGTATCGTATCTGTCTTTAGGTCCCAGGTTGCTTTTAGTTGGAAATATGGAAATATTCTCTTTTACAAATGAAAATCTGCCCTTCCAAGGGTGTAACGATCACAGAGGGGGTGACTGCAACCGACCCTGTGCTGCAGGAAGGGGCACACCAACACCAGCTCAGCTGGATGTGCATCCCAGGAGACCCCCAGGTCCCTGCACTGCAATACATGCTGACGTCAGTGCTCCAGTCTGGTGGTGAGTGGCAGTGACGTCAAGCGCTGCCTGTGGTTTCCACGCTGAAGTCAGCTGCCAGATTTTGTGTCGGCTACAGAAGAGGGTGGGGACGTCACTCATCTTGGGACTAGAGAAAGGTGAAAAGAACTGTTTCTATTTTGCTTATGCGTTACAGAACATAGACAGAACGGGGGACATATATACCAGGATGGGGAACATATACAATACACCAGTGTGGGGATCATACGTACAAGGATGGGGGACATATATACCAGGATGGGGATCATACACACCAGGAAGAGGACATAAATGGCATGGTGGGGGAATATATACCAGGATCAGGATCATATACACCACAATGGAGGACATATGTCATGGTGGGGGACATATATACCTGAATGGGGAACATATAAACCTGTATTGGGGACATATGTCATGGTGGGGGACATATATACCTGGATGGGGACATATATGTTAGGATGGTACAACTACAACTACAATACAACTACTATAATACTGCTCCTATGTACAAGAATATAACTACTATAATATTGCTCCGATGTACAAGAATATAACTACTATAATTACTGCCCTATATACAAGAATATAACTACTATAATACTGCCCCTATGTACAAGAATATAACTACTATAATACTGCTCCTATATACAAGAATATAACTACTATAATACTGCCCCTATGTACAAGAATATAACTACTATAATGCTGCTCCTATATACAAGAATATAACTACTATAATACTGCTCCTATATACAAGAATATAACTACTATAATACTGCCCCTATCTACAAGAATATAACTACTATAATACTGCCCCTATGTACAAGAATATAACTACTATAATACTGCTCCTATATACAAGAATATAACTACTATAATACTGCTCCTATATACAAGAATATAACTACTATAATACTGCTCCTATATACAAGAATATAACTACTATAATACTGCCCCTATATACAAGAATATAACTACTATAATACTGCCCCTATATACAAGAATATAACTACTATAATACTGCCACTATATACAAGAATATAACTACTATAATACTGCTCCTATGTACAAGAATATAACTACTATAATACTGCTCCTATGTACAAGAATATAACTACTATAATACTGCCCCCTATGTACAGGAATATAACTACTATAATACTGCCCCCTATGTACAGGAATATAACTACTATAATACTGCCCTATATACAGGAATATAACTACTATAATACTGCCCCTATATACAAGAATATAACTACTATAATACTGCCCCTATATACAAGAATATAATTACTATAATACTGCCCCTATATACAAGTATATAATTACTATAATACTGCCCCTATATACAAGAATATAACTACTATAATACTGCCCTATATACAAGAATATAACTATTATAATACTGCTCCTATATACAAGAATATAACTACTATAATACTGCCCCTATATACATGAATATAACTACTATAATACTGCTCCTATATACATGAATATATCTACTATTATACTGCTCCTATGTACAGAAATATAGCTATAACCCTGCAGTATCAATATGTCAAGATGTTTTGCAGCAGCTGTACCCAGCAGATGCTTGGTACCAGCACCCTTGTGTCCATTTCTGCACTGACATAGAAGATGTTCTGCAGCAGTTGCCTCACACTGGTGCCCACACTCCCCGGTTTCCCCCTTCATCCGTCCTGTGACCCCGGGTTGAGCCAGGAATGAGCTCACTCCCCCTCATTGAATAACATTGTCTCAGTCTGAGCAGAGCGAGCGGCCCCCAGCGGGCGCCGGAGGTATCGCCGCTTTAATTGGGGTCCCTTGAAACCGCCTCTGGGTTCCATGTTTGTATCCGAGCTGTGAGCGCAGAACTCCATGTTGTAACAAAGTTTCCAGCAATCTCCCTTTTTTGTTTTTATTTTTTTTTCTTTCTTTTTTGTCTCCCTGCCCCCCTCGGTGGCCGTCCCCTCCATGCCCTCCGTCCTGTCCCCTTCCCGCCCTGTATTCCTTAATTCTCCTTCCAACCCGAAGCCCAGAGGTAGGAAGAAGTGAGAGGAGTCCTGCAGGATCCAGATCCGGGGAGGTGTGATGGACAATCCGTCCATATTCACCCAGGTCAGCCGAGAAGATGTGAACTCCCCCCTGCAGGAGAAAGGTAAGTGCACATAGGTAAGGGGGGCACATGCCCTGGGGCCCCCAACATCCCCTCCTGCACCATGAAGAGGGTGGGGGCTGCAAATCTTTCACATTCCTCATTAAGGCTCTTTTTTTAAGGATCTTTAATGTCTTTCTGGGGTCTGGGTATCTTGTAATTAGCTGTGCCCTCACCCCCCTATATTTTCACTGTGAACCCCAATGTTACAAAAGGCACTTGTGCATTGCACCCTGATGTCTATGGATTTACACTACACCCCAGCAGTAGAGGGGTTAATCACTTTAGCACGTTATAGAGGGGGTTTGACAGCTCAGGGGGCGGGGCAGTGGAATGTCACACATCCTGGACCCCTCTCTGGTGACATCCACTGAGCTGGTTCTAGATTCTGCCACTTGTTGGGGGCCACACATGTCATTTGGGGTCGGACTGGTGACCCCTGCAGGATCCAGGGCTCCATGGTCTGCTTTTAACCCTTTGCAGCGTGTCACATTGTTGACAGCTGTGCAGGATTTGACCCCTGACCCTGAAGTGTCCCTGATCTCAGTGATCCCAGCGCCCTGGATCAGATAAGACACAACTGTTCTTCCAGATTCTTCACTGGGTCTAACAAGAACTTGTTTAAACAGCAAATAAAGGAAATAAGGAATTTTTGGCATGTGGCCTGTACATAGTGTCACTGCAATGGAGGCGTCCTGGGGCCCTGCCATGCATTCCGGATATTAGATTTATATTTGTTCTGGGTTTAGTTGTTGGAAGTGTATGTGCCCCTGGGTGGGGATCCTGGTCAGGGGCGTAATTACCATAGATGCAGGGGTTACAATTGCACCCGGGCCCTGGAGCCTAGGGGGCCCCAAAAGTCCCTTTCACCTATAGTAAAAGACTAATTTTATAAAGATTTGCAATAATTGGGGGCCCTGTTGGAGCTTTCACATCAGGGCCCATGAGCTTCCAGGGGTCCCTTACACTGAGGACTCTTTTGGTTTTCACAATCCTGTCCCCCTCTTCAAACCACAGATGGTGTTTTTGTTCCTAAGTTGAAAGCAAAAATATGTTTCTTTGACTCTTAACACAAGAACTAGAAAGCGAAAGTGGCTCATCATCATCATCGGTAGCTATGTACTCGATTGCTAGCTCCTCAGCTCAGGGAATTTAAAAAAATGGTTAAATGTTTATAAGGTCAGAGAGGCTAAGTGATTGCAATATTTCAGATTCATGTGATTTGGAAACTGCAAAAATGAGCAAATTGTTCACACATTGCCCCCCTCCTCTCCAATGGGCTTTAAATTATTATTATTATTATTATTTATTACTCCTCTATTTATTACATGTGAAAAGAGGCAAATGTAGACAAGTACAATATTCATGAACAATACAAGGCACTGACTGGTACAGGAGGAGAGAGGACCCTGCCCACGAGGGCTCAGAGTCTACAAGGGATGGGTGAGGATACAGTAGGTGAGGAGAGAGGACCCTGCCCACGAGGGCTCAGAGTCTACACAGGATGGGTGAGGATACAGTAGGTGAGGAGAGAGGACCCTGCCCACGAGGGCTCAGTCTACAAGGGATGGGTGAGGATACAGTAGGTGAGGAGAGAGGACGCTGCCCACGAGGGCTCACAGCCTACATGGGATAGGTGAGGATACAGTAGGTGAGGAGCTGGGACCCTTCCTACGAGGACGCACAGTCTATAAGGGATGGGTGAGGATACAGTAGGTGAGGAGAGAGGACCCTGCCCATGAGGGCTCACAGTCTACACAGTATGGGTGAAGATACAGTAGGTGAGGAGAGAGGACCCTGCCCATGAGGGCTCACAGTCTACAAGGGATGGGTGAGGATACAGTAGGTGAGGAGAGAGGACGCTGCCCACAAGGGCTCACAGTCTACACAGTATGGGTGAAGATACAGTAGGTGAGGAGAGAGGACCCTGCCCACGAGGGCTCACAGTCTACAAGGGATGGGTGAGGATACAGTAGGTGAGGAGATAGGACCCTGCCCACGAGGATGCACAGTCTATAAGGGATGGGTGAGGATACAGTAGGTGAGGAGGGAGGACCCTGCCCACAAGCACTCACAGTCTACAAGGGATGGGTGAGGATACAGTAGGTGAGGAGAGAGGACCCTGCCCACGAGGGCTCACAGTCTACAAGGGATGGGTGAGGATACAGTAGGTGAGGAGAGAGGACCCTGCCCACGAGGGCTCACAGTCTACAAGGGATGGGTGAGGATACAGTAGGTGAAGAGAGAGGACCCTGCCCACGAGGGCTCACAGTCTACAAGGGATGGGTGAGGATACAGTAGGTGAAGAGAGAGGACCCTGCCCACGAGGGCTCACAGTCTACAATGGATGGGTGAGGATACAGTAGGTGAGGAGAGAGGACACTGCCCACAAGGGCTCACAGTCTACAATGGATGGGTGAGAATACAGTAGGTGAGGAGAGAGGACCCTGCCCACGAGGGCTCACAGTCTACAAGGGATGGGTGAGGATACAGTAGGTGAGGAGAGAGGACACTGCCCACGAGGGCTCACAGTCTACAAGGGATGGGTGAGAATACAGTAGGTGAGGAGAGAGGACCCTGCCCACGAGGGCTCACAGTCTACAAGGGATGGGTGAGGATACAGTAGGTGAGGAGAGAGGACCCTGCCCACGAGGGCTCACAGTCTACAATGGATGGGTGAGAATACAGTAGGTGAGGAGAGAGGACCCTGCCTACAAGAATTCACAGTCTACAAGGGATGGGTGAGGATACAGTAGGTGAGGAGAGAGGACCCTGCCTACAAGAATTCACAGTCTACAAGGGATGGGTGAGGATACAGTAGGTGAGGGTTATATATACATTTTCTTCTTGCAGTTTGTGCACCATCAGACAGATGACAGCTTGTAAGCGGCAGCAAATCGCATCATGTTGGTGGTGATTCCAGCTGCCGATCAGAATGAATAATGTAGGGGCCTGTGAGCCGCGTCTATAGATATATGTGGATTATAAAGTAGATGAATAATGCAGGCTGAGGCTTCCCATAGGGTGATCTCCTCTGCATCATACACTGATCGCGTTTTGTCATCCAGGTTTCCCTTTTTCAATGTCTCTTCCCTTTTAGGAGAAAGTTTGATCCGCTCATTATATGCATTATACCTGATGATGTGTTAGGACAGGATTTACTGTACCCCTCCCCCGTCATACAGTTACACCCCCTCCCACCCGATCAGCTGTTATTACATTGGCACCAGTTAAATGCTCATTCTTCCCGCAGTGACTGGTAGGACCCAGCGTCCATTGAAGTTCATGAATGTACAATGATGCCAGTGATCCCCCAGGATAACCCTCTCGACCAATATGACAATGGGTGTGAAGAGTCACAGCTGGGTACGGGGTGGTATAGTTGTCGGTGCAGCCACACTCACTGCTCATCGTGCTAATTAATATTTTTTTTCCTGATGCTGTTGGTTTTCGGTACCAAGTTTTATTCATGAACTGAAGTTTGCACTGAGATTCCCTGCGAAGCTAAGTGACCTCCATAGGGCAAGAAATGTGTAATGATATATATTAATAATAATACTATGATAATTATTATTTATTCACTTATATCACCATTAATTCCACAGTGCTTTACATGTATCCGCATTGGGGCTCACAATCTAAATCACCAGAGTGTGGTAGAAAACCAGAGAAAACCCACACAAATACGGGGAGAACAGACAAACTCCTTGCAAATGTTGTCCTTGGTGTGATTTGAACCCAAGAGCATAGCGCTACAAGGCAACAGTGCTAACCACTGAGCCAATACACAATGCTAATCACTGAGCCAATACACAATGCTAACCACTGAGCCACCATACAGTGCTAACCACTGAGCCCCATACAGTGCTAACCACTGAGCCACCGTACAGTGCTAACCACTGAGCCACCATATACAGTGCTAACCACTGAGCCCCCATACAGTGCTAACCACTGAGCCACCGTACAGTGCTAACCACTGAGCCACCATACAGTGCTAACCACTGAGCCCCCATACAGTGCTAACCACTGAGCCACCGTACAGTGCTAACCACTGAGCCACCATATACAGTGCTAACCACTGAGCCACCATACAGTGCTAACCACTGAGCCACCGTACAGTGCTAACCACTGAGCCACCATACAGTGCTAACCACTGAGCCACCATATACAGTGCTAACCACTGAGCCACCATATACAGTGCTAACCACTGAGCCACCATATAGTGCTAACCACTGAGACACCATACAGTGCTAACCACTGAGCCACCATATACAGTGCTAACCACTGAGCCACCATATACAGTGCTAACCACTGAGCCACCATACAGTGCTAACCACTGAGCCACCATATACAGTGCTAACCACTGAGCCACCGTACAGTGCTAACCACTGAGACACCATACAGTGCTAACCACTGAGACACCATACAGTGCTAACCACTGAGACACCATACAGTGCTAACCACTGAGACACCATACAGTGCTAACCACTGAACCACCATACAGTGCTAACCACTGAACCACCATACAGTGCTAACCACTGAGCCACCGTACAGTGCTAACCACTGAGCCACCATATACAGTGCTAACCACTGAACCACCATACAGTGCTAACCTCTGAGCCACCGTATACAGTGCTAACCACTGAGCCACCATACAGTGCTAACCACTGAGCCACCATACAGTGCTAACCACTGAGCCACCATATACAGTGCTAACCACTGAGCCACCGTACAGTGCTAACCACTGAGCCACCATACAGTGCTAACCACTGAGCCACCATACAGTGCTAACCACTGAGCCACCGTACAGTGCTAACCACTGAGCCACCGTATACAGTGCTAACCACTGAGCCACCGTATACAGTGCTAACCACTGAGCCACCATATACAGTGCTAACCACTGAGCCACCATATACAGTGCTAACCACTGAGCCACCATATACAGTGCTAACCACTGAGCCACCATACAGTGCTAACCACTGAACCACCATATACAGTGCTAACCACTGAGCCACCGTACAGTGCTAACCACTGAGCCACCGTACAGTGCTAACCACTGAACCACCATATACAGTGCTAACCACTGAGCCACCGTACAGTGCTAACCACTGAGCCACCATATACAGTGCTAACCACTGAGCCACCATACAGTACTAACCACTGAGTCACCATACAGTGCTAACCACTGAGCCACCATATACAGTGCTAACCACTGAGCCACCATACAGTGCTAACCACTGAGCCACCATATACAGTGCTAACCACTGAGCCTCCATACAGTGCTAACCACTGAGCCATCATATACAGTGCTAACCACTGAGCCACCATATACAGTGCTAACCACTGAGCCACCATACAGTGCTAACCACTGAGCCACCGTACAGTGCTAACCACTGAGCCACCATATACAGTGCTAACCACTGAGCCACCATACAGTGCTAACCACTGAGCCATCATACAGTGCTAACCACTGAGCCACCATACAGTGCTAACCACTGAGCCACCATACAGTGCTAACCACTGAACCACCATATACAGTGCTAACCACTGAGCCACCGTACAGTGCTAACCACTGAGCCACCGTACAGTGCTAACCACTGAGCCACCATATACAGTGCTAACCACTGAGCCACCATACAGTGCTAACCACTGAGCCATCATACAGTGCTAACCACTGAGCCACCATACAGTGCTAACCACTGAGCCACCATACAGTGCTAACCACTGAACCACCATATACAGTGCTAACCACTGAGCCACCGTACAGTGCTAACCACTGAGCCACCGTACAGTGCTAACCACTGAGCCACCATATACAGTGCTAACCACTGAGCCACCATACAGTGCTAACCACTGAGCCACCATACAGTGCTAACCACTGAGCCACCATACAGTGCTAACCACTGAGCCACCATACAGTGCTAACCACTGAACCACCATATACAGTGCTAACCACTGAGCCACCATATACAGTGCTAACCACTGAGCCACCATATACAGTGCTAACCACTGAGCCACCATATACAGTGCTAACCACTGAGCCACCATACAGTGCTAACTACTGAGCCACCATACAGTGCTAACCACTGAGCCACCATACAGTGCTAACCACTGAGCCACCATACAGTGCTAACCACTGAGCCACCATATACAGTGCTAACCACTGAGCCACCATACAGTGCTAACCACTGAGCCAATACACAGTGCTAACCTCTGAGCCACCATATACAGTGCTAACCACTGAGCCACCATACAGTGCTAACCATTGAGCCACTGTGCTGCCCACTTTTAGAAGAGGTAACCCACCCTCCAGGGTCCACACGGTCAATGCATCTTTTGTCCTGTTTTGTCTTTGCACTTGAACTTCCTACACTTTTGTCTGATCAGGATGTACAAGACCACAAAATCTTAT
This sequence comes from Allobates femoralis, assembly GCA_033576535.1. Lineage (NCBI taxonomy): Eukaryota > Metazoa > Chordata > Amphibia > Anura > Aromobatidae > Allobates > Allobates femoralis. Next base: position 9,400,535 of record JARQOC010000011.1, read on the forward strand.
CTATGGGAGGAAAAATCACTGTGGTTTTTAACTGTCAGCAACCGATCTGATGCAACTAATGTCACTGACCGAACCACAATGGACCATGTGCCCCGAAGCTAGAACGTGAGGTCTGTATACAAGACTCCAACATAAGTCACATGATGAAGAAATAACATTCACATCTGTACTAATATAATGCCCATATATACAAGAATGGCCCAGTGGTTAACACTGTACAGTGGCTCAGTTGTAAGCACTGAAGCCTTGCAGCGCTGAGGTCCTAGGTTCAAATCCCACCAACAGCTGCAAAGAGTCTGTATGTTCTACCCGTGTTTGTATGGGTTTTCTCCGGGCACTCCAAAGACTGATAGGGTGTTTAGATTGTGAACCCCAATGGGGACAGTGATGCAAATGTATGTAAAGGGCTGTGGAATTAATAGCACTATATAAATAAATAAATATTTTAATATTATTATAATACTGCCCTCTATGTACAAGAATATGACTACTTTAATATTGCCCCTATGTACAAGAATATAACTACTATGATACTGCCCCTATATACAAGAATATAACTACTATAATACTGCTCCTATATACAAGAATATAACTACTATAATACTGCTCCTATGTACAAGACTATAACTACTATAATACTGCTCCTATATACAAGAATATAACTACTATAATACTGCCCCTATATACAAGAATATAACTACTATAATACTGCCCCTATATACAAGAATATAACTACTATAATCCTGCCCCTATATACAAGAATATAACTACTGTAATACTGCTCCTATGTACAAGAATATAACTACTATAATACTGCTCCTATGTACAAGAATATAACTACTATAATACTGCTCCTATATACAAGAATATAACTACTATAATGCTGCTCCTATATACAAGAATATAACTACTATAATACTGCTCCTATATACAAGAATATAACTACTATAATACTGCCCCTATATGCAAGAATATCACTACTATAATACTGCTTCTATATACAAGAATATAACTACTATAATACTGCTCCTATATACAAGAATATAACTACTATAATACCGCCTCTATATACAAGAATATAACTACTATAATACTGCTCCTATGTACAAGAATATAACTACTATAATACTGCTCCTATATACAAGAATATAACTACTATAATACTGCCCCTATGTACAAGAATATAACTACTATAAGGCTGCATTCACACACAGCGTTTTTGTGAGGATTCGGTTTTGGTGCTAAAGTGCTGCAAGAACGGATCCTCACAGAATGCAGCGTTCTGTGTATGAACAGTCTGCACTTTTACTTACCTCGCCGCGCTCCCCTGTAGACCGCTGGTGTCTTTTCCTCCTTACCAGGCCTGCAGTGAGCAGTGGGCTCTTGGACCCTGCAGCACCATTTGACCGGTCACATGGTTCTGTTTAAGGACCTGTGCAAGGTCCTACGGCACTTGTATGAAGAGATCTCTGGGGAGCGGCGGCTAGGTGAGTAAATAGCGCTAAATAGCTCTGCGTAAATGACAAAAATACGCTGTGTGTGAACGCAGCCTAATACTGCCCCTATGTACTAGCCCATGTCTTACCAGGTTCAGATAATCCTTTGTTGGTGATTACAATATTTATATATTTACATTATATAACATAACAGCTTCACTCATATACGCCATTGCTTTATGACAGTGACGTGACCCCTGGGAACCCTCTGATCAGAATTCTCAGCACTGATACATTACTGGGACCCTTTTTGTGCCATAGTGTATCAGCCCCCCCCCATAGAGCAGGAGAACAGCAGCACAGCTCCATTCATGTGAATATGGCCATGTCGCAGTTTCCTGAATAGACAGATATTTGGGGGTGCAGGTGTGCAAAAAACTGGAGGGGACACTGCTGCAGCTCCTTCATTTTTAGGATCAGGAGGGGTCCCCCGAGGTCCGACCTCCAAAAGTTATAAAGTGATAGCACATCCTGCCTATTTGCCATCACTTGATGGAATATCTCATTAGAGTAGAGCGCAAATTAAATATTTAGCAGGAAAAAGAAGCCTTTTTCACTCATTTTTGCTGTATTTTTGGTGCTTTTTTTAATGCCTTTTTTCCATGTGATCTTTATGCATTCTGTGGTGGAAGAACACTGCAAAAACACTAAGAAATGACACGGTGCTGATTTATTCCTGCACCAGATCTGTACGGGGAAAATAAGCAGCGTGTGCACAACATTTCATAATTCTCATTGACTTTGCTGGCATGAGGATTTTCTTGTGCCAAATCTGTTCCCAAAAACGCAATACAAATGCGCTGTGTGCACAGTCTGGACTCAAAACTGATACATTTTACTTATGGCCACTTTACACACACCAACTTATCTGACCAACTTCTGAACAACTTACTGGTTGCAGTGAAATCATGGACACATTGCTCCATTTTGTGGCTGTGTACAAATGGAGCAATGTGTCCATGATTTCACTGCAACCAGTAAGTTGTTCAGAAGTTGGACAGATAAGTTGGTGTGTGTAAAGTGGCCCTCACCCTGATACATTGTAACCAACTGCTGTTGTTACCAGAGAATTGTGATGATTGGACAAAATTGTAGCAGACCCTGAACTGTGAGCAGTGATGTAACTTAAAGCTCATGGGCCCCAAAGCGAAAGCTTCAATGGGGCCCCCAATTATTGCAAATCTTTATACGGTAATAGTATAATCTTTTGGTACTTTTGGGGCCCCCTAGGCTTCAGGACCCGGGTATGATTGCAACCCCTGCACCTGTTGTAGTTACACCCCTGACTGTGAGATGTTTTAGGTCTGTAAAAATTTCAGCCCCTGGATGTAAAACAAAATGAAAAAATTAAAAATTAGTCGGCCACTTAAACATGGGAAAGAGCGGCAGGAGCTGCGCCAAATGAATCACGGAGACACCGCTATGTGATCCCTGTCGGACACTTTTCGCTTCTTCCGTCACCCTCTCCGGCTCCTTTTGGACCAATATTTGCACCAAAAAAATTGCTTTGCGCCATGAGTGAATTTTGCCCATTTTACTGCTCCTCTCCAGTCGTCTGGATCAAATTGAGCGACATCTGGTGCAGTGCGATTAGTGATTGCATGATGTTTTCACATACACCACGCTGCTGCTGATTAAACAAGTAAATGTCCTTTTTGACGTTTTCTGGGGAGCTTTTAATAAAGGGACATTAACATGAAAACTACCTGTGTATACATTTGTGGTTGGATGGTGTTGGGGTGTGCAGCGTCGGTCACATACCTTACATAAGGCTTGTGGATATGAGTTTTCATGGCCAGTTTGCAGTCTTGGAATCCCCATTGACTTTGTTTGTCACTCCGCTTTCCCAGGACCAGACATAACCAATATGACCGTCTATGTCTCCAGTATGGGGTTACGGGGAGCCGGCCGCGGCCTCTGCCTGCGTCCTGGCAGGGTGTTTGGGTGTGGCTGGAGTTGACACTGTTGCTGCCCACGCAGGGAAGTGAGGGACGTGCACAAGAGGCGCCTTTTCCCCATCTCTGAGAGGTCGGTGGTGTTGCTACTTTGTGCCTTTCTTTCTGTATCCATAAAGTGGGGCTTCAATGGGGGGGGAGAATCATCTACAGATCTAAAAACTATACAGAGGCTTCAGAAAAGGTTAATACTGATGGAAGATAGCATAGGCTATCGTAACGCGTAGTGGCGTAGGAGAACAGCTTTGTTTTTATTAAAGTAGGTTGGTATAACTTCTGTGTCCTGCTATTGCTTAGCGCTCCCCTTTATACCGCAATCATCTTTTGCACTTATAATACTGATGGAAGTGACTGTGAGCAAAATGTATGGAGCATTGGCAGACACTGACAGAAGAGGGCCCCTGTGAACGGACAATTTATGGGCCCTTTGCCCACCCAAGAGCTCATCATAATACACAATTACACCTGCTTTAGAGGTATAAATTGGCCCCCTAACCTCTTGGATCCCTGTGTGACCGCACAGGCTGCACCGATGATATATCCTCCCCTGCTCTAAACACTTCTGGGAAAGCTGGGTGACCTCCATGGTTCCAGCTTCTCGTAGCCTTCAATGCAATCTCAGCGCAGATTGGCCGCAGCATTGCACTTCTCACGAGCTGCTCCTTGGACGGGCAGGGTGGTCACTGTCATCCAGCTTTCCCAGACCCCAGAACAGGCCACTTTCTCTCTACACGGTGATGGGTGACTGGAGAGAGTCTCGTTATATGAGAACTCGTTCACCTGCCTGGTTTGATCGATGCAGATGTCAAGAACAGAGATAAATGTTGCTATAACCTTATATCACTCCCGTCATTTATCACCCAGGAATTGTGCTATAAATGATTGTCACCGTCCGTACGAGAGAAGATACAATCCACACATCACATAGGAGACTTACAGCGGCGATATTGTGACTTCATCCAGACCGAAGAGGCCACTAAACTTGGAAAATAACATCTCCCGATCCCCCAAACTGTAAAGGTACCATCATATGTGGCAATATTGCATGCAATGTCACTGGCAATTTGCTGGTTGCAGTGAAATCATGGACACATTGTTACATTTGTACACGGCAACAAAATACAACAATGTGTCCATTATTTCACTGCAACCAGCAAATTGCCTGTCAAATTGCCGCGTGTGACGGTACCTTAAATGATAGAACTCAAGTTATTACATTTTCCTTTTGGAATACTGAATGACACTGATACTGGGGTACAGGATAATGATACTGGGGTACAGGAAATGACACTGGGGTACAGGAAATGACACTGGGGGTACAGGATAATGACACTGGGGGTACAGGATAATGACACTGGGGGTACAGGATAATGACACTGGGGGTACAGTATAATGACACTGGGGTACAGGATAATGACACTGGGGGTACAGGATAATGACACTGGGGGTACAGGATAATGACACTGACACTGGGGGTACAGGATAATGACACTGGGGTACAGGATAATGACACTGACACTGGGGTACAGGATAATGACACTGGGGGTACAGGATAATGACACTGGGGTACAGGATAATGACACTGATACTGGGGTACAGGATAATGACACTGAGGGTACAGGATAATGACACTGGGGGTACAGGATAATGACACTGGGGTACAGGATAATGACACTGGGGGTACAGGGTAATGACACTGGGGATACAGGATAATGATACTGGGGGTACAGGATAATGATACTGGAGTACAGGATAATGACACTGGGGTACAGGATAATGACACTGGGGGTACAGGATAATGACACTGGAGGTACAGGATAATGACACTGGGGTACAGGATAATTACACTGAGGGTACAGGATAATGACACTGGGGTACAGGATAATGACACTGGGGGTACAGGATAATGACACTGGGGTACAGGGTAATGACACTGACTCTGGGGGTACAGGATAATGACACTGGGGGTACAGGATAATGACACTGGGGTACAGGATAATGACACTGGGGGTACAGGATAATGATACTGGAGTACAGGATAATGACACTGGGGGTACAGGATAATGACACTGGGGGTACAGGATAATGACACTGGGGTACAGGATAATGACACTGACACTTGGGTTATGAGATCAGGGTACATAATCTCTGTGGTCGCTGTATCTGATTGTGATCATTCCTCCTGGTGAATCGCCTTCTAGGTGACAGTATGGCCTCTTGTACACTCCAGAATGATAGATCCCTGATCCACAGAGGTGCAGCCTTGTTCTGGGGGAGCTGGGTATTGTATTGCTTGCTGACTGATTTTGCGCACGTTTCGTGACCTCGGGGTGATCCGCCATCACTTCCTCATGTGACGTCCTCCTCTATTTGATTGTTCTACATGAAATTCTCCCATAAGGTGTGACGGGAATCTGCGCTCCTTTTCTTTTCCAGGCTTCTCCCTCTTTTTGAGGTCTTTTCCCCTCTGATGTCCACTATATTTTTTTTTCATAATTCTCTTTTTATTTATTAATTCCTTGTTCATTTTTATTGCAGAGAGATTCTAGTCTGTGTATGCCCTGACTCCATACAGAGCTTGTGGTTAGTTATAGTTGGTAAACAGAGCTGCAGGGTAAAGCATGGTGGAAAGAGAATGATAGGAGGGAAGTGGGATGTCAGGCTACTAATAACACACCCCAACAGACAATGCAGATATGGGGGAGGCGCTGATCCTTGCTGCATCGTAACAGATCAGAGCTAAAGAGACCAAGAACAAATGGTGGAAACTGGAAATCTCTTGTTTTCATAACTTCACATAGAAATGTCATTGTACAGGTTAAGTCAACACATAAAAGCTGAGTAAAATAAAATGGGGTGGATTTATCAAAATTGGTTATTGGAAACACCCTCAGCAACCAATCACCGTGCAGCTTTAATTCCACCTGAACAGTTTAAATAATGAAAACTGCCTTGTGATTGGCTACTAATCCCCCCAAAAAACAGTAGTCCTGACTTATCAAAACACATGCCCATAGCAACCAATCACGGTGCAGCTTATATTATATAAACCGCTCTGATAAAATGAAAGCTGCGCTGTGATTGGTTGCTAGGGGCACAGCAAAATAAGGTCTTCCGTCTGATGCCCATAGCAACCAATCACAGCACAGCTTTCATTATTTAAACCGCTCTGGTGGGATGAAAGCTGCTGTGTGATTGGTTGCTATGGGCATCAGACAGAAAACCTTATGTTGCTATGCCCCTAGCAACCAATCAAAGCACAGCTTTCATTATTTAAACCAGCTAGTGAAATGAAAGCTGCGCTGTGATTGGTTGCTATGGGCAACACAAACTGAGGCCTAGCTAGATTTACTTAGATGTTGTACTCTAGTCACTTCTAAAGCTGCATCCTCATCCTCCTTATCCGCGCAGTCGCAGTCCCGCTGTGGCCCCTCTGATCTGTAGTGCACCATACAGATGAGCGGGCGGTTTTAACCCCGTCTTTCACAGAGTGTCCGTCAGTAATGGAGGCCGGACCGTGGAGCTGTTTAATATTCTCGTCTCCAGGGTCTTCCTCTCTCTGTGTATTCTGGCAGGGCTGCAAAGGCCGGATACGGCTGCAGGACAAGGGGGGGGCAGTAATGGCTGTTCTCAGCAGCAGAGCATCGTGGGAGATAAAGGAAGATGGATAGAGAAGAAAACATTGGGGCGTCATGGAAACTGTAGCGGGGCCGGGGGCGTCCTCACAATACTGTGATAGTCAGCAGATGAATGAAAGTTTGGAGACGGGGAGGGAGGGGGTCACCGCCGAACACGAGCGGCCCCCGCCTCGTCCTATGGCTTCTATGTGTCACACGAGGCTCCGGCTTTTTTACGTTTTTCCACCCAATATAATTTCCCGAATGAATTAAGATAATTTTGCTAACATAGAAACGCGGCAAGCGTCCATTACAGGGCCTGAAAGCAGACAGCAGCCGCTTATTAGCACCGCCATCTCCGGTCTAGTTCATCCCTATGGTGTTGGATGGGGCTGAGGTCCAGGCTCTGTGGTGTTGGATGGGGCTGAGGTCCAGGCTCTGTGGTGTTGGATGGGGCTGAGGTCCGGGCTCTGTGGTGATGGATGGGGCTGAGGTCTGGGCTCTGTGGTGTTGGATGGGGCTGAGGTCCGGGCTCTGTGGTGTTGGATGGGGCTGAGGTCCAGGCTCTGTGGTGTTGGATGGGGCTGAGGTCTGGGCTCTGTGGTGTTGGATGGGGCTGAGGTCCGGGCTCTGTGGTGTTGGATGTGGCTGAGGTTCGGGCTCTCTGGTGTTGGATGGGGCTGAGGTCTGGGCTCTGTGGTGTTGGATGAGGCTGAGGTCTGGGCTCTGTTATGTTGGATGGGGCTGAGGTCCAGGCTCTGTGGTGTTGGATGAGGCTGAGGTCTGGGCTCTGTTATGTTGGATGGGGCTGAGGTCTGGGCTCTGTTATGTTGGATGGGGCTGAGGTCCAGGCTCTGTGGTGTTGGATGAGGCTGAGATCTGGGGTCTGTTATGTTGGATGGGGCTGAGGTCCGGGCTCTGTTATGTTGGATGGGGCTGAGGTCCAGGCTCTGTGGTGTTGGATGGGGCTGAGGTCTGGGCTCTGTGGTGTTGGATGGGGCTGAGGTCCGGGCTCTGTGGTGTTGGATGGGGTTGAGGTCCGGGCTCTGTGGTGTTGGATGGGGCTGGGGTCCGGGCTCTGTGGTGTTGGATGGGGCTGAGGTCCTGGCTCTGTGATGTTGGAGGGGCTTGTGTCTTGGCTTTGTGATGTTGGATGGGCTGAGGTCTGGGCTCTGTTATGTTGGATGGGGCTGAGGTCCAGGCTCTGTGGTGTTGGATGAGGCTGAGATCTGGGGTCTGTTATGTTGGATGGGGCTGAGGTCTGGGCTCTGTTATGTTGGATGGGCTGAGGTCCAGGCTCTGTGGTGTTGGATGGGGCTGAGGTCCAGGCTCTGTGGTGTTGGACGGGGCTGAGGTCCAGGCTCTGTGGTGTTGGATGGGGCTGAGGTCTGGGCTCTGTGGTGTTGGATGGGGCTGGGGTACAGATTCTGTGGTGTTGGATGGGGCTGAGGTCTGGGCTCTGTGGTGTTGGATGGGGCTGAGGTCCAGGCTCTGTGGTGTTGGATGGGGCTGAGGTCCAGGCTCTGTGGTGTTGGATGGGGCTGAGGTCTGGGCTCTGTGGTGTTGGACGGGGCTGAGGTCCAGGCTCTGTGGTGTTGGATGGGGCTGAGGTCCAGGCTCTGTGGTGTTGGATGGTGATGAGGTCCGGGCTCTGTGATGTTGGATGGTGATGAGGTCCAGGCTCTGTGATGTTGGATGAGGCTGGTGTCTGGGCTCTGTGGTGTTGGATGAGGCTGAGATCTGGGGTCTGTTATGTTGGATGGGCTGAGGTCTGGGCTCTGTTATGTTGGATGGGGCTGAGGTCCAGGCTCTGTGGTGTTGGATGGGGCTGAGGTCTGGGCTCTGTGGTGTTGGATGGGGTTGAGGTCCGGGCTCTGTGGTGTTGGATGGGCTGGGTCCGGGCTCTGTGGTGTTGGATGGGGCTGAGGTCCTGGCTCTGTGATGTTGGATGGGGCTTGTGTCTTGGCTTTGTGATGTTGGATGGAGCTGGGGTCTGGGTTCTATGGTGTTGGATGGGGCTGAGGTCCAGGCTCTGTGGTGTTGGACGGGGCTGAGGTCCAGGCTCTGTGGTGTTGGATGGGGCTGAGGTCTGGGCTCTGTGGTGTTGGATGGGGCTGGGGTACAGATTCTGTGGTGTTGGATGGGGCTGAGGTCTGGGCTCTGTGGTGTTGGATGGGGCTGAGGTCCAGGCTCTGTGGTGTTGGATGGGGCTGAGGTCCAGGCTCTGTGGTGTTGGATGGGGCTGAGGTCTGGGCTCTGTGGTGTTGGACGGGGCTGAGGTCCAGGCTCTGTGGTGTTGGATGGGGCTGAGGTCCAGGCTCTGTGGTGTTGGATGGGGCTGGGGTACAGATTCTGTGGTGTTTGGATGGGGCTGAGGTCTGGCTCTGTGGTGTTGGATGGGGCTGAGGTCCAGGCTCTGTGGTGTTGGATGGGGCTGAGGTCTGGGCTCTGTGGTGTTGGATGGGGCTGAGGTCTGGGCTCTGTGGTGTTGGATGGGGCTGGGGTCCAGATTCTGTGGTGTTGGATGGGGCTGAGGTCTGGGCTCTGTGGTGTTGGATGGAGCTGGGGTCCAGATTCTGTGGTGTTGGATGGGGCTGAGGTCTGGGCTCTGTGGTGTTGGATGGGGCTGGGCTCTGTGTTGTTGTATAGGGCTGAGGTCTGGGCTCTGTGTGTATTGGATGGGGCTGGGGTCCGGCCTCTGTGGTGTTGGATGGGGCTGAGATTGGGCTCTGTGGTGTTGGATGTGCTTGGGGTCTGGGCTCTGTGGTGGATGGGGCTGGGGTCCAGATTCTGTGGTGTTAGATGGGGCTGGGGTCCAGGCTCTGTGGTGTTGGATGGGGCTGAAGTCCGGGCTCTGTGATGTTGGAAGGGTCTGGGCTCTGTGGTGTTGGATGGGGCTGAGGTCCGGGCTCTGTGGTGTTGGATGTGGTTGGGGTCTGGGCTCTGTGGTGTTGGATGGGGCTGAGGTCCGGGCTCTGTGGTGTTGGATGGGGTTGAGGTCGGGGCTCTGTGGTGTTGGATGGGGCTGAGGTCCGGGCTCTGTGGTGTTGGATGGGGCTGAGGTCTGGGCTCTGTGGTGTTGGACGGGGCTGAGGTCCAGGCTCTGTGGTGTTGGATGGGGCTGAGGTCTGGGCTCTGTGGTGTTGGATGGGGCTGAGGTCCAGGCTCTGTGGTGTTGGACGGGGCTGAGGTCCAGGCTCTGTGGTGTTGGATGGGGCTGAGGTCTGGGCTCTGTGGTGTTGGATGGGGCTGGGGTACAGATTCTGTGGTGTTGGATGGGGCTGAGGTCTGGGCTCTGTGGTGTTGGATGGGGCTGAGGTCCAGGCTCTGTGGTGTTGGATGGGGCTGAGGTCTGGGCTCTGTGGTGTTGGATGGGGCTGAGGTCTGGGCTCTGTGGTGTTGGATGGGGCTGGGGTCCAGATTCTGTGGTGTTGGATGGGGCTGAGGTCTGTACTCTGTGGTGTTGGATGGGGCTGGGGTCCAGATTCTGTGGTGTTGGATGGGGCTGAGGTCTGGGCTCTGTGGTGTTGGAATGGGGCTGGGCTCTGTGTTGTTGTATAGGGCTGAGGTCCGGGCTCTGTGGTATTGGATGGGGCTGGGGTCCGGCCTCTGTGGTGTTGGATGGGGCTGAGATTGGGCTCTGTGGTGTTGGATGTGCTTGGGGTCTGGGCTCTGTGGTGGATGGGGCTGGGGTCCAGATTCTGTGGTGTTAGATGGGGCTGGGGTCCAGGCTCTGTGGTGTTGGATGGGGCTGAAGTCCGGGCTCTGTGATGTTGGAAGGGTCTGGGCTCTGTGGTGTTGGATGGGGCTGGGGTCCGGGCTCTGTGGTATTGGATGGGGCTGAGGTCCGGGCTCTGTGGTGTTGGATGGGGCTGAGGTCCGGGCTCTGTGGTGTTGGATGGGGCTGAGGTCCGGGCTCTGTGGTATTGGATGGGGCTGAGGTCCGGGCTCTGTGGTGTTGGATGGGGCTGAGGTCCGGGCTCTGTGGTATTGGATGGGGCTGAGGTCCGGGCTCTGTGGTGTTGGATGTGGTTGGGGTCTGGGCTCTGTGGTGTTGGATGGGGCTGAGGTCCAGGCTCATGGAAAAAGATAATCAACCGGATGTAACGGGATGCTCCCACAGCTGTATTATCACTGGGATATTATTATTATTTATTTATATAGCGCCATTAGGTTCCATGGCGCTTTACATGAGGATGAGGGAGACAAGAACAAGTACGCTAAGTCTAGGCGATCAGGACATACAGGTACAGAAGGTGCAGGGACCCTGTCCACGAGGGATCACAGTATATGATATGGATCAGAGATAATACCGGTGCCGGTGCATCCAGTTTGTTAATTGCAGGGGACTCCGGGGGGTGCAAGCTTTATATGCATCCCCCGGATCAAAAAAAAATGGCCGTGTGACACCAGCCTAAGGTAATGTACAGTTTTCTCTTCTTGTCCCAATGGAAAAAAGGAAACAAAAATGTGTCGGGGTCTTGGCTGACGGCACCGGTGCATCCCTATATGATTTTCCAGGGATGTGGATGTGACATTTCCCGTTTTGTGTCACTTTTGGCACAAGATCAATGTTGATCGCGACCAATCGTCACCGGAATATTTCCCGATTCCCTTCCCAGTGTCGCTGTGCCCACCGCCTGCACCGCCATTTACCCTGAGTATATACAGCATGGCCCATGTTATCGCATGCCAGCTGGTAACTTTAACCAGTTACCAAATCCAAGATTGTAGTTTGGTTACTGATTAACCGGATCTGTGTGTAACCCCTTCACTGCTGCAGAGGTACAAAGATAGGATCCTGGTGTCCCAGTGACACCCTGTCTCTGCACCGCCCATTCCTGCCCTCGTATGGCCTGCGGCTGTATACTGAGGTGGTGGAAGGGAACGGGTTAAACCAGCATGTTAGGCATTAACTAGTATCACAGGGACATTCCTGGGAGCGGTGACCACTGAACTCTGTGACTTTAAAAAAGAACATAACAATCCTGAATGTGGATCAGCGACCAGAAGATTATCACCCCCTAATGAGGGAAAAATCATTATATGTTGTGTACAGATTGTATAACACTCATCATTGGATTAGATACACAGCTCAGCAGACAGTATCACACATGATTAGATACACAGCTCAGCAGACAGTATCACACATGATAGGATTAGATACACAGCTCAGCAGACAGTATCACACAGGATAGGATTAGATACACAGCTCAGCAGACAGTATCACACAGGATAGGATTAGATACACAGCTCAGCAGACAGTATCACACAGGATAGGATTAGATACACAGCTCAGCAGACAGTATCACACATGATAGGATTAGATACACAGCTCAGCAGACAGTATCACACAGGAGAGGATTAGATACACAGCTCAGCAGACAGTATCACACAGGAGAGGATTAGATACACAGCTCAGCAGACAGTATCACACAGGATAGGATTAGATACATGGCTCAGCAGACAGTATCACACAGGATAGGATTAGATACACGGCTCAGCAGACAGTATCACACAGGATAGGATTAGATACACAGCTCAGCAGACAGTATCACACATAAGCTCGGATACACCGGAGTGGATCCTGGATTTCTGCTGGCTTTTGCCGTCTGCATTTTTCCTATTTAATTACATCTTGTTAAACGCAGTCGGATTACGGTGTGATGATCTGCGCTCATCTCTTAAAGACGCAGTAATCCCTCCTGGTCCAGCCACTGTCTGCTCCATTGATCTGCTCACTTAATAGGGCAGGACGGGGTTAATGCGGTCGCTTTGATGAGGATATTGGGGTCTCCCTCCCAGCACTCGGCCTCACATTTTGTCTTCTTTATCCTCAGGTGTTCGCAGCTCTTCTTCCTCCAAGAAGCCTCGGAGCCGCAGCATCTTCCACTCGCTCTTCTGCTGTCTGTGCCAGAGGACGCTGAGCCCCTTCCTGTTAATAACAATGCCCCCCTCCTATCAGAAGAGAATGGATCGGTCCCCAAGGTGAGTGCGGCCCCTCCTGTGCGGCGCAGGGTCATGTGACCGCGTCTTTTAAGAAAAGTTTAAAAAAAATATACAAAGGAATCGCATAAATGACAATTTCCTGACCGGATCTCGGGATTGATCCCAGCGCCCAAAACAAGGCAGAAAGTGACCGAGGTGTTCAAGAACTGAACATGGAGTCTTCATATCACAAGTCTATAATTGTCATTAGAAACAGTCAGTAAGTGTGTCCCTGACACTGCCAACCTGAGCTCCTGTATAATGCAGAATAGTGACTGCAGCTCTGGAGTACAATACAGGAGGTAACTCAGGATCAGTAATGTAATGTATGTACACAGTGACTGCACCAGCAGAATAGTGAGTGCAGCTCTGGAGTATAATACAGGAGGTAACTCAGGATCAGTAATGTAATGTATGTACACAGTGACTGCACCAGCAGAATAGTGAGTGCAGCTCTGGAGTATAATACAGGAGGTGACTCAGGATCAGTAATGTAATGTATGTACACAGTGACTGCACCAGCAGAATAGTGAGTGCAGCTCTGGAGTATAATACAGGAGGTGACTCAGGATCAGTAATGTAATGTATGTACGCAGTGACTGCACCAGCAGAATAGTGAGTGCAGCTCTGGAGTATAATACAGGGGGTAACTCAGGATCAGTAATGTAATGTATGTACACAGTGACTGCACCAGCAGAATAGTGAGTGCAGCTCTGGAGTATAATACAGGAGGTAACTCAGGATCAGTAATGTAATGTATGTACACAGTGACTGCACCAGCAGAATAGTGAGTGCAGCTCTGGAGTATAATACAAGAGTTAACTCAGGATCAGTAATGTAATGTATGTACACAGTGACTGCACCAGCAGAATAGTGAGTGCAGCTCTGGAGGATATACAGGAGGTAACTCAGGATCAGTAATGTAATGTATGTACACAGTGACTGCACCAGCAGAATAGTGAGTGCAGCTCTGGAGGATAATACAGGAGGTAACTCAGGATCAGTAATGTAATGTATGCACACAGTGACTGCACCAGCAGAATAGTGAGTGCAGCTCTGGAGTATAATACAGGAGGTAACTCAGGATCAGTAATGTAATGTATGTACACAGTGACTGCACCAGCAGAATAGTGAGTGCAGCTCTGGAGTATAATACAGAAGGTAACTCAGGATCAGTAATGTAATGTATGTACACAGTGACTGCACCAGCAGAATAGTGAGTGCAGCTCTGGAGTATAATACAGGAGGTAACTCAGGATCAGTAATGTAATGTATGTACACAGTGACTGCACCAGCAGAATAGTGAGTGCAGCTCTGGAGTATAATACAGGAGGTAACTCAGGATCAGTAATGTAATGTATGTACACAGTGACTGCACCAGCAGAATAGTGAGTGCAGCTCTGGATTTGATGTAAGCCTTCCTTTCAAATCACGAGGGCTCACACATTTCTGGTTTGCTGATAATTTACCCTGAATAACCCTTTTTGGGCAACAGGATATTTTCTCTTTTTGTCGGCCTGTTGATGTTCTCTTGATTATCGCAATAAACTTGCAGTAATTAGACTTTGTGCACACACCGCAGTTTTTGGTGCTGTTTTGTGACATCTGCAGTTTATCCTGGAACGTTCAAAGTCAATGAGAATTCTGAAGTTTTCTGCACAATTTGCTTATTTTTTTTCCTTATAAATTTGGTGCAGAAAATAATCTGCAGCTGTCAGTTCTTGATGCAGATTTCCTGCGTTTTTCAGTTTTCATGGTAAAATCTGCACCAAATCTGTTTTTCTGCCAGAGGATGAACCAACATTTCTGCACCAAACACTCAGCGTGTGCACAAAGAGACAACATTCATACATCCGCGTGTGCTACCACCCGATGATTGAGATAGACCGATATATTTTTGTGTGTGATCTTCGTTTCTTCCTTAATTCTTCAGTGCCCCATGGGGGGGTTTGTAGGACACGATCTGTAAATTGGGGAATCTCTAATCAAATCCTCATTAACGTTTTAGATCACTAATTGAGGTTTCTCCAGGTTGACATTCATAGAGCACCATCTAGTGGATAAGGCAGGAACTGTCCCGGACTCCTGCTGTTATTTATGTTCCTCTTTCTCTACTTTGAGGCACAGCAGAAAGTTTCTAAACTTTTTGTTTTTGACATTTTAGGCGACTAAGTATCTTCTGCCAGAGGTGAAGCCGCAGGATGCCGGCAAGATCTGCGTGGTGATTGATCTGGATGAGACGTTGGTTCATAGTTCGTTCAAGGTAGGTAATAATCATTGTGTTAAGTTCTGTCCAGTGTAAAGCTGTGCCGGAAAGTTCTGCTTTTCTGCTTTATTTAGATATATGGTGTAACCAATAATCTATCCATTTACCACCAGCACAAGCATGTATATTGAAATGGTGAAAGAAGCCAGAATAGCGCCCCCCTTTCTATGGGTTGTATCTGGTATTGCAGATTAGTTTTATTGAATTAAATTGGGTTGAGCTGCAATACCAGACACCACCTGTGCACAGAAGGGCACTGTTTTTGTAAAAAAAAAGAAAGAATCCATGTTTTTCTGATCACGTATATCTGTGTTACTTTGCTTCTATTTTATTTTTATTTTTTTCAGCCGGTTAATAACGCCGACTTTATCATTCCTGTTGAGATTGATGGAACGGTTCACCAGGTAAATCATCGCTCTTCTGTTAATTACCATATACATTTCAGGGAGGAATAATAAGTGCCTGGACCCCAGCCTGAAGATTGTCCGGATGTCCATCTCCACTTCTAGGACTGGTGCTAGCTTCAAGTAATCCAGGATAGGCTGCACTATTGTCTTTCAGCCTATTTTTGATTACTTGTGGTCAGCGCCGGCCACAAACGACAAGATCCCGAAATGACGTTTTGACATTGCTGATCCTGATTAACTTTGGTAATTAAACTCCAGAGCTGCACTCACTATTCTGCTGGTGCAGTCATTGTGTACATACATTACATTACTGATCCTGAGTTACCTCCTGTATTATACTCCAGAGCTGCACTCACTATTCTGCTGGTGCAGTCACTGTGTACATACATTACATTACTGATCCTGAGTTACCTCCTGTATTATACTCCAGAGCTGCACTCACTATTCTGCTGGTGCAGTCACTGTGTACATACATTACATTACTGATCCTGAGTTACCTCCTGTATTATACTCCAGAGCTGCACTCACTATTCTGCTGGTGCAGTCACTGTGTACATACATTACATTACTGATCCTGAGTTACCTCCTGTATTATACTCCAGAGCTGCACTCACTATTCTGCTGGTGCAGTCACTGTGTACATACATTACATTACTGATCCTGAGTTACCTCCGGTATTATACTCCAGAGCTGCACTCACTATTCTGCTGGTGCAGTCACTGTGTACATACATTACTGATCCTGAGTTACCTCCTGTATTGTACTCCAGAGCTGCACTCACTATTCTGCTGGTGCAGTCACCGTGTACATACATTACATTACTGATCCTGAGTTACCTCCTGTATTATACTCCAGAGCTGCACTCACTATTCTGCTGGTGGAGTCACTGTGTACATACATTACATTACTGATCCTGAGTTACCTCCTGTATTATACTCCAGAGCTGCACTCACTATTCTGCTGGTGCAGTCACTGTGTACATACATTACATTACTGATCCTGAGTTACCTCCTGTATTATACTCCAGAGCTGCACTCACTATTCTGCTGGTGCAGTCACTGTGTACATACATTACATTACTGATCCTGAGTTACCTCCTGTATTATACTCCAAAGCTGCACTCACTATTCTGCTGGTGCAGTCACTGTGTACATACATTATATTACTGATCCTGAGTTACCTCCTGTATTATACCCCAGAGCTGCACTCACTATTCTGCTGGTGCAGTCGCTGTGTACATACATTACATTACTGATCCTGAGTTACCTCCTGTATTATACTCCAGAGCTGCGCTCACTATTCTGCTGGTGCAGTCACTGTGTACATACATTACATTACTGATCCTGAGTTACCTCCTGTATTATACTCCAGAGCTGCGCTCACTATTCTGCTGGTGCAGTCACTGTGTACATACATTACATTACTGATCCTGAGTTACCTCCTGTATTATCCTCCAGAGCTGCACTCACTATTCTGCAGCCTTGATGACCCCCATTCTCACGGGCCTTGGTCTCTGTCCCCCTAATAGGTTTATGTATTGAAGAGGCCTCATGTGGACGAGTTCTTGAGACGAATGGGGGAGATGTTTGAGTGCGTTTTGTTCACTGCAAGCCTCGCAAAGGTG
The DNA here is from genome assembly GCA_033576535.1 of Allobates femoralis. Classification (NCBI taxonomy): domain Eukaryota; kingdom Metazoa; phylum Chordata; class Amphibia; order Anura; family Aromobatidae; genus Allobates; species Allobates femoralis. The sequence continues at coordinate 9,417,888 of JARQOC010000011.1, forward strand.
AGCCTTAAAGGGGAAGTCCACCCAAAATATAATTGCAAGAAATCACATACAGTAGGTGGGATCTATGAACCCCCATATCGCACTGCGTCACATGTCGGCCCCGTTATCTTGGATATTGGGGGTGGTGGTCCGCGCCCGGGTGTGATCCGCTCGCTCTTCTCTTGCAGTACGCTGACCCGGTTGCAGATCTGCTGGATAAGTGGGGGGCGTTTCGCGCACGCCTTTTCCGGGAATCTTGTGCCTTCCACAGGGGGAATTACGTCAAGGACCTGAGCCGCCTGGGCAGAGACCTGAATAAACTGATTATTATCGACAACTCCCCGGCCTCCTACATCTTCCATCCGGATAACGCGGTATGACCTCTTATTGGGATCCTGTCACTTTAAGGGCTATGAACTTAAGACTGTCAGGTGCCAGTAAGGAAGTATTGTCAATAAAGGGTTAACACACATCTAACTCCAGCCATTATTAAGGGGATGCTCAGGTTTGGCCGCTTGTTTAGGGAATTGCATTATGAGGAATTTCCCAATGCAAAACACTTATCTCTGATTCCTGGTGATTCCGGATTTCATTATGTCCGATGTAGCAGTGCTGACTGTGCTGCAGCCCTATTCCACATGACATACCAAACTCTGCTGTATGTGAGTGCTGTGTCTTGAGTATCAGACGTAGATGAGTTCAGTGTGTCCGAGGTAGCAGAGCCCAGGTCTGTCAGATACAGTAGTGATGCAGCAGAGCACTACATCAGACTCTGCTACGTCTGATAGACGTATCACTACTTTTGACAGATCAGTGCTGGGTTTTTTCATATGTAGCAGAGCTGAGTGTGCGTCCTGTAGGAGGTTGTAGTGATGTAGCAGGGTTGAGTCTATCGGTTGTAGCAGAGTTTAGTTTGGCATATCTGCTACATTTGACAGAGCACAGACTTGGCTCTACTACATCTGACAAAGTCAACTCTGCTGTATCTGATGGACTGAACTCCACTGCGCTTCGCCTACAGCCCACAGGACCCAGTGTTCAGATGTAACAGAACTCGGTATGTGTCTTGACAGACGTGGCAGTGTTGAGTGTGTGTTTTGCTAGATGTAGCAGAACTGAGTGTGTGTCTATCAGATATAGCAAAACCTAGTTTGTATCTTGCTGGATGTAGCAGAACTGTGTGATTTGCCAGATGTAGCAAAGCTGAATGTGTGTCTTGCCAAATGTGACAGAGCTGAGTGTGTGTCTTGCCTGATGTAGCAGAGCTTAGTGTGTTTTTATCAGATATAGCAAAGCTGTGTGTGTCTTGCTGGATGTAGTAGAGCTGAGTATGTGTCTTACCAGATGTAGCAGAACTGTATGTTTTGCCAGATGTAGTAGAGCTGAGTGTCTTGCCCGATGTAGCTAACCTGAGTGTGTGTCTATCAGATATAGCAAAGCTTAGTGTGTATCTTGCTAGATATAGCAGTGCTGAGTGTGTGTCTTGCCAGATGTAGGTGAGCTGAGTGTGTGTCTTGCCAGATGTAGCTAAGCTGAGTGTGTGTTTCGCCAGATGTAGCTAAGATGAGTGTGTGTCTTGCCAGATGTAGTAAGCTGAGTGTGTGTTTTGCCAGATGTAGGTGAGCTGAGTGTGTGTCTTGCCAGATGTAGCTAAGCTGAGTGTGTGTTTCGCCAGATGTAGCTAAGATGAGTGTGTGTCTTGCCAGATGTAGTAAGCTGAGTGTGTGTTTTGCCAGATGTAGGTGAGCTGAGTGTGTGTCTTGCCAGATGTAGCTAAGCTGAGTGTGTGTCTTGCCAGATGTAGTAAGCTGAGTGTGTGTCTTGCCAGATGTAGCTAAGATGAGTGTGTCTTGCCAGATGTAGCAGAGCTGAGTGTGTGTCTTGCCAGATGTAGTAGAGCTGAGTGTGTGTCTTCCCAGATGTAGCAGAGCTGAGTGTGTGTTTTCCGAGATGTAGCAGAGCTGAGTGTGTGTTTTCCGAGATGTAGCAGAGGTGAGTGTGTGTTTTCCCAGATGTAGCAAAGCTGAGTGTGTGTCTTTTGCAGTCTTAGCGGCCTATTGAACGGTCATGAGGCCGCGTCTTGCCCAGTGGCGGCTGCACGCGGCGGCCTTATAGTGATCGCTACAGCCGGCAGCACGTTCAGCAGAGGGGACTTTCTCTGGACCAATGACAGGAGGGGAAGCGACAGTTGTCTGAGTTTCTCGTTGTATTTGGGTGATTATTGGCCGTCATAGATCTGTTGTGTCCCCGGCAGGTGCCCGTCATATCCTGGTTCGACGACATGAGCGACACGGAGCTGCTGGACCTCATCCCGTTCTTCGAGAAGCTGAGCCGGGTGGACGACGTGTACCACGTTCTAAAGCAGCGCAGGACGGCCAGCTAGTGACTGCCCGGGGGCGGGGCTTCATACCGCTGCACACTCACCGGAAGGACGGGAGAATGGGCGTGGCCTCTATACCGCCGCCGGCACCCGATATATAAAGCCTCGGGATTGGCGGTTCCCGTTGTTTTTTTGCCGCTTTGATACCAAAACCCTAAAGTATTTCTGACGAATGTTTTTTTTTTCTTTTTTCAAATTAGCGAAAAAGAGGCGGAATATTTTCTAATATTATATTTTTTTATTTTAAAACAAGGAATTCACAAGAATTTTATTAGTATTTGTTTAAAAATATCACGGCCTTTAATCCCAAAGTTTAGAAACATTTTTATCACTTTTAATTCGGGGGGAACCGCTCTGCTTTTTCGGAGCTTCTCTGCTCCTCCGCTGCCAATAGGGGGCGCAAGGAAAAGTATTAATGATTCCCATGTCTGTGTGTCGTGATTATTCGGACGGCCGCCATCTTTAGGAATAGGTTTTTTTTCTTTTTACAGGAATTGAGGTGTAGATGTACGGGGGAGGGGTGTGGGGGTCACGTGCTGCAGATCACACACTGGGTGGACTCCCTTTGTGCTGGACACAGTTGGGATTGAACTAGTGCCAGCTGGATGCTGTCGGGTTTTTTTTTTGTTTTTCTCAAAAATTTTAATTTTTAGGTGAGAAATGTATATTTTGGGCAAGTTTATTATTTCACATTTTTTATCCCCAGAATTTGAATACTCTCTTGGGTTATATTAGTCGAAGGTCTCGGTCTAACACCCGAGGTGTCAATATTAATTGGAGGACGCGGTCCGGTCTCCGAAGTCTCAACGTTAATTGGAGGACTTGGTCCGGCACCCGAGGTGTCAATAATAATAGTAGGCCTTTGTCCAGCCACTGAGGTCTCAATATTAATTGGAGGACTCGATCCGGCCCCCAAGGTCTCAATATTGGAGGACTCAGTCCGGCCCCTGGGTCTCAATAGTAATCGGAGGACTCGGTTCGGTCCCCGAGGTCTCAATATTGGAGGTCTCGGTCCGGCCCCTGAGGTCTCAATATTAATTGGAGGACTCAGTCCGGCCCCCAAGGTGGCAATATTAATTGGAGGACTTGGTCCAGCCACTGAGGTCTCAATATTAATTGGAGGACTCGGTCCGGCCCCCGAGGTCTCAATATTAATCGGAGGACTGGGTCCGGCCCCCAAGGTCTCAATATTAATTGGAGGACTCGGTCCAGCCCCCAAGGTCTCAATATTAATTGGAGGACTCGGTCCAGCCCCCAAGGTCTCAATATTAATTGGAGGACTCGGTCCGGCCCCCAAGGTCTCAATATTAATTGGAGGACTTGGTCCAGCCACTGAGGTCTCAATATTAATTGGAGGACTCGGTCCGGCCCCCGAGGTCTCAATATTAATCGGAGGACTGGGTCCGGCCCCCAAGGTCTCAATATTAATTGGAGGACTCGGTCCAGCCCCCAAGGTCTCAATATTAATTGGAGGACTCGGTCCGGCCCCCGAGGTCTCAATCACTCGCAATCCTGAAAAAGATTTCTGCAAATTTTTCACATTTTAATTTTCAGATTGTTTAAAAGTTTTAGAAACTTTTTATAAAGTTGTAAAAGAAAGACAATATAGGGACCATAGAGCCACGGTGGGTTATTGGACATTTCTGAAGATCTGGGGGGGGATGCGTTCACTACTCGGCTTTGACATCATCTTGTGTATCGGGGAATTTAGCAAATTCTTTTAATTTGATCCATCACCTCCGGTCTGAAGCTGCTCTCAGAAATGCAATATTGATCCGAAGACTCGGGGCCTCGCATTCGCGCAAAGTGCCTTCTACCATCGGATATCATAGGGTCACTCACCTGACATGCCAGCAGGGGGCCAATATTTAGGTCTGAATGTGCACTTTTTAGGGGGCTTTTTGGGTCTAAATTCCAAAATAGCCAGAAAATCATTTGATCTGTTGTGTTCCCAAATGCAAAGAAAAAGGGTTAGATTATTGACTACAGGACTAGGCTAATCCTTAAAGGGGAATTCCGGGGAGATAAAAAAAAATTTAGTACAGTCCCTGTCCTCCTACTTGATGAAGCAGAGCCGGGCACTGCAGTGCTAGGATCTATAGATCTCTTATAAATCAATAAAATCATATCTGCTCCTCAGCTTTCACCCCTCCCTTAGGGGACAGTGAAGATTCAGCTTCATGCTGTGTCAGTGACAGGAGGTGTTGGGGGGCTCCAGGTTCATCTTGTATTCCTGTCCCTTCATACTTCTGTATGTACAGGGGGTGTGGTCACGCTACAAAACCATCCTAAAATTTTTTTGCTGTCTTCTCCTACATGATGCAGCAGAGTCGGGCACTACAGTTCTAGGATCTATAGATCACTTATAAATCAATAAAATCATATCTGCCCCTCACACCTCCCTTAGGGGACAGAGAAATTCAGTCATGTATAGTGCTAAAGTTTGAGGAGACAGGAAGCTACCAAGATAATATGGGGGAGGGGAGACAATGGCAGGGCTGAATCAATCAATGCAGGGCTCCGCCTGTGCTCCTAGCCTGATACATGGCAGCACAACATTATGCACCATCATATCATTGTACAGCAGAGGATCACAGCCTGTATTTATATCTGCTTGGTGACATGATTTCTATTTTCTTACATTACATAGGATGGTATATCAGGGGCAGGATTGTATTGTGACCATGGGGCCAGCAGTCACACCCCCTGTTCATACAGAAGTATGAGGGGGCAGGAATGTAAGATGATCCTGAGCCTCCCGACTCCTCATCCCCAAAACCTCCTGTCACTGCTGCAGCATGAGGCTGACTTTCTCTGTCCCCTGAGGGAGGGGTGAGAGCTGAGGAGCAGATATGATTTTATTGATTTATAAGTGATCTATGGATCCTAGAACTGCAGTGTACGGCTCTGCTCCATCATGTAGGAGGGCAGGGACAGGACTAAAAAGTTTTATCTCCCCTACTTCCCCTAGTGGATTTTCTGGATTTTTGGATGTCCAGATAATTATCTGGACATCCAAAAATCCAGAAAATCCACTAGTCTGGCTTCTCACTGGCCACATGCATTAGTATGATATATCAGGCTAAGTGCATCCCTCATATTACAAAATTTGTGCCTTCTCGCCTCCACAAAATTGAACCCTTTGCCTTAAATCTTTTTTTTTTCCATCACGGTGCCTTATTAATAATCTGGGGGGGTTGGGAACTCTGCGTAAATGCATAAACATTATCCCCCTCCCTTCAGAGTAGTAGCCCATCGCTCGGTCCTCTTGCTGTATTGGAATTGCACATTTTACCGCAGGGCTACTATTTTTAACTAGTGACGTTTTCTCTTCTTTTTTTTTCTTCTAAACACAATTTTGATTGTAATCCAAGGAATACGGACGTTAACGCGCGGTGCTTTATCGTCACTCGTCTCACACGGACGGCAGGAATGTTCATGGAACCGCAACGTAAAGAAGAAAGTTGATTGCTGCGAGCGGTGTGGCCACCAGGGGGCAGCAAAGCGCTAAATGAAAACTTTTATGTTTGTTTAAGTAGTTTATCACTCTATAAATATGTATATCTGTATATATGATTTTAGAGCGATAGTGACATGGACGGGATCGGTGCTAGGTCTGTCCCTACAGCTTGTGTTTTCTTGTAGACACTCTCGATGGGAAGGGCAGGGGTAAGGAAAACACCCAAAGGTTTGCATGGCTTACATAGGACCATGGACAAGTCACCATGGAGGGGGCATGCATGTTTGGATCCACCTTTGAATGCTGATCTAAATAGGTCCAAAATGTCATAAATCAAAGCTCATGTTCATGCACAGCTACAAATCCACCACTAGAGGGAGCTCACTGCACACTTTGTACAGTGCTCCCCATAATAAAACTATGCAGTGAGCTCCCCCTAGTGGTGACTACAGAGTTGCTGAATGCTGACCTTTAACTCCACCTAAAGGAGTTGGAATTAATGCAGATCCTATCTAATCTCATGTTCTGATCCCACACGCCGCATTGTACCTTTTTACCTTAATGTATTTCATTGACCTCTAAGATATTACTAAATAGTGACCTGGAATTCCATCGATTAAGCTGTAAGAAATGCTAACCCATCCCCAATGCATATACCTATCATTGCTCTTTAGTGCCTTATTGCAAAAAAAAAAAAGACTGAATTACTCGCAAACAGAACGACTGATCAAACATGACCTGAAATCCTCTGTGCTGCAGGCACTTAGCAAAGTAAAATTATCTGCCATATCGACAACCAAGTTTTCTAGCGTAGCAAATGCAATAGCCGGGTGCAAAGCTCCACACTGATTGTCTACAGGAAAACACAGGGGAGATATGTAACCCTTAAAGGGGCCACCGATATTCCCGAAAAGGTTATTATTTTTTATGATATTCTATATTTTTATTGTATATCTGTCTTGAGAGAGAACACGGGAGCTAATCCTTCTTAACAAATTTGGTGAGAAAAGCTGAATCTTTTCAAGTGCCTTCTCTTTTTTTGTGTGTGATTTTAAATCAAAAATTGTAAAATAATCTTTCAAGTGATGAGAAACCGACAAAACTAAAGAGAAATCCTGGACTCGGTGTCTGTGTCTCATTCATTTCGCGCTCGATGGAGCTGTAAAAGCTTGCACGGTTTGAAATGATATCCAATGCTTAAGTCGTAGAAGGTTTGTTGCATTGTATCAGTGCAGATAATCCTCTAGGAGACAAATGCAGCCACACCACTTCTCACTTGTTTGTCCTTTCAAATACTGATACATTGTAACTCTCCAGCAACCGCACTCAGTTGTTAGGTCCAGACTGTAGCATGTAGCAGGTATCATGTACAGGCAGCCCTATGGTGTCTTTACAATTTCTTTTAGGTCCCGATGGGTGATTACACGGGTAACTCAGTGAACAGAAGGAACTACTTTTAAAGGGAGCTAACCAGCCGGATTTATGGCTATAAAGTGAAGCCTTACAATCTCTGGGATACTGAATGCAATCAGACCTTTACTTCAATGATTCAGTGTTTGATTGCAGAAAAAAGTAACATGAAACTCCTGGAAAACAGGGCAGCAGATGATTGATGTGAGCAGCACTGCCTCACTATTTGGGGTTGTTGTTTTCCACCTCTGTGGGCATGCCTTTCAGCTGTAAGCCAAACCCCCCCCCCCCCTCCCTCTTATTTCTTTCAGTTTCTGGCTCCTGCGCACTGTCACTATACTCCAGCCACAAGGTACCGGACGAAACTGAAAGTAGAGATAAGAAGGAGAGGGGAAAGGTGCGGTTTACAGCCGTAAGGCATGCCCACAGGCGAGGGAAACAATAATCCCAAATATTGAGGCAGTGCTGCACACATCAATCACCTGCTTCCCTGTTTTCCCGGAGTTTTATGACACTTTTCTATGCAATCAAACCTGGAATCATTCAAGTAAAGGTATGATTGCACTCAGTATCTCGGAGCCTGCAAAGTTAAAAGCCGACAGCACTTCAAACACTTATTGTAATAAAATACTGGTATAAAACCACTCATGATCCCCTCCCCAGGTGCCTCCATATTATTAGAATGTCCACAATAAATGTTATTAAATGTATCTCGTCCTCTCCCCGGCTGGATCCGGTAGCTGCATCTCCAGACACACAGCTACATGCACATGCTCCCGTTCTCAGCCTGAGCTAAACACAGCAGCCACAGTCGGCCGTTTCTATGGTAACTGAAGGACAATTATAAACATTCCATCAGTTGTTACATTTTATTGACAAATATAGGAAGATTCTGTACCGTCTGATTATCCCCAGCGCTGAGCCTGATTTCTCCGTCTTCTGCTCCTCTCCCCGGCGGCTGGATCTCGTCTTCTGGGCAGATCCTGACCGATGACCCGATCTTGTCTCATCAGAGTTTATCACAATTTTATGGGTTTTTGTTGCATTTTGAGGATTGGCCTCAGGTTCTCATTGGGACTGAGATCTAAGGAGTTTCCTGAGTGTGGACCCAAAATGTCACTGTTTTGCTCATAGAGCCTCTGAGTTGTCACTCTCACCTTGGGACATGATCTCCATCATAGGGGAAAAATCATTACCACATTGTCCTGGATGAGGGGGGATGTCGCTCTTGGAGGATGTTCAGAATCCATTCTTTATTTATGGCCATGTTCTTAGGTAAAATTGTGAGTTACCCCCCTGTGTATGAGAAGCCTTCACATATTGTGAGTGACCCCCTCCATGGATGAGAAACCTCCACATATTGTGAGTGACCCCTCCATGGATGAGAAACCTCCACATATTGTGAGTGACCCCCTGAGAATCCCCCACATATTGTGAGTGACCCCCTCCATGGATGAGAGGCCCCCACATTGTGAGTGACCTCCACCATGGATGAGAAGCCCCCACATTGTGAGTAAGCCCCTCCATAGATGAGAAGCCCCCACACATTGTGAGTGACCCCCACCATGGATGAGAAGCCCCCACATACTGTGAGTGACCCCACATATTGTGAGTGACCCCAGGGTGCACCAAGAAGCCACCCTGCCGCCTGAGCCGCCAGGTGAAGACCGTGGGGGGGGAGTTCTGTTGGAGTCCAGCACTGCCGCCCCTGCAGCCGCTGGTGAGGTCTGGCCGGGGGTGGGGGGGGGGGGGTGCTGTCAGAATACAGCACCGCCACCCCTGCAGCCGCTGGTGAGGTCCGGGGGTGGGGGGGGGTGCTGTCAGAATACAGCGGGTATTACCTGCGCCTTGCCGCCGGCGCCATGGCAGGGGGATATGGCGAAGCCCCCTTCTGCTGAGGCACTCCCCCTGCCAGCTTACCGCCTGAGTGTAAGGGCTCACATTGTCCAATGGACGGTGTGGCCCTGAGTGACCCCCTCCATGGATGAGAAGCCCCCACATATTGTGAGTGACCTCCTCCATGGATGAGAAGCCCCCACAAATTGTGAGTGACCCCCTCCATGGATGAGAAGCCCCCACATATTGTGAGTGACCCCCTCCATGGATGAGAAGCCCCCACATATTGTGAGTGACCCCCTCCATGGATGAGAAGCCCCCACATTGTGACTAAGCCCCTCCATGGATGAGAAGTCCCCACAGATTGTGAGTGACCCCCTCCATGGATGAGAAGACCCCACACGTGTGCTCTCAAGAGGCTTTACTGTTGGCAGACAAAGGACTCGGGGCATTGTCTCCTTCTCTGCTCCAGACAAATCATTCTTCCAGATATCCCAAACAGTATGAAGGTGGCTTCATCAGAGAAAATAACTTTACCTCCATCCTCTGCAGTCCGGTCCTTTTTCCTACTGCAGAATGTCCCTCTGTCCTTGATGTGCAACTTGAAAAAAAGTAGCTCATTTGTTGAACTTCTTAACACCAGGCAACTTCCAAAAGCCTTTTCCTCACTGTAGTGCTGATGCACTGACAGCTGCCTGCTGCTATTTCTGAGCAAGCTCTGCACCAGTCTAATCCTAAAGCAGAATCCTCTTTAGGTACCGTCACACGGGGAGATATCGCCGGCGATGTTGCCGGCAACCGAGGGTCGTGGCCAGGTTGTGGCGACATCGCCGGCGAATTGCCGCGTGTGACAGGGCGATAATCAGGCGATGAATCGCCTGAGTAACATCGCCAGGTTTCCCAACAATGTTGGGAAACCTGGCGATGTTGCTGAGGCGATCATGCCTGATCGTCCTGTGTAACGCGGCAACCTGCAATGTTACGGGCGATTCCGCCTATCTACAACATTGCGGGTTATCGCTCGCTGGGTTGCTGGGCAACCCAGCGAGCGATAGCCGCGGCAACTTGCCGGCGACATCGCCGCTAAGTTGCTCAGTCTGACAGCTCCCCGGCGATGTTGTCAGGGATGCGCGCTCCCGCGATCACCGGCAACATCGCCGGCGATATCTCCCTGTGTGACGGTACCTTTTCAGAGATGGTTCAGGCATTTGCTGGACATCGTTTGGTGGCTGAAGTCTTCTTCACAGCAACTGAAGCTCTCTGAAGGTTCCGTCACACGGGGACATATCGCTGGCGATGTTGCCGGGGATCGCGGGAGCGCGCATCCCTGACAACCTCGCCGGGGAGATGTCAGACTGAGCTGAGAACTTACCGGCGATGTTGGGAAACCTGGCGATGTTACTCAGGCGATTCATCGCCTGATTATCGCCCTGTCGCACGCGGCAATTCGCCGGCGATGTCGCCGCAACCTGGCCACGCCCCTCGGTTGCCGGCAACATCGCCGGCGATATGTCCCCGTGTGACGGTACCTTGAAAGTACCTTCACACGCGGCAATATTGCTAGGCAATTTCACTGGCAATTTGCTGGTTGCAGTGAAATCATGGACACATTGTTCCATTTGTACACAGCAACAAAATAGAACAATGTGTCCATGATTTTACTGCAACCAGCAAATTGCCAATGAAATTGCCTAGCAATATTGCCGTGTGTGAAGGTACCTTGAAGTTTTTGATGATTCAATAAATGGTTGACTTTGGGGCAATCTTACGAGCAGCAATGTCCTTACCTATAAAGTCCTTTTGATGCAAAATAATGAAGTCTGCATGTGTTTCCATGTTTGGCCCCATTAAAATAAAAAAAGCTTATAATCCCCTCCCCTGCCATTTCAGCTGTGTTGGTGTTTCGCGTGGGGTTGTGATTTCACATGAGCCCCCCACCTAATCATCACCGGCTTCTTTCTCCACACCTTCGGATGTATGAGTATTTAACCACATTAAGTGAGAGCTGTGACTGCCGCTAATCTCCTGTTGATTGATCTTTTGTCTAAAGGCGGGGAGAGAAAAGCTGGCATTGATTGGGTGCAGGGCGCTCACAACCTCATGTGAGTCTTGGGAATGCAAGCACCAACACCGCTTGTACGGAAGGTGAGTATAAGCTTTTTTATTTTAAAGGTGCCAAACATGGGGAATGGGAAGGGATTATCCAAGTAGTGGACAACCCATTTAACTCTGGAAACACATGCAGAATTCATTGTTTTGCATCAAAGGACTTTACAGGTAAGGACATTGCCTATTTGTCAGAAAAATACAGTGATTTCAAGCACCAACCCCCATTTAAATGGACCAATCTGCTTTTATAATTCAATCAGCATGGCAAAATGATATCAGCTGCCTTGTCCTCATTAACACTTTCTCCTGAGTTAGGCTGGCTTCATATTGTGGGTCTGATCCGATCCGTGGCTGTCAGGGTGTTTTTTATGGGAAAAAAATTACCCCTGAATGCTATGTGCCATACATATGCTGTACCCCATGGCAACCACTAGATGGCGATGAATCACACCTGTCTGAGATTAGGGATAAATAAGTAAAAAGTAGAGAATTGTTTTTACTGACAATGAGCGGCGACTCTCCTACTCTAATCTATGGACCGGAGTCACAATAACCTTTACCACTTTAGAAAAGATGGTGAATGAGAAAGTTGCAGCAAATGCAAACACATCAGTTGACGCTTGTGGCCTCTTTGCAAAACCTCCACCTTGGCCACCAACTTACTACTGGGGTCCTCTTATGTGGAGGCTCTTCAATGGCAAAGTCACATTTACAAAGGTGGGACGAGGCTTCCGCACTCACCGTATACAGAAACGTCATCACTGTCCTGTATGGCCACGCTCCTCTTGCCTTGGGCCATGAACAGGGGTATAACTAAAACAGGTGCAGGGGTTGCAGTCACACCCGGGCCCTGGAGTCTAGGGGGCCCCAAAAGTCCCTTTGGCCTATAGAAAAAGACAAATGCTATTAAAGATTTGTAATAATTGGGGGCCCCATTGGAGCTTTCACATTGGGGCTCATGAGCTTCACGTCACGCAGTAAAGAAACACAGTAAGCAGAATAGAGTTCTGTTCACGGTCCACTGACCCGCCAGGACACGGTAGACCTGGCCAGCATCCATGGGGTAAGGCAGCTTTAGTGGCAATGCTCATTATCTGGTGCTATGAGGAACCTTTGTGTCCGGTCCTGTTAATTGTCCTAATTTCCCTCATTAGAGCCTATGAAATGTGCTGCTCACTGGGGCAGAAGTGATCCGGTCCCTGCAGGATCTGATCTGAGGATCGTCAGTGTCTGAAAGAGCGAAGAACGGAGAATTCACAACTGAGACATCGTCCCATGGGGAATGACCGAGAGGACCGAACGGTGAGGACCATCCCTATATAGCAACCATTACCACTGTATATAGCGACCACACGATACTGGAGTATATAATGAGGACATATAACAAGGACTATAGTATATAACCAGAACTACTGTATGTGACAAGGACTATAGTATATGACGAGAACTACTGTATATGACGAGGACTATAGTATATAACAAGGACTATAGTATATAACCAGAACTACTGTATATAACGAGGACATATAACAAGGACTATAGTATATAACAGTTACATATAAGGACTATATTATACGGTATAACCAAAACTACTGTATATGACGGGACTATAGTATATAACCAGAACTACTGTATATGACAAGGACTATAGTATATAACGAGGACGTATAACAAGGACTATAGTATATAATAGTTACATATAAGGACTATAGTATATGACAAGAACTACTGTATATGATGAGGACTATGGTATATAACAGTTGTATATAAGGACTATACTATATGACGAGGTCATATAACAAGGACTATAGTACATAACCAGAACTACTGTATATGACAAGGACTATAGTATATGACAAGGACTATAGTATATAACGAGGACGTATAACAAGGACTATAGTATATAATAGTTACATATAAGGACTATAATATATGACAAGAACTACTGTATATGATGAGGACTATAGTATATAACCAGAACTACTGTATATGACGAGAACTACTGCATATAGTGAGGACATATAACAAGGACTATAGTTCAGTTACATATAAGGACTATAGTATATGATGAGAACTATAGTATATAACAGTTACATATAAAAAGGATTATTGTTTATGATGAGCATTACTGTATATAACAAGGACATGTATCGAGAACTAAAGTATATGAGGACTACTGTATATAACAAGGACGTGTAACAAGGACTATAGCATGTAACGAGGACGACTGTATATAACAAGGACGTGTAACAAGGACTATAGCATGTAACGAGGACGACTGCATATAACAAGGACACAGTATATAACAGTTACATATAAGGACTATAGTATATGACGAGCATTACTGTATATAACAAGGACTATAGCATGTAATGAGGACGACTGTATATAACAAGGACTATAGTGTAGGGCAAGCCCTATATACAGTAAACACTCTAAATCATAGTCATTTTATATGCAGGAGTCATCATATGTTTTTAACGACATGTCGCGTTCCTGGTGCAGACGAGAGTGTGTGATTTGTGCGCAGGCGTCCACCTGCGCACAAATCACACAGGCAAGTAAATGGGAGTGCATGGTCATGCGCAGTCAAGCGCAGCACCGTGCGTCCCCATTATAAACATAGGGGCTTGCGGTGGCTGCGCTCAGCTTGTGGATCCCCTCCGCAGAACGATGCGGAGGGGTCCGCAAGTGTGAACCCAGCCTTAGTCGGGAATCACACTGCTGATTTCTGGGATCCAGGCAAATCCACCCGAAAGTGCATGTCCCCGCATCAGTTTTCTCCCCGTTGACCTTTCAGTGGGGACGCCGGCTCATGCGCTTCTATATGGGTCCAGTCGGATCCAACTGAGAACAGTTTTTATCAGAAGCCAAAAAAGCGCAGTTTGTCATGTTATTTTGGGTTTTTATAAAAACTGTAAACAACAGGATAAAATAAAATGATTCTCTGTGGAACATGGATCTGGACGAAGTCAGATCCTACTGGATCAAGACGCCGGATCCGGGGTTTTTGAACTGAGCAAGCCAGTTTCATATGACACATCCACTAGGGGGCGTTTGTCATTTACCATCAAAAAATTGTACACAACCTGATGCAACTGGATGATCCGGCACCGGTATTACACCAGATCCATCAGCCGGATCAGTAATTACACTGGAGCAGGGGCATCCAGTTGCATCAGGTTTTACAGACGTGGGGGAGTCCGGGGGGGATGCAGGTTTGCTCCGTATCTCCTCCAGATTTAATAACCGCATTGTGCACACAGCCCAATCTCTTTCCTCTCCTGATGGTTTTGTTACAATTTATCAGCACAGATACAACGTATCAGAGTCTTTCACTTTGACTGTAAATTGGAAAAGTGTTTGGTCTGGACATTTCCCCATTCACTAACAGCGAGCAGGATCTAGAAATTACGAGGAATTGAAAAACTATTTTTTTTAATGAAAGTTGTACATTAAATTATTGCATGGTGCGGTGTGGTTTCCAGTGTGGGTTGCAGTGTGAGTTGCGGTGTGAGTTGCGGTGTGGGTTGCGGTGTGAGTTGCGGTGTGGGTTGCAGTGTAGGATGCGGTGTGGGTTGCAGTGTGAGTTGCTGTTTGGGTTGCGGTGTGAGTTGTGGTGTGGGATGCAATGTGGGTTGCGGTGTGGGTTGCGGTGTGAGTTGCAGTGTGGGATGCGGTGTGGGTTGCAGTGTGAGTTGCTGTTTGGGTTGCGGTGTGAGTTGCGGTGTGGGTTGCAATGTGGGTTGCGGTGTGGGTTGCAGTGTGAGTTGCAGTGTGGGATGCGATGTTGGTTGCAGTGTGAGTTGCGGTGTGAGTTGCTGTTTGGGTTGCGGTGTGAGTTGCGGTGTGGTTTCCAGTGTGGGTTGCAGTGTAAGATACGGTGTGGGATGCGGTGTGGGATGCGGTGTGGGATGCGGTGTGAGTTGCGGTGTGGGTTGCGGTGTGAGTTGCGGTGTGGGTTGCAATGTAGGATGCGGTGTGGTTTGCAGTGTAGGATGCGGTGTGGGTTGCAGTGTGAGTTGCTGTTTGGGTTGCGGTGTGAGTTGTGGTGTGGGATGCGGTGTGAGTTGCAGTGTGGGTTGCAATGTGGGTTGCGGTGTGGGTTGCGGTGGGAGTTGCAGTGTAGGATGCGATGTGGGTTGCAGTGTAAGTTGTGGTGTGAGTTGCTGTTTGGGTTGCGGTGTGAGTTGCGGTGTGGGTCACAGTGTTAGTTGCGGTGTGAGTTGCGATGTGGGTTGCGGTGTGAGTTGGGATGTGGGTTGCGGTGTGAGTTGCGATGTGGGATGCGGTGTGAGTTGCAGTGTGAGTTGCGGTGTGGGTTGCGGTGCAGGTTGTGGTGTGAGTTGCGGTGTGGGTTGCAGTGTGGGTTGCGGTGTGGGTTGCAGTGTGGATTGTGGCGTGGGTTGCGGTGTGGGTTGCGATGTGAGTTGCGGTGTGGGATGCGGTGTGGGTTGCGGTGTTGTGTGGGTTGCTGTGTGGGTTGTGGCGAGGGTTGCGGTGTGGGTTGTGGTGTGAGTTGCGGTGTGGGTTGTGGCGAGGGTTGTGGCGAGGGTTGCGGTGTAGGTTGTGGTGAGGGTTGCGGTGTGGGTTGTGGTGTGAGTTGCGGTGTGGGTTGTGGCGAGGGTTGCGGTGAGGGTTGCGGTGTGGGTTGTGGTGTGAGTTGCGGTGTGGGTTGTGGCGAGGGTTGTGGCGAGGGTTGCGGTGTGGGTTGCGGTGTAGGTTGCGGTGAGGATTGCGGTGTGGGTTGCAGTGTTGTGTGGGTTGCTGTGTGGGTTGTGGCAAGGTTTGTGGTGTGGGTTGTGGTGTGGGTTGTGGTGTGAGTTGCGGTGTGGGTTGTGGCGAGGGTTGCGGTGAGGGTTGCGGTGTGGGTTGTGGTGTGGGTTGCGGTGTAGGTTGCGGTGAGGGTTGCGGTGAGGGTTGCGGTGTGGGTTGCGGTGTGGGTTGCGGTGTGGGTTGTAATAACAATTTTGTTTTGACCGTACGGTTCCCGAGAATTCAGATGGTGAAGACTGTCGCCTTTTTTGCAAATGTTCAGGTCCAGAGGTTACTGCGTGTTTGAAATGACAGATAAGAGGCTCATAAATCTCCGGGGTAATAGGATGCATTGCAGTTAATATTTGTCCAGTTACACATCAGTCGACTCATCTTTTATGGCGGCCGCAGTGCAGGATTCATAGAGCGCAGCTCGGCAGCTTAGGGGGCGGCTGTACAATGGCGGCACCAGGGAGGCGGCCATGTACTGATATCACAGCTGCTCGTATTCCTCATCGCACATTTGCAGCCCTCCGTCCCTTATTGGGGTTCATCCCCCCTCGATCTATGTGCAGCAGGGTCTGGAGCTGCTTCTTTCTGTCCTTACTCTAATGGAAATTGTTTAAAGTGCCTGAGTCAGGTGACACTTCATAAGAGGATTGTGTGTGTTCACAGGGAATAACAGTATGACTGGACATTATATGACTGCTATCCTGCATTCTCACCTGTTTCCCCTCTGCAGGTTCTAGCTCTAATTATCAGTTGTCTCTGAGCTGGTGGATGCAGACTACCTGCTCTGATGTCTTCCATACACAGCACACACAGACAGGAAGGATTCCTGCTCCCCTCTCTCTATGTAGTACATTATCAAAAGCAGCAACAGCAGCATGGAGGATATTATACAGCCAAGCTGTGCAAGGTAGATGTGAATCCATCACTAGGGTGATGTAAACACTTTTAATAAAGCAGCAGCATGAAAGACAATATACAGCAGTGCTGAGCAGTGTAGATGTGATTCCAGCACTAGGGTGATATAAAAACTTAATAAAATAGCAGCAGCATGGCAAAACTGAGCAAGGTAGCTGTGAATCCAGCTTTGTGGTGAGATAACAGCTTGCAGTCTCTGAGGCATGGATTTAATGAGTGACAAACAGTACTCATCAATCTGGCTCCAACCTTCTCTGATTGCTGTTGTCAGATCAGCTTTGCAGGTTGGAGCCTTGTCATGGACCATTTTCTTCAACTTCCACCAAAGATTTTCAATTGGATTGAGATCCGGACTATTTGCAGGCCATGACATTGACCTTATGTGTCTTCTTTCAAAGAATGTTTTCACAGTTTTTGCTCTATGGCAGGATGCATTATCATCTTGATAAATGATTTCATCATCCCCAACATTCTTTCAATTGATGGGATAAGAAAAGTGTCCAAAATATCAATGTAAACTTGGGCATTTATTGAAGATGTAATGACAGCCATCTCCCCAGTGCCTTTACCTGACATGCAGCCCCATATCATCAATGACTGTGGAAATTTGCATGTTCTCTTCAGGCAGTCATCTGTATAAATCTCATTGGAACGACACCAAACAAAAGTTCCAGCATCATCACCTTGCCCAATGCAGATTCGCGATTCATCACTGAACATGACTTTTATCCAGTCATCCACACTCCATGATTGCTTTTCCTTAGCCCATTGTAACCTTGTTTCTTTCTGTTTAGGTGTTAATGATGGCTTATGTTTAGCTTTTCTGTATGTAAATCCCATTTCCTTTAGGCGGTTTCTTACAGTTCGGTCACAGACATTGACTCCAGCTTCCTCCCATTCGTTCCTCATTTGTTTTGTTCTGCATTTCTTGTTTTGGAAACATATTGCTTTGTTTCTGGTCTTGATGCTTTGATGTCTTCCTTGGTCTACCAGTATGTTTCCCTTTTACAACCTTCCCATGTTGTTTGTATTTGGTCCAGATTTTAGACACAGCTGACTGTGAACAACCAACATCTTTTGCAACATTGTGTGATGATTTACCCTCTTTTAAGAGTTTGATAATCCTCTCCTATGTTTCAATTGACATCTCTGGTGTTGGAGCCATGATTCATGTCAGTCCACTTGGTGCAGCAGCTCTTCCAGGTGTGATCCCTCCTTTTTAGTTGCAGACTAATGAGCAGATCTTATTTGATGCAGGTGTTAGTTGGGGGAATAAAAATGTACAGGGTGATTCCATAATTTTCCCCTCTGCTTGGCCTGAAAAAAGTTCCCCTTAGTGACTACCACATTTTTTATCTTGATTTCTTTTAGTGTTTCTTAAAGCCATAAAGTTGCCATGTGAAATTACTTTAGTTTTGTGCCATGTCTGTGATCTGCTTTATTTCTACAACATTAAACAACTGAATGAACGTCCTCCGAGCCCGGGGAGTCCATAATTTATGCCCGGGGTTGCATAATAAAGCAGCAGCATCATGAACGACAGTGCTGAGCAGTGTAGATGTGAGTCCAGCACTAGGGTGAGATAAACCCATAATAAAGTAGCATCAGCATGGAGGACATTATTAAAGAGAAACTGAGAAAGGTAGCTGTGAATACAGCTTTGTGGTGAGATAAAACACTTACTAGAACGTAGCAGCAAGGAGGACATTTTACAGAAGGATTTAGCAGTGTAAATGTTAATCCAGCCTTGGGGTGATATAGACACTTATGATAAAGCAGCAGCAGTGTGGTGGACATTTTACAGCCAGATTGAGAAGCATAGCTGTGAATCCAGCTCTGGGGTGAGATAAAACACTTACTAGAAAGGAGCAAGAGGATACAACAGCGACCACCTGAACACACTGACATCGAAGAGGAGCTGCAGTGTAAAGTATGATGGATAAAGCAGCTGACAAACACTGAGGAGGCAGGGGCTGGGAATCCCACTCCTCCGGACTCCAATAGACAATGAAGCCGAGCCGGAGTGACAGCTGTGCTGTAATGGGACAGGCCCAAAGGGCAGCAATCACCTTATTGGGGTCTGATAGGGGGATTTCACATACTGACAAAATCCACAACTTCATGTGAGACTGATCTGGAGTTAGATGCCGGTGAAGCCTCTAGCAATTCTGTGGCACAACAGGTGTAGGGGTCGCATTCACACCCGGGCCCCGGAGCCTAGGGGGCCCCAAAAGTCCCTTTAGCCTATAGAAAAAGACTAATGCTATTAAAGATTTGCAATAATTGGGGGCCCCATTGGAGCTTTCGCATCGGGGCCCATGAGCTTCAAGTTACACCACTGATCCCTGATGAAGGTGCCAGGTGGGCACTGAAACGCGTAGGAGGAGAATAAAGAAAGCTTGGATCACAATTTCGTTTTGGGTCTTCCTTGATGTTTCTGGCAGCGCGGACCGGAGTACACCTTTTCTTCCTGAAATCTCTGGTCTAACCCCACGTGCGTGGAGTCGGTGGAGGTCCAGCAGCAGCCATCAGGATACTATCCTACATGCACACAAGCCAGTTGTGGGTCGCACAACTGGAGTAGGTGAGTGAATCACGTTTCTCACCGTTGTACCTTAGTGTCTAGTGATAAGGGCACTATTGCGCCTCTTGTCCCCCTCCCCTCTCTCTTTTAACAAAGTTACACCACTGGGCACAGCTGTATCTAAATCCATCTCAGATTCCTCATGTTAGATATGGACAATCAGTGGATCCTCCCTTAAAGGGGTTGTCCAGAATTCTACAAACATGGCTGATTTGCAAACAGCGCCACCTCTGTTTACAGGTTGTGTGTGATATTGCATCTCAGCTCCATTTAAGTGAATTAGGCCTATGCTGTAATACCATATGCAACCTGCAGACAGGGTGGGGGGCGCTGTTTTTGAAAGAATGCAGTAAAGTTTTCTTAATCCTGTATATCCCCTTTAAGATGACATCAGACCCTGCGTGACTCTGGCTGCGGTCACTCAGCTTTCCCCGGCTCCTGATAAGCGGCTGCGCCTGCATTTACTGCTGACCTTATTCTTACATATCTCCTTCTATAACTTGGGAGATAGTAAAACACTTGAGATAGCCGAGGTCACAGTCCAATTGCTCATCTAATGGTTTACTAGACGCCCGCACGATCCAAAGTCACATTACTATTCTAATGATAAAGGGTGTGGAAATATACACATTCTATAGAAACAATATATTGTCTCTGTGTGTATACTGTGTATATATATATGTACACTGTATGCCTACATAGGCACCTCCCTGTATATACAGCAGCATCTCAATGGATTAGAAGATCATCAAAAAGTTAATTAATTTCAGTAATTCAATACATAAAGTGACACATCTATTATATAGAGTCATTACACACAGAGGGATCTATTTCATGTGTTTATTTCTGTTAATGTTGATGATTAATGAAAACCCAAAGGTCATTATCTCAGAGAATTAAAGTAGGGAGGATGAAGGGTCTGAGAGATAAAATATGACCTAAATAGGTATCAGAGGCTTCACCTCGTGTGGTTGTGAGAGTCACAACCACAATAAAAGCAGATCACGGCTGCTGCAGTCCCCAGTGTGGGGCATATAGAGGAGGGAGGATGAAGGGTTAAACACCGCGCTGCCGTATTCCACCAGACATCAAAGGGGGAATATAATATTGATTTATTAGTCAATGCAGTTCAGGGCTCCCTGGCCTCTTCCTCAGGCCAAATCAATATCATATTGCCATGTTTCAGTGAGCCCTGAAACTCGTTGACTAATAAATCAATATTAAGTAATTACTAAGTAACTAAAGATAATGATCACCATTTTCATATGTAAAACACAGTCATTGACAGAAACAGAAACAGCTGTGTAGGAGACTGTAAACTAAGTAAGGAATAGCCAAACCCTGCCTTAATGGTGAGGTTGTAGAAGACAGTTTAATGTCTCAGGTGGAAAGACCAAGCTTCAGCTTCAAGACAAGGTAGTTACGCTGCATCAGCAAGGAGTTTCCCCGGGAAAGATTTCATAGACTGAAGTGTCTTGTGTGCAAGATATTGTGAAGAAGCACCAAGGAATGGGCAACGCTGAGGACCCTGGGGGCAAGAAGACATAGTGCAGAGGGTGAGACGTGTCATGTTACTTCCCTCCTCAGTCAGGAGACGTCCAGCAGCGCCATCAAGTCAGAATTGGCAGCAACTGGTGAGACCCAACTACACCCATCTACAGTACAGAGAGGTCTTCATGGTAGAATTGTGGCCAAAAAGCCAAACTCAATACATGGAAAGACCAAGGGAATCTCATGACTATCTACTAATCCAGACTAAAGTGACTCTCATGACTATCTCCTAATCCAGACTAAAGTGACTCTCATGACTATCTCCTAATCCAGACTAAAGTGACTCTCATGACTGTCTCCTAATCCAGACTAAAGTGACTCTCATGACTGTCTCCTAATCCAGACTAAAGTGACTCTCATGACTATCTCCTAATTAAGACTAAAGTGACTCTCATGACTATCTCCTAATCCAGACTAAAGTGACTCTCATGACTATCTCCTAATCTAGACTAAAGTGACTCTCATGACTGTCTCCTAATCCAGACTAAAGTGACTCTCATGACTAACTCCTAATCCAGACTAAAGTGACTCTCATGACTGTCTCCTAATCCAGACTAGAGTGACTCTCATGACTAACTCCTAATCCAGACTAGAGTGACTCTCATGACTGTCTCCTAATCCAGACTAAAGTGACTCTCATGACTATCTCCTAATCCAGACTAAAGTGACTCTCATGACTATCTCCTAATCCAGACTATCTCAATCCCATCGGGGAGAGGCATTACAAGCACACGTGATAGGACCCAAAAGATGGAGAATACCTCCATGCACAGCAATACAAGATACAAATAATAAGCAGTGTAACAATGGGTGTAGATATGGCAACTGCTACCCCAGCAAATGGCTTTAACCTGAGTTGAATTTCCCTACAGCACCTCCAGTGGCGGAATGAAGTATTCACGGTTCTCATTAGAATCTATGGGTTGTTTGTGCAATATCCGGACACTCCGGGTCCTCCAGAGCAGGAGACATTACTTGTAGCTGCTCATGGCACCATGTACATGGGGTTTTCTGTATTTAGGGGGTTTGTTCAGCCTCTGAAGCTGCAGCCATCGCTTCCACGTTCATTTACTCCACGCCTTCTGCAAGAAAGGTTTTTATACCGAGTTATTAATAATCACTTCCCACCTCATATTGAACACCAGAGATAAGGACTGGACTGTGTCTCCCTCAGCCATAAACCTCCAGTGACGCCGATCGTTCACCCTGTACCAGGCGGGCGCAGGACTGGGAGTGCCGCAGAGGTGACATCCCACAGACACAGGATAAGAGAGGGATGGAGGCATCTTCTTAAGGCTTGATCCCAGGGGCGTAACTAGAATAGGTGCAGGGGCTGCAATCACACCCGGGCCCTGGAGCCTGGGGGGCCCCAAAAGTCCCTTTGGCCTATAGAAAAAGACTAATGCTATTAAAGAGAAGCCTTTACATTGAGGCCCATGAGCTTCAAGTTATGCCGCTGCTTGTTCCTCTAATATACAGCAGTTACTTGCATTTACTTCCTCCATAGCTGATATTTATGGAAGCCAAGCTGCAGTGTAAAGCATGGGGGGCATAACTACAGCCTAGGGATACATGAGATAGAGGAGAAGATGTATGATTCTACCACATCTATCACTATATATGTGATCATCAGTGTTTTTGTGGGGTTCCCCTCGTTATATTCACACATCAGGAAGAAATAGGAGCAAATGACAAAAGGGAGTGGCCTTATAGGTCACAAAATATGTAAGGTGCACCAAGCCCCGCCTCCAACAAACTACTTACTGCCCTGGAATTCACTATTTTATTGATTTGTAGATTCCTTCAGAAATGACGCTTCCAAGTATGTAGATAAGATATTACAATCTCTAACAACTGTCAAAGGACAAGAGAAAAATGTACTTATACTTTGTTAGGCTGGGGTCACAGTACCATTTTTCACATGCGTTTTTGGAGACCTGCGTTTTCAAAAACGCATGTAAAAAACGCACCCATAGGCCCCCATGTTAAAAAAACGCATGCCCTAATAGCAAAAAAGCATGTGTGACTGTCCCATGCGTTTTTGGAGCATATCCAAAAACGCATGCGTTTTTGTAGAAAACGCATGCGTTTTTGTGTAGAAAACGCATGCGTTTTTATAACATGGGTTCCTATGGGAAACGCATGCAAAAACGCATGTACAGTTAGTACCTTTTAGTGCCATTCAAAAACGCATGCGTTTCCCATAGGAGCCCATGTTAAAAAAACGCATGCGTTTTTCCGGAAACGCATGCGTTTTTTAACATGGGCTCCTATGGGAAACGCATGCGTTTTTGAATGGCACTAAAAGGTACTAACTGTACATGCGTTTTTGAATGCGTTTCCCATAGGAGCCCATGTTATAAAAACGCATGCGTTTTCTACAAAAACGCATGCGTTTTTCAAAACGCTCAAAAAAATACTACATGCACTATTTTTAGGTGCAGATTCAAAAACGCAGCCAAAAACGCAGGGAGCCATCAGAGACCTTAAAAAACTCATGATGACATGAAAAACGCATGTAAAAAAGCATGCGTTTTTAAAAGGCACTAAAAAAACTGTGACCACAGCCTTATACTCCAGAGCAGCACTCACTATTCTGCTGATGGGAAATCACTATGTACAGGATAAGTAATGTAATGTATGTACACAGTGACTGCACCAGCAGAATAGTGAGTGCAGCTCTGGAGTATAATACAGGAGGTAACTCAGGATCAGTAATGTAATGTATGTACACAGTGACTGCACCAGCAGAATAGTGAGTGCAGCTCTGGAGTATAATACAGGAGGTAACTCAGGATCAGTAATGTAATGTATGTACACAGTGACTGCACCAGCAGAATAGTGAGTGCAGCTCTGGAGTATAATACAGGAGGTAACTCAGGATCAGTAATGTAATGTATGTACACAGTGACTGCACCAGCAGAATAGTGAGTGCAGCTCTGGAGTATAATACAGGAGGTAACTCAGGATCAGTAATGTAATGTATGTACACAGTGACTGCACCAGCAGAATAGTGAGTGCAGCTCTGGAGTGTAATACAGGCGGTAACTCAGGATCAGTAATGTAATGTATGTACACAGTGACTGCACCAGCAGAATAGTGAGTGCAGCTCTGGAGTATAATACAGGAGGTAACTCAGGATCAGTAATGTAATGTATGTACACAGTGACTGCACCAGCAGAATGGTGAGTGCAGCTCTGGAGTATAATACAGGAGGTAACTCAGGATCAGTAATGTAATGTATGTACACAGTGACTGCACCAGCAGAATGGTGAGTGCAGCTCTGGAGTATAATACAGGAGGTAACTCAGGATCAGTAATGTAATGTATGTACACAGTGACTGCACCAGCAGAATAGTGAGTGCAGCTCTGGAGTATAATACAATAGGTAACTCATGTATGTGCACAATGATCTAACTACTGTATTTATGTAGGGTATATACAGTATACACTGTTGAAGTGCTGTTTGTGGAGAGTCTCGGGGTCTTGTTACTCGTCTTTTGCTCAGTAATGTTTCAGATTCTGTGAACTGTTATATTTTCCACCTGGGCCTCACGTGTTGCACACCGTTCACCTGGAGCCGATCTCCGGGGAGCGACACATGAATGTGCAGCGAGGGGTAAAGACCCGGTTACATCATTGATTCTTGCTGTTCATTGTCTGAAGGGATCAACATCAATGTTATTATCTAATATTGGACAGTGAAGCAGCAGATCGCGGCCTTATATATAGTATTTTGCATTAGTCTCCACAGATTGTCTCTATGTTGCGCCTTGTGTGCTCTTTATGTGCAGTGTCACAGACTGTTTATGTATTTATTGTGTAGATTATTTATGTCCTTCGTGGTTGGATGATTTTGTATCATGTTACTGATCTGCAAATGGTGAAAAAATAGAAACAATATTTACAAAACATCTCAAATTCTTCAGTTTGGCGTCTGAGCCACTGCAGAAATCCCGGCACTTACACCTTCTGCTGCTGCTCCCATGTTACTAATGGTCTGAGGAAGGTTCTGCAGCACTGAATGCACTCGGGCAAATCATCAAGATCCACTGCTGGCGCTGACCTCTGACAACACAAATACACTTGATGGGAGACAAGTCTGGAGACGCTGGAGGCTATGGTAACACATCCAGGGCACATGTTCAAAGTACAGGATCCAGGCGGGTGGAGCACAGTGCAGGGATTCAGAGGAAACAGCATAACTTTGTGCTATTCTGCGCCTCTCAGGTCCCTACAAGTGTATTAGGGTCGTCTTTCATCAAAAAATGTCCGGCGAATATTTAAACTACATGTGAGGTTCATCTTAGTACTTAATTCATCTGAATGCAGCAGCCAAAGAAATAAAATATTTTTCATCTTTTACCTTTTAAAAATTACGAAAAGAAAAATGAGCCGATAGAAAAGTTTGGGCACCCTGCATGGTCAGTACCTAGAGGTAATCCCTGGCAAGTATCAAAGCTTGTAAACGCTTTTTGTAGCAGCCGTGAGGTCTATCAATTCTTGTTTGAGGGATTTTAATCCATTCTTCCTTAGAAAAGTCTTCCAGCTCTGTGAGATTCCTGGCTCATCTTCCAGTTCTGTGAGATTCCTGGCTCATCCTTCAGTTCTGTGAGATTCCCAGCTCATCTTCCAGTTCTGTGAGATTCCTGGCTCGTCTTCCAGTTCTGTGAGATTCCTGGCTCATCTTCCAGTTCTGGGAGATTCCTGGCTCATCTTCCAGTTCTGGGAGATTCCTGGCTCATCTTCCAGTTCTGTGAGATTCCTGGCTCATCTTCCAGTTCTGTGAGATTCCTGACTCATCTTCCAGTTCTGTGAGATTCCTGGCTCATCTTCCAGTTCTGTGAGATTCTTAGCTGGTCTTCCAGTTCTGTGAGATTCCTGGCTCATCTTCCAGTTCTGTGAGATTCCTGGCTCGTCTTCCAGGTCTGTGAGATTCCCGTCTCGTCTTCCAGTTCTGTGAGATTCCTGGCTCATCTTCCAGTTCTGTGAGATTCCAGGCTCATCTTCTAGTTCTGTGAGATTCCTGGCTCATCTTCCAGTTCTGTGAGATTCCTGACTCATCTTTCAGTTCTGTGAGATTCCTGGCTCATCTTCCAGTTCTGTGAGATTCCCGGCTCTTCTTTCAATTCTGTGAGGTTCCTGGCTCATCTTCTAGTTCTGTGAGATTCCTGGCTCATCCTTCAGTTCTGTGAGATTCCCGGCTCTTCTTTCAATTATGTGAGATTCCTGGCTCATCTTTCAGTTCTGTGAGATTCCTGGCTCATCTTTCAGTTCTGTGAGATTCCTGGCTCTTCTTCCAGTTCTGTGAGATTCCTGGCTCATCTTCCAGTTCTGTGAGATTCCTGACTCATCTTCCAGTTCTGTGAGATTCCTGACTCATCTTCCAGTTCTGTGAGATTCCTGGCTCATCTTCCAGTTCTGTGAGATTCCTGGCTTGTCTTCCAGTTCTGTGAGATTCCCAGCTCATCTTCCAGTTCTGTGAGATTCCCAGCTCATCTTCCAGTTCTGTGAGATTCCTGTTTCATCTTCCAGATCTGTGAGATTCCTGGCTCGTCTTCCAGTTCTGTGAGATTCCCGACTCATCTTCCAGTCCTATGAGATTCCCAGCTCGTCTTCCAGTTCTGTGAGATTCCTGACTCCTCTTTCAGTTCTGTGAGATTCCTGGCTCGTGTTCCAGTTCTGTGAGATTCTTGGCTCATCTTCCAGTTCTGTGAGATTCCTAGCTTATCTTCTAGTTCTGTGAGATTCCCGGCTCATCTTCCAGTTCTGTGAGATTCCTGGATGATCTTTCAGTTCTGTGAGATTCCTGGCTCATCTTCAAGTTCTGTGAGATTTCTGGCTCGTCTTCCAGTTCTGTGAGATTCCTCACTTGTCTTCCAGTTCTGTGAGATTCCCGGCTCGTCTTCCAGTTCTGTGAGATTCCCGACTCGTCTTCCAGTTCTGTGAGAATCCTGGCTCATCTTCAAGTTCTGTGAGATTTCTGGCTCGTCTTCCAGTTCTGTGAGATTCCTCACTTGTCTTCCAGTTCTGTGAGATTCCCGGCTCGTCTTCCAGTTCTGTGAAATTCCCGACTCGTCTTCCTGTTCTGTGAGATTCCTGGCTCGTCTTCTAGTTCTGTGAGATTCCTGGCTCATCTTCCAGTTCTGTGAGATTCCTGGCTCATCTTCCAGTTCTGTGAGATTCCTGACTCATCTTTCAGTTCTGTGAGATTCCTGGCTCGTGTTCCAGTTCTGTGAGATTTTTAGCTTGTCTTGAAGTTCTGTGAGATTCCTGACTCATCTTCCAGTTCAGTGAGATTCCTGGCTCATCTTTCAGTTCTGTGAGATTCCTGGCTCATCTTTCAGTTCTGTGAGATTCCTGGCTCATCTTCTATGATCTGCTCTTTTGAGGTCTTTCTAGAGATTTTTAATGGTGTTCAGATTAGGGGGCTGTGAGGCCATTGTAAAACCTTCAGCTTGCTCCTTTTGATGTCATCTATAGTGGATTTTGACGTGTGGTTGGGATCAGTATTCAGCTTCCGCCTTTTTACAGATGGTGTTATGTTTGCATCAAGAATTTGTTGAAATTTCATTGAATCTATTCTTCCCTCTACCTATGAAATGTTCCCTGTGCCATTGACTGCAACACAACCCCAAAGCATGATTGATCCACCCCCATGCTTAATGGTTGGGGAGATGTTCTTTTCCTGAAATTCTGTGCACTTTTTTCTCCATGCATACCTTTTGATCATTGTGGGCAGAGTATTTAACCTCATTGGTCCACAGGAATTGTTTAGATGTTCTTTTTTTATACTCCTGACCCTGAATTTTATGGTGAAGAAGCAGGAGAGGTTTTCTTTTGATGACTCTTCCATGAAAGCCATATTTGTGCAGGTGTCTCTGAACATTAGAACAATGTCCCACAACTCCAGAATCTGTTAAATCTTCCTGGAGGTCTTTTGCAGTCAAGCGTAGGTTCTGATTTACCCTCTAGCAATCTTATGAGCAGCTCTCACTGAAATCTTGCTTGGTCTTCCAGACCTTATCTTGACCTCTACTGTTCCTTTTAGCTGCCATTTCTTATTTACATTTCGAACTGAGGAAAGGGCAACTTGAAAACTCTTTACCATCTTCTTGTAGCCTTCTCCTGCTTTGTGGGCCTCCACCATTTTCAGAGTGCTAGGTAGCTGCTTCATAGAACCCATGGGTGCTGTCTTTTTGGCACAAGGTTACTGGAGGCTGGGTTTTATAAAGCTGTGACATTTTCATCACCTGGCCTTTCTTAACAATGATGAAGAACAAGCCATAACTCTTAACAGACTAATTAAGGGCTGAAGCCTCGGTCAACGTTATCTGAGCACACAAATCTTCAAGGGTGCAAACACTTTTGCATTGAACCATTTTCCTTGTTGTTATTTTTGAAATGTTAAAGTTGAAAATATATATATTTTTGCCTAAAATACAAAAGATGTGTCAACTTTATGCCTTTTAGAGATCATTTCATCTCCAACTTGCTCAAGAGTTCAGTAATCTTGACCAGGGGTGTACAAACTTTTGCATGCAACTGTACAGTATATGACAGCACTTTTTACCATTTACCTTTTGTGCCTCCTCTATTTGCTTACATTGTAGCTTGTGAAGGAGGAACCTCACTCCTTGTTTATCTGGTGAATTGTGTTACTCTTTATTGTCTGAATTGTAAAGCGCTGTAGAATGTTGGCACCATAGAAATAAAAATTATTATTATTATTATTAGTGCAGCATGCCCCTCTACAAAGACCGGTGCTTACTTTGGAAGAGATTTTGGAGATAGGACTTCTCAGCAGGGGTGTAACTACAGTAGGTGCAGGGGTTGCAATTGCACCCGGGCCCTGGAGCCTAGGGGGCCCCAAAAGTCCCTTTGGCCTATAGAAAAAGACTAATGCTATTAAAGATTTGCAATAATTGGGGGCCCCGTTGGAGCTTTTGCATCAGGGCCCCTGAGTCTGAAGTTACGCCACTGCACGTGGGCCCTGGAGCCTAGGGGGCCCCAAAAGTACCTTTGGCCTATAGAAAAAGACTAATGCTATTAAAGATTTGCAATAATTGGGGGCCCCGTTGGAGCTTTTGCATCAGGGCCCCTGAGTCTGAAGTTACGCCACTGCACGTGGGCCCTGGAGCCTAGGGGGCCCCAAAAGTACCTTTGGCCTATAGAAAATGACTAATGCTATTAAAGATTTGCAATCATTGGGGGCCCCGTTGGAGCTTTTGCATCGGGGCCCATGAGCTTCAAGTTATGCCGCTGCTTGTTCCTCTAATATACAGCAGTTACTTGCATTTGTTTCCTTAATAGCTGATATTTATGAAAGCCATGGGGAGCATGTAAAGCATGGGGAGTATAACTACAGTCTAGGCATACATAAGGTAGAGGAGAAAATGTATATTTTATGTTGCATACATCTATCAATGTATTAGGGGCCTCATTGGAGCTTTTGCATCGGGGTCCATGAGCTTCAAGTTATGCCGCTGGTTGTTCCTCTAATATACAGCAGTTACTTGCATTTGCTTCCTCCATATGTGATTATTATGTAAGCCAAGCTGCAGTGTAAAGCATGGGGGACGTAACTACAGCCTAGGGATACATAAGGTAGATGAGAAAATGTATATTTTATGCTGCATACATCTATCACTGTATTAGGGGCCCCTTTGGAGCTTTTGCATTGGGGTCCATGAGCATCAAGTTATGCCGCTGCTTCTTCCTCTAATATACAGCAGTTACCTGCATTTGCTTCCTCCATATGTGATTATTATGTAAACCAAGCTGCAGTGTAAAGCATGGGGGACATAACTACAGCCTAGGGATACATAAGGTAGAGGAGAAAAGCTATATTTTATTCTGCATACATCTATCACTGTATTAGGGGCCCCATTGGAGCTTTTGCATCGGGCCCATGAGCATCAAGTTATGCCGCTGCTTGTCAGCCTCACCCTCCAATACCATACACATTGCATCTTGCATTTTTTCTAGAAGCCGCAAGCTGATGAAATAAATAAGCGGTAATTAATATAGCGAGCGTAATTAGCATGAAACCCACGGGGGAGAGGTGTGTGACGGCGGCTCCACAGCTGAGCGCATCGCCTTATATGGCAAATACGGCGTCTAATTTAGCAGCGCGGAGCTGGGGACAAAGGTCGCTGCACCCTGTCAGGAGACCGTACTGGTACAGGTG
Source organism: Allobates femoralis (assembly GCA_033576535.1). Classification (NCBI taxonomy): domain Eukaryota; kingdom Metazoa; phylum Chordata; class Amphibia; order Anura; family Aromobatidae; genus Allobates; species Allobates femoralis. The sequence continues at coordinate 9,448,069 of JARQOC010000011.1, forward strand.
CACAGTGCAGGTCCGCTCTGCTCTCCTGACAGCCGGCCACACCTGACACACGCAGGTAAGCTCCTCTCCACCCGGCCCAATGTCTACTAGGAACAGCTGACTTTTTGTTACACTGTAAACAGCAGTAAAGCCGATCTGAGGCGCATAGATCTCACCTCAATGAAAGTCTCCACGTCCGAAAACTTTACCTGCACTGATACATTGTGGCACATTATCCGGATAGGAGACAGGGTTGTGCTGCTGCTGTGTTTAGATCACAGATTATGAAGAATGGCTACAAATGTAGCAAAGCCTCATTGTGATAATCATAAGGCTTTCATAGATTTGCAAAAAAATATTATCATTCGATGAATGACTGGAGGCGAAAGAAGAAAAAATCAAGCAGTAGATCACACGTCCAGTGATCGGATCCAGCACAATCCGTTCTGCAAACACAACTTTATTGTCCATTTTGCAAAAAAGTGATCCGTTTTGTAACATTGGAGTCTATGGAGAACGGATCCGGTAACTGATCATTGTTTATCTTCCACTTGAAACTGATCCAGTAAGAATAAAATGGATCATTTACAAATGATAGAAAAACGGAGGATAAATAGTGATCAGTTAGCGGATCCGTTCTCCTTAGACTCCAATGTTACAAAGGACATAAAAGTTGTGTTTGCAGAACGGAATGTGCTGGATCCACTAGATCTAATGATGATCACTGGACGTGTGATCTCGGCCTTAGAGAGTTCTGTAATTGCTTCATTTTTAAACATTTTCTCCTGTTAAAAGCTTGGTAAAATCTTCAATTTTTGCTGAAAATTCATAATTGGTGGATCTTACATGATTTAATATTACTGTTAATGGACTGGAAATTGTTTCTGTCATTTCACATTGATTATCGGTATAGAGACTATTATCTATTATATAATCACGAATGCTGCGAGTGCCCTTTTGTCGTCATGTGGATACGAAAAATGCATTGGCCGCGCAGCGGCCAATGCGACGAGTTGTAAGGCGACTCGCTATGGCCGCGCAGCGGCCATAGCGAGTCGCCTTAGCACCGCGAAGCATTGGCCGCGAAGCGGCCATTGCGAGCAGTTCTAAGGCGACTCGCTATGCCCGCGCAGCGGGCATGGCGAGTCGCCTTAGCACCGCGAAGCATTGGCCGCGAAGCGGCCATTGCGAGTCGCAGACTCGCTCTACTAGAATCCCGATGCTTTGTGCATCGGGCACCCATCTAGTTATATTATATTTATTATTGACATGTGAAAAGGGACAGACATAGACAAGTACAATAATCATGAACAATACAAGGCAAAGACAGATACAGGTGGAGATAATAATAATAATGATAACAATAATAATGTTTATTCACTTATATAGCACCTTTAATTCCACAGCCCTTTACATCCATCAGCATCACTGTCCCCATCGGGGCTCACAATCTCCATTCTCTATCAGTATGTATTGTGAATTATACCTAATGTATCAGACACCTAAATATCTATATGCTACTCAAGAACGTCTTTAAGAGCTACGATTAGTCCTGACTACCCATATAGAATACTATAGCTGTCAAAGATGTTCTTCAGCAGCTTATAGATATGATATAAATTGTGCAGTAGGTATAAAGGAACTCTATAGTCTTTCAGCATCCATTTAGGATAAATCTGGTGAAGTTTACTATTAGATCAGGCCAAGTTCTAATACAAAGCAAAGGAAATTTGCAACATAACCTGGGACGGCAAGGCAAGGATAATTGCAATAATAATAAATAATAATCATAAATTGCAAGTATTGTGTAAAATTTTGATCCCTTGCTGTTGAGCACTGGTGTATCTACAACAGGTGCAGGAATTGCAATCGCACCCGGGCCCTGGAGCCTAGGGGGCCCCAAAAGTCCCTTTGGTCTATAGAAAAAGACTAATGCTGTTAAAGACTTGCAATAATTGGGGGCCCTGTTGCAGCCTTCACATCAGGGCCCATGAGCTTTATGTTACGTCACTGCTTATATGAAATATATACTATTGAAGACTTAGGGGCCCTGTTGGAGTTTCTGCATTGGGGTCCATGAGCAGAAAGTTACGTCACTTAGTGCAGTGGTTGCAATCGCATCAGGCCCCAAAAGTCCCTTTGGTCTATAGAAAAGGTCTAATGCTATTAAAGACTTGCAATAATTGGGGGCCCCGTTGGAGCTTTCACATTGGGGTCCATAAGCTTCAAAGTTACACCCCTGCTGGTGAGGCAGGAGCCCTGCAATTCTATGAAGAGGACTGCAGGAGGTGTTTTGTGTTTCCATTCATTAGAAGGAGCTTTCCTTATTTACTTGGATACATTTACATTGTGCAGCTCACATGTGTAACACTCTATATATACTAAGTAAACAGTTTCCTTTCATTCATTGCATTGTTATTTAGTTCACTTGCATTTCCCTGATGCCTGAGGACATATTCAGTGGCGCTCATGGGCCCCGATGCAAAAGCTCCAATGGGGCCCCCAATTATTGCAATTGACTTTTGGGGCCCCCTAGGCTCCAGGGCCCCGGTGCTACCACTGAACCTGTTGCAGTTACTCCCCTTGTTTTTGTGGTGAACTCCCATTTTATCCCAGTTCATGGCAAATGCAGAATCAGCAGAATATAACAATGTCATCAATGTAATGGGAGGTGACGCGTTTCACGTCCTTGTTGCTCTTACCAACTTAATTTAGTGTCACAGTGTTATATTTTTAGGGTATTTCGGGTATCGAGTTATGAGTTATGATTATCCGTCACTTGTAAAATCCGGAACTCGTCTGCACAAATAAGTGGCAAGTTTTTGGAATTGAGTTCTTTCTATATTTTACTATAGAAGTGTAGACTTTATAAAGCAGAAATAGATATTAAAGTTCATACAGACACTGGGGTACAGAGCTGAGGCCCCCCCCCCCCCAGAATGTGAAGGACAGGTACGAGCGACTGAAGCCTGGGGGGACAGCTCACCCTATATATGTAGATATCATATAAATATTTAGATATGTAAATATCATTTATATCCAAGATGTTGTTTCCTGATAACAGCTAAAACCCCATAAATGATTCATATCATTGTCTTTTGCTGAATGTCCATGAGCAGCTTAAAGGGAGCGTCCACCTTTGAACTTCATTTTACAACTTATATTGCATATAGATAAATTCTGCATGAGGAACTTGTAAATAAATTGCATTACTTATCTTGTTACAACCTATATCACAGTCCAGAGTATCAGTCACATTCCTGCCTGGTGTCAATGGAAACAGCCATCGAGCAATTGTCAGACATTCCATCAATAACGTAGAGAATTCTAATACAGGGAAATATATCATATTCTGAATCCGATGAACTGAGCAAAGTCTGAACAGAGATTGAATGAACACAGAAGGATTGATAGCTCTGAATCCTGCAGAGTGTTTTTTTATAGCACTGGAGTGTAATACAGGATCAGTAATGTAATGTATGTACACAGTGACTGCACCAGCAGAATAGTGAGTGCAGCTCTGGAGTATAATACAGGAGGTAACTCAGGATCAGTAATGTAATGTATGTACACAGTGACTGCACCAGCAGAATAGTGAGTGCAGCTCTGGAGTATAATACAGGAGGTAACTCAGGATCAGTAATGTAATGTATGTACACAGTGACTGCACCAGCAGAATAGTGAGTGCAGCTCTGGAGTATAATACAGGAGGTAACTCAGGATCAGTAATGTAATGTATGTACACAGTGACTGCACCAGCAGAATAGTGAGTGCAGCTCTGGAGTATAATACAGGAGGTAACTCAGGATCAGTAATGTAATGTATGTACACAGTGACTGCGCCAGCAGAATAGTGAGTGCAGCTCTGGAGTATAATACAGGAGGTAACTCAGGATCAGTAATGTAATGTATGTACACAGTGACTGCACCAACAGAATAGTGAGTGCAGCTCTGGAGTATAATACAGGAGGTAACTCAGGATCAGTAATGTAATGTATGTACACAGTGACTGCACCAGCAGAATAGTGAGTGCAGCTCTGGAGTATAATACAGGAGGTAACTCAGGATCAGTAATGTAATGTATGTACACAGTGACTGCACCAGCAGAATAGTGAGTGCAGCTCTGGAGTATAATACAGGAGGTAACTCAGGATCAGTAATGTAATGTATGTACACAGTGACTGCACCAGCAGAATAGCGAGTGCAGCTCTGGAGTATAATACAGGGGGTAACTCAGGATCAGTAATGTAATGTATGTACACAGTGACTGCACCAGCAGAATAGTGAGTGCAGCTCTGGAGTATAATACAGGAGGTAACTCAGGATCAGTAATGTAATATATGTACACAGTGACTCCACCAGCAGAATAGTGAGTGCAGCTCTGGAGTTAAATACAGGAGGTAACTCAGGATCAGTAATGTAATATATGTACACAGTGACTCCACCAGCAGAATAGTGAGTGCAGCTCTGGAGTATAATACAGGAGGTAACTCAGGATTAGTAATGTAATATATGTACACAGTGACTGCACCAGCAGAATAGTGAGTGCAGCTCTGGAGTATAATACAGGAGATAACTCAGGGTCAGTAATGTAATGTTTGTACACAGTGACTGCACCAGCAGAATAGTGAGTGCAGCTCTGGAGTGTAATACAGGAGGTAACTCAGGATCAGTAATGTAATGTATGTACACAGTGACTGCACCAGCAGAATAGTGAGTGCAGCTCTGGAGTGTAATACAGGAGGTAACTCAGGATCAGTAATGTAATGTATGTACACAGTGACTGCACCAGCAGAATAGTGAGTTCAGCTCTGGAGGATAATACAGGAGGTAACTCAGGATCAGTAATGTAATGTATGTACACAGTGACTGCACCAGCAGAATAGTGAGTGCAGCTCTGGAGTATAATACAGGAGGTAACTCAGGATCAGTAATGTAATGTATGTACACAGTGACTGCACCAGCAGAATAGTGAGTGCAGCTCTGGAGTATAATACAGGAGGTAAATCAGGGTCAGTACAAGATATGAAATGTTTGTAAACAGTGACAGACAGTTTTTATGTAGATGAGATCTAGCTGTACCTCTGTCACCTACTGTATCCCATCCCTTGTAGACTGTGAACCCTCTTGGGGCTTGTTTTTATTATGTATGTCACTTTTCACATGTAAAGCTCCATAGAATAAATGGCATAATGGAATACAACTATCTGGTAATATGGGGGTCACAGGTGGAGTGTCACCTTATTTTTTATTGGACAGCTCTGTCTTTATTTATATGGAGGTATCACTCTACGTGTGGGATAATGAAATAATTCTCATGTGATGTAGGTAACGATTGTGGGGATGGCAGATGTGGAAATATTTGCAGAAATACAATATCTAAGATGCCGCCATCTTCCATTCTGCTCATTATGAAGTCACTGTGTCTAGACATTAGAGATCATTCATTTCTACAGACAGTATATAATACGTAAATCATATTCAGGGATTTGATTTTGTGTTTACTTCCTTAATGTTTGAAGATCTGCAGATTGTGTGTTTGCAGGGAGGATAACAGCTGCTTGTCAGGGGTGGATTTATCATCTGGTTTTGTCTCTGTCCGGCAGCATCAGGCTATATTTGTTTTTTGCCCGGGACACAAAATCGAACTTGCAGCATTTTTGTGTCCAGGTAAAAAAGTTAAACAAAACCAGATCTTCCCGGATCTGGTGCGATCTGGCGCCAATAACATGGGAGTCTATGGACTGGCGGGCAGTGGCTTGAAGTTCAGCACTAGGAGAGCTCCCTGCTGAGATTTCAGCACCTCGGTTAGCTCCCCGCTAGCTGCGATTTAAAAATTTCAGCAAGGGACAGCTCCAGCAGAAAACAGGACCGGATCTGTCTGGAGCTGTCAGGCTGTGTCCGGTGCCTGCAGCAAAACACTGGAGCCTGACAGCTCCAATACAGGGGTGTGAAGCCTAAGAGGCCACATCCAAAGCGGGTGGAATTATACATTCTGATGAATTATTAGATGGCGATGAGCCCATATACTGTTTTGCACAGGCAGCCCCCTTCTACAGTATTTGCTAGCATAGTTTTGTCTCAGTAGTAGAGAGCCACTAAGGAGCAATAACTAACACCGCCATACATCACCTGGACACACATACATCTGACCGCTCACCAAGGCCTCATTCACACATCAGTGTTTGTTGCTAAAACCTGGAGTGAAACTATAATTGGAAGCCCAAGCCCAGTCTGTTCTGTGTTTCTCTCCTGGTTTTGGGATCATATACTGATTTCTCCATGATGTAGCAGTTACGATCAAATACATTTCCCTATCGCTTTGCAGCGGAGGTAGTGAGCAAAATAATATTTAAGAAGCGGCTTAAAGTAATGATTTCACAGATTAAATTGTACAAAATCATCAAAATGAGATTTTAAAAATCTGTTCACTTTAGACTAAAGTATTTATTTTTTAGCTGCATCCCTAAATGACGGTGTGTGCAGCATCTGGAGCCCAGTGATCAGCAATGATCTAAGATTGAACCTGGCAGCAAATGGGTCATTCTACAGCGCCACCACAGGAGAAATAAAGTGTGACACTGTTCCCATTGAAATCAGTGAGCTGCCGGGTCCTCCAGAGACACACTGGGCCCTCCAGAGACACGCCGGATCCTCCAGAGATATGTAAGGTCCTCCAGAGACACTCCTGGTCCTCCAGAGACATGCCGAGTCCTCCAGAGACACTGCTGCTCCTCCAAAGACATGCCGGGTCCTGCAGAGACACGCCAGATTCTCCAGAGACACGCTGGGTCCTCCAGAGACACTCCTGGTCCTCCAGAGACACGCCGGGTCCTCCAGAGACACTCCAAATCTTCCAGAGCTCCTGGAAGTCAGTCGGCACTTTGCTAGTTGGAGGAGTTGCTCAGGCTGCCATGCTGGGAGTTGTAGTTCTCGGGACCAGACTTTGTCTCTTGCAGATACTGTACGTGGGACAAGTCTAGTCCTCACCTTCACTCCCACATGGGAGCAAATTCTTCTCCTGCCCGGCCCTGAAGTCTTATAACCAGGGTCAAAGTATCATTTTAATTATTAGACATTAATACACCAACGACATCATAATGACAACACATAGAAAAGTGTGAAGCCTGGGAATATTGTACCACACATGATAGGCTGAGATACATTGGATCAGCAGCTATCACGTGATAGGTTAGATACACAGCTCAGCAGATTGTTAGGTTATGTGCACTCAGGGGTTATAGAGCAGGTCCAATTAAAAAAAAACACTTGTTTTTGGTGCACATATACATATGTACATACATATATACATTTATGTACTAGAGGGTGCTGCGGGATGTGTATATATATATATATACATTCCCCATAAATGTCATCTCCCCCGTCTCTCTACCCCCCGGAGCTCTCTCCTTCCTCCAGTACGGTCTCTCTTCCTCCATGCGCTCTTCCCTTGGTTCAGTCTCTCTCCCCCTGGTTCGTTCTCTCTTCCCCATGCAATCTCTCCCCATGTGCTTCCCCCTGTGTGCTCTCTCTCCCCCTATGCAGTCTCTCTCTTCCCCCATGTGCTCTCCCCTGGTTCGGTCTCTCTCTTCCCCCATGTGTTCTCCCCTGGTTCGGTCTCTCTCTTCCCCCATGTGCTCTCCCCTGGTTCGGTCTCTCTCTTCCCCCATGTGCTCTCCCCTGGTTCGGTCTCTCTCTTCCCCCATGTGTTCTCCCCTGGTTCGGTCTCTCTCTTCCCCATGTGCTCTCCCCTGGTTCGTTCTCTCTCTTCCCCCATGTGTTCTCCCCTGGTTCGGTCTCTCTCTTCCCCCTGTGTGCTCTCTCTCCCCTGGTTTGGTCTCTCTCTTCCCCCATGTGTTCTCCCCTGGTTCGGGCTCTCTCTTTCCCCATGTGTTCTCCCCTGGTTCGATCTCTCTCTTCCCCCATGTGCTCTCCCCTGGTTCGGTCTCTCTCTTCCCCCATGTGCTCTCCCCTGGTTCGGTCTCTCTTCTTCCCCATGTGTTCTCCCCTGGTTCGGTCTCTCTCTTCCCCCATGTGCTCTCCCCTGGTCCGGTCTCTCTCTTCCCCCATGTGCTCTCCCCTGGTTTGGTCGCTCTCCTCCATATGCTCTCCCCCTGGTGCAGTCTCTCTCCCCCATGCGCGCTGTCACCCTGGTGTGGTCTCTCTTCCCTGTGTGGTCTTTGTGGCGCCCCACGTAGTCAGGCGTCACAGAGGGTTATTGCACCCGTAAAAGAGGTGCAGTTTCCCCAGCTGCAAGTGGACCCTAGATTGGTGGGTGGGACCCATTCCTGCACTCCCACATTAGCTGAGCGGTGGAGGTTTTCAGCAGAAATGGCCAGCTAGGAGAAAGAGTAGTCTCTCTCTAGTTGGTAAGAGAGAGAGAGAGGGTCGGAACAGTCGGAGAAGGAGGAAAGTTGGAAAGAGTGTGGAACGAGGCAGAAAGTTTACCCGGACGGTTTCAAGCTGATCCGGAGGAAAGGAAAGGGATCTTTAGGAGATTCTGAAAGAGGGCGCCTGACAAGAGAAGTCTGGGCCCTAGAGAGAAAGGGAGAACCCCAGCGTGAAGCGACCATACTTCAGGGTATTCTCCAGTCCACCACGGGAACACCGGGCCCAAGGATCCCGCCAGAGTTCACCTTTACAGTCGGCAACCAGCTGCTGTAGTCCATATATCGCCACAGCACCCTGTCAGACGGAGCGGTCTGCCTGCTTCCTCACCACGAGGGAGAGGACCCCCAATCCTACCTACACGGAGCCATTGGGTATAGGCCCATCCTAGGCGAGGAAGAAAGGACACGGGTTCGTCAACTAAGGTACACCACGGGTTCCACCATACCACCTGGGATCCACTTGCAGCCACCCGTAGAGCTACCTGTTATTTAACATCTGATGCTGAACTGTGAACTCTGTGTGATGCTGCTAAAGGTTGACAGTAAAGTACCCGGGAGAAAGTGACTTTGCCTGTGTGTGGTTTTCTCTATCAACCTGTTCCCTTTCAGGAACGCTGCCCCGGAGGTCTAGCTCTACCTGTAGGGAGCTTTGCAATCCTTGCTGCGATACAATCTACCTTCGGTGGACTGTGGCGGCGCTGGTGACCCATCACCAGGTACTACAGGTGGCGTCACATGACAAACTCTTATTCCCTGTAAATACACCATTTTTGAAGTGTCACCCAGGTCACGGGCTCAGGCGCTGCCACCCGTGACATCCCCAAAGTAACCACCGAGCCTGATACCCGAGTACCCCAGGGCCTGGGGCCCTACATATCTTTCTGGCATTCACGAACATGATCTCGTGCCCTGTTTTACTGGGTACTGTGTGCCTTGGACTATTGAAACAAACTTTTCCAGCTATTGCTTGGCACCAAAAATGGGTTCCCGCCATCACTGCAGGAGGACCCAAGATGGCGCCGTAGCCATGTACTAAACACTATGTGCAGGCTTGGGGCTGTGCCTCAGCCCCTAGAAGAAGGAGGGCCAAGACGGAGGTGCCAAAAAGTGTGGCCGCCCCGATTGCCATCAATCAATCAGGGGCGTGGCCCACAGGAAGTTCTCCAGGAGTGCCTGCCAATAAAGAGACAAACCGGAAGAGAAGGACAGAACAACCAAGGCTCCTGCATACCCGGCAGCATGGCAGCACCCCGTTGGAGAGATATCATGCGCAAGGTCGAGGAGCAGGCCAGAATCGGTCAAGGAGACCCGGCAGCGGCGTCCCTCTTAACACCAGAGGGGGGTGCCGACTACTGGAGGGACGCATTTGGACGGCTCCGCCAAGACATGGAGGAAGCCCTGACGTAGGTGTGTCGAAGGTGGAGCACAGAGAGGGCCTGTGATCTGACGAGGATGAGGGAAGGCTGCGAAGCGCGAGAGGCAGCGGTAGCAGTGCAGGCAGTCGTGGAGTACCGTGCCTCGTTACCACCCGTACCGCCACCCGTCCAGACCCGAGACACGGGGTTCCAGACCGAACCCCCGATAACACCACCATCCTGTACCAGCAGCTATCTCCAACTGAAGACAGCGCGGACGTCCCCCACCAAACCAGACATCATTGTTGAGGACGACACTGATTTCGAGGAACCGGAGGACGTAGAAGGAGCCTCGGGAGGGAGCACCCCAGAAGCTGCGTGGTGGACCGCAAGGCAGCGGCAGCAATGAGGAACCCCTACCGTTGTGAGCTCAGAGGAGACAAGAGTGTCATCCAGAGTCCCAACCCGCAACTTACCACCACCTCAGTATCAGTCATCCCTAAACCAGCAAGACCAAGTTGCAAGACAACGACGCCGAGAGGAGTGGTTCCAGAAAGAGCAGGCTACACGGCGGCTTCGAGATGAAGCAAGGTCCCAGCCCCCGCTTGCATTAGAACTACGCCGACAGGGAACCGTCGTTTCAGTGTACCATGACGAAGGATGGGGATTCCTCAGAGAACCCGGACTTCAGGAAGATATTTTTTTTGCACGATGTGATGTAGAGTCGTACCTGCAGCGAGGACACCCAGGTTGAGACTTATACCGATGTGAGCAAGTTACTTTTGAGCATTATCCAGGCCCCTTAGGCTGGTTCGCCATAAGGATATCCCGCCAGCAATAGACTCCCGTTGTAGAGACATTGCATTGCATATAGCCCCTTCTTTTTTCAGTCACCTGCCCCTTTATTTTTCCTTCTTGTGAAATCCCAAAATAATGAGCGTGTCCCCGTGTGTTTTTCATCTGAAGATTCAGAGACTTTTATTTTTAAACTTTTATTGCCCTTGTTGATGATGTGTGCTGTGTGAGCAGCGGCCCAGCGGTGACAATTCACACTGGACTGTGCTGGACAATACACTACCGCTGGACCTGCATAGTTAGTACTGGTCCCCGTTGGGCCAAGTTAGATTAAGTTTTATGTGCAGTTAGTAAAATCCAGAGAGTAAGAACTTTGCCAACAGGTGACCCGAGGACCGTGGGGTCTATTGTACTAATTAGTGCAATGTATATAGATATGTGTAACGTTGAAGAATAGTGGCCTCCTAGAAATAAGAAGAAACCCAAGTATGCTTAATTGTAAATAGTTTACCCGTTGATGCCGAATGTAAAAAGAAAATGTTTTTCACTTCTTGGTTAACAGGTACTGATACTCGCGGACGAGAATATTCCATCAGGGGGGTATGTAGCGCCCCACGTAGTCAGACATCACAGAGGGGTATTGCACTCGTAAAAGAGGTGCAGTTTCCACAGCTGCAAGTGGACCCTAGGCTGGTGGGTGGGACCCATTCCAGCACTCCCATATTAGCTAAGTGGTGGGAGGTTACCTGTGAGGGGATATATATTCACCTCTAGGGGGACAAAGGAGGTTTTCAGCAGAAATGGCCAGCTAGGAGAAAGAGTAGTCTCTCTCTAGTTGGTAAGAGAGAGAGAGTGTCGGAACAGTCGCAGAAGGAGGATAGTTGGAAAGAGTGTGGAACGAGGCGGAAGGTTTACCCGGACGGTTTCAAGCTGATCCGGAGGAAAGGAGAAGGGATCTTGAGGAGATCCTGAAAGAGGGCGCCCGACGAGTGGAGTTGAGGCCCTAGAGAGAAGGGGGAACCCCAACATGGAGCGCCCATACTCCAGGGGATTCTCCAGTCCACCACAGGAACGCCGGGCCCGAGGATCCGGCCAAAGTCCATCTTTGCAGTTGGCACCGGGCTGCTGTTGTCCGTATATCGACACAGCACCCTGCCAGGCGGAGAGGTCTGCCTGCTTCCTCACCACGAGGGAGAGGACCCCCAATACTACCTACACGGAGCCATTGGGTATAGGCCCATCCTAGGTGGGGAAGAAAGGACACAGGTTCATCAACTAAGGTACACCATGGGTCCCACCATACCACCTGGGATCCAATTGCAGCCACCCGTAGAGCTACCTGTTATTTCACATCTGATGCTGAACTGTGGACTTTGTGTGACGCTGCTAAAGGTTGACAGTAAAGTACCCGGGAGAAAGTGACTTTGCCTGCGTGTGGTTTTCTCCATCAACCTGTTCCCTTTCAGGAACGCTGCCCCGGAGGTCTAGCTCTACCTGTAGGGGGCTTTTACCAACAAAGCCGCGATACCATCTACCTCCGGCGGACTGTGGCGGCGCTGGTGACCCATCACCGGGTACTACAGGTGGCGTCACATGACAAACTCTTATTCCCTGTAAATACACCCTTTTTGAAGTGTCACCCAGGCCACGGGCTCAGGCGCTGCCACCCGTGACATCCCCAAAGTAACCACAGAGCCTGATACCTGAGTACCCCAGGGCCTGGAGCTCGACATCTTCACCCCCTTTATTAAAATGACAACGCCAGGGTCACGGGATCGGGTCTCGGCCCCCGTCTGTCCCCGTGAAAAGAACCGATAAGTGAAGACGTGAGAACAACTAATAACTGCCCGGTACCAAGTCTTTCCCGACCCTGGAGTGGGCGTGTCACATGCGCTCTCCCCCCCCCGGGTGTTATCTCTTTCCCCCAATGCACTCTGCATGGCAATTATGTAAGTAGATTTTTAATATAATATACACAGGGATATATATATATAAATACATACATATATATGCAAAAAAAATTCTATACATATATAATAGTGCACAGTCATTGCTCATTGGTGTAACGCTGAGTATACACATCTGTACACATCTGTAACTGTGTGCTGCAGCTTTACTGCGGTATATATAGATCCCGTCTGTAAATGACTTCATGTGACATCACGATATTGTGTCCTATAGATGAATGGCCGCTTTGTGTATTGACAAGGAGTGTCAGTACCACGGTGACCAATCAATAGTCAGATATCAGAGATTGATACAGTTTTATAGGATCCATCATTATATTAATGTTCCCAGCTCTGGTATGAAGAACACGGACATTGCATGTAATGGGGACATTTGTGTCTAAAAGAAAATTTATTTATGTTGCCCACAGCAACCAATCACAGCGCAGCTTTCATTTTACCAGAGCAGTTTAAGAAATGAAAGCTGCGCTCTGATTGGTTGCTATGGGTGACAGAGGCAGATTCAGTAATTGAGGCCTAGTGTTTACATCCATCTTTTCTCTGGGGATCCTGTGAACCCAGGAGCCAATATTAACCCCTCACTTGGATCTTTACAAGGGCTGCGGCCTATCCAGAGCTCAATATCATATCTACAGTATAATAACACCGGCCGCAATGCTCAAAGTCCATAGTGATCTGTTCACCTGAGTATTAATGTGCATCTACAAGAGCAAAATGGCGTCTAACACGATCACACGGTGATGATTCAGAACGTTCCCCTGTAATGAGGGAGGTCACACCGACAGGCCATGAGCCGTATACACTAGGATACGTGTATATACTCGCACATGTTTCTCATGTCTCTCTTATTTTAGGTTTCCAGGTGACTTGTAATCAAAGAATTCTCCAAAATGCCGGATCTTACAGAAAAAACAACCAAGAGCCTGAATAAAACCACCCCCGGACTCCAAGTATGGAGGATAGAGGTAACCGGAATTATTAGGATTATTGTTATATTCCCGGGTTTAGTGCCCCAGTCCCTGGTCTCCAGTAGTTACAATACCCAAGTGCCTGGTGTCCATCAGCTTGGCTCTTGAGTTCCTGTGTCCAGAATAGTCCCTGGTGTCCAGCAAATTGGAGCCTTGGTTGTAGGTGTCCAGGCATTTAATGTCTTTATTTGGTGTATCTTTTTGAGCTCTAGTTGCTAATATTCAGGAGTTTGATGCCTTAATCCCTGGTGTCCAGGAGTTTCTTGCCCTATTTCCTGATACCAGGAGTTTGGTGCCCTAGTCCCTTGTGTCCAGAAGAAGTTTGCTGCTCTGGTCCCTGGTGTCAAGGAATTTGCCCTATTCCCTGGTGGCCAGACGTTTCGTTGCCTATTGCCTGGTGGCCAGACATTTGGTGCCCTAGTCCCTGGTGTCCAGAAGTATGGTGTCATTATCCCTGGTGTCCAGGAGTTTGGTGTCTGAGCCCCTGGTGTCCAGTAGTTTGTTGCCCTATCTCTGGGGTCCATAAGTTTGATGCCCTAGTCCCTAGGGTCCAGGAGTATGGTGTCCTAGTCCCTGGTGCCCAGGAGTTTCTTGCCCTAGTTCCTGATGTCCATATGAAGTTTCCTTGTCTGGTCCCTGGTGTCAAGGAATTTGCCCTATTCCCTGGTGGCCAGACGTTTCGTTGCCTATTGCCTGGTGGCCAGACATTTGTGCCCTAGTCCCTGGTGTCCAGAAGTATGGTGTCATTATCCCTGTGTCCAGGAGTTTGGTGTCTGAGCCCCTGGTGTCCAGTAGTTTGGTGCCCTAGCCCCTGGGGTCCATAGGTTTGGTGCTCTAGTCCCTGGTGTCCCTAGGTTTTGTGCCCTAGTCCCTGGTGTCCAGGAGTTTGGTGTGCTAGTTCCAGGTGTTCAGCAGTTTGGTGCCCTAGTCATTGGTGTCCAGGAGTTTGTTGCCCTTGTCCCTGATGTCCATGAGTTTCCTGCCTTAGTCCCTGGTGTCTAGGCGTTTTCTGCCCTTGTCCCTGTTGTCCAGGAGATTGGTGCCCTAGTCCCTGATGTTCAGGAATATGGTGCCCTAGTCCCTGATGTCCAGCAGTATAGTGCCCTATTCCCTAGTGTCCAGGAGATTGGTGCCATAGTCCCTGGTGTCCAGAAGTATAGTGCCCTAGACCCTGATGTCCAGGAGTATAGTGCCCTATTCCCTAGTGTCCAGGAGTATGGTGCCCTAGTCCCTGGTGTCCGGAAGTTTGGTGCCCTCGTCCCTGGTGTCCAGAAGTTTTGTGCCCTAGTCCCTGGTGTCCAGGAGTATGGTGCCCTAGTCCCTGATGTCCAGGAGTATAGTGCCCTAGTCCCTTGGTGTCCAGGAGTATGGTGCCCTAGTCCCTGGTGTCCAGGAGTATGGTGCCCTAGTCCCTGGTGTCCAGGAGTATAGTGCCCTAGTCCCTGGTGTTTAGGAGTATGGTGCCCTAGTCCCTGGTGTCCGGGAGCATGGTGCCCTAGTCCCTGGTGTCCAGGAGTATAGTGCCCTAGTCCCTGGTGTCCAGGAGTATGGTGCCCTAGTCTCTCTCCAGTGCCTCTGCTCTCTAGTGCTGCTCTGTCCCAGTCGCTATCACATGGTAAGCTGAGAATGTCTCCATGCTCTGGACACCAGGACATTTCTGCCTTCCCTTCTAGATGCCCCTGGTATGGCTGGACTCACCACACACTATAGTGAATGTCTCAGGGTCAGGCTCCTCTCGTTACCCACAGATTTAGTGTCTATTTTTGTTTCTCATTATTCTATTTCTGAATTTTGTTTTTAGGCCATGGAGATGGTTCCTGTTCCAGAAAAATCCTTTGGAAACTTCTTTGAAGGAGATTGCTATGTGCTCCTCATGGTGAGTGGAGTACCACGCCTCATTCACTGACCGGAAGCAGAGCTCTAGAAAATGGGCACCGAAAACTTGCAGAACGTTGTCGCATCCATTTATTAGCATTGACCCAAAGGTCATTATCTCTGAAAATGAAAGTCAGGAGGATGAAGGGTTAAACACTGCGCTGCCGTATTCCACCAGACCTCAAATATAATATAATAGCGCCAACATATTCCGCAGCGCTTTACAATGTAGGGTTAGAGTACAGAAAATATACAGTATGTAATTAGAGTAGATTGATTTTATTTTTTGATATTGATTTTTGATATTGATTTATTAGTCAATGCAGTTCAGGGCTCCCTGGCCCCTTCCTCAGGAAAAATCAATATCATATTGGCATGTTCCAGGGAGCCCTGAAACGTGTTGACTAATAAATCAATATTATATTCACCCTTTGATGTCTGGTGGAATATGTCAGCGCAGTGTTTAACCCTTCATCATCCCTACTTTAATTTTCTGAGATAATGACCTTTGGGGTTTTCGTTAATCATCAACATTAACATAAACACATGAAATAGACCCTTCTGTGTGTAATGACTCTATATAATATATGTGGTCACTTTATGTATTGAATGACTGAAATAATCTTTTTGATGATCTTCTAACTCCTTGAGTTGCTCCTGTATATTTGACCCTTGACTTTTTCATGCACCTTTAATTCTCATCGGTCTGTAATTCCCTGTATTCCTTCAGACCCATAAGACCAACAATAACTTCACATACGACATCCACTTCTGGATTGGGAGTGATTCATCTCCGGACGAGCAAGGAGCCGCCGCCATCTACACCACACAGATTGATGACCACCTCGGGGGAGTCGCTGTCCAGCACCGCGAGGTCCAGGGATACGAGAGCGACACATTTAAGGGATATTTCAAGCAAGGCGTAGTGTGAGTGTTACCATCATGGCGACTTTTATTTTGATTTAATTTGAGACATTGAAATTGTAGATGAATGTGACACGCCCTCCCCAGGGCTGTGGGGTACTAGTTCTGCTATGGGGGACATCACGGGGTCGGGACCCGGCTCCGTGACCCTGGCGGTGTCAATTAAAAGTTTGCAGGGGGAATCGGGTTTTGGGGATGGTTGTCGTGATGCCACCCATGGTGTTCGGCTATTAATGGGCGACGCTGCAGTGCGGAACCTCTGGGGATGATGGGATTGCAGCTGTGGTGGTTTCACACAGGTGGAGCTGTTCCCCAGGGCAACCGGTGGGATGTTTGGGGATGGAGGGCCAGCAGGGTTGTTCCGGACGTGAACAGGGGGATTGGAATGATTGTCTGGCAGGTCTTCTGCAGCCTTATCAGTCCACCGCTCCGCAGGCGGGAATTGATGAGTCTCACACACAGTTCTGAGTTCTATACCCGGTTTACTTAGCTTCTCACTTAGTGGTGAACAGGGTACTGTTCTTGCACATTCTGGGATAGTCATCCAAGAAACCCACTTTATGTTCCTTCCTTCGCGGGTTGCTCTTCCTCAGTGCTGCCTCAGGTTCCACGGTTGGAGCGTAGAGTCTCCTCGCCACCTTCAGGGCTGGACCCCTGTTTCTCAACCTGCTCTTCTGCTTCACTTCAGATTCAGGCACACGGGTGGATCACTCACTTCCCTAGCCCCTAGGGCTCTCTCTGCCTCTTGGCTGTTCCGGAACCCAGGACGAGTCTCATCTCCGCTCGAGTCCTCCGGGTCCTCCTCCTTCCACGGCTTCCTCTTGACTGACCTAAACTAACTTTCCACCCTCCACTTTTCTCCCCGCCATCTCACTGACTACCTGGGTCCTTCCTCCATCGGGTCCACCCGCCATCCCTGGGACCAGGTGTGTGGGGTGATTTTGTGGACTTACCATCCTGTTTACTGAGAACAGGAATACCACACCTGTGGATTGGGTGCAGTACCCCTTTGTGATGACCAGGCCACAGTGGCGTCACAAATGTACAAACAATAAAAGTAGAGTTACTCTCCACAGCTGGTAGTCCGGGGGCACAACGGTAGAAGGAGGAAAAAGGGTGATCAGCGCCTTTAAATATTAAATCGATAGCTACAATTACAATGCAACTGTCACCAGTTTTGTGGATTGTAAATCCTGACCCACCACCTTTAACATGATGTAATTGGGATTCCTGTAACCCCTTTATTTCCCCAGACGCCCCCCCTGCATACCTCAGAAATCGAGTTTTATTGTCTCCTGTGCAAGTGCGAGATGTCGGGCACTGAGCAGGTGATGAGAGACCAAAGTCTTGCAGGCACAATATGTGGGAATTGTGTGGATGGCATAGCGACATCATCCACTTGCATACAGTCAGGAGGGGCGGTGTTGGCATGGAGCGGGGCGTCGCTGACCACAATCTGCAGACACTTTTATGACCCAAACAAGAAATTAGCATATGGCACGGGACAGAACTTTTTTTCTGAGGTGCAGGGGGACGTCTGGAGTTATAAAGGCGGTTACAAGAACCCCAATTACATCATGTTAAAGGTGGTAGGCAGGGTCTAGGAACCTAAAATTGGTGACAGGATCACTTTAAACATCTTATGATACATTGTGACTCTCTTACTCTTTATATCAGATATAAGAATGGCGGCGTCGCCTCTGGACTGAAGCAGGTGGAGACCAACACATACAACGTAAAACGTCTGCTCCACGTCAAGGGGAAGAAGAATGTTTTGGCCGGAGAGGTGAGTCCTGTATATGTGGCGAAAATACGTATATACAAATATATAAGAGACGTGTATAGACTTTTCCAAACCTTTCCTCATCGCACCGATACATTCGAAAATGTAAAACGAAATAACAATGTAACAAAATAACGATTCTCTCCCGCCGTTCTACGTATGCGGATCGTGTGCAGACTGTTTTGTCTTTGTGTCTCTGGAATATAAGTGAATTCTTGAACATGCTCTGCATACTGTCGTCTACCCTCTGCGGATTATCACACAGGGGGTCGGCGCGGCTGTGATGACACAGGATTGATGTGTAGTCTGTAAGCATGAAGACACATAAATGTGCAAAGGACTGTGATGGACGCCCCTCACATCCCTGCCATTTTGTCTCTAATACGTCAGAGCCGCGCAATACAGTCTCATCAATGGTGATGTTCCCCACCCGCAGGGGGTACATAATGTCAGCTTGGCCCAGTTTATACAGACACCCCTGTCCACACAGAGGCATGGAGAGTGAGAGAGGGTATCTACGCCACCTCTGGTGTGACACTACACTCGCACACAACCCTGACAGGCTGGGAGACCCTTTTCACTAGAGTCCTGCCAGTCTAGTAGAGCTGTCGCCTCGTTACATATAATCCTGGTCCATTAACGGATTATATTGGGCCAGTAACCAGCCCAGGTAGCATGTAATAGTAAACCAAGGGTACAGATGTGGAGATTCGTGGATCGAGATAAAAAAGCAACCCAGGAGTGAATTATATATTTCATCGTGTAAGGGTACACTAGATGAGAACAGTAATTACACTATAGATATACAGGTATTATAGTCAGATATGCAAATATAGGTAGTAATAATAATAATATTCATTCATTTATATAGTGCTATTAATTCCACAGCATTTTACATACATTTGAACACTGTCCCCATTGGGGCTCACAATCTAAACATTCTATAAGTGTGTCTTGGAATGCGTGGGAAGAACCCAGAGGAAACCCACGCAGACACAGGGAGAACATACAAATTGCTTGCAGATGTCATCATTGGGCTACGTTCACACGGCGCTTTAGAGCGTTCGCGTAACAGCAGTGCAAAGCAAAGCTGGATACGCTCCAGCAAAAACGATGGCTTTTTCTGGAAGGCGTGCAGACGCCGCGTTTTGCCGCATAATTTTGTGCAGGCGCTTTCACTGCTAAAGCGCCCGCACAAAAAGAATTGTCATGCCAATTCTTGGCGCTTTTTTCGGTTCACTTTCCCCATAGGCTACATGTTAACGTGGCCTCGGGGAAAGTACGGCGTCAACATGCAGTCGCGCTTTTTTGCACTCAAAAAAAGCGGCACTACCGAATCTGCAGCAAAAATCGCTGTGTGTGAATGTAGTCTTGGGGGGATTTGAACCCAGGACTCCAGTGTTGCAAGGCTGTAGTTAGCAAAGGTATATGCTGACATACGTAATTCAGTTACCCATTCCATGTTGCTGGCTCGGCCCATGGGTGGCGCTGTGGAGTTATCTTGGTTACTTTTACCATGTGACATGACGTGACCTCCCTATAGAAAGAACAATGAAGTAATATAGTGGACATCTTTTAACCTCTCATGTGACCCAACTCTTGATGACCTGATACGAGGGCTGTCTGTGGGATTGACTCAGGGCTACAAAGAATTATGAAATCTCAGCTTTCGTCATATCTTCAACCCTGGGCATCCCAGGCAAAAGATATTCCCGTCATATTTCCTATTATGAATTTTCCTATTCATAGATAGAAAACATGATGTGTCTACTGTCTTCCAGCAGTTAGTTATTAATTTAAGGCTATTAGGTATTATATTTGTCCTCTCCAGGGGTCGAAAATATGTCTACCCTATTTGTGGGAGCAATGCATACCCCAATATGTATACTTTTCTACAGGTACCGATATGTCTGAGAAAATTTCTTTGAGGGTCAAGCCCTCAGCAGGGATTTCACCGTTACACGTCGCAACATTGCATGCAATTTCACTTGCAATTTGCTGGTTGCAGTGAAATCATGGACACATTGTTCTATTTTGTTGCTGTGTACAAATGTAACAATGTGTCCATGATTTCACTGCAACCAGCAAATTGCAAGTGAAATTGCATGCAATGTTGCGACGTGTAACGGTACCCTCAGAGACACATTGTCCAAGCTACTTAATTAACTTTGTTACTTCAACATCTGCCTTTGGAACCATTTGTTGGAGATGAAGGCATCCTGTTCCAATAATAAAATCAATATTAATTGACATTATTAAAATAGAATACCAAAAACATACGGAAAATAGAAAACAAGGTGCCTCTCTGAGGGGTAACGGTACCATGTTGTTACGAAGGATGGTATAGCTGTAAGGCTGATTTCACACTGCAGTTTTTTCACTGATCAGTGTCCATCCAGTTTGTGTGCCAAAACCAGGAGAGGAACTTACAGAGAAAAACTATAATTGAAAGAGTGACACCTGTCCTGAATTGACACTCACGGTTTTGGCACTCAAACTGGATGGACACTGATCAGTGAAAAAACTGCAGTGTGAAGCCAGACTAAGGGAATCGGGTAGCAGGATAGTAAGATGGGTTAAATGCAATCATAGGAGCTAGTCTGACACTTCGACTGGGGTCCCTAGAATATTCTGCTCCCAGAGGTACCACTGAAGGTGAGGAGGTCTGGGTCGCCACTCTTGCCCTATGCTCCTGATCAGCCCTAGGCTAAGAGCCCTCACCTCCACCCACTGACTGGGGAAAACAGCAACTCCTACAGGGAAGGAAACAGCAGCAAGCACCAGCACGAATCGAGCAAGTCTTCACCACTTAAGGTCCTTGTAGAGATTAAACTCTATCAGCAACACCTAGTGGAAAGAAGTGGACGTACTTAAAGGCTGAGGGAGTGGATAACTGCGCCAGCTCTGCGACCGGAGAGCCACACATCACAGCAGCTTCCGGCATTAACTCCGGATGTGCCAAAGGAAATTTACATAGAGTTAATCTACAGCAGCATTTCACATGGACTGTAAAGCAGTCATCAACACGTGACGCATGTGACAAGATTAATAGAATGAAGCTGAAATATACATACATGCTTACATAGTGTTAGTCCAAGTAAATACTAGAGTAATAGAGTAAATACTAAATACAACCCTAGTAATCTCGACCAAAGGTATTATATTTGGGAAGGGGTATGTAAATAAATAGTGGCAATGTCACCCAAGCAAAAAATGACATTAACTTGGTAATTTAAGTACTAGAAAAAATATGTAGTCTTACATCCCTCTGCCTATAATATTAGTATTACTTGTTACAGGATATTATAACTCCAGGTAAACTCTAAGGATGAGTCAATGTTAGATCGTCATGTGGCTATAACACAATACTCAAGTGAGCGTAGTATGAATATAAAGACTCACCACTATGGATAGTGACCCTGGTGCCGCAGGCCTCCACCCCAACACGAGTTTCATTGAATTTGTGTCTTCTGGGGGTGTGATGTTTTTAATTAAGATGCACCGGACAAAGCTAAAACCATCTACTGATAGGGAGGCAAGTTGTTCCGAGTAGAAGGATCGATCTATCTATCTATCTCATTTAATCTCTATCACTCTATCCAGGTGCCTTTAGAGTGGAGCAGTTTTAATCTCGGCGATGTCTTCTTGGTGGATCTTGGGAAGCTGATTATCCAGTGGAACGGGCCTGAGAGCAACAGGATGGAGAGACTGAGGGTAAGTAAACTGAATGAGGTGGAATAAGAAATGACCACGTATGCTGGGAAAACCGTGGTCTATGTAAGTGGTGGCCAACACGTTATAGCAGCGGGCATTCACCTCCTGGTGCAATACATTGCCATGATACAGTCTATATCCACATAAAAACAATAATTACATGGGGTCTTATAGAGGGACACACGCAAACAGCATCAACCGAGGGCTGTGACCTGGGACTCATAACACATAGATTTCAGTGGTTCTGTAATATCAGGAGGGTCTACTGAGGCCCATGATCAGGTAACTATGGGAAAATTCCTTTACACGGAACCTGTCATGTCCTTTTTTATTTCTAAATCGCCCCCATGTTATTTAGATCCTGTACTGTGGATAAGTTACCATTTTTATAAATCGTTTTTATCACAAAAAAACACTTTAGATACTCATATCTTTTCATTAGCTACCTGCCCAAACAGTCATACAGTCATCTGGGCGGTTAGCAGACATGTCAATCAACTGCAGACATGCCAAAATTCATGTAATGCTGTAGGACCTGTGGTGGCGTCACGAACAGGTGACCATAATGGTTGGACCTAAGCAGACCTTGCATGAAGGATAATGTAGCCTTAGCACTGCTCATGGTCGTGACATTACCACAGGTTCTACAGTATTAGATGAACTTCGGCATGTCTTCAGTTGATTGACCTGTGCTGATGTCATGAACATGTGACCATAACGGTTGGAGCTACTTATATCTTTTCATTAGATCCCTGCTCAGTCATCCGGGTGGTTACCAGACATGTCAATCAATTGCAGACATGCCGAAATTCATGTAATGCTGTATGACCTGTGGGGATGTCACAACCATGAGCGAAGCTAAGTCTACATTGTCGTTCACACAAGACCTGCTTATCTCCAACCATTATGGTCACATGGTTGTGACATCAGCACAGGTCAATCAACTGCAGTTATTCCGAAATTCGTCTAATACTGTAGAACCTGTGGTAATGTCACGACCATGGGTGGAGCTAAGACTACATTATCCTTCATGCAAGGTCTGCTTAGCTCCAACCATTATGGTCACATGTTCATGACATCACCACAGGTCCTACAGCATTACATTAATTTTGGCATGTCTGCTAACCGCCCGGATGACTGTATAACTGTTTGGGCAGCTAGCTAATGAAAAGATCTAAGTATTTAAGGTGCTTTTTTGGGATAAATACAATTTAAACAAAAACAAAACAGATTACTAATGCACAGTACATGATCTAAAATAACATTGGGGGCAGTTTAATAACAAAAAAAAGACATGACAGGTTCCCGTTTAATGTCTAAAACTACAAAATATTTAACTGCCAATTCTTTATTAGGGTATGAACTTGGCGAAAGACATCAGTGACCGTGAACGAGGCGGGCGTGCCCAGGTGTACGTGGTTGAAGGAGATAACGAGGAAGGTTCGCCTAAACTGATGGAGATCCTCAGGCAATTGCTGGGTGAAAGGAGAGAGATAAGGGCAACAATATCCGATGATGTGGTGGACAACGTTGCCGCAGGGGCAATAAAATTATATCAGTAAGTGACTGCTCCATGCCAGCTGTGTGCCATCTTTAGCCACCGCGCTGACAAACGCCAGTGAAGAAAGATGGTGCCCATATCTCTGTGTGTTCTATATGGTAGAGTACGGGGTCTACGTTGTGGGCGCCTGCAGGGGTGTAACTACAATAGGTGCAAGGGTTGCAATCGCATCAGGGTCCTGGAGCCTAGGGGGCCCCAAAAGTCTCTTTGTCCTATAGAAAAAGACAATAATTGGGGGCCCATTGGAGCTTTCGCATCGGGGCCCATGAGATTTCGGTTACGCCACTGGATGCCTGACATACAAAAATTAAACAACTGGGTGTCTGATAGGTATCGATTCACAGCACAAAAGACACCTAAACAATCAACCCTGAATATGTGATATAATAATCACAAAAAAGGCAATGTCCATATCTGGAAAAAAACAATGTTTTATTGGCAAATATTAAAATATAAATTGTAATAAATAAAAATAGGAACAACCTAAAAAAAAAGACAGTTAAAAGAATCTGCAGGGAAGGCAAATACATTCACAGGATCTGATGGGCAGCGATATAATTTAAAGTGAGGGACTAATGCCCATAAGTTAGACACTACACCAGATTCAATGTAGTAAAAAAGCTTATTACAATAAGGTAATATTCTCTGTTGGTAGATAGTGAAGAGTAAAACACAGTAATGCAATAAAGTAAAATACCTGAAATACAATGTAGGTAGAGACAAGTGTGTGCGGATCCCTGACCCTCCACCCCGACGCGCGTTTCATCTTAGTTAAGTTGTCTGCGTTGCAAGTGTCTCAGGGTCATTATTAAATGTGGGAAGGAGACAATATGAAGCCAGAATCCGCAGCTGGTGAGAAAGGACCAATTCCAGATTATGAATTTTATAATTATGATTTATTACTCAGAGTAACAGACAACAACGGCAACCTGATGGTACAAGAAGTGGCCACCAAACCATTAACCCAAGATCTGCTCAACCACGATGTAAGTCCTTTATACAAAGACTTAGAAGCCATGTGAAATAACAAGATTAGAAGATAGATATGACTTAGATAGATCGATAGATAGATAGATAATATATAGGTATCTTCTCCTCAGTGAGTTTTCACAATACCATCGTTCAATACAAAACATTTTTTTTTTTAGATCAGCAGCACCCTCTGTGTCCCTCTGCCTCGGTGCCTGTGTCTGCCTCTGTGTCTGTCTTTGCCTCTGTGTTAGTCTCTGTGCCTGTCACTGCCTCTGTCTGTCTCTGCCTGTGTGTCTGTCTCTGTTTCTGTGTCTCTCTCTCTGCCTCTGTCTCTCTCAATGCCTCTGTCTCACTCTCTGCCTGTCTCTCTCTGCCTCTGTGTCAGTCTCTGCCTATGTGTCTGTTACTGCCTCTGTGTCTCTCTCTGTCTTACTCTCTGCCTCTGTCACTGCCTCCATGTCTGTGTCTCTCTCTGCCTCTCTCTGCCTCTGTGTCAGTCTCTGCCTCTGTGTCTGTCTCTGCCTCTGTGTCTAGCTCTACCTCTTAGTTAGTCTCTGTGTCTCTGACTGCCTCTGTGTCTGTCTCTGTCTGTCTCAGCCGGTTAGTCTGTCTCTCCCTCTGTGTCTACCTCTGCCTCTGTGTCTGTCTGTGTCAGCCTGTGTGTCTGTCTCTCCCTCAGTGTCTGTCTCTCCCTCTGTGTCTGCCTCTGATAGATATACGGTAGATAGATATTAGATTTTCGCAGGTGTTCCTCCAGATCTAATTGTACAGGTATTAGGATAAATGTTCTTGATTGTTCTGAGTAATCTCCACATCTCTCGCTCCGGTCAGGATTGCTACATCTTGGATCAAGGTGGAATCAAGATCTTTGTGTGGAAAGGAAAAAATGCATCAAAGGAAGAGAAGCAGCAAGCGATGAGCAGAGCGCTGGTGAGTGCGGCCGGGTGTCACCGGGTGCTGTATATACCGCTATACACTGTGTACTGAGGTTATATCGCAGTCTCTTCTGGGCTCTTCTTCTCCATTTCTTTAATCTCACCTTGTTTTAACAAACAGAATTTTATCAAAGCCAAAAATTACCCCCCGTCCACCAACGTCGAGGTTCAGAATGACGGATCCGAGTCTGCTGTATTCAAGCAGCTTTTCCAGAAATGGACCATAAAGGACCAGACTGTCGGGCTCGGAAAGACCAGCACTGTCGGTAAAGTGGGTAAGTTGTCAAAATGAAATGTCCACAGCATTAAAGAGAATTTCAGAAGGATTGTAAATAAATGTAAGGTGGAGGTGTAAGGATCAGGGGCCTCCGCAGCACAGAGTATTTCAGCAGAGGCGTGTACTGATCTTATGGGGGGCAGGGACAGGTTCACTTGTGATGATAGGTGAGGACGGTGCTGAAGGAGAATATTAGTGAAAAAGAAGTACAACATTCATACAGTGAACTTTCTTTCTCTTGCTTTAACTAATATATGTTTTATATCTTACAAAACAGCCAAAGTAGAACAAGTAAAGTTTGATGCCAACTCAATGCACGCGAAACCGGAGGTGGCCGCACAACAGAAGATGGTGGATGATGGAAGCGGAGAAGCAGAGGTAATAATATCACATATCAGGACCGGTAATATTAACTATGAAACTTCTACTCCATGTGTAGAAAAGTATAACTACTATAATACTGCCCCTATATACAAGAATATAACTACTATAATACTGCCCCTATATACAAGAATATAACTACTATAATACTGCCCTATATACAAGAATATAACCACTATAATACTGCCCCCTATATACAAGAATATAACTACTATAATACTGCCCCTATATACAAGAATATAACTACTATATTACTGCTCCTATATACAAGAATATAACTACTATAATACTGCCCCTATGTACAAGAATATAACTACTATAATACTGCCCCCTATATACAAGAATATAACTACTATAATACTGCTCCTATATACAAGAATATAACTACTATAATACTGCTCCTATATACAAGAATATAACTACTATAATACTGCCCCTATATACAAGAATATAACTACTATAATACTGCTCCTATATACAAGAATATAACTACTATAATACTGCCCCTATATACAAGAATATAACTACTATAATACTGCTCCTATATACAAGAATATAACTACTATAATACTGCCCCTATATACAAGAATATAACTACTATAATACTGCCCCCTATATACAAGAATATAACTACTATAATACTGCTCCTATATACAAGAATATAACTACTATAATACTGCCTCTATATACAGGAATATAACTACTATAATACTGCTCCTATACATAAGAATATAACTACTATAATACTGCTCCTATATACAAGAATATAACTACTATAATACTGCTCCTATATACAAGAATATAACTACTATAATACTGCTCCTATATACAAGACTATAACTACTATAATACTGTCCCTATGTACAGGAATATAACTACTATAATACTGCCCCTATATACAAGAATATAACTACTATAATACTGCTCCTATATACAAGAATATAACTACCATAATACTGCCCCTATGTACAAGAATATAACTACTATAATACTGCTCCTATATACAAGAATATAACTACTATAATACTGCTCCTATATACAAGAATATAACTACTATAATACTGCCCCTATGTACAAGAATATAACTACTATAATACTGCTCCTATGTACAAGAATATAACTACTATAACACTGCTCCTATGTGCAAGAATATAACTACTATAATACTGCTCCTATACACAAGAATATAACTACTATAATACTGCTCCTATATACAAGAATATAACTACTATAATACTGCTCCTATATACAAGAATATAACTACTATAATACTGCTCCTATATACAAGACTATAACTACTATAATACTGTCCCTATGTACAGGAATATAACTACTATAATACTGCCCCTATATAGAAGAATATAACTACTATAATACTGCCCCTATGTACAAGAATATAACTACTATAATACTGCTCCTATATACAAGAACATAACTACTATAATACTGCTCCTATATACAAGAATATAACTACTATAATACTGCCCCTATGTACAAGAATATAACTACTATAAACTGCTCCTATATACAAGAATATAACTACTATAATACTGCCCCTATGTACAAGAATATAACTACTATAATACTGCCCCTATATACCAGAATATAACTACTATAATACTGCCCCTATGTACAAGAATATAACTACTATAATACTGCTCCTATGTACAAGAATATAACTACTATAATACTGCCCCTATATACAAGAATATAACTACTATAATACTGGCCCTATATACAAGAATATAACTACTATAATACTGCCCCTATATACAAGAATATAACTACTATATAATACTGCCCCTATTTACAAGAATATAACTACTGTAATACTGCCCCTATGTACAAGAATATAACTACTATAATACTGCTCCTATGTACAAGAATATAACTACTATAATACTGCTCCTATATACAAGGATATAACTACTATAATACTGCCCCTATATACAAGAATATAACTACTACTAGATGGCGGCCCGATTCTAAAGAATCGGGTAGTCTAGAATCCAGATATAGTTTATTTACGAATAGTTAGGGTAGTGCGGTGAAATTAATTGTGTGTATACAGGCGGCTCTGTGGGTAGCAGAGTATATGGTGGCTCAGTGGCTAGCACTGCGCGCGGGTCGCTCAGTGGCTAGCAGTGAGTGCGGTGAGAGTGGTCAGCGCAGCGGCGTGGGCAGAGTGGTCAGGAGATACACACATACACACACATACATAACACACACACACACTCCGCTATACTTACCACCGACCCTGCGTCTTCTCCGGCGCCTGGATCCTGAGTCAACATGTGGCCACCCCCGGACGACTGGAGAGGGCAGAGGACGGCTGGAGGGGGCAGAGGACGGCTGGAGGCTGGAGGGGGCAGAGGACGGCTGGAGGCTGGAGGGGTCAGAGGACGGATGGAGGCTGGAGAGGGCAGAGGACGGCTGGAGGCTGGAGAGGGCAGAGGACGGCTGGAGGCTGGAGAGGGCAGAGGACGGCTGGAGGCTGGAGAGGGCAGAGAACGGCTGAAGGCTGGAGAGGGCAGAGGACGGCTGGAGGCTGGAGAGGGCAGAGGACGGCTGGAGAGGCAGAGGACGGCTGGAGAGGGCAGAGAGGACGGCTGGAGAGGGCAGAGGACGGCTGGAGGGGGCAGAGGATGGCTGGAGGCTGGCGAGGGGCAGAGGACTGCTGGAGGGGTCAGAGGACGGCTGGAGGCTGGAGGGGGCAGAGGACGGCTGGAGGGGTCAGAGGACGGCTGGAGGCTGGAGGGGGCAGAGGACGGCTGGAGGGGGCAGAGGATGGCTGGAGGGGCAGAGGACGACTGGAGGGGGCAGAGGAAGGCTGGAGGCGGCAGAGGACGGCTAGAGAGGGCAGAGGACGGCTGGAGGCTGGAGGGGGCAGAGGACGGCTGGAGGGGGCAGAGGACGGCTGGAGGGGGCAGAGGACGGCTGGAGGGGGCAGAGGACGGCTGGAGGGGGCAGAGGACAGAGGGGGCACAGAGGCTGGAGGGCAGAGGACAGAGAGGGGCACACAGGCTCCTATATACAAGAATATAACTACTATAATACTGCTCCTATATACAAGAATATAACTACTATAATACTGCTCCTATATACAAGACTATAACTACTATAATACTGTCCCTATGTACAGGAATATAACTACTATAATACTGCCCCTATATAGAAGAATATAACTACTATAATACTGCTCCTATATACAAGAATATAACTACTATAATACTGCTCCTATATACAAGAATATAACTACTATAATACTGCTCCTATATACAAGAATATAACTACTATAATACTGCCCCCTATATACAAGAATATAACTACTATAATACTGCTCCTATATGCAAGAATATAACTACTATAATACTGCTCCTATATACAAGAATATAACTACTATAATACTGCCCCCTATATACAAGAATATAACTACTATAATACTGCTCCTATATGCAAGAATATAACTACTATAATACTGTCCCTATGTACAGGAATATAACTACTATAATACTGCCCCTATATACAAGAATATAACTACTATAATACTGCTCCTATATACAAGAATATAACTACTATAATACTGCTCCTATATACAAGAATATAACTACTATAATACTGCTCCTATATACAAGAATATAACTACTATAATACTGTCCCTATGTACAGGAATATAACTACTATAATACTGCCTATATAGATATAACTACTAAAACTGCTCTATATACAAGAATAAACTACTATAATACTGCCCTATGTACAAGAATATAACTACTATAATACTGCCCCCTATATACAAGAATATAACTACTATAATACTGCTCCTATATGAGTAACTAATATATGCATACACAAAAAACTACTATAATACTGCCCCTATGATATACTATGTCATAAATAATAAACTACTATAATACTGCTCCCTATATACAAGAATATATAACGTAACATTCATAATACTGCTCCTATTACAAGAATATAACTACTATAATACTGCTCCTATATACAAGAATATAACTACAAATATGCTCATATACAAGACTATAATCTATACTGTCCCCTATGTACAAGAATATACTACTATAATACTGCCCCTATATACAATAAACTACTATAATACTGCCCCTATGTACAAGAATATAACTACTATAATACTGCTCCTATGTTTGCCAAAAAGAAACTATATAACTCTACTATAAATTACTGCCCTCCCTTATATCCACAAGAATATAACTACTATAATACTGCCCCTATATACAGAATATAACTTACCCCTCAAATATTATATACTGCTCCTATTACAAGAATATAACTACTATAATACTGCTCCTATATACAAGACTATAACTACTATAATACTGTCCCTATATACAGAATATAACTACTATAATACTGCCCCTATATACAAGAAATAATAAACTCCCTAGATCTATAATACTGCCCCTATATACAAGAATATAACTACTATAATACTGCTCCTATGTACAAGAAATAACTACTATAATACTGCTCCTATGTACAAGAATATAACTACTATAAATCTCTATATAAAAAAATACTAAAACTGCCCCTATGTACAAGAATATAACTACTATAATACTGCTCCTATATACAAGAATATAACTACTATAATACTGCCCCCTATGTACAAGAATATAAACTACTATAATACTGCCCCTATATACCAGAATATAACTACTATAATACTGCCCCTATGTACAAGAATATAACTACTATAATACTGCTCCTATGTACAAGAATATAACTACTATAATACTGCCCCTATATACAAGAATATAACTACTATAATACTGGCCCTATATACAAGAATATAACTACTATAATACTGCCCCTATATACAAGAATATAACTACTATAATACTGCCCCTATTTACAAGAATATAACTACTGTAATACTGCCCCACATTACTAATACCAGAGAATATAACTACTATAATACTGCCCTATGTACAAGAATATAATTATAATCTACTAATAATTACTGCTCCTATGTACAAGAATATAACTACTATAATACTGCTCCTATATACAAGGATATAACTACTATAATACTGCCCCTATATACAAGAATATAACTACTACTAGATGGCGGCCCGATTCTAAAGAATCGGGTAGTCTAGAATCCAGATATAGTTTATTTACGAA
The DNA here is from genome assembly GCA_033576535.1 of Allobates femoralis. Taxonomy (NCBI): domain Eukaryota; kingdom Metazoa; phylum Chordata; class Amphibia; order Anura; family Aromobatidae; genus Allobates; species Allobates femoralis. Next base: position 9,479,110 of record JARQOC010000011.1, read on the forward strand.
TAGTTAGGGTAGTGCGGTGAAATTAATTGTGTGTATACAGGCGGCTCTGTGGGTAGCAGAGTATATGGTGGCTCAGTGGCTAGCACTGCGCGCGGTCGCTCAGTGGCTAGCAGTGAGTGCGGTGAGAGTGGTCAGCGCAGCGGCGTGGGCAGAGTGGTCAGGAGATACACACATACACACACATACATACACACACACACACTCCGCTATACTTACCACCGACCCTGCGTCTTCTCCGGCGCCTGGATCCTGAGTCAACATGTGGCCACCCCCGGACGACTGGAGAGGGCAGAGGACGGCTGGAGGGGGCAGAGGACGGCTGGAGGCTGGAGGGGGCAGAGGACGGCTGGAGGCTGGAGGGGTCAGAGGACGGATGGAGGCTGGAGAGGGCAGAGGACGGCTGGAGGCTGGAGAGGGCAGAGGACGGCTGGAGGCTGGAGAGGGCAGAGGACGGCTGGAGGCTGGAGAGGGCAGAGAACGGCTGAAGGCTGGAGAGGGCAGAGGACGGCTGGAGGCTGGAGAGGGCAGAGGACGGCTGGAGAGGGCAGAGGACGGCTGGAGAGGGCAGAGGACGGCTGGAGAGGGCAGAGGACGGCTGGAGGGGGCAGAGGATGGCTGGAGGCTGGAGGGGGCAGAGGACGGCTGGAGGGGGCAGAGGACTGCTGGAGGGGTCAGAGGACGGCTGGAGGCTGGAGGGGGCAGAGGACGGCTGGAGGGGTCAGAGGACGGCTGGAGGCTGGAGGGGGCAGAGGACGGCTGGAGGGGGCAGAGGATGGCTGGAGGGGGCAGAGGACGACTGGAGGGGGCAGAGGAAGGCTGGAGGCGGCAGAGGACGGCTAGAGAGGGCAGAGGACGGCTGGAGGCTGGAGGGGGCAGAGGACGGCTGGAGGGGGCAGAGGACGGCTGGAGGGGGCAGAGGACGGCTGGAGGGGGCAGAGGACGGCTGGAGGGGGCAGAGGACAGAGGGGGCACAGAGGCTGGAGGGCAGAGGACAGAGGGGGCACACAGGCTCCTATATACAAGAATATAAACTACTATAATACTGCTCCTATATACAAGAATATAAACTACTATAATACTGCTCCTATATACAAGACTATAACTACTATAATACTGTCCCTATGTACAGGAATATAACTACTATAATACTGCCCCTATATAGAAGAATATAACTACTATAATACTGCTCCTATATACAAGAATATAACTACTATAATACTGCTCCTATATACAAGAATATAACTACTATAATACTGCTCCTATATACAAGAATATAACTACTATAATACTGCCCCTATATACAAGAATATAACTACTATAATACTGCTCCTATATGCAAGAATATAACTACTATAATACTGCTCCTATATACAAGAATATAACTACTATAATACTGCCCCCTATATACAAGAATATAAACTACTATAATACTGCTCCTATATGCAAGAATATAACTACTATAATACTGTCCCTATGTACAGGAATATAACTACTATAATACTGCCCCTATATACAAGAATATAACTACTATAATACTGCTCCTATATACAAGAATATAACTACTATAATACTGCTACTATATACAAGAATATAACTACTATAATACTGCTCCTATATACAAGAATATAACTACTATAATACTGTCCCTATGTACAGGAATATAACTACTATAATACTGCCCTATATAGAAGAATATAACTACTATAATACTGCTCCTATATACAAGAATATAACTACTATAATACTGCCCCTATGTACAAGAATATAACTACTATAATACTGCCCCCTATATACAAGAATATAACTACTATAATACTGCTCCTATATGCAAGAATATAACTACTATAATACTGCTCCTATACACAAGAATATAACTACTATAATACTGCCCCTATATACAAGAATATAACTACTATAATACTGCTCCTATATACAAGAATATAACTACTATAATACTGCTCCTATATACAAGAATATAACTACTATAACACTGCCCCTATATACAAGAATATAACCACTATAATACTGCTCCTATGTACAAGAATATAACTACTATAATACTGCTCCTATATACAAGAATATAACTACTATAATACTGCTCCTATATACAAGACTATAACTACTATAATACTGTCCCTATGTACAGGAATATAACTACTATAATACTGCCCTATATACAAGAATATAACTACTATAATACTGCCCTATGTACAAGAATATAACTACTATAATACTGCTCCTATATACAAGAACATAACTACTATAATACTGCTCTATATACAAGAATATAACTACTATAATACTGCCCCTATGTACAAGAATATAACTACTATAATACTGCTCCTATATACAAGAATATAACTACTATAATACTGCCCCCTATGTACAAGAATATAACTACTATAATACTGCCCCTATATACCAGAATATAACTACTATAATACTGCCCCTATGTACAAGAATATAACTACTATAATACTGCTCCTATGTACAAGAATATAACTACTATAATACTGCCCCTATATACAAGAATATAACTACTATAATACTGGCCCTATATACAAGAATATAACTACTATAATACTGCCCCTATATACAAGAATATAACTACTATAATACTGCCCCTATTTACAAGAATATAACTACTGTAATACTGCCCCTATATACAAGAATATAACTACTATAATACTGCTCCTATGTACAAGAATATAACTACTATAATACTGCTCCTATGTACAAGAATATAACTACTATAATACTGCTCCTATATACAAGGATATAACTACTATAATACTGCCCCTATGTACAAGAATATAACTACTATAATACTGCTCCTATATACAAGAATATAACTACTATAATACTGCCCCCTATGTACAAGAATATAACTACTATAATACTGCCCCTATATACCAGAATATAACTACTATAATACTGCCCCTATGTACAAGAATATAACTACTATAATACTGCTCCTATGTACAAGAATATAACTACTATAATACTGCCCCTATATACAAGAATATAACTACTATAATACTGGCCCTATTATACAAGAATATAACTACTATAATACTGCCCCTATATACAAGAATATAACTACTATAATACTGCCCCTATTTACAAGAATATAACTACTGTAATACTGCCCCTATATACAAGAATATAACTACTATAATACTGCTCCTATGTACAAGAATATAACTACTATAATACTGCCCTATGTACAAGAATATAACTACTATAATACTGCCCTATATACAAGAATATAACTACTATAATACTGCTCCTATGTACAAGAATATAACTACTATAATACTGCTCCTATATACAAGGATATAAACTACTATAATACTGCCCTATATACAAGAATATAACTACTACTAGATGGCGGCCCGATTCTAAAGAATCGGGTAGTCTAGAATCCAGATATAGTTTATTTACGAATAGTTAGGGTAGTGCGGTGAAATTAATTGTGTGTATACAGGCGGCTCTGTGGGTAGCAGAGAGTATATGGTGGCTCAGTGGCTAGCACTGGCGCGCGGTCGCTCAGTGGCTAGCAGTGAGTGCGGTGAGAGTGGTCAGCGCAGCGGCGTGGGCAGAGTGGTCAGGAGATACACACATACACACACATACATAACACACACACACACTCCGCTATACTTACCACCGACCCTGCGTCTTCTCCGGCGCCTGGATCCTGAGTCAACATGGGCCACCCCCGGACGACTGGAGAGGGCAGAGGACGGCTGGAGGGGGCAGAGGACGGCTGGAGGCTGGAGGGGGCAGAGGACGGCTGGAGGCTGGAGGGGTCAGAGGACGGATGGAGGCTGGAGAGGGCAGAGGACGGCTGGAGGCTGGAGAGGGCAGAGGACGGCTGGAGGCTGGAGAGGGCAGAGGACGGCTGGAGGCTGGAGAGGGCAGAGAACGGCTGAAGGCTGGAGAGGGCAGAGGACGGCTGGAGGCTGGAGAGGGCAGAGGACGGCTGGAGAGGGCAGAGGACGGCTGGAGAGGGCAGAGGACGGCTGGAGAGGGCAGAGGACGGCTGGAGGGGGCAGAGGATGGCTGGAGGCTGGAGGGGGCAGAGGACGGCTGGAGGGGGCAGAGGACTGCTGGAGGGGTCAGAGGACGGCTGGAGGCTGGAGGGGGCAGAGGACGGCTGGAGGGGTCAGAGGACGGCTGGAGGCTGGAGGGGGCAGAGGACGGCTGGAGGGGGCAGAGGATGGCTGGAGGGGGCAGAGGACGACTGGAGGGGGCAGAGGAAGGCTGGAGGCGGCAAGAGGACGGCTAGAGAGGGCAGAGGACGGCTGGAGGCTGGAGGGGGCAGAGGACGGCTGGAGGGGGCAGAGGACGGCTGGAGGGGGCAGAGGACGGCTGGAGGGGGCAGAGGACGGCTGGAGGGGGCAGAGGACAGAGGGGGCACAGAGGCTGGAGGGCAGAGGACAGAGGGGGCACACAGGCTCCTATATACAAGAATATAACTACTATAATACTGCTCCTATATACAAGAATATAACTACTATAATACTGCTCCTATATACAAGACTATAACTACTATAATACTGTCCCTATGTACAGGAATATAACTACTATAATACTGCCCCTATATAGAAGAATATAACTACTATAATACTGCTCCTATATACAAGAATATAACTACTATAATACTGCTCCTATATACAAGAATATAACTACTATAATACTGCTCCTATATACAAGAATATAACTACTATAATACTGCCCCCTATATACAAGAATATAACTACTATAATACTGCTCCTATATGCAAGAATATAACTACTATAATACTGCTCCTATATACAAGAATATAACTACTATAATACTGCCCCTATATACAAGAATATAACTACTATAATACTGCTCCTATATGCAAGAATATAACTACTATAATACTGTCCCTATGTACAGGAATATAACTACTATAATACTGCCCCTATATACAAGAATATAACTACTATAATACTGCTCCTATATACAAGAATATAACTACTATAATACTGCTCCTATATACAAGAATATAACTACTATAATACTGTCCCTATGTACAGGAATATAACTACTATAATACTGCCCCTATATAGAAGAATATAACTACTATAATACTGCTCCTATATACAAGAATATAACTACTATAATACTGCCCCTATGTACAAGAATATAACTACTATAATACTGCCCCCTATATACAAGAATATAACTACTATAATACTGCTCCTATATGCAAGAATATAACTACTATAATACTGCTCCTATATACAAGAATATAACTACTATAATACTGCTCCTATATACAAGACTATAACTACTATAATACTGTCCCTATATAGAAGAATATAACTACTATAATACTGCTCCTATATACAAGAATATAACTACTATAATACTGCCCCTATGTACAAGAATATAACTACTATAACACTGCCCCTATATACAAGAATATAACCACTATAATACTGCTCCTATGTACAAGAATATAACTACTATAATACTGCTCCTATATACAAGAATATAACTACTATAATACTGCTCCTATATACAAGACTATAACTACTATAATACTGTCCCTATGTACAGGAATATAACTACTATAATACTGCCCCTATATACAAGAATATAACTACTATAATACTGCCCCTATGTACAAGAATATAACTACTATAATACTGCTCCTATATACAGGAATATAACTACTATAATACTGCTCCTATATACAAGAATATATCTACTATAATACTGCCCCTATATACAAGAATATAACTACTATAATGCTGCTCCTATATACAAGATATAAACTACTATAATACTGCTCCTATATACAAGAATATAACTACTATAATACTGCTCCTATGTACAAGAATATAACTACTATAATACTGCTCCTATGTACAAGAATATAACTACTATAATACTGCCCCTATATACAAGAATATAACTACTATAATACTGCTCCTATATACAATAATATAACTACTATAATACTGCCCCTATATACAAGAATATAACTACTATAATACTGCTCCTATGTACAAGAATATAACTACTATAATACTGCCCCTATGTACAAGAATATAACTACTATAATACTGCCCCTATATACAAGAATATAACTACTATAATACTGCTCCTATATACAAGAATATAACTACTATAATACTGCCCCTATATACAAGAATATAACTACTATAATACTGCCCCTATATACAAGGATATAACTACTATAATACTGCTCCTATATACAAGAATATAACTACTATAATACTGCCCCTATGTACAAGAATATAACTACTATAATACTGCTCCTATATACAAGAATATAACTACTATAATACTGCCCCTATGTACAAGAATATAACTGCTATAATACTGCTCCTATGTACAAGAATATAACTACTATAATACTGCTCCTATATACAAGAATATAACTACTATAATACTGCTCCTATATACAAGAATATAACTACTATAATACTGCCCCTATGTACAAGAATATAACTGCTATAATACTGCTCCTATGTACAAGAATATAACTACTATAATACTGCTCCTATATACAAGAATATAACTACTATAATACTGCTCCTATATACAAGAATATAACTACAAGGAACATTTACCCCCCACATTTGTTGATTGGCTTTTTCTTAGATGTTCTCACATTTCCCATTTACAGGTCTACAGAATTGAAAATCTGGAATTGGCTCCTGTAGAAAAACAATGGATCGGACACTTCTATGGTGGAGACTGTTACCTGATTCTCTACAAATATCTGGTCAACAACAAGTATCATTATATCATCTACATGTGGCAGGTAAGGAATAATCATATCTATCTATATCTACCCATTCATCCATCGACACAGATAGAAGAGGCTCCTGTGCATAAAGCCATGGCCCATTACAGTCCAATAGTTCATTATAATTCACAATTCCTCCTGCTTTGGAGTTGGATGTGGCCCCCTTATCTCCTGGGCCCCTGTGCCTCTGCACCAGTTGCACCAATGATATGTCCGCCCCTCTATCTATTTATATTACTGCCATATAAAATACACTTTATTAAAATGAAGGTTCTTAGTGCACAATTTAGCCAATGTGTGTGTACCCACCGGCCACCACAAGGCAATATTTCTCTGATTGGACCCCGGCCATTTTTATCAGACAGGCCTCTCCTGGACTAAAAGCCTTCACATTAGATTACAATGTATTTATTGGCTTTCTACTCATCTCCTTTGTGTCTATCTATATGTATAATTTCTATTTATCTTATTTCTCTCTAGTATTTTTATATTGAGCTTCTATCTATCTATTATCTATGTATTTTGTAATATCTATGTGTCTCTGTGATCGCAGGGTCGGCACGCCAGTCAGGATGAGATTGCTGCTTCCGCATATCAGGCCGTGGCCCTGGATCAGCAATTTGATGGACAACCTGTGCAAGTGCGAGTGACGATGGGGAAGGAGCCCTCACACCTCATGGCCGTATTTAAAGGGAAGATGGTGGTGTACGAGGTACGAGTGTACATGTAGATGTATTTATATTCCTCCATATAGTGACTGTATATGTAGTATATACTTCAGAACACTGGCATCGTCAGTGATCCCTGCCTTATCTTAAAGGTGGCGTATCAATGATATATGGTAATAACAGACCTCCCGCGTTGTTATCTTGTACCGCACTCTCCATTGAAATATACAAATACAAGATAAGATGTCCAAATTGGTGAAAAACATTTGACAAATGAGGTTTAATGTTGATAAATGTAGAATAATGCACCGCAGACGGAGTAATTCTATTGTTACATATACAATAAATGGAAGTATACTTGGGACTATATAACAGGGGAATGATTGGGGAATTCTAGTTACAAGTAAGCTGAGCAGCAGCGCTCAATGTCAGGTAGTGGCTGCAAAAGCAAACAAGATTCTAGGATGTATAAAAAGAGAGAGAAAATCCTGTGATCCAAACGTATTATTACCCGTCTATAAATCACCGAGGCCACATCTACAATTGAGGATCCTGTTTTGACCTCCAAATCTCTTTATATAATTGTGAGTTGACTACTCCACTTTTGTCTGGATGTTGCCTATGTCACTTCCACCCCCGCCATATTAGCACAACCAAATGATGGGTATGGAAATATGGCGACCGCTGCTCCCCCACCCGATTACCCCCGCCTGGTCCCGCAGTCCCCACCACTAACCCAACACAGCAGCCCCCGCCAGCCATCTCCCCCGCCACTGATAAGCTGGGACCGACTTACAGGACCTGTGGTGATGTCATGATCATCGGCGGAGCCAGGTCACATGATCATGACATCACCACAGGATCTTGAGCAGAGAACAGCAGCAGGAGCCAGGTACTGCAGGGACCACGGTCACACCACACTCACCCTGCATTCACTCAGTCCACACTCTGCCCCCACCACGGTCAGCCAGCACTCATTCAGCCTGCACTTAGCCCACACTACGGTCACCCTGCACTATAGTCATCCCATACTCAGCCCGAGCCACAGTCAGGCTGCCCTCTCTCAGCCCGAACCACAGTCAAGCCACCTTCACTCCCAGCCCACACTTACTCAGCCCACACTTACTCAGCCCACACTCACTCAGCCCACACTCACTCAGCACACACTCACTCAGCACACACTCATTCAGCACTCAGCCCGCACCATGGTCACCCTGCACTCACTCTCCCCGCACCACGGTCACCCTGCACTCACCCCACAGTACCTCAGCCCGCACCACGGTCACCCCGCACTTACTCAGCCTGCACCATGGTCACCCCGCAGTACTGGGGGAAGCAGGAGAATGAGGGGATAAATACAGTGGGCAGGGGAGAGACCACACAGGGGGGAGAGGTGAATGCTGCCCCCAGTGTCATAGAGCTCACCCCCATCATGATGTCACCGCCCACCCGATGAGATAGCATCGGGCTCCCATCTAGTTTAATGGATATTGAGAAGTTAGTTCAATGGCAGCAACTGGAGAATTACAAGGGATGGAAGGTCCCATATAAAGAGAGGTGGAAAAGGAGATCAGAGGAAATCTTATAAATACATGTGTGGTCAATACAAAGGACAACACTGGACTCATTCCTTCCAAAGACCCGACTCCGGACCGGGGGGCGGGGGGGGGAGTGCTCACTGCGGGAGGAGAAAAGATATTCCACAGATACATAGAAAGGGGTTCTTTACGGTTAGAGCATCAGACGGTGGAAGAGGTCATAATGGTCGACACTATAACAGCTTTTATACAAGGGCCGGATGATTCCTCAGTATATAACATTGTGGGTTATATGTGATTTAGTGACACACACATAATTGGAGGGAAAGGTTGAGCTTGATGGACTGAGGTCTTTTTTCAACCTATGTAACTATATAGAAATACACTAACATTAGCGGTGACGATGTGTTTCATCCACAGGGCGGCACTTCTCGTGCTGACAGCGACTATATTGCCCCCGAGATCAGACTGTTCCACGTTCACGGCACCAATGAATACAACACCAAGGCCTTCGAGGTCCCCGTCCGGGCATCGTCTCTTAATTCTAATGATGTGTTTGTCTTGAAAACCAAGGGGACCTGCTACGTGTGGTGCGGCAAGGTAAAGTCGGCGGCCATATCGCCTCCTAAACTGGAGTCATCACTCGTACAGAGGATGTATAGCAAGAAACAAACTTCTTACAATGATGGTCTAAGGTGAAGGTGATCAGAGTAAGATCAATGGGGGTCTCTGCCCTTGTTATCTGTCAATCAGTAGAAGAGAAGGGCAGCGCTCACATTACTTCTATACTGCAGTACCGGGTACAGCCACACTGGAGTGATGGCGCCACAGTGCCTCTCCTCCAGGTGTCCGCCATCCCTCAGTTCTGCTGGTCAGTGGATTATGACTCCAGACCCATCAGGCCAATAACAGGTCTCCAATGGGAAATCCTGTAAAACTCAATAATCCATTAATGCAGCAGGGCACAATGGATGGCACAGACAAAGATGCAACGCCCATGTCATTAGCCGCTGGTGCCAGTTACAATATACGTCCCATCACAAACAGCAGAGATTAAAATTAACGTTATCTACAGTAATCCCCAGACCCCAAAATAAAATGTTACATTTGTTTTCTTTAATTGGAAAGTAAAATGTATATATATATATATATATAATTGTTTTTTCTCTTTTACTTTCCAGTATCTGTTTATTTTTATAATATTACTAGCTGTAGTACCCGGCTACGCCCGGGTTAATAAATAACTGCTGTTAGCTATAACAAAATAGAATTTGAATATGTCATATTAATGACCTGTAGGAAAATAGAAGCTGAGCTGTGATTGGTTGATATAGGCAGCCTAATAAATCTCCAGCGAACTGTAAACCCTCCCCCTGGCCGGGCAGTATATGTTACCTCACACATACACATAATAGACGGCTCATGTGACTGACATCTGCCTTAATTCTCTATATGGCACATGTGTTGCACATTGGCTGTTTTTAATCAGATGTTTATATTTGAAATTAAAGATACCAGACGTATGAGGCGAGTTGTGTGAGGTGATTTGTGCACATCTGTGTCTGTCTGTGTGGTGTGTGTCCCTCGGGTTTGTGTATGAGTGTGTCCCTGTGGGGTGAGTGCATGTATCCCTATAGGGTATGTATGTGTGTGTGTCCCTGTGGGGGGGGGGGGTCTGTGTGGTGTGGTGTGTGTTTCTGTTGTGTGTGTCTCTTTGTGGTGTGTGTCCCTGTGGGGTGAGTGCATGTGTCCCTATAGGGTGTGTATGTGTTGTGTCCCTGTGGGGGGGGTGTCTGTGTGGGGTGTGTGTGTCTCTGTGTTGTGCGTCTCTCTTTGTAGTGTGTGTGTGTGTGTCCCTGTGGGGGTGGGGGTGTCTCTGTGTTGTGTGTTTGTTTGGGTGCGTGGTGAGTATCCAATATTGGGGCTGCACCTTAGCGACTATACACTTGCTGTTACTCTTTGTGTGCGTGTGGTGTGTATACATGCCCCTCTGTGTGGTAAATATCTCATGTTGGGGCCCCACCTTAGTGACTATATGCTGGTATGTGCTGTTAGTCTTTGGCGCTATCATTAAGCCCCTCTCATTCACAACTGTCAACTGGTAACTGTCACTTTTTCCCCATTATGTAGATAGGGGCAAAATTGTTTGGTGAATTGGAATGTGCGGGGTTAAAATTTCGCCTCACAACATAGCCTATGATGCTCCCGGGGTCCAGACGTGTGATTGTGCAAAATTTTGTGGCTGTAGCTGACAGCTGTCGATTTTCCTCAACACTTTTCAATTCACTTTTTCCCCATTATGTAGATAGGGGCAAAATTGTTTGGTGAACTGGAACGCGTGCGGTTAAAATTTCGCCTCACAACATAGCCTATGACGCTCTCGGGGTCCAGATGTGTGACTGTGCAAAATTTTGTGGCTGTAGTTGCGACGGTGTAGATGCCAATCCCGGACAAACATACATACACACATACATACATACATACACACATACATACACACACACATTCAGCTTTATATATTAGATATAGACTGAGTGCAGCTGTGATTTTTTGTTGTTTGTTGCATGTTGATCAGCAGCACAGCTTTGCACCTTTCGCACAGTGTAACGAGTGCTTTGCAGTTTTTTTGCTGATTACATATATAAAATATATAATATATATATAAAATATACACATTGTCGTCCCCGGTACATTTCTGACTCAGACAACTGGTTGTCACTGTTGCGCCTGGAAATTCTCTGTAATTGTATGTACTGAGCTGCAGGAGATGACAGAGCTGATGTTGGTTCTCTCATTTGTACCCGCAGGGCTGCAGCGGTGACGAGAGAGCGATGGCAAAGAGCGTGGCCGACATCATCTCCAGAGGGGAGAAGGTGGTGGTGGCGGAGGGGCAGGAGCCATCGAGTTCTGGTTGGCACTGGGTGGCAAGAGCCAATACGCCAGCAGTAAGAGGTAAAGCAGAGGAGGTGGCACCATCTTCATGTAGTAGAGAAAACTAAATTCAGCGTACCACTCTGATGTCCATGTATGTAGCTGCAGCAGGGATAGTTCAGTCCAGTTTAAGTCAAGCAATGCAAATATGAAAAAATTGATGATACTCAGCAAGCAAAAAGAGGTGTCAGGTGTATTCCAAAAATGACACGCGTAACCCCAAGGTCCCTCCCCTAAGAATCAACGCGTTTCGGTGGGGTTACCTTAGTCATGACTAACACAACACCGCCTAAATGTGTCAGTTTCAGATATCTGGATATCTTTGTTTTTTTCATGTTCATGTAGAGTACACAGATAGCGATGTAGCAGAGCCGAGGTGCTGGGTGTTCCTACATTCTGACTTCTGGGGCCCCAGGTGATCCAGAGGACTGGGTTCAGGTTATCGAGCACAACCTTCGCTCCATTTAATATGAGACTGCTGGAAAGGTGCACAGCGCTCGTCTATGTCCATCAGTCGTATAGACAGTGATGGCGCAGAGGACGCCTCGCCAGGATTGCTGTGGATATTGTGGCCAGTCCTCCTGCGATCAGCCAGATTATCAACTATACTACTGGCAAAGGTTAACTTGTTTTCATTGGACAATTCCTTTATCTTGAGTGATGAGTGAGCACTTCAATGATCAGGTACTTGAAAATGAGCAGGTCGGATGCTGAGACGGGCTCAACGCGAGTAATAATATAATATTTATTAATTTGTATAATACTATTAATTCCACAATGCTTTACATACATTTGTAACACTGTCCCCATTGGGGCTCACAATCTACATTCTCTATCAGTCTTTGGAGTGTGGGAGGAAACCAGAGAACCCAGAAGAAACTCATAAAACACGGGGAGAACATACAAACTCCCTGCAGACGTCGTCCTTGGTGGGATTTCATCCAGGATCTCAGCGCTGCAAGGCTGCAGTGCTAACTACTGAGCCACCATACACTGTTAACAACTGAGTCACCATACAGTGCTAACCACTGAGCCACCATACAGTGCTAACCACTGAGCCACCATACAGTGCTAACCACTGAGCCACCGTACAGTGCTAACCACTGAGCCACCATTAAGTGCTAACTACTGAGCCACCGTACACTGTTAACAACTGAGTCACCATACAGTGCTAACCACTGAGCCACCATACAGTGCTAACCACTGAGCCACCGTACAGTGCTAACCACTGAGCCACCATTAAGTGCTAACCACTGAGCCACCATACAGTGCTTACCACTGAGCCACCATACAATGCCAACCACTGAGCCACCATACAGTGCTAACCACTGAGCCACCATACAGTGCTAACCACTGAGCCACCATATACAGTGCAAATCACTGAGCCTCCATACAGTGCTAACCACTGAGCCACCATATACAGTGCTAACCACTGAGCCACCATACAGTGCTAACCACTGAGTCACCATACAGTGCTAACCACTGAGCCACCATACAGTGCTAACCACTGAGCCACCATATACAGTGCTAACCACTGAGCCACCATACACTGCTAACCACTGAGCCACCATATACAGTGCTAACCACTGAGCCACCATATACAGTGCTAACCACTGAGCCACCATACAGTGCTAACCACTGAGCCACCGTACAGTGCTAACCACTGAGCCACCATACAGTGCTAACCACTGAGCCACCATACAATGCTAACCACTGAGCCACAGTACGGTTCTAACCCTGAGCCACCATACAGTGCTAACCACTGAGCCACCATACAGTGCTAACCACTGAGCCACCATACACAGTGCTAACCACTGAGCCACCATATACAGTGCTAACCACTGAGCCACCATACACAGTGCTAACCACTGAGCCACCATACAGTGCTAACCACTGAGGCACCATACAGTGCTAACCACTGAGCCACCGTATACAGTGCTAACCACTGAGCCACATACAGTGCTAACCACTGAGCCACTGTATACAGTGCTAACCACTGAGCCACCGTATACAGTGCTAACCACTGAGCCACCATACAGTGCTAACCACTGAGCCACCGTACAGTGCTAACCACTGAGCCACCGTACAGTGCTAACCACTGAGCCACCATACAGTGCTAACCACTGAGCCACCATATACAGTGCTAACCACTGAGCCACCATATACAGTGCTAACCACTGAGCCACCATACAGTGCTAACCACTGAGCCACCGTACAGTGCTAACCACTGAGCCACTGTATACAGTGCTAACCACTGAGCCACCATATACAGTGCTAACCACTGAGCCATCATACAGTGCTAACCACTGAGCCACCATACAGTGCTAACCACTGAGCCACCATACAGTGCTAACCACTGAGCCACCATACAGTGCTAACCACTGACCACTATACAGTGCTAACCACTGAGGCCACCATACAGTGCTAACCACTGAGCCATCATACAGTGCTAACCACTGAGCCACCATACAGTGCTAACCACTGAGCCACCATATACAGTGCTAACCACTGAGCCACCATACAGTGCTATACCACTGACCACATACAGTGCTAACCACTGAGGCACCATACAGTGCTAACCACTGAGCCACATACAGTGCTAACCACTGAGCCACCATACAGTGCTAACCAAACTGAGCCACCCATACAGTGCTAACCACTGAGCCATCCTATACAGTGCTAACCACTAATCCACCATTACCCAGTGCTAACACACTGAGCCACCATACAGTGCTAACCACTGAGCCACCATATACAGTGCTAACCACTGAGCCTCCGTACAGTGCTAACCCCTGAGTCACCATACAGTGCTAACCACTGAACCACCATACAGTGCTAACCACTCGAATCACCATACAGTGCTAACCACTGAGCCACCATACAGTGCTAACCACTGAGCCACCGTATACAGTGCTAACCACTGAGCCACCATTATGTGTCAGCTATCCCACTGAGCCACCGTATACAGTGCTAACCACTGAGACCACCATATACAGTGCTAACCACTGAGCCACCATACAGTGCTAACCACTGAGTCACCATACAGTGCTAACCACTGAGCCACCATATACAGTGCTAACCACTGAGCCACCATACAGTGCTAACCACTGAGCCACCGTATGCAGTGCTAACCACTGAGCCACCATACAGTGCTAACCACTGAGCCACCATACAGTGCTAACCACTGAGCCACCATATACAGTGCTAACCACTGAGCCACCGTACAGTGCTAACCACTGAGCCACCGTATACAGTGCTAACCACTGAGCCACCGTTTACAGTGCTAACCACTGAGCCATCATACAGTGCTAATCACTGAGCCACCATACAGTGCTAACCACTGAGCCATCATACAGTGCTAATCACTGAGCCACCATACAGTGCTAACCACTGAGCCACTGTACAGTGCTAACCACTGAGCCACCATACAGTACTAACCACTGAGCCACCATATACAGTGCTAACCACTGAGCCACCATACAGTACTAACCACTGAGCCACCATACAGTGCTAACCACTGAGCCACCATACAGTGCTAACCACTGAGCCACCATACAGTACTAACCACTGAGCCACCATACAGTACTAACCACTGAGCCACCATACAGTACTAACCACTGAGCCACCATATACAGTGCTAACCACTGAGCCATCATACAGTGCTAACCACTGAGCCACCATATACAGTGCTAACCACTGAGCCACCATACAGTGCTAACCACTGAGCCACCATATACAGTGCTAACCACTGAGCCACCATACAGTGCTAACCACTGAGCCACCATACAGTGCTAACCACTGAGCCACCATATACAGTGCTAACCACTGAGCCACCATATACAGTGCTAACCACTGAGCCACCATATACAGTGCTAACCACTGAGCCACCATACAGTGCTAACCACTGAGCCACCATATACAGTGCTAACCACTGAGCCACCATACAGTGCTAACCACTGAGCCACCATATACAGTGCTAACCACTGAGCCACCATATACAGTGCTAACCACTGAGCCACCATATACAGAGCTAACCACTGAGCCACCATATACAGTGCTAACCACTGAGCCACCATATACAGTGCAAACCACTGAGCCACCATATACAGTGCAAACCACTGAGCCACCATATACAGTGCTAACCACTGAGCCACCATATACAGTGCTAACCACTGAGCCACCATATACAGCGCTAACCACTGAGCCACCATATACAGCGCTAACCACTGAGCCACCATATACAGTGCTAACCACTGAGCCACCATACAGTGCTAACCACTGAGCCACCATACAGTGCTAACCACTGAGCCACCATATACAGTGCTAACCACTGAGCCACCATACACAGTGCTAACCACTGAGCCACTCTCTCGGTGTCACAGAACGTTCTTCTTTTCTAGGCAGCAAGAAGAGGTTCCGGATATCTCCCCGCGTCTCTACGAATGCTCTAATAAGACAGGTGTCTTCCGCGCTTCTGAAATATCAGATTTCCATCAGGATGATCTTTATGAAGACGACATATTCCTGCTAGATGCTTGGGATCAGGTAGAGCCGAAATATTCCTGATTTCCAGTCGGTTTTCTTCATCCATTTTGACAATCTTTGTAGTATAAAGCGGCATTGGCACTGAGGCCGCAGTACCGGGCACAGCCACATGACTGTTTGGCGCTGTGCCCGATGTCACATCAAAGGCTACACCGTCCCTTTAATATTTATATATTGCAGGTGTGAAACAATCCCAACCAAAGCCCCATAATCACTTATTTATAAAATCTGGTGACACTTCTCACTGCTGAAGTTTTGCTACAATTTCATCCAGATGATCTAACCCTGCCGATTTCCAGGCGTAATACATTTTACCAGGTCTGATATCTTGTAACAAATTTGATTTCTGCAGAGTTTGGCTCATAGATGATTTCTAGACTAGATACAATTGTAACAATCCCTCTGCTGTGAGAAGTCTTTGGTCTGTATGAATTTTCAACCACAAGATATATAGAAAAATAATAAATATATATTCCTTATTCACTGATGGGAAGGAAATGGAGAGGAGCTGAAGTGAAAAACTTCTGGAATGGGATAATAATGGAAAAATCCAACATCGTCACATCCTTAAAGGGAATGTCTGGTTTCGGAGAAATGATCATTGTACCGATTCCTCGCAGGTTTTCCTATGGATCGGCAATGGTGCAAATGAAACCGAAAAGAGGGACGCAGCAGTCACAGCTCAGGAGTATCTGAAGACGCACCCCGGCAGTCGCGATGTCAACACCCCCATCATTGTGGTGAAGCAAGGATTCGAGCCCCCAACATTTACCGGTGGTTTCACGCATGGGATCCCTTTAAATGGGAGGTATGTGATTTGCCTATAGATCAAGTGGATCCTGCAGTGATCAACTGCATAATTCAGCAGAAAGTGTTCACTTCCCTGCAGCGCCACCACAGGAGAAATGTAGTATTGCAAAGGTTGATAATGAAATTCATAGACTTTATGGACAAGTCGGGTCCTCCTGGACAGAGGGGCGCGCTCTGGGGAAACTGTCCACGACGGATCATGGATGAGGACCCCGAGCTAGAGACAAACCCCAATACTTCACTGGGTTTTTAGGGGAATTTTCCAAGCCGTAGTCCATAATTGAGTTTACAGCTTGCAGTCCCCATGACAAATCTTCCTGTCCCGTACCATTAAAGAGGGGCGTAAATACAATAGGTGCAGGGTTTGCGATCGTATCCGGCCCTAAAGCCTAGGAGGGGCCTCAAAAGTCCCTTTTCTTATAGAAGAAAAAAATAAGACTATTGCTATAAAAGATTTGCAAAAATTGGGGGCCCCGTTGGAGTTTTTGCATCGGGACCTATAGCATCAAGTTACACCGCTGCCATTAAATGTATTCATACTGATTTATGGATTATTTCGTAATTCCAATAGATTTTTGCTCAGTGTGCCAATGCTACAAATCCCTACCCCTCAGTGCCTGCAATTATCATTTGAGGGGGGTGCCCAGAGATGCCCAAATTAACCAGGTGACTGCTCCCAGCGAATGATTCAATATCTATTGAACTTATTTTTCAGAACACAAAATCATATGAACAATTAAAAGCTGAATTGGGAAGTGACGACTCAGTCGACCAGTTCTCCGCGGTGAGTACACGAGGCAGACGATGCAGAGATCTCACATATGACAAAGTAATTAAGGTGATATTGTAGCTAAGGCTGCTCCACATCACGGTTTTTGCACATCCATGGCGATTCTTGAATTTCACACGGAAAGGCACGGATCTGTGCCAACAACTGCCACTGATGCCCACGGATCTGTCATCACTTAGCAGAGATAGGGCTGTACCTTGCTACTGAGCATGCAAAGCACAGCAATATGAGCAGTTTTACGGATCCAATTTTTTGATGGATCCGTTTTGCTCTGTCACCCTAGACCTCCATGTTATTTGAAACGGACAGCAACGGATCCATTTCTGTCCGATTTTGGGGACAGGAAAAAAATCTGACACAAGCGGATCCATCACAAAACTGTCACAATCGGATACAAATAAGGACCAATCCGTGCCCATAGGGATACATGGAGACCAAATCGGATCCGTGGCTATCCGTTTTACAATGGATATCCACGGATGAACAAAAATCATGATGTGAAAACAGCCTAAGGGTACGGACACACTGGCGTGAAAGTCGGACGACTAAAATGCGAGTTTCTCTCGCATTGCAGTCGGACCAATGTTATACAATGTCTGAGAGCACATTGGCAAGTGTTGGGTGATTTTTTTTATCATCTGATTGATGGATGAGAAAGCATTCGCAACATGCTGCGACGGTATGCGATTCAAGTCTATGCAAGTCTATGGGTCCAACAAAACACGGACCATCCAAGAGGCATTAGGTTTTTTCACTGATACATCATCATTCTGCAGCTGAGAACAATGTAAAATGTTTCTGTACATGATTATACAGTAAAAGCTGCTGAGGAAAGACAGATTGCACATGGATGTGATCTGAGGAAAATGTCAGACATTCGCCTAACAGTAGGATGCAAAACGGACGTCACTCGTAAGACTCTCGGGAACAACAATCAGACCGCATTTTTTCTCGCCAGTGTGTTTCCACCCTAAAACCACTAATGGCTATCTCCAGTGAGCTCCAACCCAAACGTCCGGTAAATAGTATGGAGGAGAGGGATGCAGCTGCAACTTTTCTATGTTTGGGACTCTTGTGTGAGGGGGCTGCGACCACTAGACTATACCAGGACAATAGCCACCATTGTCTCTATAAGCCGTTATCCAGATCACCTTTTATTATCCCGATGTTTCCATAGTAACCTTCATTTATAAAAATTCTATCTGTGACAGGAATTTGGCAAAACTCAGATAGACGCTTTCACATCCCAAACCAACCTGGGGTCCCTAGTGCTCCAAACCTTCCCGGCCGAGGCTCTGCTCAATAAGACGCCAGATGAATTACCGACGGGGGTGGACCCAGGCCGAAAAGAGGTGAGAGGTGGAAGACTGATAGACTGACAAGAGTGAATCTGCAACATAAAAGGGAAAGAGAACTGGAGGCGAACAACAAATTATCAATATAATACTGCTCCTATATACAAGAATATAACTACTATAATACTGCTCCTATATACAAGAATATAACTACTATAATACTGCTCCTATGTACAAGAATATAACTACTATAATACTGCTCCTATATACAAGAATATAACTACTATAATACTGCCCTATATACAAGAATATAACTACTATAATACTGCCCCTATATACAAGAATATAACTACTATAATACTGCCCCTATATACAAGAATATAACTACTATAATACTGCCCCTATATACAAGAATATAACTACTATAATACTGCCCCTATATACAAGAGTATAACTACTATAATACTGTCCCTATATACAAGAATATAACTACTATAATACTGCTCCTATATACAAGAATATAACTACTATAATACTGCCCCTATATACAAGAATATAACTACTATAATACTGTCCCTATATACAAGAATATAACTACTATAATACTGCCCCTATATAGAAGAATATAACTACAATAATACTGCCCCTATATACAAGACTATAACTACTATAATACTGCTCCTTTATATACAAAATATTAACTATACTATATATACTGCCCTATATACAAGAATATAACTACTATAATACTGCCCCTATGTACAAGAATATAACTACTATAATACTGTCCCTATATACAAGAATATAACTACTATAATACTGCCCTATATACAAAGAATATAACTACTATAATACTGCCCTATATAAGAATGAATATACATTACTATAATACTGCTCCTATATACAAGAATATAACTACTATAATACTGCCCTATTACAAAATATAACTACTATAATACTGCCCCTATGTACAAGAATATAACTACTATAATACTGCCCTATGTACAAGAATATAACTGACTATAATACTGCCCCTATGTACAAGAATATAACTACTATAATACTGCCCCTATGTACAAGAATATAGCTACTATAATACTGCCCCTATGTCAGAATATAACTACTATAATACTGCTCCTATGTACAGGAATATAACTACTATAATACTGCCCTATGTACAAGAATATAACTACTATAATACTGCTCCTATATACAAGAATATAACTACTATAATACTGCTCCTATGTACAAGATATATAATACTATAATACTGCTCCTATGTATAGAATATAACTACTATAATATAATACTACTCCTATATACAAGAATATAACTACTATAATACTGCCCTATATAGAAGAATATAACTACAATAATACTGCCCCTATATACAAGACTATAACTACTATAATACTGCTCCTATATACAAGAATATAACTACTATAATACTGTCCCTATATACAAGAATATAACTACTATAATACTGCCCCTATGTACAGAATATAACTACTATAATACTGTCCCTATATACAAGAATATAACTACTATAATACTGCCCCTATATACAAGAATATAACTACTATAATACTGCCCCTATATAGAAGAATATAACTACTATAATACTGCTCCTATATACAAGAATATAACTACTATAATACTGCCCTATGTACAAGAATATAACTACTATAATACTGCCCCTATGTACAAGAATATAACTACTATAATACTGCACCTATGTACAAGAATATAACTGCTATAATACTGCCCCTATGTCCAGGAATATAACTACTATAATACTGCCCCTATGTACAAGAATATAGCTACTATAATACTGCCCCTATGTCCAGGAATATAACTACTATAATACTGCTCCTATGTCCAGGAATATAACTACTATAATACTGCCCTTATGTACAAGAATATAACTACTATAATACTGCTCCTATATACAAGAATATAACTACTATAATACTGCTCCTATGTACAAGAATATAACTACTATAATACTGCTCCTATGTATAAGAATATAAACTACTATAATATAATACTACTCCTATATACAAGAATATAACTACTATAATACTGCTCCTATGTCCAGGAATATAACTACTATAATACTTTCCCTATATACAAGAATATAACTACTATAATACTGCCCCTATATACAAGAATATAACTACTATAATACTGCCCCTATATACAAGAATATAACCACTATAATACTGCCCCTATATACAAGAATATAACTACTATAATACTGCTCCTATATACAAGAATATAACTACTATAATACTGCTCCTATGTACAAGAATATAACTACTATAATACTGCCCTATATACAAGAATATAACTACTATAATACTGTTCCCTATATACATGAATATAACTACTATAATACTGCTCCTATATACAAGAATATAAACTACTATAATACTGCCCCTATGTACAAGAATATAACTACTATAATACTGCTCCTATATACAAGAATATAACTACTATAATACTGCCCCTATATACAAGTATATAACTACTATAATACTGCTCCTATGTACAAGAATATAACTACTATAATACTGCCCCTATATACAAGAATATAACTACTATAATACTGCTCCTATATACAAGAATATAACTACTATAATACTGCTCCTATGTACAAGAATATAACTACTATAATACTGCTCCTATATACAGGAATATAACTACTATAATACTGCTCCTATATACAAGAATATAACTACTATAATACTGCCACTATGTACAAGAATATAACTACTATAATACTGCCCCCTATATACAAGAATATAACTACTATAATACTGCTCCTATATACAGGAATATAACTACTATAATACTGCTCCTATGTACAAGAATATAACTACTATAATACTGCTCCTATATACAGGAATATAACTACTATAATACTGCTCCTATATACAAGAATATAACTACTATAATACTGCCACTATGTACAAGAATATAACTACTATAATACTGCTCTATATACAGGAATATAACTACTATAATACTGCTCCTATATACAAGTATATAACTACTATAATACTGCTCCTATATACAAGAATATAACTACTATAATACTGCCCCTATGTACAAGAATATAACTACTATAATACTGCCCCTATGTACAAGAATATAACTACTATAATACTGCTCCTATATACAAGAATATAACTACTATAATACTGCCCCTATGTACAAGAATATAACTACTATAATACTGCTCCTATATACAAGAATATAACTACTATAATACTGCCCCTATATACAAGAATATAACTACTATAATACTGCCCTATATACAAGAATATAATACTATAATACTGCTCCCATATACAAGAATATAACTACTATAATACTGCTCCTATATACAAGAATATAACTACTATAATACTGCCCCTATATACAAGAATATAACTACTATAATACTGCTCCTATATACAAGAATATAACTACTATAATACTGCCCCTATGTACAAGAATATAACTACTATAATACTGCCCCTATATACAAGAATATAACTACTATAATACTGTTCCCTATGTACTAGAATATATGGTAACTACTATATTATTGCCCCTATGAACAAAAACATATCTGCACATCATGTTTTCGGGTGCTTTCTTCTCATTGATTCCTGCATTTGTTTCAGGAGTATCTGAACAATGAAGAGTTTACAGGAATATTCGGGATGTCTCGCTCAGAGTTCCAGGCTTTGCCTGAGTGGAAGAAACAGACGCTAAAGAAGACAAAAGGACTCTTCTAAATTCTCATCTTTTTATTTTTTGTTTGTTTTGTCCCATTAAATATGACGTCCTCTTTTGTCCTCTCTCCCGGGGAGCAGACAAGCAAACCCCAGAGATTTTTATGAAGGAGGAAAAACAAAATTGTACTGACTGAAGAGAGATAATTTATAGTCCACCGGAGTCTGAATTAATTTTACTGTGACTTGTGTGTAACTCGGGTTTAACTGTTCCCAAAATAAACACATGAGGATCCATCATTGGTGTTCGTTAGTTTCATTAGTCTGGATATCACTCCTTCACCTTTGCTAGTTGTGTGACGTAACTATAGCTGGGATGTTAGGAGTTAACCCCCAGCCATCAGCACCAAGATAATGGATCACGTCTAATTCTGTATGTATTCCATTTATCTTTTATTTGCATGACTGACTAACATTTGTAATATCTTAATAACTGTACATATTAGTGTAGCAATAGGGTGATTAAATATATAAATGTAATCTTGAGTTGTCCTTTTGTCTTGATCACGCATTCCCACATCTGTGTGCTCATATAATGCTACCTGGGTCAGTTTCTGACCCGATCTAAGCCTGTTCAAGGACCGGACTTATATTAAATGAGGAACTGGTGGTAGCAATTAGTGCTTGGGGTTATTCAGGGCCTCTATCAGTGACGGGGTGGAGGTTATTATATAATATGGGACATGGACCAGAAGGCATATACCACACTCACTGAGAGGTGCCTTAATAAACCAGCACTGCAGCCCTTCCTTTTATACTCAGGTAGTTCCCTGACTAGCCTGGGTTTAACAGGAGGCGCTGTAACGCTGCCAAGTTCAGTAGCTGATTTTCCACAAGTGGTGGCAGCGGTGCAATCAAGATAATAATCTGTGTGACCCCAACTCCCTTACTAAGGACTGCCGGCAGTGGCTTTCAATTCAACACTAGACGGTCAGAGTGCAAATACAAGGTGTGTGGGTGCATCAGGTTGCAGCTGTGTATCAGTGACCAGGGGTTGCCAAACTGGCCCAGGGCACCAGATGCTGTAGCTGATATGGGAGAGGTGGTGGAGGACAATAGTTAAGTAGGCGAGGAGCAACCTGGTTCCCTGGGTCCAAGGAGCCAATCCCAAGTGGTCAACTCTGCATCCCCTGTCCTCAGCCCCGCAGTGGGCAGATCACCACCTGCTTTCCCCCCCCCCCCCCCCCCCCCCCCAGCCTGTTGGGCTCGGATGCCCCCCTTCAAGCTGCCCTTGCTCGCATCGAGGCTGGAGACCAGGACACCTACAGGATCCTGTTTGCAGAGAGTCAGCAGAGCGTTGTGGGGCTGCAGAGCACAAGTACCAGCTGGAGTTGGCGCAGCTGTACAGTGTTGGTGGGTGGTGACATTAGGGGCTGGGGAGGGCCTGTGGGATCCTGGGGGTGGTCCGGCATAGTGTAGACTGGGGAAGAGGGCGTATTTGTAGGATACTGGGAGGAAACAGTTTCCCAGTTACATGCAGGCTCCATTAAACACGCCTCCCACGGATGTTCTCTAGCTGCTGCAAATAGGTGATATCTAGGTAACTATGTAATCTACATCCTGTCAACATTTTGCAAACTGTCAACATTATGCACCCTAGATACACATATGAATTATAGCAAAAGCCCGGACAATCCCTTTAAAAGCAGTGGAGAAGGCGCTTCTAGCTGCAAGAGACTTGGTAATCAGGGCACCATGTTCGAGTCTACACCTCCGCCATCAGGGAAGTATGAAATCCGACAATCTAAAGGCAATATCCAAGAGAATTTTTTTTGGGCCAAAAAACATCTGTTGTCTCTTTCAACCGTACATATGAAAGGATCGTCCAATACTCAAGCAGACATCTTGTTAAGACAGGACATCCACCCAGGAGAATGGGGCCTGAACCAGGACGTTTTTCTGTCCCTGGTAGCAAGATGGGGTTTGCCAGATGACGACGTCTTCACCAACTGCAAGGGTGCGAAAGTGGACACATTCTTCTCCCTAGGTCTAAGGGGAAGACTGTGTCTTCCAGGATAAATGCCCTCTCCCAACCATGGACCTTCTTGGCTAGCTTATACTTAAAATTCCATCACTAGCAACAACCCTCCAAGAAAACCGAGAGAAATCAGGTCAAGACTATTCTGATCACCCTTATGTGGCCCAAGAGCAGATATCAAAGTCTCAGCCTGGACGGTTCAATCCCTCTACCTCAGGACCGCGACCTCCTCTCAGAGGGTCCTCTTTCACCCAGACCCTCAAAACCTCAAATTAGCGGCTTGGTTACTGAAGCCAGGTTTTCTGAGCCAAAGGACTCTCAGAGAATGCAATATCTATATTACAGAAAACTCGCAAGCCAGTAACCAATGCTATATATGGTAAAGTCTGGAAGACTTTCTCCTCCTGTTGAGCCCTTTCCACCCTGGACCCCTTCCACCCCAACATCTCTCAAATCCTTGACTTCCTTCAGAGAGCTCTAGAAATGGGTCTTAAACCAAGTACCTTGAAAGTTCACGTTTCTGCTTTAAGTGCTGTGTTTCATCAGAATTTAGCCAGCCATAGGTGTGTTAGACGCTTTGGTCATTAATTCCACCCTGGAATCTTAATATAGTGCTCAAGGGACATTCTCGGCCTCCATTTGAGCGGATATATATTGCAGCAGTCAATCTCTTCTACAAAAAGTGCCTGCCTTATAGCCATTACCTCAGCTAGGCGGGTGAGAGAGCTACAAGCCCTTTCCATAAGAGAACCCCATTTAAAAATTCTAGACAGAATTATCCTGCAGCTAATTCATCCTTTCTACCAAAATGTATCTCCTCCTTTTATAGATCAAGAGAACGTCCTGCCGTCTTTCCGTCAAACAGTAGGGAAGAATTCATTCTCTAGACATACATAGGGCAGTAGTGCAATATTTTACCAAATCCCATAGATTGGCTAAAAAGGTTTTGGCCTAACCTTCGAAAAAGAACAAGGGTAAAAAAAGAAAAAAGTGTCAAAGTACAGTCTGCAACTGGATAAAGTGGGCTATTCATGAGACTTATGCTAGACAGGGTCTATCCCCTCCAGATGGACTAACTGCTCACTCCACGAGATCCATGTTAGTGTCCTGGGCTGAACGTGCAGACGCTGCAATCGAGCAGATATGCAGAGCCGCTACGTGGTCCTCCATCGATAGGTTCATCAAACATTACCGGCTGGACCTCTCATCCGTTCAAGACTTGGCCTTTGGCAGGAAAGAGCTTCAGATCAAAGTCCCTCCCTAAGGTAATAGGTTGGAATCCCTCCTTTGCTGTCATGGAAGGCCATTA
The DNA here is from genome assembly GCA_033576535.1 of Allobates femoralis. Lineage (NCBI taxonomy): Eukaryota > Metazoa > Chordata > Amphibia > Anura > Aromobatidae > Allobates > Allobates femoralis. Next base: position 9,505,570 of record JARQOC010000011.1, read on the forward strand.
CAGAATTAGACCTACCGCTAATTCCTTTTCTAAGAACCTTCCACGACAGCACCATTTCCCTCCCTTCTTGTATTTCCTGGCTTTATAACAAAGAAAGCTTAAATCCCAGAATAAGACACTGGCGATTGGGGTTTTTAACCTCTGTTTCCTGTCCTCATTAGGGTGTGGCAACATCCTCCCAGGCTTTCGTGGAAGGTTCTTAAAAAAGGAATTACCAGTAGGTCTAATTCTGTTTTTTGTGTCCTTTACCTGGATGAGGTGGCGTAATGTCTGGTGCCTTCATCCTTTCAGAATAGCGAAGAGCGCGTCCTTCCCTCCTTTCAATCATTACACCACCTGTGTCACTACCTGAAGATGATGGCTTCCTTCAGATTCCCCGTTTGTCGTCCTAGATTAACCTCGACAAGTTACCAGGGTGTCTGCCTCTAAGGAGAGACCATTACCCGTGGATTCATTCCCCATCCTGGATACTTAGAGCGGAGAGTAATGTGCACCCACCGCCATTACTCTGGCACTGGGATCTTCTTGTGCTCCTCAATATCCAGCATCAAGTGCAGCTTTGTAAAGCCACTGCCTTGTTCTCTATTCACACCAAAATTCTCCAAAATCTACAGGGTTTCCCCTCATCACCGCGGTAGATGACCGTCTGGGTAGAAAGGTGCTGCGGGCGGCAATCATACAGATTGCTAAGGAGTAATTTGTCTTCCACATTTAAACTTAGTTTCAGCCTCAGGGAAAGGCCATGGTTTCCTTTGTACAACCAATAAAGCACCCGGGGGAAAAAAAAATTGGAGTTATAATATTCCTATGTTACAGTCTACCCTGGGGTAGAGAGGGCGAGAGGAGGCCAAAGGGGAGGGGAGGCGCGAGAGGAGGCCAAAGGGGAGGGGAGGCGCGAGAGGAGGCCAAAGGGGAGGGGGGGGAGAGAGAGGGCAAGAGAAGGCCAAAGGGGGGAGAGAGGGCAAGAGAAGGCCAAAGGGGGGAGAGAGGGCAAGAGAAGGCCAAAGGGGGGAGAGAGGGCAAGAGAAGGCCAAAGGGGGGAGAGAGGGCAAGAGAAGGCCAAAGGGGGGAGAGAGGGCAAGAGAAGGCCAAAGGGGGGAGAGAGGGCAAGAGAAGGCCAAAGGGGGGAGAGAGGGCAAGAGAAGGCCAAAGGGGGGAGAGAGGGCAAGAGAAGGCCAAAGGGGGGAGAGAGGGCAAGAGAAGGCCAAAGGGGGAGAGGAAAAGGAGAAAGTCAAAAAAGAGGAAGATGGGAGGAGAGGAGGTAAAGAGAAGGAGGAGGAAAAGAGAAGAAGGAAAGGGATAAAAAGAAGAAGAGTTAGGTGGTTACAGTCTCCGGGTCTTGTCACAGATTATTATAATGTAGGAACAATAAAGAAAAACAGAAAATGCAGCAAGTAATTGAATCTCTTTATGCCTTTTTCATACAGAACAAAGACAAACATAAAAACAAAGCCTAAAATAGTTAAATAGAATATGTACAATGAAATCAAAATTAATTTTTACCTGAAATATCAGAGGTGAGGGGGGGGAAAACAGGATATGAGGTTACAAAGAGTTACACAAAACCGCATTTTATAAGGTGAAAAACTGCAACATGAGAACCCAAAGCGAATCTTAGGAGACTGCAAACTGCGGTGGCCTGGACACCAGTGACAACGCTCAGCTCTGGTGGTGTACAAGACGCAAGAAAGAGCAAACCTTCAAAACAAGAAATATGGATATAAGCTCCAAAAAAAAGCAGAGTAATGCCCAACATGTATAAAAAGGAGTCACAGACCAGATATGCCAACATAGAAACTGTTAAAAAGCGCTGCCACCTCCGCGGCTGATTGTCGTCAGTGCCCGGCAGTCGTGTCGCATTCACAACGTCCCAGGAGAGTGTGCATGTTCTTCTGCGTGCGACTGCGACGTTTTATTGCTGAGATCCAGGGAAAACCAGCGAAGCCCCCCTGCAGAGGGTTTTAGCAAAGCGTAGAGCTCTCAAATAAAGCTTCCCTCCCTCCATCACCCAAAAATAAAGAATCTTCAGCCATAAGGGCCACGAAACAAAAAGTTAGTGTAGCTTATGAGGAGCAGCCGAGGACACGTGACGTGCAGCGATGATGGCGGTATACAGATTACCGGACTTCCCATCACTCATTTCATTACAATTAACCTGAAATGGATAACTGAACAGAAGACAGAGTTTAGATTTGTCTGTTTTAATTGGGTATTCTCCCAAGTGTAGGTGATCCCCCCCCAAAGTGTAGGTGATTCCCCCAAGTGTAGGTGATCCCACAACTTTACGATCCCAGCAATCCTGAACATGGGAGCAGGAAATGAAGCAGAGGGGCACATGCTCGCCCCCCTCTCCTTCGTTATCTAGGAGACCGCTGTTCTCTGCGGACAGAGACCCATTTTTAGGATCACCGGTCCCAGCGATGGAGTGGTTATCCATCGCCACTAGGATAATTATGGGAACGCGCCTTTAACTATTGAACAAAATTGGTTTTCTATCCAAATCCCCAATATGAACATGGAAAAAACTGAAACAAAAAATGTTCAGAAAGTCTGATCGCCACCTTATTTATCCAGGAACTGCAGTCGTGTAATGGTTGGTCTTCGGCAGAGCTTATTGCTGCAAGAAAAGGATAAGAGGACGAAAGCTTTGCCATCCCGACTGCAAATGTTAAAATGTCTGAAGCGATGACGTCGGTAATTTCATTTCATGCTGGGATCCAGCAGAAATCTACAGAACCGTCCATGAGCGCCGGTAAATGCACAATGCGCAGTTCTGTGGTCAGAAACTGCTTACAAAGCCAAAAAGTATCTGTGTTCAGTGCAAGACTAGAGACGCCAGCGCACCGGACCATCACATGGGGGGTCTGGACGCCGATCGGTTTGGGTCAATGCTTGGGGCTTGTGCTTTTTTCTCCTCTTCAATTATTTCATCAAATATGTCCCTACAGGGAAAGAAAAAGAGTAAAAACTTTAGATGGTAAAGATCAAAACAGGAACATAAACATCTGTGCTGCGCTGCGGTGTATATGGTGACTATTTCCATCGTCAACTCTATAGACCTAGTACAGGGCAGCAATGCTCGGGAATGGGTGCTCAACCATTATGTTCCTCCTGGCTGTGGCTCTTGCAGTTACAGTGGGGCATGCAAAAGTTTGGGCACCACTAGTCAAAATTTATGTTGTTGTGAACAGTTTGAGCAAGTTGAAAGATGAAATAATCTCTAAAAGGCATAAAGTTGAGACATTTCCTTTGTATTTTTACCATTACACGATGCAATGTCGATTCAATATCGCCTGCAATTTCACGGGAGCGCGCACGTTTTTGGCACTTTTCCAAGATTACCTTGGAGTTGTCACACGGGGAGATATCATAGGCAACACAACTAAGATGATTAAAGCAACTTTCGTTCGCTGGGTATGAGCAACCCAGCGAGCGATATTTATCAATGTGATGAAAGCAACTTCATCTATTCATTATCGCTATTGCGGTGTCACACAGAGCGATCCTAACACATCGCTTATGCAACATCGCCTGATTTAAGTGAGTACAAATAAGTCAGGTAATGTCGCTCCACCGATAAACTGCAGTCGCATCGCCCCGTTACACGACACGACACTCACAATATCAATTGCAGTTGACCACACCACGTGACTTTGGGGAGATATTGCGTCGTGTAACGGTACCTTTAGAGATCATTCTCTTCATCTTGCTTTACTGTTCACAATAACAGTAATTTTGACCAGAGGTGCACAAACCTTTACATGTCACTTTATGGGGAAAACAGGGGCTGAAATCCCCAATTCTGGTGATTACAGGGTCCAATACCTGAAACCACCTAAACTGATAAATGGGTGATTTTTTAAAAATCATTTTTATGGAGATTGAAAACAGATCCCAATTCTTACTTGTGCATGTAGAAAAATATGTAACTGCTGCGATCCCGCTCGTTCTGAACGGTGATCTCTTGTGTCCGTGACACCGCCTGGTCGTTGTATGTAAACCACGATTGTTTCTTGGTATCGTACACATCGCTAATATAGTGGCCTAAGTGAAAAAAAAGGTCTACTATAAAACGACAAACTATTCACTGTAAAAACATTCATTTTCAGCTAAAAAGAAAACTTCACATACCAGAGGAGGAAGAGCTTCCAATATGGCTGACGACGCTGACCAGGCGATAGGAGTGGGGCAATTCTCCGCTCTGCAAGTTACACACACAAGAAAAATAAGAGCATTAAAACTATATAGAAAATAAGGAATTAAATCCTAAATGCAAATATTCAGGCGTGGCTACCTCTGCGTTCCTCTTCAGCTCCTCAGCTTCCTCCTCTGTATACTCCATGTCTAAGACGTCTTCATTTCCAGAGTCCTCATCAGACATCGTTCCGTCCAGGAATGAGCTGTTAAACTCTGTATCCAAAAAAAGGACAGGAACGCCAAAGTAAATAAACGTTCCCCAACCATGAGGCATCTAAGAGACGCAACAGATTTTCACTATATCTTAGAAATTTATTTTAAACAGCTCCTCTATGAATGGCGGCATAAAGAGCAAGAATAGCCATTAACAATAAGAGACGCGCAATTTCTAATCAAATACAAGTCTGCTGCGATCTGTGAGCTTCAAAGACCGAGCTCAAAACAGTGTTGAAAGTTATTGGGGCCGATCATTTTACACCTCGGATTTATCACCACTACCCATCAGAGCAGCTTATGTTCCCAATGAGCTGAGATGCCATCACAGTGTATCCGCACCCTACAATACATCACAGGGGCTCTGATCGCCTTACAGGAGGGAACACCCTTTCAGCTCCTGACAAGTATAAAACATTCAGGACTGGAATTAATTTGGCTCCTGCAACATTGCAGAAAAATGGCATATTTCAATATATAATTGCGAGTTGGCTCCTCCACTTCCGTCTGGATGTCGCTTCCGCCAGCGCTATATTTCCACCCCCAAGTGATGGGTATGGAAATATGGCTGCCGCTGCTCCCCCGCCTGGAGAGTCCCGCCCGGTCCCCGCAGTCCGTCCCCACTAATCCGACGCTGTAGCCCCCGCCGCTGATAAGCTGGGACCGACTTAAAGGACCTGTGGTGACATGATCATGGGCGGAACCAGGTCTCATGATATCACCACAGGATCTCAAGCAGAACAGGTGGAGGAGCAGAGAGCAGCAGCAGGAGCCAGGTACTGCAGGGGCAGCTCACTCTCACCCCACTGTCGCCCCGCACTCACTTAGCCTGCAACATGGTCACCCCGCTCTCAGTCAGCCTGCACTCACAGCCTCCTCACTAAGGAGCAGAGAGCAGCAGCAGGAGCCAGGTACTGCAACTCACTCTCACCCCACACCACAGTCAGACCACACTCACCCTGCCTGCACTAGTCCTCACCATGGGCAGGCCCGCACCATGGTCACTACTCACTCAGCCTGCCCTCACTCAACCTACACTCACCGCCAGCCCACACTCTGTAGATGATCATCCCGCACCACGATCATCCCGCACCACGATCATCCCGCACCACGATCATCCCGCACCACGATCATCCCGCACCACGATCATCCCGCACCACGATCATCCCGCACCAACTCAGTCACCCACAGCCCACAGTATGGTCATCCTGCACTTACATCACAAAGCACCCACTGACCTTGTGGAGACCAGTGGAGGATAACACTGCGGGCACCAGTTAAAGCACTCAAACACAGCGATACCCAAGGTGCATTGCTCCCTAGAATTTGAATATGCAGATGAAGTCCATGGAGCCTCGGTTAAGAGTCTACAACATGGACACCAGCCAGTTATCCCACCAGGGAAGGACCTAGCCCAGGGTATTAGTAGCCCTTAAGTCACTATCCAGCCCTTGCGAGCTTGAAGATATGGCCAGGGGTTTACCATGGACTAGGTATCCAACCACAGACAGCTGTTTCGGGGTTGTTGCCCCTCATCAGTGAGGCAACAACTGGTCTCCACAAGGTCAGTGGGTGCTTTGTGATGTCTGCCTATCAAGCATTGCTCCCACCCAGCCAGAATCCTGCGCCACACTGATGAGGGGCAACAACCCCGAAACAGCTGTCTGTGGTTGGATACCTAGTCCATGGTAAACCCCTGGCCATATCTTCAAGCTCGCAAGGGCTGGATAGTGACTTAAGGGCTACTAATACCCTGGGCTAGGTCCTTCCCTGGTGGGATAACTGGCTGGTGTCCATGTTGTAGACTCTTAACCGAGGCTCCATGGACTTCATCTGCTCATCCTGCACCACGATCATCCCGCACTACAGTCACTCTGCACTCACCCCACACTACATCAGTCCGCACCACAGTCACCCTGCACATACCATTGTCACCATGCAGCACAGGGGGTCAGAGACGAGGCAGCACTCACTCAGTCCACACCACTGTCAGCACGGACCACTGTCACCCCGCACTATGGTCATCCTGCACCACGATCATCCCACACTAGTCACCCTGCACTCACCCCACACTATCTCAACACAGTCAACCTGCACTCACCATTGTCACCCCACAGCACTGGGGGCAGAGAAGAGGCAGCACTTTGGGGGTGAGGGAGTAAAAAAAACAGCGGGCAGGGGAGAGCGCGCACAGGTTGCTCCCAGTGACATAGAGCTCGCCCCCATTGTGATGTCACTGCCTACCCAATGTGATCGCATCGGGCTCCCATCTAGTGTGTTATACTCGTACAGATGGCGATCCTGAGCCCTGGCCATAATTCTACACCACAGTGAGAGAACTATTCATATGATTAATGCTGCAATAACAGGATGACGCCACATCACCTTGTAAGCTCAGCTCAGTTGCCCTTTTCAGGTCATCATCTTCTGTCAATTCTCGTGCCTCCTGTAGAAAAAAAGCAGAAAAATTAACTCCTCCAAAAATAGACCCACTAGTTTCCACTATATCCACATGATGTGAGACCAATTTTGTAGTCACTGTATTAATTATGTTGACATATGAAAAAGTGGATTGTACACTACTCTAACAGGAGTGTAAAAACAGCATAGAGATGCTAAACCGGAGCTGCCGGCGCTCCAGCAAAAGACAAAGCGGTGATCTCACATGTTCTTGTAGAGACTGGGCCAGCGCTTGCTGCAGCTCCTGCTCCTCCCGTTCTCTCTCCAGCTCATACTGCATCCAGTCAGTCTCATTCTGGGAGCCATTTGGGGTCTTGTTCTCTTTATTTTCATCAAAGTCTTTTGCCAGGTCACTGTATGGTGCGGCACCTCGAATAGCAAGATGGGGAAGTCGTGTTATTAATGCAGCAGTGGTACAATGAAATTAAATCATAAGCAGTGACTGCAGTGTATCCGGACATATCGGGGGCTCTGACTTGATTCACCTGTAACTGCAGATATATAGGAGCCTATATGGAAACCTTTAGTGTGAACTTGTCAGAAAAAGAAAAAAAAAAAAAGAAAAGGAAAAATGTACACAATCTACTTACCTAAACGCGCTGTCCAGTCACTCATCCACTTCTTGCGGGTCTCAATAACACGTGCCACTGCAGCCATATTTGTACACCCGAGTAATGGGTGTGCAAATATGGCGCCTGCTGGCTGTAATGGTCCACTGCACACTAACACAAGTGGTGCTACAGCGGCCCGCACCTACACCACCCGAAACACTGTCGCCGCTTATCTTCGAGGATCCAAGCCGCCGAAACTCAGTCACAAACAACACCATCTCAGTATGTGGGTATGCACCTACCTGGTGCACCTGGGTGTCCAAAGATGGCGGCGGCCACAGTAACTGCGCCTGCACACGAACCTTTGGGCCTCAGCACTTACAGTACAGAGGGGAGAGAGACAGCACTTGGGGAGCGTGCGCGTACACGGGAGAGAGGTGGGCGCTACTCCACCCATCTAGTATATACATTACACATAAGTGCAGTTCTTTTCATTTCCAATTCACACAAATGGATTTTGGGTACTCTAAAATCTTTCACTTCTTCCATAATGTCAGCCTAAAAAGGCTGATACTATGCAAAAAAAGTGTCAGGCCTTCCTCCGCAGAATACATCCACCCAAAAGTGTATACCACCATACTAAAGTACACAATTTAAGATTATATTAAGAAAACATCAGTCATGATAAAAGGTTTCAGCAACCCTTGTGTCCCGTCCCCCCCCCAAAACACTAAAACATCAGGTCAAATTAAAAACCAAAACACTGGTATTTATGGGGCCAATATTGCCTTGTATAACACTACAGACATACTGGATTCCTTCACCGCCTTGGATTTCTCTTCCTCCATAACCTCCATATTCTCCACAGTTTCGTGCATGTCGTCGTCCCCTCCAAACCCGGTGTCGGGGCTACTGGCCAGCTTCTCCTCTTCCTCATGTCCAGATTCCTCCCTTCTGCTCATTTCCATGACGGCCGCTATCATTTCATCATCGTTCATTTCATCAAAACTTGTATCGCTCAGATCCGGACATTTCAGATTTTCCAGATATGATTTCTACAGAACAAGTGACATGAAATCATTCCTCCTTCACCAAATCTAGCCAGAAATTTTGCTCTTCTACATCTACAGATTTCCACATTGCAGAGTCTGTGCTCACCTTGTCGGGATCTTCAGACGACTGATCTTTAGTTACGCCGGTTATTGCTTTCAGGTTGGCGCCGCTTCTCTTTAGGACCTCGTCCTCACTCTCAGAATCTAAATAGATGGTGACGTTGCTCGAGGATTTAAGGCTCGGTTTCCTGCATCAGTAGGAAAAGAATGAAGTGTGTTCATTATAATTCTGTGTTGTCACACAACTTACATGTTCCCCTGTCTGTGCAGTTCTTTTCATTCCCGCTTAAATCTATTGATAGGATGCAGGCAAACAAAGCGAGCCCCTGACCTAGTTCGACCACCAGCACAGGTTACTGAACACCAGGGGACGCCATAGCAAGTGTGTAACAATGCAAAGCTTTATGTCGAAAACGTATTCACACATCATGGTGAATTCATAGTACTCCGCAAGGTACATCACTCTCGCGTTCTGAACTATTCCTAATCACCGATCAGCTTGATAATCAGGACTGGCAGTACGCGAGCGATGTAATATTTGTAATCCAACAAGATCTACAGTGAGTATTCTGGTAAATAAAAACATGGCGGTTTCCCAACACCTATCTACAGGTTGGGTGGCAGTTCAGCTCCATAGTTTTTGGTACCAAAAAAGGTGATGATGTAGGGAAAGGTGGTGATGTCAGAGCAGAAGGCCAGCCGCCCCGCCTCCTGCAGTGACATCACCGCTTATACCCACCCTGCTCTATGTTAACCATAGAGCAGGGCGGGTATAAGCAGTGATGTCACTGCAGGGGGCGGGGCTAAATGGCCATTTCTGGGGGAGGGGGAAACAAAACTCTGTTATGCTGCAGAAGAGGGAGACAATGATTGGCAGCGGTGGGCAGATTACACATGCAGGGGGTGTGAATCTGCCCTTTGGCTGCCGCCTCTAGCCACCTCCTTTATGGCTGCACGTTGTAAGTTTTCTAAGTGTATTTACTCGGGGTACAGGGCGGCTCAAGGGCTGGGGGACCCCTTGCCTGAATGCAGCAGACATGTTGTATCCAGTGCTGTAATTAGATCACCATGCCTGGTTTGGCGACAGGTCCTCTTTAAACCGCTCAGCTGATGCAGTCATGTGACACATCAGCTGGTCGGCTTGCCGCCCCACCCGGTCAGCCGATTACGGTCATGCAGCCATCAGGGTGGACGCCCCACAACGAGGGACACTCGGCAGAGAGGTGAGCATTTTTTTTATTTTTAACCATTCCTTTCACTTTAGCCGTGTATGTAGATACACTGCTACAGTGAAATTACGGGAACAGAGCAGTTTTAGTGTACGGAGCATGCTCTGTACACTAAAACCGGAATCTATCCGTTTTTTTTTCCCCTGATCCGGCACCCATAGACCCCCATCCTAAAGGCGTCGGTTTGCCCTGTTTTCGTTTGTCCAGTTTGGTCCGCTTTTTTCACCAGAGCCCCAAGTTAGAGCAGTTTCCGATTTTTGGGCTGAGAAAAAAACAAAAAAAAAACAGGACAGAAACGAATCAGGGACAGAACTGGCAGAATCAGAGGCCATTTATGGTCAATCCGGCACCATAGGGAAACATGGGAGGCAAAACAGGATCTTGTTTTGTCCTTTTCAAAATGGACAGAACAGGAGCCCAAAAAAACGTGGTGTGAAGCCGGACTAAGAACTGCAATGCTTGTCTAGGACATGGCCACCTGCAGCAGTGACTAACCTAACACTATGAAATTAACAGCACCTTCATTCTGGAGAGCAGAGGATTTCTAATAAGAACATTTTAATATTGCTTGTTTTAAACTTTTTTTTTTTTAAATGGTTAAAAGTAAATAAGATTGTCGTACCTCACAGCAGTTGAGCCAAGGCTAAAGGAATTCACTATCTGTGACGTTTTTAGTGGTCGGGAATTTCTGTAAAAGAAAAAGCATCTAACATCACAAGCAAAATCTTATTAAAATTTAAAAAGTACAACATTGCTCTTTCCAGTTATCTCATAACTTAATTAGATATGACGCCACTGGAGGAACAATGGTCCTTGTTAACAAGTCAACACGACGATGAGCAAAACTAATACATACGCCGCAGCTTGTGTGCAAACAGGCACGGGGGGCCGGGTGTTTTCTGTACAGTGGGACGACAAGGTGAGGTACCGGGGAATGATCACTCGCTGGCCAACCTTGTTACTGAGTGACAGAGACACGTTGAAACTGTATCGTTTAAGGTGAAGAATTAAAACCCTAAAATAAAAAAAAGAATATAAGATTTATATCAGATTAGGATAAAACACTATTCGTGTCACTCGTGTTTGATTCACCACTTACCTGGGCAACCGGCTAAACTTGTGTATGACAACGGCAGACTTCCCATTGCATTTCTCACAGGAATATTCGAGATCTTCCTTCTACAAAAACAAGGTATTAAAACGATTATTCCCAGTACTTTAAGTCATCACTTATGTACGGTGGCTCAGCGGTTAGCACTGTTGCTGCAGCGCTGGGGTCTTGGGTTCAAAGCCCAGCAAAGACAACATCTGCGAGGAGTTTGTATGTTCTCAGAGTTTCCTCCAGGGTCTCTGGTTTCCTCTCAAACCAAAGATTGATAGGGAAAGTGACTGTGAGCCCCGATGGGGACAGTGATTATTAAGTTTATGAAGTGCTGTGAAATTAATAGAACTAAATAAATACATGGGGCATCCAATGATTTAGAAAGAGAAAGAATGCAGCAGTGGCCATAGCTGCCTTTTTTGCTTTAAGGGATGGGGGGGTGCGGTGCAGGGATTGCTTTGAGAGATGATCTAAATCTGCGAGGGAGGCAGAAGTGCTGTTGATGCCGCTAACCCCAATGTTGTGCTTATTAATAGCGAAGCTTCTGACTGATATTTGAAGACCCAACCAGCCCCTCCTGGATCGCAGGAGCTTTAAGCCGGTCCCAAACATTTACAAGGTATGGAGTTAAAAGACAAAAACGCTTCGTGATAATCATCAAGTACGCCACTTTAAGTACCAATATCATAATTTTACCTCCAAGGAACTCACCCTGAAAAAGAGGTCGAGGGAATCCTGTATTGACCTGCAGGGGAACAGTTTTTTCCTCCGGGGAAGGTCGATGGACAGGTCATTAAACTGCTCGCGCTTTGTAACCTTCTCACCACATCTAAATACAATACAGGAGATGTTAACAAGATGCACTTTTCAACACATTGCTAAACAGTTTTCTGGCCGAGGTGTTTTTAGACTCACATTTTACATACGATTGAATGCTGAGCCTCAAACTCAAAATTGCAAATGACCGGACAGGTGAAGCTGTGGGCGGCCGCAATGTCATCGCCGGCTCGACCTCCGGTTCGGTCATCTTCTGAAGACGGGTCGGTCTGCCATTTTTTATTCAGCTTCCCCATGTCTTCCTTCAGCTGATCGAGGCACTGACTCAAAAATTCATGAGCGTCCTAAAAAGATAAATAAATGTGTTAAGTATTATTGTGAAGTATGAAACAGCTATCATTAAAGGAGTAAAAAGACAGATACAGCCAGCAGCCATATCGCAGTAGTAGACTTATCAGTCACTGAATTGTTCCTTCTGACTTTATAAGTACGGAATCAGTTGTGTTTTTAGTATCAGCGCTTAAATTATTCCAGCTTATAAAGTGATATATCACTAGCACAGTCCATCACTTTACAGCTGTTTGGGCTGTGACTCGCAAAATCCTCCACAAATTATGAAAATTAAGAGTGTCGCAACCCAAATCTCTGTTTCCCTTTACCCTATTAACCATATAGAGCAGGGCAGGTATAAGCGGTGACGTCTCCGCAGGGGGCGGGGCTAAACGCCCATTTGTTAAAAAAAACAACAAAACACTCTTATGCTGCAGAAGAGGGAGACAATAATTGCCAGCAATGGGCAGATTAAACATGCAGGGGGTGTGAATCTGCCCTTCGGCTTCAGCCTCTAGCCACCTCCTTTCTGGCTGCAGGATGTAAGTTTTCTAAGTATTTACTCTGGGTGCAGGGGGGGGCTCAATGGCTGGGGGACCCCTTGCCTGGATGCAGCAGACATGCTGCATCCAGTGCTGTAATTAGATCACCATGCCTGGTTTGGTGACAGGTCCTCTTTAAGGGTACTGTAACACAAAGCAATATTGCTTGCAATTTCACTGGCAGTTTGCTGGTTGCAGATAAATTATGGACACATTGTTCTATTTTGTTGCCGTATACAAATGGAACAATGTGTCCATGATTTCACTTCAACCAGCAAATTGCCAGTAAAATTTCAAGCAATATTGGTTCGTGTAACGGAACCTTTACTTTAATGCTTCAAAATACTTCTCTCATAATGTAGCACAATCCAGTGCATATTCAAGCTCCTCTCACAGCTAAAATACTTCTTTTCCATAGAGGACTTACATTCTGCACGTAACCTGAAAACCGCTCAGCGGTGGCAGATATGGCGCTCTTCACTTTTTTCAGCAGATCTTTCTTCATTTCCTCGCTGCAAGCATCTTTCTTGGCTAATAGAAAAGCAAAGCGTCTGCAAGACAGAAGGAACATATGAAATATAAGATGGAGATAGTTACTTACAAATAGCTGAGGCTTTCTTTTTAATAACGGAAGCCTGTTCATACCTGATTAATGCATTTAGTGGAATTTTCTTGTAAGGGATGCCTTGTTTAAGCAAATCATTTGCAAAAGGCTGCAGGGAGAACAGCGACTGCAGGATGGAGTTCATGTAGCAGGTGTTTCCCAAGTTGGAGAAGCTGCAGGTATAATGAGAAGGAGATTAGGCAGACAGTATTGTACGGATTTGTCCTGGTGATTGTAATTAAAAAGATCACTCAATAGCCATCCAGGCATTAATAAGGCTGTGGGGGATGAAACCCTTTAACCCTTATCCCAAAACAATGCTGCCTAGTCAGTAAATAGTGAACATTGCAGTAAAGGGTTAAGTTCCATGTTCATTTTCTGATCATTGAATGCACACTGCCATTTATTTCCATCAATTCTAGGATATTGACATGATCTACAGACCCCTGCAGCTGCTGCGGCTGGGGGTGTGTGGAGAGGACCCTCTGCTTGTTCCATCCAGCGTAGTCTTGGCTCGGCCGCAGTTTCTTCACAGATAAGGGGTTCAGCTGTGTTGGAAGAACGAGACTTCTTTTGGCTGTTGGGGTCTGGGTAGATCCAGGGGTCCTATGTGTAAAGCAAATACATATTTTATTGGCACCATGTAAATACCTGATCATTATTACCACAATGGAGCCCAAATATCCATCACATGCCTATGAGGGCAGGTGTCTACTAATACGGCACTGTGCTATGCTTTATAGCATGGTGGCACTAAAAGTATTTTGTACTACGATTTATAGCCAACTAAATTACTAAGTGGATAGCTTACTCGGTGACACCGGAATTTCCACACTCCCCTGAAGAAACCTGCACTTGGCAGGTGAAACATGCGTTGGGCCTCTGTGTATCTATTCCTTTCCTTTCACCTCCAATTGGGTTTGTTAACCCCTGCAATACTGGTACCTGTCCATCCAAATACAAGGTAATGACTTCCATCTGCACTCTCATTAATATGAAATACTTGAATTTATGCTGCTAATATTGCACTAGGCACCTTGAGACTACAGTTCGGACGTCATTCCTTTGTTGAGATTTTTCATGCACAGGTCACTTTACTGGGCAACTGTGCCTTATATGAGTATTACTGTCACAATTACATATGTACTTTTTCTTTCTGACTATACCTATAGTGCATTTATGTTCAGGGTCCTTGGACAGACACCCTAATTGTTCAGTTACCATGTATTCTGATGTATAATGAGGGTATATAGGTAATTGTAGAAGGTGAATAATGTTTCTTCTGAGACACCTCTTTTTTAAGCTAAATAAAAAAAGCTGTAGTTTACTGCATGGTACTAATTTTTCTTTTTGGTGTAATATATATATCTATTATATAATCACGAATGCTGCGAGTGCCCTTTTGTCGTCATGTGGATACGAAAAATGCATTGGCCGCGCAGCGGCCAATGCGACGAGTTGTAAGGCGACTCGCTATGGCCGCGCAGCGGCCATAGCGAGTCGCCTTAGCACCGCGAAGCATTGGCCGCGAAGCGGCCATTGCGAGCAGTTCTAAGGCGACTCGCTATGCCCGCGCAGCGGGCATGGCGAGTCGCCTTAGCACCGCGAAGCATTGGCCGCGAAGCGGCCATTGCGAGTCGCAGACTCGCTCTACTAGAATCCCGATGCTTTGTGCATCGGGCACCCATCTAGTTATATATATATATATACATACACATACATATATATATACATATACATATACACACACATATATATATATACTAGCTGGGATTCTAGCAGAGCGAGTCTCTGACTCGCAATGGCCCCGCTTCGCAGCCAATGCTTCGGTCGTATCCACATGACGACATTGACTCGCAGCGTGAGCGGACTCAAAAGGGGCAAAAATCCCATTCGTGATTATATGATAGATAGATATATATATATATCTATATTTTTTTTAATAGAGTAGGACTTGCCATTGCACTATCCCTGGGATATTTATCTGTAGGAGTGGTAACATATAAATAATGATGCCAAATTTGGTTTAGTTAACCCTGCATGTGAAAGTAGTACAGATGGTAGAATAGGTTGATAGGACTTTGGTCCATCAGCCAAGGTCAGTAACTGACAGATGGGAGGAAGGGGGGGGGTCCTGCGGATCTTTTCTACCTCCCCAAATTCTTGGCTTCTTCTGATTAGTCGGGTGACGCGCATACACACTCAGCGTTTCACCAACACTGACTAATCAAAGAGGAGTCGGGAATGACCAGGAGATCCAGGCCTCCCAAACAGCGGTCACAGGTTTCTAACCATGGCTGATGGACCAGAGTCCTAAGAACAGATTCTCTCATCTCTAGATATAAAGGTAACAAACAAAACTCCTTATGCTGATAGATAATTTATTAGAAAGTGAAAAATACCTCTCTGGATACGAGTTTCCTGAAGAATAATCTTTTGGGGTCAACCGGCTGCTGTAAAAGGATGAAGACTGTAGCGGTGCTAAACCTTAAGAGAAACAGGAAAAAAAAGCACTTTAGAAAACCACATTCAATTACAAGTTACTACAGACTTGCCAAGTCTTCTTGTCCTCTAATGTTTAATGCTCAGTAACCGAACTGCATTTTAATTGAACCATAGTAAATAATATTCATAAACTGATAGAAATTTAAATAAAAAAGCAAAACCTCTGCAGTGAACTCAAGACTAAAGACCACTTTACACACACAGATAGATATCTGTGACCAACTTCTGAACAGATCTCTGGTTGCAGTGAAATCATGGACACGTTGTTACATTTGTACACAGCCACAAAATGGAACAATGTGTCCATGATTTCACTGCAACCAGAGATCTGTTCAGAAGTTGGTCACAGATATCTGTGTGTGTAAAGTGGCCTTAACACTGCAAACATGAAGCAATTTTACATCAGATGATTAAAAATGTCTGATTTTTATTCTGCACTTACCTGGTCGGTTTTCTTCCGTCTGCTTCATATTCAGCTGCTTCTCGCGG
The DNA here is from genome assembly GCA_033576535.1 of Allobates femoralis. Lineage (NCBI taxonomy): Eukaryota > Metazoa > Chordata > Amphibia > Anura > Aromobatidae > Allobates > Allobates femoralis. The sequence goes on from JARQOC010000011.1 coordinate 9,521,681, forward strand.
CTGCTGTTGAGAAATTTGCGGCCGGAATCATTTACTGTTTTGTTGGTGCTGCAAAAAAGAAGAAAAAATTGAAGTTTTTATAATAGCTGCTCTTTATCTAAACCGAAGAAAAAAAAAAAAAGGTGGGTTTGAAAGGACCATGCAAACAAAACATCTTCTCTCGTAAGCGGTGTATAGAATTTGCACTTACATCACAGGAGCTGGAGGAGAAGGATATTTTCTAAAGATGTTTAATTGGCGAAAAGCCAAAATGTCCAGGACTGAAGCTTCCACACGAGACATCACATGAGCCTGTCTTGATTGTTTTACTCCCCAATGCTACCGGTATTTATCAACACCACTATGGTTTACGGTTCTCCCTTAAATGTGTCTGACAAGTAATGTTTATACCAGTGACACCAGGCAAGTCCCGAAACGTGATTACAGACAGTGCTGTTCTAGAGCCAGCACAGGAGGAGAGTGCAGGCTGTTTTATTTTAATTTGGGGAAATAAGTGGAATTAGAAGGGATTGTCCTAGTAGTGGGACAAGGCCTTTAAATTACTCTTAGGCGGCCGTCACACTCATCAATATCGTGAGCGATCTGGTTAGCGATCACGTGCACGCGCGATCGCTAACAATATCGCTCACATCGCTGGTGAGCTGTCACACAGGCAGACTCACCAGCGATGTGGAGCAGCGAGATCGCTGGTAACTATGGTACACATCGGGTTACTAGGCGCCGCGCGGCGCTTAGTAACCCAACGTTTACCATAGATACCATCTCCCAGCATAGGCTCTGCCGCTGGGAGATCGTTCATCGTGGTGTCACACACCACGATGAAGCAGATTGATCAAGCGTTTATCGCTTGATATGAGCTCCGGCTCTCATATCTGCGATGTCACGATCAAGCGATTTTACATTGTAAAATCGCTTGATTGCACGCAGCGATGCACAAACGATACCGCTTAAGCGATCAAAAAGCAGATCGCTTAAGCGATATCGTGCAGGACATTGAAGCGTGTGACGGCCGCCTTAGTCGCATATCACACAGACAGTGTGATTCCAGCCTAAGTCGGATGTGTCAAGGATGATTAACTTGGAATGGCCTTCCCCTCTCTGTACGGGAGCATCATCTGCTTTTGTTTCTATGCAGCTCCACGCTCCAATCCTGACAGAGGGGAGGCAATTCCAAGTTAATCATCTGTGACACGTCGGACTTAAGTTACCGTTACACGGCAGGACATCGTTAATGATGTCGTTGATATGTTACGTGTTTGGGTGCGTACCATCGACTTTGTTAGGATGTCGTCGCGTCTAACACCGCGTTTCAACAACGATAAGTTGGTGGATCGCTCAACGCAAGTTTGAGAACATGTTCTCAAACTTGACGATCAACGATCTACAAACCAGGTAGATCATTGTGTGTGACACTGCGATAACTATGTCATGGACAACTTCGCCCATTGACACCAATGAGCAGGGATCGTTCGCATGGTTTGCGAACGATCCCTGCTCACAACAGTTGGCGAGTTGTCCACGATATCTTGAAGTGACAACTCACCAGCGATGTCAAAACGATGTCTGTAACGTCCGCGCGCCCACATGATCGTTGCAGACATCGTTCCAACGTCGTGCCGTGCAACGATACCTTTACTCGCATATCACACGGACAGTCTGATTCCAGCCTCACTCCACATCTATGGATATTTTGCAGGCCACTTCATTTAAATGTGGAAACTTGCACAAAATGACGGGCACCTTGGCTGTACCAGACAGACCACTATAAAAGTCAATGGGGTGCACGGGTGACACTAATGTCTTTTACACAACAAATCTGTCAGTGCCGTCACTTGTGTACGGACCATTACTCATTTTAACCCCTTAATGCCTACTGTTGCATATTCACATCATACCGGTTCAATTAATTTATATGCATGTTTTAGGTCATGCAGTACAGGAATGCAAATTAAGATTTTTGCAAAAAAAAAAGTGATGGGCTGAATCATCCATGATTCAGCTTGTACACCATAGATATAATACTGAAGGATGCATATATCCAAGCAACTAAATTAGCAAAAAAAAAACAAGTGTTCTCTGTACAGAGTAAAGCGCAGTACAGTACATCGTCCAACAGCTTTTATACACAGTTGACAATGCTGAATAGACATTGCCCTAACAGGTGACACCTGGGAATGTCCTGAACCCAATGGAGCTTGACAAAACGGAGTCAAAACTTTCCAGCTGCATTAGTCACAATTACATAAATTATTAAAAAAGCGGATGAGTTAGAAGTTGCAGCCAAACAAAATCAACCCCCCCTTCCCCCCCAAATAACCGAACATACGTAGCAGAATCATTCTCTTTAGGGTAATCTTCAATCTCAGGGCTTGACAGTAATCTCTTCCTTTTTTCACTCCTGTGAGTGTGAGAAATAGTTTAAGTTGATCTGGGATAAGCCCAAATCACCTCACTACACCGATGCCCCCCAGCACATACAAAAATTAAAAATTGACCAATATATCACACCCATGCGGTGTTGAAATACTTTGCCTTCCATTCCAGAAGTGATATATCACCACTCTATCACATCAGGGCCTTGCAGGCCTCGCTGAGTATGTACCTGGTTTCCATCAGACCTGCCCGGTGTGGAGTCGAGGTCGAGGGGATATTCCGGCTCGGAGTCATGTTTTTCGGGGAGGTTTTTCCTGCGATTCTTCCATTGTTATTTAGCGGCTTTTTCACTGGTGTTTCATCTTTGCTGTCGAAGCTCACTCTCTTGGTTGGAGTCTTAAATATGAAATGGTATGAGATTATCCATAAAACAAATAATTACCTGCCTGACCGCTAATTTACCAAATATGTGGATAAACATTTGCAGACTGTGAAACAATTACCGGCATCACAGTACAGATTTTGTTTGCATTATTTTAGGTCTGAAAGCACTGTTTCTTTATCATTTTGACAATTTCTCATTTGCTGCAAATACACGGTGTTCCAAATTATTATGCAGATGTTCTTTTTCTCCGATTTTCCTAAATGGACGGTGCAAATGACAGTCAGTGTAATAAAAGTCATCACCCGTTAGAGTATACATCAAATTTTATTGAAGAAATCTCCCAATGATAACAGTATAATCTTCAAAATTAAAAAAACTCTAAATGCACTGTTCCAAATTATTAGGCACAGTAGAGTTTCTAAACATTTGATATGTTTTAAAGAACTGAAAATGCTCATTTGTTGAATTTGCAGCATTAACAGGTCACATTTACTGAAATAAAAAGCAATTTAACTCCAAAACATCACATCCTAACAGGCCAAGTTACATGGTAACATAGCAACCCTTCTTTGATCTCACCTTCACAATTCTTGCATCCATTAATATTGTGAGTTTCTGGAGAGTTTCTGCTTGTATTTCTTTGCATGATGTCAGAATCGCCTCCCAGAGCTGCTGTTTTGATGTGAACTGTCTCCCACCCTCATAGATCTTTTGCTTGATTATACTCCAAAGGTTCTCTAGAAGGTTGAGGTCAGGGGAAGATGGTGGCCACAGCATGAGTTTATCTCCTTTTATGCCCATAGCAGCCAATGACACAAAGGTATTCTTTGCAGCACGAGATGGTGCGTCATGCATGAAGATGATTTTGCTCCTGAAGGCACGTTTCTACTTTTTCTACCATGGAAGAAAGTGCATAGTCAGAAACTCTATATACTTTGCAGAGATCATTTTCACACCTTCAAGAACCTTAAAAGGGCCTACCAGCTGTTTCCAACCCAAAACATGACTCCTCCAACTCCTTGCTGACGTCGCAGCCTTGTTGGGACATGTTGGCATTCACCAACCATCCATTACTCCATCCATCTGGACCATCCAGGGTTGCTCGGCTCTCATCAGTAAACAAGACTGGTTGAAAATTAGTCTTCATGTATGTCTGGGCCCACTGCAATCGTTTGTGAGCACTGTTTAGGGGTGGCCAAATAGTAGGTTTATGCACCACAGTAAGCCTTTGAAGGATCCTACACCTTGAGTTTCGAGGGACTCCAGAGGCACCAGCAGCTTCAAATATCTGTTTGCTGGTTTGTAAGGCTTTTTTAACAGCTACTCTTAATCCGATGAACTTGCCTGGCAGAAACCTCTCTCATTCTGCCTTTATCTGCACGATCACGTCTGTGCTCAGAATCAGCCACAAATCTCTTCACAGTACGATAATCACGCTTAAGTTCTCGTGAAATATCTAATGTTGTCATCCCTTGGTCAAGGCAGAGCACTATTTGTTGCTTTTTGGCAGCAGAGAGATCCTTTTTCTTTCCCATGTTACTTGAAAACTGTGGCCTGCGTAATATTGTGGAACACCCAGTTTTCCTTTTATTGAGCTCACTGCCAAACTAATTATCACAGGTATCTGAGATTGAGTTCTTTGGATCACTGAAATCAGACACAAGACCAGCAATGGGCTTCATAAAAAAAAAAAACCAAAAAAAAAAAAACCACGCAACCCTATGACACTTCAAACCAATTTGCATAATAATTTGGAACACAGTGTAAATACAACATTTTTAGCTTTGAATTTGAGGCATGTCAGTAGTTTATAGAATACAGAATCTCACAATTTCTGGAATAGAAAAAAAATGTATTCTATTTTTTCATCAAAACAGGGTCATGTTTTGTTTACATATTTTTTGCACATATAGGCTCAAATGTAATATTATTTTATTTGGTGAGAACCAATATTTTGGACCTACAATTTCTGCACATATTAATAGTACATATGGTGAATATGGGGAGAGTAAATATATGGAACTTATTGAATGTGCGGTTCATTATATAAAAAGCAATATTATTACATATGCCAGTACATAGAGCTGTGCAGTGACACGTGTAGGGCCCCACTGTATGCCCTAACAGTCTAAACAAGAGACAACCTTCGGGACTTTATCAGTGCCCAATTTGTGGCTCTCGGCCAGTGGATTTTCAGCTGTTAAAGAACGCACTCCAAACATGCCAGGGTCAATCCACCCACTGTCAACAAAAAAAAAAAAAAAAAAAACTTGCAGTCTTAAAAGGGGTTGTCCAGAACTTTAACAATGAGGATCGATCCATAGGACAGGTAATGAATGTCTGATCGGTGTAGGGGGGAAGGGCACGACACCCAGCAGCGCTGCCAATCAGCCAATCCAAAATGCCGCTGCAAGCCAAAATAACTCAGCTGCATTGACAGAACAGTGGCCGCAGCCGTGTACTGTATATCCACCCCATATAGAGTCACAGTACAGATTTGCAGTATCCGGCTGCATCTACTATTCCACCTGCGCAGCACCACAACTGAGCAATTGCAGCCAGTGCCACCAGAAAGAGCTGATAGGCAGGGTGCTGGATTCTGTACCCCCAACCGAACAGACATTAAAGTCCTTAGAATAGATCAACAATGTTAAACTCCTGAACAATCTTTTTAATACAAGTGCAAAAATTAATCAGTGTTAAGGGCCTTTTAAATCAGCGTTTTGCTGATGTTTGCGGCCGATCCAGCAGGTGGCGCCGCGTCTGCCGGAACAGCTGCCTAGCGGCCGACTTTCGGCCTGGATCTGGCAAGCCTCACGCTTTGTCTATGGGGCTTAAGTTCTGGTGCAGCAAGTGCAGTTCTGCTGGACGCGGCATATCTGTCCACCAAAAAAAAATAAAAAAAAAAATTTGCAGCTTTTTTTTTTTTCGCAGCCGCTAGTGTCGGATCCAGCCAATTCGGTGTAACCGCACTTACCGCACACCCCATAGACAAATGCATGGGGCTTGCTGAAACGGCACCGCAATAGCGACTGTTAGGCGGCAGATCCGGTAAATCTGCCGGATCTGGCACACATTAGTAAAAAACGCTGATGTGAAAGGCCCCTTACACTATTGTTAATTTGGCACCTTACCTGGCTTCTGTTAGTCAATGGTCTGATGCTCTCCCTCTGAATACTTCTGTTACCCAGGATGCCTCCGAAGCTTGCGGACGCTTGAGTGGGTTTCACTGATAAAACATTGATTACAGCAATGGTCAGGGGAAGTGCCGCCCGTACCAAACATCATTATAAATTGCTGTCTGCCTAAATGGGAAAGTATATGGTGCTTTCACAGTTAATAATAATAATAATATTTATGCATTTATATAGCGCTATTAATTCCATAGCACTCTAGAATAATTTAGAATATTTATAATCAAAATAGTAAATCACTCAAAAAAAAAAAAAAAAAAAAAAAAAAGAGAATTACAAGAATTAAAAGACCTTCCATAATCATTGGTAACCTGCAGCCACAAAGAGGATCTTACCAGTTTGCGCCTTCTCATGGTTGATGAGCTCCAGGAGTTTTTTCAGTTGCTCGGCATCTTTGCTCAGGACTTTATCAATAGTGAGAGAACTGGAATCCTTCATCGTGAGCAGAAGTCGGGAAAGTTTGCCGCCCACCGGACGCAGGACGATATTTTTGATGTTCTGATTAAGCTGCAGAGGAGAAATAATAAAATCGCAATAAAACAGCTTACAACACGAAAAACTACAATGATGCAAATATTAAAAGGTTTCAGATAATGGAGATAAAAGTAGACATTATAAAATAGTTAAGGTTCTTGGAAGAATGGAAGGAAAAACAAAATGCAAAAAAAAAAATTGTAAGCCGCAAACAACATTTTGTGACTCTGACACCAGTCTTCTTCTGTGTAAGGGATGACTTATTTCTTTTTTTTTTTTCTCATAAAAGAGTTTGCTTGAGGTCAGTGAGTAGTAATTATAAGACGAACCTGGAATTTGGACGGTGCCCCACCGGCATTGAAATTCACAACGAGGGTAAACTTGTTCTCCTTTTCGATGACCTCACACTTTCCCTCCTTCCATTTTGACGTCCCCATATTCAGACAGTGAATGCGGATTGAGCCATGCAGAGACAGCGCGGCCATTTCTGATTAAGGTCGGTCTCCTCCTCTAGGGAAAAAAAAAGCGCCCTGGCAAAAGATGAAGGAAAAAATATATGTTAAGATGTAAAAAACATTTGATAAAAAGGTGGGGAGAAAAATTACACAAGTGGGTAAAAAGATGCAGTGCTGCCACTTAGGAGGTCTGCAAGTACCACAGCACTCAATGTACAAAGATGGGCTGTGGGGGTGGGCACAGGCCGCACCGGTGGGGATTATAGGAGGTTGTCAGTATATTGTATATATAGTGGATGTCAGCATACTTAATTCTGCTATTAAGTGATAATATTAATATAAAAATTATAATTATTCTCCTAATGCTGAGCGAAGTTCATTTCAGCTTATTGGTCTCATGTGGCCCCTTGGGAACATTAATTGCTCACCCCTGTATTAGAGAGTACAATAAAAACAGACTTAAAATGTATTTTAAAGCAAAGTTTGAATCAAGGAAATATTAAAAAGAATGAAGAAAATTACTAAATAAAGATAACTTGCTGTTTTGGTCCTAAGATATGGAGCGTTACAGGTTTCTTGGGCATCTTAGACACAGAAAGAACATGGAATTTATGTAGATAATAGGGGAAAAAAAATAACATCCCATATAAACAGGTGTATATTATCTGTACTTATGTGTAGAATGAATGTGTAATATATGTAGATTATTACAGGGGAATGGACATATACTCCATATAAACAAATTACATTTTCTGCACCTATGTGGGGAATGAACATGAAATATGTGCTAAGCATTTTACATTTTTACATTATATTGTGTACTTACTGATCTCAGTGTGAAAATTCGTCAGGCAATACAGAAGACAAAAAGTAATGAATAACTTTTTTACCAACAAAAAAGGTGACACGGCACACAGAGGCAGCTGACTGGTAATGTATAGAATATAAGGTGTATACAGGACACGTATCGGTAATGCACGGTGACAGGGCACACAGCGACTGCCAATGGGTGAACAATCCAACAACCTTTGTTGTCACTTGTGAGAATATTCTACCATACAGATATAGAGCCCAAGAATCTATCACTGCAAACACATATCCATGGGCGACACCCAGTAATCCAGCACCAAGAAAAACAAGACTCTGGTCCAAATCCAGTAGGGCGAGCAAGACAACAAACCACCATGTGGAAGAGGATCTTCCAGTCTCTACACAGGCCAAATTGTGGCAGATCTGAAACTTTCCAAGACACAGCACCAACATCCTTTAAATATACATATTTTCCATATTCCCGCCTCTTGGGATCACCTCCAGGGTTGAATCCAGGCACTAAATCTCTCCTAACACCTAGTATATTCAATTCAAAAGTGTGGAGAATTCCAGTCTGTCTGTAACATTGTTTAACAAGGAGACCCCTGCAGAGTGGAACAAAGACACACACCAGACAGGACAGGGAATGTTATTGGTACCTAATTACATTATGGATAATGGAGATGACTGTGACTGACACTGCTCAAAACCTTTCTTTGAGTACTCAGACAGGCTGTCAGTGTTCACATTAATTATTATTTATAGCGCACCATTGAATCCATGGTGCTGTACATGAGAAGAAGTTACATACAAACAAGTTAAAAATACAATGAACAAACTAACAGTGACGGACTGATACAGAGAGGAGAGAGGACCCTGTCCCTGTGGGCTTACATTCTACAGGGCAATGGGAAGGAGAACTGTAGGCTGGGTCTGCTCGGGTGGTGGCGGAGCGCCGGGTCCAGTGGTGGTGAGGCGGCACTGTGGTCATTGCAGGTTGTAGGCTGTTCCGAAGAGATGGGTTTTCAGGTTCCGCTTGAAGGTTCAGAGTGTAGGGGACAGTCAGATGTTTTGAGGTGCAGAATTCCAGAGGATGGGGGATGCTCAGGCAAAGTCTTGCAGGTGGTCAGATGAGGAAAGTACAAGTGTGGAGGTAAGGAGATCGTTTTGAGAGGAGCAAAGATTCCATTCAGTTTATGACTTCATTTTAGCCATCTAGTATCAGTGAGGACACAGATGAATGGATAGTGGGGGGGGAGGGTGCAGCAGTGAAGATCTAACGCAGGGGCACAAAACTCCAATCCCCGAGGGTCACCAAAAAGTCAGGTCCCCAGAATTTCCTCAGGTGATGGAAGTATCACCGATGCAATTGATTAAATTATCACCTACTTGAATCTTGAAAACCTGCAGTGCTGGTGACCTCTGAAGACTGGAGTTGTGCACTCTAAAGCCTCCGTCACACCTAGCGAGATTGCTGTTTCGTCAAAGGTTTTGTGACGCAACAGCAGCCTCTTGCCAGCGATCTCGCTATGTTTGACACATAGCAACAACCAGGCCCCCGCTGGGACATCGCTGACCGTGTCGGAATGGCCTGGACCATTTTTTGATCGTATGGTTCCCGCTGGGCAGCGTGCATCGCTGTGTTTGACGATTTAACAACAACCTCGTTGGTGACTTAGAACTCAGCTACGTAGGTCTGAGTCATCAGACTAGCTGCTGTGTGACAGGGTCACAACGACCACTGAGGTCGTTATACGGGTCGCCGTATCGTTGCTGCATTGTTGAGTATATCTGACTGTTTGACATCTCACCAGTGACCATTTAGTGACGTTCCAGCGATCCTGATGAGGTCGTATCATTGTCGGGATCGCTGGAACATCGGCAAGTGTAACGGGACCCTAAGGCTATGTTCACTCTGCGCGTTTTTCTCTCTTTCAGCTGGAAAACTGAATTCGCTTTTGAAGAAAAAAAAAACGCAACACCCATTTTGCGTGTTTATTTCTGGTGCGTTTTTTAGCCCATAGACAATGTGGGCGAAGATCAGAAAAGCATGACCATAATTGACAGCTCATTCTTTTTACAGATCACTTTTCAAGAGAAAAACCACACAAGGTCATTAAGGCTGAAGGCACACTGTCGTGCATCAAACACGGAGCGTGTTTGATGCACGACAGTGATACTAGTGTAATGTGTGTTTGTGGGTGTGTGTGGTGAGTGTGCCTGCATGTATTGATGCGAGTATGCTGCGTGTGAGTGTGTGTGTGCTGCACATGATAGAGATACTGTCCATGGTCCTGAAGGACCACGGACAGCATTTGTCGGGGAATAGAAACTCAGTTTGTATTTCCCGCTATCATCTTGTACCGCTGTGACAGCAGCAGTAAAAGATGTTTAGCTAATACAATGATGATGGGTGTAAAATAATGTATTCCGGGGTTATTTTAGCTATTAACCCCATCAGCATCCTCTGCGCCACAAGTGTGCGCAGAGGTTGCTGATGTGGCTCAAATTCTGGTGATGAAGGGGTTAATACGAAGCTGGTGTAGTGGCACCATGTGTGGTGAGTGTGTCCTCACTCTCTGCAAACATGGTGTCATTACACCATGTGTGTGAAGAGGTTAATTGTTCAGTAAAATGGGTTAAAGAACTGTCGGCTTTATAATTTCACTGAGAAAGCCAGCGCTCTGTTACTGCCTATGGGGAGCTATCCCCTATGCATGGTGCTGAAGCCCTGTCTCGCCTGCAGCAACTGCACTGTTCAGCACCATTGACTCCAACTCATTGACTCTGCAGGGATTCCATTTGAGTGAGCTATTTGGCAAATAGACTAAAATTTATACAGTGCGAGAACAATAAATTGCATGCCATATGGACCATCAGTCTGACATTTGATTTTTACAAATACATTACAATTCTGTAGAGTAGGAAATTGTAAATGGTTCTGTAAAAGCTTAATAGCAGAAAACAAGAACACTCTGCATACAGACTGCAAGTGAGAAAAAATATCGTCCTACTTTTTTTGGATGAAAATCAGACTTCTCAAACCTTAAAGGCCTTTGGAGATCCCCATTCTACAAAAATCAGCTCCTAAACTTGTTTACCAAGAAACTAGACAGTGTGAAATCTCTGTTGATTGGAGGGCTGGGGGGGGGGGGGGGTTGTCCTGCAACTAATGTTAGTTTATGAGGTTTCTGACTATGTACAATATTCTGGTTACTGCTAGTTATCATTGCTGAGGTTGTAATATCAACGTATCAAAGGAGATAAACGAATGGTTTTATCAGTAAGAATCTAATATATATGGAACTTGCCATAACTATTGTCCCATTCCAGAATGGATAATCTGGAACAGGATCACATTAACTCAGCAGTGTGTTCTGCTCCTTTTATACAAAGGTGTATGCCTAATATCTTTATCACCCGAAAATAGAAAGAAGTTATCAACACTTTCCCTATTTAAAGAATGCTCATCCATCACCTATCTGGGAACTAAAATTAGCAGCTCGTCCGCTCACCTTTAGGAACTAAATTTCAAACCACTACTACAAACAGTAAACTCCTCCATCTCCCACTGAAGGACATTCTGGTTTCATGGTTTGGTAGAGTCAACCTAATAATGATTATTCTCCCTAAAATTCTATACCTTCTTCAAACATTACCGATAGACATTACCCAACAGTATTTAAAAAAAACTAAAACGCCTGATCTCAAAATTTATCTGGGCCAATAAAAGTCACAGAATCAATCACCAAACACTAATAAAACCTAGAAATAGAGGAGGCCTTGGACTACCCAATTTTGGAAGATACAGAATATCGAGTCATATAGCCAGAGTAATTGACTTACGCTCTTCCTCCTCTACAAAACTTTGGATTCCACTGGAACTTCATAATCTTAATGGAGGTTTCTCACATTACTTATGGCCTACCTATATGGCCTTTCAATAGGTTCAAATATAATAGCAAATACCCATATACTAACACAACCCTCAGACTATGGCACAAAACCAATAAAAACAGAATCTCATTCCGAACATATGCCAAAACACTCCTAAGGCGGCTGGCCGTCACACGCTTCCATATCGCTAGCGATATTGTTAGTGATCACGTGCACGCGCGATCGCTAACAATATCTTTCACATCGTTGGTGAGCTGTCACAAGGTAGACTCACCAGCGATGTGGAGCAGTGATAGCGCTGGTAACTATGGTACACATTGGGTTACTAGGCGCCGCGCGGCGCTTAGTAACCCGACGTTTACCATAGATACCATCTCCCAGCATAGGCTCTGCCGCTGGGAGATCGTTCATCGTGGTGTCACACACCACGATGAAGCAGATTGAACAAGCGTTTCTCGCTTGATATGAGCTCCGGCTCATATCTGCGATGTAACGATCAAGCGATTTTACATTGTAAAATTGCTGGATTACACGCAGTGATGCACAAACGATATCGCTTAAGCGATCAAAACGCAGATCGCTTAAGCGATATCGTGCATTAAATTGAAGCGTGTGACGGCCGCCTAACTTGCATCTGATCCCCAACAGATACAGGACTCTCAAAAAAAAAAAAAATAAAAACGTAAGTCCTCAAGCTCCTACATAGATCTGAATTATGGCCGCTTTACACGTCCCGATATCGTCGTCCAACTTTGATAAAAAGTCATGTGGTTCGTGCGTCGGCGCCGATATCGTTCGTGCGTTGTGAGGTGTGAATGTACAATTCGATGCAAGAACGATGCCAAAACGATATCGGGGAGAAATGAGCGTGCTCTCCAACGGCCCGATATTGGATGCCCGATCTGGCAGGATCGTGCTGTGTGACAGCCCAACAACGATTTGGAGGACAACTTCCCCTATTCTCTCCCATGTTAAATGGTCGTTCCCTGGTTCGCGCGTACAAGGGGCGTAGACATCGCAGTTGTGTTGCCTGCCAATATCTCCCTGTGTGACAGCTCCTATGCGATCTTGGATTCCAGCCAAATAAGTGTGCGCTCCCGTGCCGTTGTATACAATATCGAAACGATGATGGGACTTGTAAAGCGGCCATTAGAGTTGATCACAAAATTCCATTCAGAGGAAATACACACGATGTTTAAAAATACTCATTGACTAGCTTCTTCTTTGAGGTGTCAAGAACTCAGCTATAAAATCATTTCAAGATAGTATAGAACTCTGTACATCGTAAATAGAATGAACAGTTCTATTTCTCCCCTTTGTTGGAGATGCAACAGAGAAAGAGGTACTCCAACACACATTTGGCTAGAATGCATACAAATCAAACAGTTCTGGTTAAATATCAAAAATGTCATTAAAAAGTTCTCAACATAGACATACCACTAACACCCGGCTTCACTCTTCTCAATTTAGACCCCTCCAATATATACCTAAACAGAAAATCACTGATACCTCATCTGATCAATGCGGCTAAAATTACCATTGCACGGCATTGGAAAGATGTTGAAGCCTTAGGCTGGCTTCACACCAAGGTGTGATCAGCCCTGACCCGATTTGCAAACAGAACCGGAGGGCAAATATGCCCTCTGGTCCAGTTTGCAGCTGGATGCCTCAGATCGCAGCTGCTGAAATTTCATCACGGCTAGCTCCCTGCTAGCCGCGGTCCTGAAATCTCTGCAGGGGACAGCTGATGGTGATGAAGTTTAGCAGGGCTTGCTGGTAAACTTCAGCACCCAGCTCCGATTTTATGTCGGATCCGGCGCCACAGACCCCCTTTGTTAAGGGGCGCCGAATCGAGTCGGATTTGGAAGGATTTGATTTTGTCTGATTTTTTTCCCTGGACACAAAAACGATGCAACGTTTGTGTCCGGGAGAAAAATCTGAATTCTCCCGGATCCTCCCATACAGATGGAAACTGGATGGCACATAGCTGCTATGAATGCTATGGGGCCGAAACCGGATCCATGGCTGGCCGGTACAAACCGGACAGCCATGGATCCAGAACACCGTGGTGTGAAACCGGCCTTTGTCAACATCATCCGCAAGTGCGGCCGTTATGCGCCGGACGGACACCCTCCCCTGCGCGCCGGACGGACACCCTCCATTGGGACACCCTCCCCTGCGCGCCGGACGGACACCCTCCCCTGCGCGCCGGACGGACACCCTCCCCTGCGCGCCGGACGGACACCCTCCCCTGCGCGCGGACGGAGGACCCTCTCCCCTGCGCGCCGGACGGACACCCTCCAGGGGGCCTCTCCCCTGCGCGCCGGACGGACACCCTCCAGGGGGGCCCTCCCCCGCGCGCCGGACGGACACCCTCCAGGGGGGCTCTCTCCCCCGCGCGCCGGACGGACACCCTCCAGGGGGGCTCTCTCCCCCGCGCGCCGGACGGACACCCTCCAGGGGGGCTCTCTCCCCCGCGCGCCGGACGGACACCCTCCAGGGGGGCTCTCTCCCCCGCGCGCCGGACGGACACCCTCCAGGGGGGCTCTCTCCCCCGCGCGCCGGACGGACACCCTCCAGGGGGGCTCTCTCCCCCGCGCGCCGGACGGACACCCTCCAGGGGGCTCTCTCCCCCCGCGCCGTGCGGACACACCTCCAGGGGGGCTCTCTCCCCCGCGCGCCGGACGGACACCCTCCAGGGGGGCTCTCTCCCCCGCGCGCCGGACGGACACCCTCCAGGGGGGCTCTTCCCCCCGCGCGCGCGACGGACACCCTCCAGGGGGCTCTCTCCCCCGCGCGCCGGACGGGACAACCCTCCAGGGGGCTCTCTCCCCCGCGCGCCGGACGGACAACCCTCCAGGGGGCTCTCTATCTCCCCGCGCGCCGGACGGACACCCTCCAGGGGGCTCTCTCCCCCGCGCGGCCGGAACGGACACCCTCCAGGGGGCTCTCTCCCCCGCGCGCCGGACGGACACCCTCCAGGGGGGCTGCTCTCCCCGCGCGCCGGACGGACACCCTCCAGGGGGGTCTCTCTCCCCCGCGCGCCGGACGGACACCCTCCAGGGGGCTCTCTCCCCCGCGCGCCGGACGGACACCCTCCAGGGGGCTCTCTCCCCCCGCGCGCCGGACGGACACCCTCCAGGGGGGCTCTCTCCCCCGCGCGACGGAACGGGGGCCTCCCCGCGCCGGACGGACACCTCCAGGGGGGCCTCTCTCCCCCGCGCGCCGGACGGACACCCTCCAGGGGGGCCTCTCCCCCGCGCGCCGGACGACGCCAGGGGCCACCTCTCCCCAGCGCGCCGGACGACACCTCAGGGGGCTTCTCCCCCGCGCGCCGGAACGGACACCCTCCAGGGGGGCTCTCTCCCCCGCGCCGCACGGACGGACACCCTCCAGGGGGCTCTCTCCCCCGCGCCGGACGGACACCCTCCAGGGGGCTCTCTCCCCCGCCGCCGGACGGACACCCTCAGGGGGGCTCTCTCCCCCGCGCCGGACGGACACCCTCCAGGGGGGCCTCTCCCCCGCGCGCCGGACGGACACCCTCCAGGGGGGCTCCCCTCCCCGCGCGCGCGGACGGACACCCTCCAGGGGGGCTCTCTCCCCCGCGCGCCGGACGGACACCCTCCAGGGGGGCGTCTCCTCCACGCCCCCGCGCCGGACGGACACCCTCCAGGGGGGCTCTCCCTCCCCCCGCGCGCCGGACGGACACCCTCCAGGGGGGCTCTCTCCCCCCGCGCGCCGGACGGACACCCTCCAGGGGGGCTCTCTCCCCCGCGCGCCGGACGGACACCCTCCAGGGGGCTCTCTCCCCCCGCGCCCGGACGGACACCCTCCAGGGGGCTCTCTCCCCCGCGCGCCGGACGGACACCCTCCAGGGGGGCTCTCTCCCCCGCGCGCCGACGGACACCCTCCAGGGGGGCTCTCTCCCCCGCGCGCCGGACGGACACCCTCCAGGGGGGCTCTCTCCCCCGCGCGCGCCGGACGGACACCCTCCAGGGGGGCTCTCTCCCCCGCGCGCCGGACGGACACCCTCCAGGGGGCTCTCTCCCCCGCGCGCCGGACGGACACCCTCCAGGGGGCTCCTCCCCCTCATCCCCGCGCGCCGGACGGACACCCTCCAGGGGGACTCTCTCCCCCGCGCGCCGGACGGACACCCTCCAGGGGGGCTCTCTCCCCCGCGCGCCGGACGGACACCCTCCAGGGGGGCTCTCTCCCCCCGCGCGCCGGACGGACACCCTCCAGGGGGGCTCTCTCCCCCGCGCGCCGGACGGACACCCTCCAGGGGGCTCTCTCCCCCCGCGCGCCGGACGGACACCCTCCAGGGGGCTCTCTCCCCCGCGCGCCGGACGGACACCCTCCAGGGGGGCTCTCTCCCCGCGCGCGGACGCCCGCGGAACCTCCAGGGGCTCTCCCCGCGCGACGACACCCGGGGCTCTCTCCCCCGCGCGACGACACCCTCCAGGGGCTCTCTCCCCGCCACGACACCTCCGGGCTCTCTCCCCCCCGCCGGACGACCTCAGGGGGCTCTCCCCGGCGACGGACACCCTCCAGGGGCTCTCTCCCCGCGCCGACGGACACCTCAGGGCTCTCCCGCGCCGACGACACCTCGGGCTCTCCCCCGCCGAGACACCCCCAGGGCTCTCTCCCCCGCCACGCACCTCCGGGGGCTCTCTCCCCGCGCGCGAGACACCTCAGGGCTCTTCCCCCGCGACGGACACCCAGGGCTCTCCCCCGCGCGCCGACGGACACCCAGGGCTCCTCCGCGCGCCGACGACCCGGGGTCTCCCCCGGGCCGACGACCCCCAGGGCTCTCCCCCGGCGACGAGGGTGCAACCTCAGGGGCTCTCTCCCCGGCCGACGACCCCTCAGGGGCTCCTCCCGGCGCCGACGCCTCCAGGGCCTCTCCCGCGGACGACACCTCGGGCTCTCCCCGCGCACGACACCTCCGGGCTCTCTCCCGCGCGGACGGACACCCTCCAGGGCTCTCCCCCGCCGCGACGACCCCGGGCCCCCCCCCGCGCCGAGGACACCCCAGGGTCTCTCCCCGCGCCGACGACCTCAGGGGCTCTCTCCCGGCGACGACACCTCCAGGGGTTCCCGCCGGAACCCTCCGGGGGCTCTCCCCCCGCGGCCGGACGGACACCCTCCAGGGGGGCTCTCTCCCCCGCGGGCCGGACGGACACCCTCCAGGGGGGCTCTCTCCCCGCGCGCCGGACGGACACCCTCCAGGGGGCTCTCTCCCCCGCGCGCCGGACGGACACCCTCCAGGGGGGCTCTCTCCCCCGCGCGCCGGACGGACACCCTCCAGGGGGGCTCTCTCCCCCGCGCGCCGGACGGACACCCTCCAGGGGGGGCTCTCTCCCCCGCGCGCCGGACGGACACCCTCCAGGGGGGCTCTCTCCCCCGCGCGCCGGACGGACACCCTCCAGGGGGGCTCTCTCCCCCGCGCGCCGGACGGACACCCTCCAGGGGGGCTCTCTCCCCCGCGCGCCGGACGGACACCCTCCAGGGGGGCTCTCTCCCCCGCGCGCCGGACGGACACCCTCCAGGGGGGCTCTCTCCCCCGCGCGCCGGACGGACACCCTCCAGGGGGGCTCTCTCCCCCGCGCGCCGGACGGACACCCTCCAGGGGGGCTCTCTCCCCCGCGCGCCGGACGGACACCCTCCAGGGGGGCTCTCTCCCCCGCGCGCCGGACGGACACCCTCCAGGGGGGCTCTCTCCCCCGCGCGCCGGACGGACACCCTCCAGGGGGACTCTCTCCCCCGCGCGCCGGACGGACACCCTCCAGGGGGACTCTCTCCCCCGCGCGCCGGACGGACACCCTCCAGGGGGACTCTCTCCCCCGCGCGCCGGACGGACACCCTCCAGGGGGACTCTCTCCCCCGCGCGCCGGACGGACACCCTCCAGGGGGACTCTCTCCCCGCGCGCCGGACGGACACCCTCCAGGGGGACTCTCTCCCCCGCGCGCCGGACGGACACCCTCCAGGGGGACTCTCTCCCCCGCGCGCCGGACGGACACCCTCCAGGGGGACTCTCTCCCCCGCGCGCCGGACGGACACCCTCCAGGGGGACTCTCTCCCCCGCGCGCCGGACGGACACCCTCCAGGGGGACTCTCTCCCCCGCGCGCCGGACGGACACCCTCCAGGGGGACTTTCTCCCCCGCGCGCCGGACGGACACCCTCCAGGGGGACTCTCTCCCCCGCGCGCCGGACGGACACCCTCCAGGGGGGGCTCTCTCTGTGGGCTCCCCCTCCCCAGACCAGTGGTACCGTAATAAGCGCTGCATGTTCTGCCACAGCACAGAGAGAACAGAGATGGAGCCGTCCCCGGTCTGGGAGAGTTCATAATGACTTCCCCTCCGTTGTATTTCCATCACACGGAGATATCAGCCCCGGACAGCGGAGGAGAATCTAACAGGTCCTCGGGATAAGACCAGGCCACAACCGGGTACAGA
Source organism: Allobates femoralis (assembly GCA_033576535.1). Lineage (NCBI taxonomy): Eukaryota > Metazoa > Chordata > Amphibia > Anura > Aromobatidae > Allobates > Allobates femoralis. The sequence continues at coordinate 9,539,726 of JARQOC010000011.1, forward strand.
GCAGCCAGAGGCCGCGGAGACAGGAGCCGCCGCACAGCACCGGCCCGAGCCCTGAGACATCCCCGGTCACTCACCGTGCGCGGCCTCCTCCTCCTCCGGGCGGCCCGGAGCTCCGCTCTCTCTCACTTCACCTCACACGATTTGGCGGGAACCTCCTTAACGCGTCAGAGTCAAGAACGAGGCGACGCACTGTGCGTCTGACGTCACCGCGCCGCGCACCGTGATGACGCATATACAGGCTTCCTCTCCTCCCTCCGTTGTTCTTGACCAGAGGCGCTGCCTGGTGACGTCACTTCCGGCTGTTATGCGCGTTCGGAGGACGTCCGTCACGTGCCGGAGGCGGGGTTCCGGTTTGTTGTGGAGGCCGGGGGGGAACGGAGCGGGAGAAGACGGCGGAGAGGCTGAAGGAGGCCGCCAGACATGCACAGCCTGGCCACGGCGGCGGTGAGTGCGGGAGGAGAAGGGAGAGGGGGCGGCTGCAGGACAGAGGAGAAGGGAGAGGGGGCGGCTGCTACAGGACAGAGGAGAAGGGAGAGGAGGGGGGTGCAGGGCAGAGGAGAAGGGAGAGGAGGGCGGCTGCAGGACAGAGGAGAAGGGAGAGGGACGGGGCTGCAGGACAGAGGAGAAGGGAGAGAAGGGCGGCTGCAGGACAGAGGAGAAGGGAGAGGAGGGGGGTGTCTGCAGGACAGAGGAGAAGGGAGAGAAGGGCGGCTGCAGGACAGAGGAGAAGGGAGAGGAGGGCGGCTGCAGGACAGAGGAGAAGGGAGAGGAGGGCGGCTGCAGGGCAGAGGAGGAGGGCGGCTGCAGGACAGAGGAGAAGGGAGAGGGGGGCGGCTGCAGGACAGAGGAGAAGGGAGAGGAGGGCGGCTGCAGGACAGAGGAGAAGGGAGAGGAGGGGGGCTGCAGGACAGAGGAGAAGGGAGAGGAGGGCGGCTGCAGGGCAGAGGAGGAGGGCGGCTGCAGGACAGAGGAGAAGGGAGAGGGGGGCGGCTGCAGGACAGAGGAGAAGGGAGAGGAGGGCGGCTGCAGGGCAGAGGAGGAGGGCGGCTGCAGGACAGAGGAGAAGGGAGAGGGGGGCAGCTGCAGGACAGAGGAGAAGGGAGAAGAGGGGGGCGGCTGGACAGAGATGAGGAGGAGATGTAGGGCGGTGCAGCTCTGTGGAGAGGATGGGTAGGTGATAGACAGAGATGAGGAAGAGGATGTAGGGTGGAACTATGGAGAAGATTGGTAGTGTGTTAGACAGAGATGAGGAGTAGATGTAGGGTGGTGCAGAACTGTGCAGAGGTCTATAGTGATAGAAATGAGGAGGAGATGTAGGGTGATGCAGAACTGGATAGGATGGATAGGTGTCACGCTGGAGGCAGGGAGTGTCTGCTTACAGTGAGTGACAGGGACGCACGGACCAATGATGTCCGGCCACTAAACAAAACAGACAGAGACACCGACAAACAGCAGAGGGTCCTGCTTATTGGGAATGGGGGAAAGGTGATCCACTGCACTCACCTGCAGCTGTGCCCTGATCTTCCTACCGTCGGAACCTACGGGTTCTTTCAACCTGTCACCAAATAGGATACCTAGTCTTGTGGGCTCTGATGATAACTTGCAATATGGAAACGGCTGCCAGGAGCACTAGTTCCTAACCACTGCAATAATAATAACACGAGGGGAGGGGAGACAAACGGGGTAACAACAAACAACTTCACACTTGCTGCCACACTCCTAGGCGGCAGACGGCTTGGCAACGGTCAGGTTCTCCACAGAGCTTCCTTCACCTCAGGAAGCTTGGCCAGAAATAAGTTCAATCACCAGCAAAGGATGCTGGAATCATGTGACCATATTAAGGGGATGGGAGTGCGCACAGTGCAATGACTGGCGCAGGATAGAGGCATCGGTGAAATGGCTGGAGAGGATTATGATCCTGGCTGAGTGTGCATAGCAGGGAGGAGCAGCTGTCAGTTGCTTCCATTTCCCCCAGATACCACGTGCAGCTGCATATCTCCCTGATGTTCTTTGCAGAATGTGGCTTTACCTTCTGCACTTATTTTTCTCCTTCAGCCTGTGCCGGCTGCACTAGCACAAGTCGACAGAGAGAAGATCTATCAGTGGATCAATGAATTATCGAGCCCAGAAACACGTGAGAACGCCCTGCTGGAGCTGAGCAAGAAGCGCGAGTCTGTCCCGGACCTCGCCCCGATGCTCTGGCATTCATTCGGCACTATCGCAGCATTGTTACAGGTTTGTCTGCAGGATTCAGTCTATATATTCACGTGCATTTATTTACTATTTAATTGACCATGAAACTTTCCTCTAATTCTCATCTACTTCCTGCAGGAAATTGTAAATATCTACCCATCCATCAATCCTCCGACCCTGACAGCGCATCAGTCCAACAGAGTGTGTAACGCACTGGCCTTGCTGCAATGTGTGGCTTCTCACCCGGAGACCAGGTAACACATGCAGCATAAAGCATTGGGGTAACGTCATGTTACAGGGGGTTCTGAGACAGGGGCTTAACTACAACAGGTGCAGGGGCTGCAATCGCACCTGGGTCCTGGAGCCTAGGGGGTCCTAAAAGTCCCTTTGGCCTATACAGTCCCTGACAGAAGTTCTGTCGCTTATCCATGTTATGTAATAAAAGCTTATAACCTGATGTTACATTCATCCATTGGTTGTATAAATTACTCTTTTGAAAGCTGAAACCTTCAAAAATGTGGTTTAGGTTAAGAAAATAAATTGTCATCAATGCTGAAATATTGATCATTTAATGAACACAGAATGGTCAGATTTTGGTAAGACAAAAGTTTTGTTGCCTGGTCATATAATGCACCCAATCCTAGTTTACATCCTCACCTGTGCTCAGTAAATGATCGGTTAATTAGTGGGTGTGTCTAAAAAGAAACCCAGCACCCCAGACCTTCACTTGAAATGCAACTTGAGCTCTGACAACATGCCAAAAATCCACCCTGCCACCAAAGCCTTGATTATCAAGAGGCTGAAGACCAGATTCACTGCAGAGGTGGCTGCACCTTTAATGGGTCTCAGCGTCAAGTACAAAGAATAAAAAAAAAAGAAGAGACTGGAGATGTGTTTGCCAAGCCCAGGTCCGGCAGACCCCGCAAGACAACTGCTCAGGAGGAACGTTTGTTGGTTAGAAAATCCAAAGCAAGCCCCTCTTCCACTGCAGCAGAGCTCCAACAGGCCTGGTCACCTCAAGTCCCTGTGTCAACTAGAACAGTTTGTAGGATTCTGTCTCGAAATGGCCTCCATGGTGGAATCAGTGCCCAGAAGCCAGCACTAAACAAAAGGCAAATAAAAAACCATGTGGCATTTGCAAAGTCCCACAGCCTGCTAGACAGATGGACGCTGGAAAAGTGCAGAAGGTGGATTTCTCTGATGAATCTTCAGTAGAATTACACCACAGGCGCCACAAATACTCGGGGGAGACCTACTGGAGCCCGTATGGATCCAAAATACACCCAGAAAACAGTTAAATTTGGTGGTGGGATTATCGTGGTCTGGGGTTACATTCAGTATGGGGGTGTGCGAAACATTTTCAAGGTGGAAGACAATATCAATAGCCTAAAATATCAACATTTTAGCTACCTTTTACATTCCAAATCATAAAAGGGTCAGATTCTGCAGCAGGATGGTGCTCCATCTCATACATCCATCTCTACAACAAAGTTCCTCCAGGCAAAAAAAATCAAGGCCTGGCCAGCCCAGTCACCAGACATGAACATCATTGAGCATGTTTGGGGTAGGATGAAAGAGGAAGCTTGGAAGACAGAACCAAAGAATCTAGATGAACTCTGGGAGGCATGTAAGACTGCATTCTTTGCTATTCCTGATGACTTCATTAATACATTGCATGAATCATTGTTGAACCGCATGGATGCAGTCCTTCAAGCTCATGGAAGTCACACAAAATATTAAATATGACTCTTAATAGCACCACAACTTCATTCACCAATGTTATGCAATATACATTTGTATTTTAAGTTAATTATTTGTTTGAATATCACATTACTTTCTGTGGGCGACAAAACATTTGTCTTGCCAAAATCTGCCCATTCTGTGTTCATGAAATGATCAATATTTCAGCATTGATGACAATTTATTTTCTTACACTCGGGAATACCTCTAGGAAGGTTAACTCGGGGTTAACTTTCACTGCCAGAAGCGGTAACCCTGAGTCACACTCGGGTTTACCCGCGGCTAGTGCCGCTGCTCATTGTGAGGCCGCGGACGGGGGTGGGGTTGGGTGCTGTCAGAGCCCAGCACCGCCGCCCCTGCTGCAGCTGCGGGTGAGGACCGGGGGGTGTCAGAGCCCAGCACCTCCGCGCCCGCTCTGCTGCAGCCACGGGTGAGGACCAGGTGGGGGGTTGCTGTCAGAGCCCAGCACAGCCGCGGGTGAGGACTGTGGGGGCCGCCCCTGCATTAGGTCTTGCCTGCCTCTTGCCGCCGGCGCCATGACATTAGGTCTTGCCTGCCTCTTGCCGCCGGCGCCTTCTCCATATCCGCTGCCCCTGCCCGTCTGAGTGAAAGGACTCACACTGTCCAATGGACGGTGCGGCCCTGCACTCAGGCTTGGCTGCGGCTGGTGCCGCAGGTCATTGTGAGGACCGGGGGGATTGTGTGGCGTTGTTGGTGCCAGCAGCAGTTAGGTTAGGGTTAGGGCTAGGGTTAGCCTGGGCTGCAGACGAGAGGAGGGGCGGGAACACCCAAGGGAAGCAGGATGCTTCCCTCAGTTACCCTCCTCTCCTCTGTCACAGGGTCATGGGGGCCCCCTACTGATGCTTGAGGGGCCCCCTACCCAGCTGCACCACGGTAGGTCCGCCCCTGACGCTCAGAGCAGCGGAGTCTCCTTACCTTCTCCTGGTGATCCAGCGATGTCACCGCTGTGATCGCCCGTGAGAGCCCCCTTTGGATGCCTCCATATGACTTCCTGGTTCCGTCTCTGTGAGCCGCAGCGGCTCATTGGAGGCGGAACTGGGCGGGAAATACAAATGTATAAAATTTCTGCCCATAAAAGAAATTTTTTTACCAAAAAAATGGTACCGCTTTTAGTACAAAATTCCTGACATAATCATACCTGCCAGGGAGGTTAACCTAAACCACATTTAGGAGGGTTTCAGCTTTCAAAAGAGTAATTTATACAACCAATGGATGAACGTCAGGTTATAAGCTTTTATTTACATAACATGAATAAGTGGCATAACTTCTGTCAGGGACTGTAGAAAAAGACTAAGGCTATTAAAGATTTGCAATAATTGGGGGCCCTGTTGAAACGCCACTGCACTGAGATATGGAGAACTTAAACCAGGGAGATCTATATATGACAATGCAAATATTATTCACCTGTTAAATTGCTGCCGCCCCTCCAGCACTGACGCTCCAGTGTGCACCGTTTTTCTTTGTATATTTTTTTTGGAGTAATGACTTGATATAACATGAACATGTGACCACTGCAGCTAATCCCTACCCTCTGATTATGGCAGCCTCTCTGTTGTGGTCAGTGATCATTACCTGCATGTAATGCACATCAAGGGGGTAAAGAGGACCGATCACCAGACCATCTGGGAATTTACCATATATTATTATTTATTTATTTTTTTAAGCATTTTTAGTTGTTTCTGTTCATTTCAGATTAACCTGTAAGGGTATGTGTGCACGTTGAGTATTTGGTGCAGAAATATTCTGCATCCCCTGGCAGAAAAAATGCACCAAAAACACAATATGGGTTTGATGCTTTTTTTGCCTTGAGCGTTTTTATGCACCAAGTCTGCAAGAAAAAAACAAGCAACGTGTGCACAAAACGTCAGGATTATCATCGACTTTGCTGCACAAGGCTAGGCATGCAGATTTGTGACAAAAGTGCACTAAAAATGTGTCTAACACACACTGTGCACAGAGCCTAAGACTCTTTTTGCACTAGGGAGCGGTCGGGCGCACACCTACCTGACTGTGAACTTCCTGTACTTCCATTATCATATAGATGCTATATGTATAGAGCTATACTTCCTCGATGGTACCTTTTTATAATTATTTCCTTCATGTGGCTCCTGACAGTATAGTGCTTTGGTCTGCAAAGGTCCCCTTCGCTATGTTGGCAAGCCAGAAAAGGTGTGCTGCAGCCTCCTGCCTTGTGTACGGTGTCTTGGGTTTACAGTAATAATCTCCTATGGGGCATGCATGTGTTCTGCCATCACTTTATTTTCTGCAAAATCGCCTTTGATAAGGTATTTTGTGTTCAATCAGATTCTCCAAAAGAAAACTCAAAGGTATATGTGCCCTGCAATGCCGCATGATTTCCATAACCGCAGCATAACATGACGAGAAGCTAATTGCATGATGAAGATGAAAATGCTGCCATTCTCTCTTAGGCCGGCTTCACACCACAGTTTTTCGGATCTGGGGCTGTCCGGTGTAAACTGGACAGCCCCGGATCCGATTTTTGCCCCTGTTGTATCCCTATGGTGACAGATTGCACTTATTTGCCATCCGGTTTTGTGCTGTCTGGGAGGATCTGGCTGTTTTTAGTTATTTGTCCCAGGCACAAAATCAGATCTTGCAGCATTTTTTGTGTCTGGCGCAAAAATCGCACGAAACCGGATCCTCCTGGATCCGGCGATCATAGCATGGGAGTCTATGGGTGCCGGATCTAACATAAAATTGGACTAGCTCCCGGACGTGGGGTTCTGAAAGCGCGGCGGCTGTTAAAAGCAGCTGCCTCTGAATTTCAGCACCTGGAGAGCTCCACGGCTGAAATATCAGCACCGCGGCCAGCTCCCCTGCAGTCGCGGTGCTGAAATATCAGCACTGGACAGCGGCAGCCGCTGATTCCGGCACAAAACAGGATTGGAGGACAGGTTTTTCCCTCCGGTTTTGTTTGTCCGGGGCTGTCAGGTTCTGTCTGGTGCCTCCTGCAAAACACCGGACAGAACCTGACAGGCAAAAAAGTGGTGTGAAGCTGGCCTAACTAATCTTACATTTGTTCCCCTGTTGATCCAGGTCGGCTTTCCTTGCTGCGCACATTCCCTTGTTCCTCTATCCCTTCCTGCACACAGTCAGCAAAACGCGGCCTTTTGAATACCTTCGTCTGACCAGCCTGGGTGTCATTGGTAAGAAGTGGTGCAGCCTTAATATTGTTCTGTATGTTCCTAAATTGCAGGATAATAAATGTTTTACATAACTTTTCACATTCACATACCGGTAATGTGAAGTAGAGGTGGACGTCCTCCAACCTCCACCTGTCAGCTAGAACGGATCCCGTAATGACCAGGGGTTATTCTTGACTCTTTGAATTTCAGCAGCCAGAGTTTACATATTTGTTCATTAACAGAGTTGCGATCTTTTTTTTTTTTTTTTTTTTTTAATTCCCTTTGATGGTACAGGACATAGCATGTTGCACTGGGCACCGACTCAGTAGTCACAGACCACTCCTGCTGGCGATTTGGCTGCCCCATGTCAACAGAGCGACTCTTTTTTTTTTTTCCCAGACTTCCTATGGTGTGACTGCCTATGTCATGCTGGATACCAGCAGTTATCCTAAAGGGAGACATCTGTCAATCAGCATGACGTCAGCAGTCACGATCGTTGGGCAAAGCAGTTAAGTAGATGTTGCTCTGCTGACGTGACGGCAGCGGAAGCCGCTGAATCACTGGTGGGAGCGGTCTACACTTGGTACAACTGACAGAGGTAGTTAGGAACTGTCTGTTCTTGGGAACTGTATGAAAGAAAAAACAATACCGGTTATCCCATGTAAGCATCACATGAAGGCACCATATAAATACATTCTGATTTGTGTCACTATAAGGTTATGTTCACACAGTGCAGTTTTTTTTTTTTCTGGAACAAAATCGCAGCAAAAAACTGAGGTGAGGTGTTTGTAAACAATCTTTTTTTTAACACTTTTTTTACTCCTCAATCACATAGGTTTTGTTGGGAATGACAAATGCAGATTTAAATTAGCACAGCTTCACATAAAACCAAGGTAAAATCGCAGGAAAAGCACCCTGCCTTACATTTGCCACAGGCACAGCATGCACAAGTCCTGCGATAGTCTTGATATGTGAGGCATCTCGTCAGATCACGGCACAGTCACTCTCTTTCCATGTCGATCATTGAGGTAAACAACTGGGAGACTTCTCTGATCCCGCTTGTTGGAGCAGGAGTTGTTCTGTTATTAGACACCTGTTTTCTGCTGCAGGACACATGTGAGGCTCATTCTAGAATGCCCTCCAAAGCCGCCATAAAAAAGGTGTATTAAGGGGTTAACGATCAGAAATCCCCAGGGTACTGTTTGATCACCAGAATGCACAATGCTCTTAGTAATGTCGTGTTCCCTTCCAGGCGCTCTGGTGAAGACGGATGAACAAGAAGTCATCAACTTCCTCCTCACAACAGAAATCATCCCCCTGTGTCTGCGAATTATGGAGTCTGGAAGCGAACTCTCCAAAACGGTACAGCGGGCGCTCCCCTCCCTGCTCGTATCCCGTCATGCCGGCAGCTTTCATTGATCCTCGGTCTCGCCGGTTCCCTCCAGGCGGCAGCCGTGTCTGATCACAGATAGTTCTTCATAGCACTTTGTTTTCTTTCTCTTAGGTGGCCACGTTCATTCTCCAGAAGATCCTCCTGGATGACACCGGCCTGGCATATATCTGTCAGACGTACGAGCGCTTCTCTCACGTAGCGATGATTTTGGTGAGATAAGAGGGAGCTTGGTCTTGTTCAGATAAAGGAGAAATCCAAGAAAGTTGTGCATCTTCTGAAGTTCTCCAGTCTTCAGATATCCCTTCACAGCCCCCCCCCTCATAGCTCGCCTAGTCAGGAAAAAATGCTTTCATTTATCACACTGATAAAAAGTTAAGCACAAATATTCAACCTCGTACCATCATGAATTACCTGTCCTAAAAGTGCACATGTGCCGTCCACCTGCTGACCAAATAGGAAATATACAAAATAGGGAAACATTTGCACCAGTGTTTATTAATAGCCTTAGTAAAAACCCCAAACCTGAGATAACAACCTCTTAAGTGTTTCGAGCACACACTTCTGACATAGGGTACCGCCACACCTGTCGACGGCGCTGGAGATGGCGGCAACTGGCGGGAGCGCGCACATTTTTGGCGCCCCGCCAGCGTCGCCGTCCCCCATTTACATGGGGCGATACCTGCAGCGCCGCGCTGACGATCTGACAGGCGGCATCGCCGCTGGGGTGTCTCAAAACCCCAGCGGCGATGCAGTACAACGGGATCCTATGGCTCCCATCTCCTGTAGGGTCGCCGGCGGCTGTTTACATGGGGCTATGTGTGCACATCGCCCTTGATGGGCCGCCTGGTTTCTGAAACCAGGTGACCATTAAATGGCATCGCCCTCGCCCATTCACATTAGGCGATGCAGGGGCGATATTGGCACCGATAGGCCACGCTCTTGCATCCCCTAATAAATCAGCGGTACCGTCGCCTCGTGTGATGGTACCTTAAGAGCACAGTGCACTCGAAACACGTAAAATGTGGATATCGTGGTTTTGGGGTTTTTACCATGGACATTTTAATAAACATAGAAGTTCTATCTTTATCCAGCGCTTTGGGATGTTTTTGCTTTTATTTAATATACCAGATTATTTGCATTAAATGGTTTATTTATTGGCCTTTTTTTAGGGTAAGATGGTGCTGCAGCTTTCCAAGGAGCCGTCTGCCCGGCTGCTGAAACACGTTGTGCGCTGCTACCTGCGCCTCTCCGACAATCCCAGGTATGCTTTATACTTTTTTTGTTTTTATTCCATTATTATTTAATATATAACAGGGCTGTTGAGTCGGTAAGCCAAACCAATGACTCCTAAATCTACCTGAATTCGACTCCACTATAATGGACTCCGACTCCACGACTCCGCAGCCCTGAAGCTTAATATTAGTTTTTCTTCTTTTTTTTTTTTTTTTAAACCGTTAATTTTTTATTTTCATAGACTATTTCCACAATAGATAAACAGACTTATTACTATAACGTAGGCAACCGACACAATAGAACGTTTCGACACTCCCCGGTCTTTTTCACAGTTGCTATGAAAAAAATTAAATCGGCGCATATTTTTTTATGCTATTTCTATCAGAGTGACTACGTGAAAAAGACTGGGGAGAGTCGAAACCCTATATAATATTAGTCACCTGCATATAGATATTACACCAGTTTTATCCAATGTGGAAACAGTGTATCAAAATAAAAGTTTGTTTGCATCCATCCAAGAGTGTACGGTGATTGATTTACATACTGCTATGGGGTTCACCCTTCAATACCTGCACCTCTACATCTGCCTTCATGCAGTGACTCTGGATTATTTTTATCTTGGGTCGTACAGCCGATATGACATTTCAGGTTGGCAGCAATGTGCTGGGACTTGTAGTTTCACAATGACTGGAGAGCTGGATTATAATTTTGTTACTTTGATGGTAAAAACAATATACAAGTTAAAAAAAGTGAATTCCTTGGCAGACACTGGTTAGTACTTTTGGATTTCTAAATTCCCTGCATAGATATGAAGCTACACAATACATTTCTGGATGCTTTCTCATAGTCTTGTGTAAAGGGAATTGTCAGAGTCCTCTGGTATCAGTCAGTCAACCTAGCAAGAGATGAGTGAACAGTACAAGAACCTTTGACATGCAAACCAACAGTCCACACAGAGAGTAAAATAATCCAGAAACACTGATATAGTGTATCAATGTCCCGGGAGATGAGTCTCCATCCTCCAGTTAGATATTAATATGCAGTGCGGCTCCAGATAGTTATTCTCTGTATAGGGCTCCTCCAGTAGGATATGCCAGGGTAATCTGGGTTTTCTCCAAGTCTCTCTGACATGCTGGGCTGAGCATCAGCGTCCCACAAAGGATCTATCTTGCTGGTCTCCTTGTCCTCCTCAAGTTCCCCCTCGTTATAGTCAGGGGTAGGCGGACAGGTTGGATGGTTTTCAGGCCCCAAGACCTTAAAGTGGCGCCTTCTTGATCAAGGCACTACTAGGGGTGATTTGGAAAGCAGATAGGTCATGAATAGATGGCAGGGCTTCACTGAAAAGCATGAATACATCCAGGCTGAGAATTGTAAATAAGTTAATTCAGTTTTCAGACTTTCTATAATGTTATTAAGACTCTAGACAAGATGGGAAATACACAGAATGGTACAGAGCAACAAGGCAACACTCTTAAAACGAGTAAACCGTATGAACATAGGCAAAATGATATTCAATCCACTATATGACACCATCACAGGAATGATCGTCCTTCTCCCTTGAAAAGTGGACGGAAGATTTAACAGAACTAATCACTTTGGCTGTAAATGAAGGATTAAATAATCTTGCATTTCTCCGCTGTATTCCAGAGCACGTGAGGCCCTGAGACAATGTCTTCCCGACCAGCTGAAGGACACCACGTTCGCCCAGGTACTGAAGGACGACACCACAACCAAACGCTGGCTGGCTCAGCTGGTTAAGAACCTACAAGAAGGTCAAGTCACAGACCCCCGGGGGATCCCACTCCCTCCTCAGTGACCTCGAAACGCGATGCAGCAGAGCCGGCGAGCGTCTTGTTACGGCAGCAATGCAGGGTTCTGTCTTCATCTGATCAGTCGGCTTCTGCTTACTGAAGACCCTTCCTGGCCCAGGTGGTTTCATCCGCCCGTTCTCAGACCGGTGAGGTTTTTGTAACGAGGGACTCCGGCGTTCTTGTTGATCAAGAAGCGGCCGCTCTAGAAAACTCCTCCTGGATCTTCAGGTCTCTGGGCCGCGGCGATCTAGTGTCATGTTTACAGACTGCTACCATATAATGGAGTCACCGGATCTACCGCAGAATCGGGACGCCCTCCTCGTCTGCTGCCTGACAAGCTTCTAGCTGTGAAACTACTTTACAAAGGATAAAAAAAAAAATGGAATAAAAGTTATATATTTTTCACAATGGAGATGTTCATGCATTAGTTTGCAAACTGTTTTGCAGAAAAGTACACAAGGTGTAAAATAAAAAGTTCTGCTTTCTTCATTTGTTGCAGGTTTTAATAAATACTGGACCCAGACATCGGCTTTCCTTTAATTTTTTTTTCCCCCTCTCTCCCCTTAAAGGGGGACACTGTCAGATCATTTTTCAGTATGATATGAATATTACCCTTGAATAGAGCCTGGGCAGACCTCTTAAAACATGTAAAATCATTATTGTACCGTTTGTGGTTTCCATGTTATCAGCATTGTCAGACCCTGCAGGGAGCTGCTGCATTAGTCCTGTCCCATTATAAGCATACGATTTATCCTGTGCTATATAAACTGTCATGTAATTATGTACTCCCTCCCAGCAGCTCTCTGCTCCCTCCTCCCTTTGCTTACAGTGCAGTGTCAGGTTTCACTTACAGGAAACAAAAACAATGTTGCGCCAAACTGCTGATGTTTATGGCATGGGAGCGGTTAAATATATCTAGGGCTCACCTTCTCTAGTTGTGCTGACCGCACAACTAGTTTATGCACTGATTTGTTACCCCAAAGGGTTTCCACATCAGCCGGTGTGCTGCAAGCAGGGATAAGCGTGATTTCCAATATGCACACGCTGCTGATTCTCGTGCTTGTTCCAAAGAAGTGGTGATTGACGTCTGATGCGTCCTGGGTGCCCAGCTGCTGAATACCACGCTTCCCAATGGGAGGATATGTGTGCGTTCAAATAAAGATGTGGTATTAGATTAGCGCTACAAACCACTCCAGGCGATCGTTCTGTATAAATTACCTTAAAGCTTTATTCAATCGATGTAGAATGCCCAGTCTCCACAACGCGTTTCGGCGCTAATTGCACCTTTCTCAAGTGTCCTTGAGAAAGGCGCAATTAGCGCCGAAACGCGTTGTGGAGACTGGGCATTCTACATCGATTGAATAAAGCTTTAAGGTAATTTATACAGAACGATCGCCTGGAGTGGTTTGTAGCGCTAATCTAATACCACATCTTTATTTGAACGCACAGGTTTCACTTACAGGTCTGTTCAGTTGATATCACCACAGTGGGCGAGAGCTACTGCAGGTCTGCCAGATCTAGACTCCATTTGTCTCTGTAAAGCGGCCGTCACACGCTAAGATATCGCGAAAGATATCGCTTGAACGAGCCAGATTTAACATCGCGTGAACGATGTCTCTGCGTGTGACGGCAAGATACGATGAGCGAGAATTGATGAAATCGCAAAATCGTGATGTGAGCTCCGGAGCTCAGATCTTGCGATGAGCGATTTGACGATCTGTCTCATCGTGGTGTATAACGCCACGATGAACGATCTCCCAGCGGCAGAGCCTATGCTGGGAGATGGTAACTATGGTACACGTCGGGTTACTAAGCGACGCGCGGCGCCTAGTAACCCGATGTGTACCATAGTAACCAGCGATCTCGCTGGCCCACATCGCTGGTGAGTCTGTCTGTGTGACATCTCACCAGCGATGTGAGCGATATTGTAAGCGATCGCGCGTGCACGTGATCGCTTACAATATCGCTAGCGATATCTTAGCGTGTGACGGCCGCTTTAAGCAGATACCCTGCTGTGCTGCGACAGTTTCTGTGTTGTAGTTCACCTCTTGTGATGCTGCACAGAGAGAGCAGAGAGGAGAATGCAGACCCCCACTGATCACACCACATCACTGCACAGGAGAATTTGTGACATGCATATTCATACATGGGGAGTGGACAGCAGAGAACTAAATGGATCATTCATGTCATCCACCAGTCACGTTTGTACAGACTATGAAATAATTTTTTAAAAGAAAATGTGTATATCTGACTGTGATCCAGGAAATACTGACACACGGATACAACATCAACACATTTTATTTGGTCAAACAGAAAAACACATAAGGACAAAACAATTAAGCGCACGAACACATCCAATGCCCACAACCAATTCAAATGATGTGCAGCTGAGTAAGCTGATCATGCATTCATATACAGTATTTTTCACTTTATAAGACACACCGGATTATAAGATGCACCCCACATTTGGTGAAGAAAAAGAGGGGAAAAAAAAAGATTTGTAATGTTAAAAAATGTCCCTCGTCCTGGTACATGTCACACAATACAGGTATTGTGTATTTAAGGGGGTACATACCCCCTTCATCTGGGTATATAGCCACCCCGTCTGAGTAAATAGCCTTATCCTGGTACATAGCCCCCTCACCTGGGTATATAGCCTCCTTGTCCTGGTACACCCATCCCCCCCACCTGGGTATACAGCTGCCCTCATCTAGGTATATAGCCTCCTTATCCTGGTACATAACCCATTCTCATCTGTGTATATAGGTCCTTGTCTGGGTATATAGCCCCCATAATCCTGGTACATGGCCGCTCATCACAGCGGAAGGAAAAGTGTATCTTACAATCCGAAATATATGGTATATATAAGGCCGGCGTCACCCCACGGTTTTTCGATTAGTGAACTGGACGGACCCGGATCCGATTTTGCCCCAGTGTATTCCTTTGGTGCCGGAAGGCTGTTATTTGCCATCCGGTTTTGTGGTTTTCCGGGAGGATCTGGTTCTTTTTTGACACCGGACACAAAATCTGAGTCTGCATCATTTTTTTTGTGTCCAATGCCAAAAACGAACAGTACTGGATCCGGGGTGAGCTGGCGCCCATAACATGGGAGTCTATGGGCGCTGGATCACTCCGGATCCGGCAAAAAATTGTACTGGTTCCTGGACGCCTGGTGCTGACAGAGCTGTGGGTGTGAAATGCAGACACACACGTTCAGCACCATGGACAGTGCAGCATTTCACAGCCGCCGCTGAAGTTCAGCACCTGGAGAGCTCCACAGCTGAAATGTCAGCACCGCGGACAGCTCCACTGCACTCGCGCTGCTGAAATTTCAGCACTGGACAGAGCAGAAACGATTCCTGCACAAAACAGGATCGGAGGGCAGATTTGCCCTCCGATTCTGCTCGTCCAGGGCTGGCAGGTTCTGTCCGGCGCATCCTGCAAAACGCCAGACACAACCTGACAGCTCTAAACCGTGGTGTGAAGCCGGTCTTACAACATGTCCCCCTGGGATAAAGTGCTAACAATTACCTATTAAACGAAACCTGTCAGCTAGTGTATACACCCCCAGCTATCACTGTCTGTCCCTGCAGCTTTATAATACCAGTCTAAGCTCATAGTGTAATAGTAAAGGTAAAGAAAAGCATTTATACACTTCCATTTCCTCATGTAATGAGGCAGTCAGTCTCCAGCTTGGAGGACGGGGACTGTTTGGCAGGTTAATAGTTAGCATTTCAGCCTTCTATAAGAACATGTTGGGAGACCTGATGTGATGTCATAACCATGTGACTACAATAGGCGGAGCTAAGTTCCCATAGGATATGTTTGCTAGCTTAGCTCCACCCACTATGGTCACATGATCGTTACATCACATAGGTCCTTTAGCCATGCAAGTTAAAAGTGAGTTAACTATTATCCTGCCAGACAGTCTCCCTCCTCCAAGGTGTAGACTGAAATATAAGTGTATAAATGCTTTATTCACCTATAACATCACACTGAGCTCAGACAGGGATGATTAGACTGGTATTATGAAGCTGCAGGTGCAGATAGTGATAGCTGGAGGAAGGGGGGGCATACACTAGCTGACAGGTTCCCTTTAATCTAAAGCAAAGCAAGAGGCAAAGGAGGCGCAGAATGGGTCTGATCTGATCCGCGCTGCTGTCAGAGATGGAAGACCAGGCTTCTTATGTGTTGCTCCTTTATTACCACCAACGTGTTTCAGTGCCGTCCCTGCACCTTCCTCAGTGTTACATTCCGGAACCCTGAGACCCTGAGGAAGGTGCAGGGACGGCACCGAAATGCGTTGGTGGTAATACAAAATCATTACAGGAGACGAGCATTCTTTCTTAAGTCCTGGACATTAATAGGTAATTGTTACTAATACTTTATCACAATGGAACATGTTATTATGTATACTGTACATTCCGGCATGATCAGCTTATTCAGCTGCACATCATGTCAACTGCTTGTGACATTGGATGTGTTTGTGCACTTTGTAATTGTTTTTAAATACAGTTTTGTCCTTATGTGTTTTCTTGTTGACTAAATAAAACGTGTCGATGTTGTATCCCTGTGTCAGTATTCCCTGGATCACGCTCAGATATACACATTTATACTTATAATAAACTAGATGGGTGCCGATGCACATGCATCGGGATTCTAGCAGAGCGAGTCTGTGACTCGCAATGGCCGCTTCGCGGCCAATGCTTCGCGCTGCTAAGGCGACTCGCCATGCCCGCTGCGCGGGCATAGCGAGTCGCCTTAGAGCTGCTCGCAATGGCCGCTGCGCGGCCAATGCTTCGTTCGTATCCACATGACGACATTGACTCGCAGCGAGTGCGGTCTCAAAAGGGGCAAAAATCCCATTCGTGATTATATAATAGATTCTTTCATGATGCAGGTGTTCACGACATAGAGACTAAAGGCCCCGTTACACGCTGCGATGTTCCGGGATCGCTGGAACATCGTTATCTAATCGCTGCTGAGCTGTCACACAGGCAGACTCACCAACGATCCGCCAGTCTGCCCCCAACCGTCGTTCAGGGTGTCGGGCGCAGAATGGAGATCGTTGGTCGTTGCCCCTGTTACGCAGATACATGTGTGACAGCGGCAGACCAACGACGGAAAAAGGTCCTGGCCGTTTACCAATGATCAGCGAGCTACATGTCACACGCAGCGACGTCGCTACGAGGTCACAAATCCGGTGACATTGCAACAATATCGTTAACGATATCGCTACATGTAACGGGCACTTAACTCGAGTGCGGTCTCCAAAAATATATCACAAAGGGCCCCTTTACACGCGGCTACATTTCTAGGGTGGCTACAGGTAACTTACTGGCTGCAGTGAAATCATGGAGAGATTATTCCATTTGTACACAGCAACAAGATAGAACCTTGTCTCCATGATTTCACTGCAGCCAGTAAGTTACCTGTAGCCACCCTAGAAATGTAGCCGCGTGTAAAGGTACCCTAAGAGTTCTGTGTACCTGTCATTCAGGTGAGTGTTCATGAGGATTCTCACTATGTCCTTACAGAGACACACTGGGCGACATGCATGTGAGATACTCGCATGACTCACCCACCCCGGCTGCTGTATAGAAACACATACAAGCTGCACGTTACAATCTGGTTGCCGTTCTGGGTGAGGCATGCGAGCCTCGTGAGTGTGTCTCCTCCATCTTTTTAGGTCCCTTCTTCTATGAAGTTACCTGCTCTGCCAGAATGAAATCATTTACACCTGCATGTTTTTATTTATTTCTACCTACAGGTGAATCTCAGTGAATTAGAAGATCATCAAAAAGTGACTTTATTCCAGTAATTCAATACATAAAGTGACCACATCTATTATAGAGTCATTACACACAGAGGGATCTATTTCATGTGTTTATTTCTGTTAATGTTGATGATTAATGAAAACCCAAAGGTCATTATCTCAGAAAATTAAAGTAGGGAGGATGAAGGGTCTGAGAGATAAAATATGACCTAAATAGGTATCAGAGGCTTCACCTTGTGTGGTTGTGAGAGTCACAACCACTATAAAAGCAAATCACGGCTGCTGCAGTCCCTAGCGTGGTGCATATAGAGTAGGGAGGATGAAGGGTTAAACACCGCGCTGCCGTATTCCACCAGACATCAAAGGGTGAATATAACATTGATTTATTAGTCAACATGTTTCAGGGCTCCCTGGCCTCTTCCTCAGGACAAATCAATATCATATTACCATGTGTCTGTGAGCCCTGAACCGCATTGAGTAATAAATCAATATTATAATCAGCTTTTGATAACTTGTGGAATACAGCAGCGCGGTTATTAACTTTTCGTCCTCCCCACTTTAGTTTTCTGAGATAATGACCTTTGAGTTCTCATTGGCTGTAAGCCATAATCATCAACATTAACAGAAATAAACACATGAAATAGATCCCTCTGTGTGTAATGAGTCTATATAATAGTCCCTGGACACATGCTGGCACCACACAATCAGATGGTTAACCCTTCACACACCAGCTAATTAACCGCTTCTGCAGCCTGTCTGCTGAAGTACCGCACAGAGGCTGCAGAAGGGGTTAATATGCTGATTAACCGCTGAAAATGTTAAGCTGGGTTTTTATGAATAATAATCGGGGAAAGATTATTCTCACTTTACCGGGAAACCGGCAAATACAAACTCTGCAGCTTTGACAGCCGCGGAGTTTAAACTTACCGGCGAATGCTGCCCACGGGTCTGAAGTTTGCTTCAGGACCGTAGACCGCATCACACTGACACACATCACACACGCACTCACATGCATACAGCCATGCACACTCACCACACGCACCACACTCACAAACAACACGCATTACACTCGCATCACCGTGTTTGATACATGACAGTGTGCCTTCAGCCTTAGATCTACTTTGACCACATTTCTATCCATTCTTGGGGAATCTTGTGATGGATCCTTTAGATCTAGATCCACTGCTCGCCCTAAGGTGGCTCCCTTGGATCTATATTTACCCTCCCTCCTGCCCCGTGTTCTCCTGTCTCACATCTATTATGATTTTTCCTCTGGTGACAGCCGTCCTCACTTCAGCGACAGTGTTTAGTGATTACCCGGGATCCCTCCATCGTCCTCCAGATTCACTTCTCAAACCCCATCCGGTTTTTACTTTACAAATTGTCGGCCAAGTTTCACAGATCTCAGGAGATTTTTACTCCATTGAAGTTTATGTTCAGAGTCCAAATAAGAGTAAAATCGTCACTAAATTAGTCTGACCCATCTGCCCAATCATCACTGCACATACCGCTCCATGGTAAGATCCTGTGTGCAGCCACCACTAGGGGGAGCTCCCTGTATACAGAGATACATGATAAGATCCTGTCTGCAGCCACCACTAGGTGGAGCTCCCTGTATACAGAGATACATGATAAGATTCTGTCTGCAGTCACTACTAGGGGAGCTCACTGTATACAGAGATAGATGATAAGATCCTGTCTGCAGTCACCACTAGGGGGAGCTCCCTGTATACAGAGATACATGATAAGATTCTGTCTGCAGTCACCACTAGGGGGAGCTCCCTGTATACAGAGATACATGATAAGATCCTGTGTGCAGCCACCACTAGGGGGAGCTCCCTGTATACAGAGATGCATGATAAGATCTTGTCTGCAGTCACCACTAGGGGGAGCTCCCTGTATACAGAGATACATGATAAGATCCTGTGTGCAGCCACCACTAGGGACACTGGTCCCTGCATTGTTCCTGTATGGAGACACTGGTCCCTGCATTGTATGAGACACAGTCCCTGCATTGTATGGAGACACTGGTCCCTGCATTGTTCCTGTATGGAGACACTGGTCCCTGCATTGTATGGAGACACCAGTCCCTGCATTGTATGGAGACACTGGTCCCTGCATTGTATGGAGACACCAGTCCTGCATTGTATGGAGACACCGTCCCTGCATTGTATGGAGACACCGGTCCCTGCATTGTATGGAGACACCAGTCCCTGCATTGTATGGAGACACTGGTCCCTGCATTGTTCCTGTATGGAGACACTGGTCCCTGCATTGTTCCTGTATGGAGACACCGACCCTGCATTGTATAGAGACACCGGTCCCTGCATTGTTCCTGTATGGAGACACCGGACCCTGCATTGTATGGAGACACCGGTCCCTGCATTGTATGGAGACACTGGTCCCTGCATTGCTCCTGTAGGGAGACACTGGTCCCTGCATTGTATGGAGACACTGGTCCCTGCATTGCTCTTGTATGGAGACACTCGTCCCTGCATTGTATGGAGACACTGGTCCCTGCATTGTATGGAGACACCGGTCCCTGCATTGTTCCTGTATGGAGACACCGGTCCCTGCATTGCTCCTGTATGGAGACACCGGTCCTGCATTGTATGGAGACACTGGTCCCTGCATTGTATGGAGACACAAGTCCCTGCATTGCTCCTGTATGGAGACACCGGTCCCTGCATTGCTCCTGTATGGAGACACCGGTCCCTGCATTGTATGGAGACACTGGTCCCTGCATTGTATGGAGACACTGGTCCCTGCATTGTATGGAGACACCGGTCCCTGCATTGTATGGAGACACCGGTCCCTGCATTGTATGGAGACACCGGTCCCTGCATTGTATGGAGACACTGGTCCCTGCATTGTATGGAGACACTGGTCCCTGCATTGTATGGAGACACTGGTCCCTGCATTGTATGGAGACACTGGTCCCTACATTGTATGGAGACACCGGTCCCTGCATTGTATGGAGACACTGGTCCCTGCATTGTATGGAGACACTGGTCCCTGCATTGTATGGAGACACTGGTCCCTGCATTGTATGGAGACACCGGTCCCTGCATTGTATGGAGACACAAGTCCCTGCATTGCTCCTGTATGGAGACACCGGTCCCTGCATTGCTCCTGTATGGAGACACCGGTCCCTGCATTGTATGGAGACACTGGTCCCTGCATTGTATGGAGACACTGGTCCCTGCATTGTATGGAGACACCGGTCCCTGCATTGTATGGAGACACTGGTCCCTGCATTGTATGGAGACACCGGTCCCTGCATTGTATGGAGACACTGGTCCCTGCATTGCTCCTGTATGGAGACACCGGTCCCTGCATTGTATGGAGACACTGGTCCCCTGCATTGTATGGAGACACCGGTCCCTGCATTGTATGGAGACACTGGTCCCTGCATTGTATGGAGACACTGGTCCCTGCATTGTATGGAGACACTGGTCCCTGCATTGCTCCTGTATGGAGACACTGGTCCCTGCATTACTCCTGTATGGAGACACTGGCCCCTGCATTGCTCCTGTATGGAGACACCGGTCCCTGCATTACTCCTGTATGGAGACACTGGTCCCTGCATTGCTCCTGTATGGAGACACTGGTCCCTGCATTGTATGGAGACACTGGTCCCTGCATTGCTCTGTATGGAGACACTGGTCCCTGCATTGTATGGAGACACTGGTCCCTGCATTGCTCCTGTATGGAGACACTGGTCCCTGCATTGCTCCTGTATGGAGACACTGGTCCCTGCATTGCTCAGGTGGATTTTGGCCCATTCTTCCACACAAACACTCTTCACCTTCTGCAGATCCTGTGGATCCTTCTATGATCTCGGAGTTTTAGATCCTTCCAGACATTTTCTATTGGATTCAGCTCCGGTGATCAGCTCTTGTCTGTGTGTTTGGGATCATTGTCCTGTGAAATGTCGCCCTCGTTTCTCTTCATCTTCATCATCCTGGTAGATGGAGCAGATGTTTATCAGGAATGTCTCGCTACATTTCTCTAGTCATCATTCATTATATGAAGGTCACTAGTGCAGTATGCTGAAAATCAGCCGCACACCATGATGTTCCCACCCCCACACTTCACTGTGGTTGGTGTTTTTGGGGTGATTTGCCTTTTGACCTCCAAACATGATGTATTATGGCCTCTATAGAGTTCAATTTTGGTTTCATCTGAACAGACTATATTCTCCAGTATTTCACAGACTTCTCTGAATGTTGTTCAGTAAACTTTAATCACTTTTAAAGCTGTTTTTTCTCCAGCAATGGAGTCTTGCATGGTTAGCGTGCATACAGGAGCGTGCAGACAGGAGCGTGCAGACAGGAGCGTGCAGACAGGAGCGTGCATACAGGAGCGTGCAGACAGGAGCGTGCGTACAGGAGCGTGCGTACAGGAGCGTGCGTACAGGAGCGTGCATACAGGAGCGTGCATACAGGAGCGTGCATACAGAAGCATACATACAGGAGCGTGCATACAGGAGCATGCATATAGGCCGTGCAGGGGGAGCGCATTACTTATTGTTTTCTGTGAAACAATTGTCCCTGCTGACCCCAGGTGTTTCTGTCGCTCTCCACAGGTGTCCTGGACTCTTCTGATAATTCTTTTCTTTCCTCTGTGTGAAATCCTGCGGGGAGCACCTGGTCGTAGCCGGTTTATGGTAAAATGATATTCTTTCCTCTTCCAGATTATGGCCCAAGAAGAGCTCACTGAAGACTTTAATAGATTAGAAATTGTTATGTGACCATTGTTATCAGTATGTTTTACAACAATAAGGCTGTGAAGGTCTTGAGACGGCTCACTGGTTTTCCCCATCATGAGATGTTTCTTGTGTGGCTCCTTGGTAATGAGACTCCTTGTTATCGGCCATCTATTGCAGCTTTTTCTTCATGTGTCATTTTCTCATTCTTCTTATGACCTTAGTGACAACCTCCATCATTGCTGATTTGTTAATCTAATTACATTATAAAGAGAGGAAGCTATGGCTTGTTTGCCTGTCAGGGGTTTGGGAAAGCCGGCTGAGTTGCATTGTCCTCTGTATTGGCCGCTGTCCAGCAGTACAGAGATCTGAGCGGCGGCTGAATGTCATTTTTCCGCTCAGTATTCGCCTTTATCTTCCTTCCCTTTGGAGCGTTCTGTGTCTTGGAGCGTTTGGTTCTGTGTCTTGGAGCGTTCGGTTCTGTGTCTTGGAGTGTTCGGTTCTGTGTCTTGGAGCGTTCGGTTCTGTGTCTTGGAGCGTTCGGTCCTATGTCTTGGCGCGGCAGATGCTGACACTTGAGAGTGGCTCTTTAAGAATGGATGTGAGCGCGGTCTGGGCAGGGCTGGGACACGCCGGAGGCTTATAATACGCTGTGTCCTTCACTTACTCTCACACTGATCCGGAGAGCACCGGAGGCTGCAGGGAGGGATCCACCATCCAGGAGCCGCTGACATGTGCCTGGCACAGGTACGGTACCCGGGCACTGCCCATATCAGTGGACACAAGACCTCTGACCAGGGGCGGAAATATCATTGGTACAACCTGTGCAGCCACACGGGACCCGAGAGCTCAGGGGCCACATCTGACTCCAGTTGTGCTTTATTAGGAGCTTGAGCTGTAAAGGGCCCATATATTGCTCTTGCACAGGGGCCCATATATTGCTCTTGCACAGGGGCCCATATATTGCTCTTGCACAGGGGCCCATATATTGCTCTTGCACAGGGGCCCATATATTGCTCTTGCACAGGGGCCCATATATTGCTCTTGCACAGGGGCCCATATATTGCTCTTGCACAGGGGCCCTTTTCTGTCTGTGTCTCCCAGCGCCTCCGACAGCGAGAAAAGATGTGGAGTGCCGTGTGCAGTCATATCAGCACTGTCTGCCGAGTATCTGGTACTACTTAGATGTCGGGCTCAGTACCAGGATAGATACTGGGTTCAGTACCAGGCTACATACTGGACTCAGTACCAGGCTGGATACCGGGTTCAGTACCAGGATAGATACCGGGTTCAGTACCAGGATAGATACTGGGTTCAGTACCAGGCTGGATGCCGGGCTCAGTACCAGGCTAGATACCGGGTTCAGTACCAGGCGGTATGCTGGGCTCAGTACCAGGCTGTATGATGGGCTCAGTACCAAGCTGGATGCTGGGCTCAGTACCAGGCTGGATGATGGGCTCAGTACCAGGCTGTATGCTGGGCTCAGTACCAGGCTGTATGCTGGGCTCAGTACCAGGCTGTATGCTGGGCTCAGTACCAGGCTGTATGATGGGCTCAGTACCAGGCTGTATGCTGGGCTCAGTACCAGGCTAGATGCCAGGCTCAGTACCAGGCTGAATGCCGGGCTCAGTACCAGGCTAGATGCCGGGCTCAGTACCAGGCTGTATGCTGGGCTCAGTACCAGGCTAGATGCCAGGCTCAGTACCAGGCTGAATGCCGGGCTCAGTACCAGGCTAGATGCCGGGCTCAGTACCAGGCTAGATGCCAGGCTCAGTACCAGGCTGGATGCCAGGCTCAGTACCAGGCTGGATGTTGGGCTCAGTACCAGGCTAGATGCCGGGCTCAGTACCAGGCTGTATGATGGCTCAGTACCAGGCTGGATGCCGGGCTCAGTACCAGGCTAGATGCCGAGCTCAGTACCAGGCTGTATGCTGGGCTCAGTACCAGGCTGGATGTCGGGCTCAGTACCAGGCTAGATGCCGAGCTCAGTACCAGGTGGAATGCTGGGCTCAGTACCAGGTCGAATGCTGGGCTCAGTACCAGGTGGAATGCTGGGCTCAGTACTAGGCTGGATGCTGGGCTCAGTACCCGGGTAGATGCGAGCTCAGTACCAGGCTGTATGATGGGCTCAGTACCAGGCTGGATGATGGGCTCAGTACCAGGCTGTATGCTGGGCTCAGTACCAGGCTAGATACTGGGCTCAGTACCAGGCTGTATGCTGGGCTCAGTACCAGGCTGTATGCTGGGCTCAGTACCAGGCTGTATGCTGGGCTCAGTACCAGGCTGGATGCCGAGCTCAGTACCAGGCTGTATGATGGGCTCAGTACCAGGCTGGATGATGGGCTCAGTACCAGGCTGTATGCTGGGCTCAGTACCAGGCTAGATACTGGGCTCAGTACCAGGCTGTATGCTGGGCTCAGTACCAGGCTAGATACTGGGCTCAGTACCAGGCTGTATGCTGGGCTCAGTACCAGGCTGTATGCTGGGCTCAGTACCAGGCTGTATGCTGGGCTCAGTACCAGGCTGGATGCCGGGCTCAGTACCAGGCTGGATGCCGGGCTCAGTACCAGGCTAGATGCTGGGCTCAGTACCAGGCTAGATGCCAGGCTCAGTACCAGGCTGGATGCCGGGCTCAGTACCAGGCTGGATGCCGGGCTCAGTACAGGCTAGATGCCGGGCTCAGTACCAGGCTGGATGCCGGGCTCAGTACCAGGCTAGATGCCAGGCTCAGTACCAGGCTAGATGCCGGGCTCAGTACCAGGCTAGATGCCGGGCTCAGTACCAGGCTAGATGCCAGGCTCAGTACCAGGCTGGATGCCAGGCTCAGTACCAGGCTGGATGTTGGGCTCAGTACCAGGCTAGATGCCGGGCTCAGTACCAGGCTAGATGCCGGGCTCAGTACCAGGCTGTATGATGGGCTCAGTACCAGGCTGGATGCCGGGCTCAGTACCAGGCTAGATGCCGAGCTCAGTACCAGGCTGTATGCTGGGCTCAGTACCAGGCTGGATGTCGGCTCAGTACCAGGCTAGATGCCGAGCTCAGTACCAGGTGGAATGCTGGGCTCAGTACCAGGTCGAATGCTGGGCTCAGTACCAGGTGGAATGCTGGGCTCAGTACTAGGCTGGATGCTGGGCTCAGTACCCGGGTAGATGCCGGGCTCAGTACCAGGGTAGATGCCGAGCTCAGTACCAGGCTGTATGATGGGCTCAGTACCAGGCTGGATGATGGGCTCAGTACCAGGCTGTATGCTGGGCTCAGTACCAGGCTAGATACTGGGCTCAGTACCAGGCTGTATGCTGGGCTCAGTACCAGGCTGTATGCTGGGCTCAGTACCAGGCTGGATGCCGGGCTCAGTACCAGGCTGGATGCCGGGCTCAGTACCAGGCTGGATGATGGGCTCAGTACCAGGCTGTATGCTGGGCTCAGTACCAGGCTGCATGCTGGGCCCAGTACCAGGCTGTATGTTGGATTTCGTGGTGGCATCAATGCCGGTTGTCGCCTTGGCTCGCAGATGGAGCAGGAGGAGCGGATTGTGTGCAGGTTTAGTGCAGGTCTCATCACTGCCGGTATCTGGGTTACGGGAAGATAAGACGTTTATCCCACGACACGATCTGCAAGCCGATGACTGAGCTGATACCACCTGCCCCAATCTGCACAGACAACACCCTGGAAATAAGCCAGAGAGTATCACACAGGAGAGGATTAGATACACAGCTCAGCAGACAGTATCACACAGGAGAGGATTAGATACACAGCTCAGCAGACAGTATCACACAGGATAGGATTAGATACACAGCTCAGCAGACAGTATCACACAGGAGAGGATTAGATACACAGCTCAGCAGACAGTATCACACAGGAGAGGATTAGATACACAGCTCAGCAGACAGTATCACACAGGATAGGATTAGATACACAGCTCAGCAGGGAGTATCACACAGTATAGGATTAGATACACAGCTCAGCAGGGAGTATCACACAGGATAGGATTAGATACA
This sequence comes from Allobates femoralis, assembly GCA_033576535.1. Lineage (NCBI taxonomy): Eukaryota > Metazoa > Chordata > Amphibia > Anura > Aromobatidae > Allobates > Allobates femoralis. The sequence continues at coordinate 9,565,745 of JARQOC010000011.1, forward strand.
CAGCTCAGCAGGGAGTATCACACAGGATAGGATTAGATACACAGCTCATCAGAGGGTATCACACAGGATAGGATTAGATACACAGCTCAGCAGACAGTATCACACAGGAGAGGATTAGATACACAGCTCAGCAGACAGTATCACACAGGAGAGGATTAGATACACAGCTCAGCAGACAGTATCACACAGGATAGGATTAGATACACAGCTCAGCAGACAGTATCATACAGGATAGGATTAGATACACAGCTCCGCAGACAGTATCACACAGGAGAGAATTAGATACACAGCTCAGCAGACAGTATCACACAGGAGAGGATTAGATACACAGCTCAGCAGAGGGTATCACACAGGATAGGATTAGATACACAGCTCAGCAGAGGGTATCACACAGGATAGGATTAGATACACAGCTCAGCAGACAGTATCACACAGGATAGGATTAGATACACAGCTCAGCAGACGGTATCACACAGGACAGGATTAGATACACAGCTCAGCAGACGGAGAGGATTAGATACACAGCTCAGCAGACAGTATCACACAGGATAGGATTAGATACACAGCTCAGCAGACAGTATCACACAGGATGGGATTAGATACACACAATTGCATTGATTTTGCATCCCCTGTATGCTGCTACAGTCTCTCGTCCCCCTTCCGCACATGAACAATCTTAGTTCTCGCAGTATTGGTGAGTGGAGCCGGGCCCCACAACAAGCATCAAATGGGGCCACTTCACGGTCCATAGATCTCTAACACAGACTCTTTGGACCCCAAATAGACCCCTGACAGTTCTGATCTGCACTGCAGTATCAAGAACAAAGCCCATTGTGCCACCCATGTGGGGACCCTCCAATATGGGACAATTCTCCCCAGATCCCTCCGTCCAGTCATTGGACTCCCGTCCTCTTATTAATGGACGCCGGCACTTTATCACATCTCCTTTCTTCATAATATCCCGGAGGAAAAGGTCGTCTCAGGTCGTCCTATGGAAAGAGCGGCTGCAGGGATTAGGGGCCAATAACAGATTATGAGAGAGAGACAGTGCACTCTGAAATGAGGATAGAGATGTGGACGTGCATCACTGCTAAGGAAATCTAGAAACACATTGAGATTCTTAGCATATAACAAAGGCCAGCAGGGATCCAGTGAAGAGATCCGCCCTGACGACGGCTGCAGGCCTCACACATAACTGGCCTTATTATCTGCTGAGTCTCTCTATTGTTATACATTTTACCTTAGCAGTGATGCACGTCCATACTCCTATATTCATTGTTTGCTCAGCAGCTCAGGGTGCAGCTGTGTCTTCATTATAGTATATGTCATGTTCAGTTTGCACCTGTTCACACTGCGTGTTAGGGAGTGATGTCAGCTTTCTTAATTAGATGATGGGGTCCTGTCTTCCTGTCTTTAACTTTAGGAGATTTTAATTTTATATTAGCAGGTTCCTATTCACCTATAATTTGGAGGTCTTTTAACCAAGAGAGAGGCATTAGCTATGTGGAGGAGGTGGAGCTATGAGGGGGCGGGCTACTGTATATATATATATCTATATGGGCATTATGGGCTCTACTATCTGGTAGCTGCGCCCTTCCCTGTAGCCCTGCCCATCTGCATAGCTCCACCCCTTCACATAACCCTGCCCTGGGACGAAATAGAAGGGTGGAGCTATGAAGAGGCGGGGCTATGTAGAGGAGGTGGAGCTACCAGAGGGGGTGGGTCTATGTAGAGGGGCGGAGCTATGAAGGAGCGGGCTATGTGGAGGGTTGGAGCTATGATACATACATATACACACACATACATATATTACCATATATGGGCATTATGGGCTCTACAGTTAGTCAGTACATAAGAATGATACAATGTAACAAGTCTGCAGCTCTGCAAATGGGAGATGATCAAGAACATTGTAAAGGTTCCTAATCACTGAACGCGATGAGGGAATGAAACATAAAAGGGGAAAAAAGACCCAAAAATGGCAGAAGTCGTATTTATGGAACATGTCGTGCCCCAATGGGGATTAACAGACAAATTTACTATAATTTACCCTATAGATCTCCTTCGCTCGTGTGTCGGTGTGCAGAGATCTGTATGGGATCATTGTGGGATCGCTCAGTAATGGAATCATTGTGGGATCAGCTCAGTATGGGATCTATTTGGAATCGCTCAGTATGGGATCATTGTGGATCACTCAGTATGGATCATTGTGGATCGGCTCAGATGGGATCATTGTGGGATCGGCTCAGTATGGGATCATTGTGGGATCGGCTCAGTGCGGTATCTTTACACCAGGCCTCACCCTTATCATTTATAATGGCAGTCACTTAGATTGAGGGATGTATACGGCGGTGATTTATATGGCGGCGTTTTATGCAGCGTATAATGGAGTCATGAGTAATCATTATGATTGTTGGTGCAGCTGGTCCGGGCGCCGCCTGACACATCCCATACATCTCCGAGCTTCCAGGAATCGCTACTAATCAGATTCCCTTATTTGTAGCAAGGAGCGGTCTGTGAATTGTGCTGCAATCTGGACACATATATTCTACTGCAATGGCTCCAACCTGCAGCCGTCCAACTGCTGGAGAACTACACTCCAGCAGGCATGATCCCTAACCTTGCCGTCCAACTGCAGGAGAACTACAACTCCCAGCAGCCTGATCTCCAACCTGCGCCGTCCAACTGCTGGAGAACTACAACTCCCAGCAGTGTGATCTCCAACCTGCGGCCGTCCAACTGCTGGAGAACTACAACTCCCAGCAGTGTGATCTCCAACCTGTGGCCTCCAACTGATGGAGAACTACAACTCCCAGCAGCAGTCTCCCTCTGTTGCAGACACGTAGTGCATATGCCTTTATCTCTCCTGGCCACATCTTTGGCTGAAATTAAATGGAATTGCAAATTATGAGATTGAGCGAAACGCGGCGAGTGTCGTCTGCGGCCAAGTTAATTAGCTAATGAATGAAATTCTTCTATTTCAGCTCTTCAGGGTGAGATCGGTGATAATTCTGCCAACACAGACACAAAATGCAGCAGCCACCGCCACACAGTTCACAAATAGCATCGCTATACAGTATCCAAATAGATCAATACAACAAGAAATGTACTAGTGCGTCTCAATGGATTAGATTACAAAAATCATTGTAATATCGCCATGTCTCTGGGAGCCCTGAAACACGTTGACTAATAAAGCATATCATATTCACCCTTTGATGTCTGGTGGAATACGGCAGCGGGTGTTTAACCCTTCACCTCCCTACTCTATATGCACCACGCTGGGGACTGCAGCAGCCGTGATCTGCTTTTATAGTGGTTGTGACTCTCACAACCACACAAGGTGAAGCCTCTGATACCTATTTAGGTCATATTTTATCTCTCAGACCCTTCGTCCTCCCTACTTTAATTCTCTGAGATAATGACCTCTGAGGTTTCATTAATCATCAACATTAACAGAAATAAACACATGAAATAGATCCCTCTGTGTGTAATGACTCTATATAATAGATGTGTCACTTTATGTATTGAATTACTGAAATAAATGATCTTTTTGATGATCTTCTAATTCATTGAGATGTTCCTGTATATAAGTTTAATAACTGTAGTTAGAATGAAGATATTAAACAGCAAAAATTACAAGAGCATTTAATTAAAAATTATATTATATAATTAGTTTAAATAACAATAAAATCATTGTACATTTGCAACATTATTTGTACATTTTTGATACTATATCTTTATTATTTCTAATACTATATACCTGATATCCATATAGATCATATGTGATCCCGGAGGGCCCTTTATTATGTGCCTAATTCCACTTACTGATTTATACCACTATCCATTTGCTCTACAATACACATACACACTGTACTATTCTCTGTGTGGTTGTCACCTTCCAATTTTGCACAATAAACAATGTCTCTACATGACTTTAATGTTATTATAAATGACTAATAAAAAAAAATATATATTATAAATAATAATAATATGTATAAAATAAATTATAATATATTAAGTAATATATGTTATATGTAATGTAATAAATAAAAAATAATGACTAATAAAAAGTAATATATAATAAATAATAACAAAATATAATATAAATTATATATTACATTATATATATATTTATTATATCATAATTATATATAATGTAATATATATAATAAAATAAAATAAATGACTAATAAATTAAAATATATATTATAAATAATAATAATATATATAAAATAAATAATACTATATTAATAACATATATATATATATAATATAATAAAATAAACTAAATGACTAATAATTTAAATAATATATTATAAATAATAATATATATATAAATAAATAATAATTATTACATAATATATCATAAATAAACTAAATGACTAATAAATTAAATAATATATTCTAAATATAATAATAATATATAAAATAAATAATAAATAGTACATAATATATAGTATTTATATTTTATATTATATATATATATATATATATATATATAATATATAATAAAATAATCTAAATGACAAATAAATTAAATAATATCTAATTAAATATAATAATATATAATAAATAATAATAATAATGATTTATTATATAATATATGTCATTTATATATAATATATTTTATATATAATAATAATAATATATAATAATAAAATAAATAACTAATGAAATGACTAATAAAAAATAAATATAAATTTTATTTAAATATCTTGTAGTTTTTGCTGTTGTAATGTCCAAATAAATTACCAAAATTCTACTGCCATACCGTGCACTGATGCAATGCTGCTACATAGTAACCAGTATACAAATAATATCGCCATACAGTGCCAGAATAAAATCAATGATGAATACTGTATTGTATTCACATATGATGTGATGGGGGGTGCAGGGTTTCTGCTGCAGAAGCACAGACTGTGATGAGGGGACCCCGCCCACACCGGACCTGGAGCAGCGTTAGGCTGTGTGCACACATTGCGGTTTTATTGCTGTTTTCATACAGATTTGTCACAGATCCTGAAGGTTTTCCTGGTGCAGTAAAGTCACTGACAATCCCGCGTCTCTGCACACAATGAGGATTTTCTTCTTGCAGATTTTGGTGCAGAAATAAATCTACAGACGTCGATTCTTGCAGCGTTTTTTGCAGATTTCACCATTATAATAATAGGGAACATTTGTATTACAAATGCAGCAAAGTTGCATGATTTTCCTGCTGGTAGTTGCAGTAATTTCTGCACCGTATCGCGGCCGTGTGCACAGAGCCTACAGGACGGTGCGGTCTGCTCCCCTTCCCTCCCCTCCTTCCCCCTCCCCCTCCCTCCTCCCTTCCTCCCCTTCCTCCTCCTCTTCCTCTTCCCCCTCCTCCCTCCTTCCTTCCTTCCTCCTTCCCTCCTTCCTTCTCCTTCCTTCCTCCCTTCTCCTTTCCCTCCTTCCTCCCCTCCTCCCTCCCTCTTCCTTCCCTCTCCTCCCTTCCCTCCCTCCTTTCCTTCCTTCCTTCCTCCTCCTCCTCCCCCCTCCTTCCTCCTCCTCTCCTTCTCCTTCCTCCTCCTCCTTCTCCTTCCTCCTCCCTCCCTTCCTCCCTTCCTCCCTCCTCCCTTCTTCCTCCTCCCTCCCTCCCTCCCTTCCTTCCTTCCTCCTCCTCCCTCCCTCCTCCCTTCCTTCCTTCCTTCCTCCTTCCTCCCTCCCTTTCCTCCTTCCTCCCTTCCTCCCTCCCTTCCTTCCTTCCTCCCTCCCTCCCTTCTTCCTCCCTTCCCTTCCTTCCTTCCTCCTTCCTTCCTCCTCCCTTTTCTTCCTTCCTTCCTTCCTTCCTCCCTCCCTCCCTTCCTTCCTTCCTCCCTTCCCTCCTTCTCCCTTCCTTCCTTCCTCTCCTCCTCTCCCTTTCTCCTTCCTTCCTTCCTCCCTTCCTCTCCTTCTTCCTCCTTCCCCTCCTTCCTTCCTCCTTCCTCCCTCCTCCTTCCTCTCCTTCCTTCCTTCCTTCCTTCCTCCTCCTCCCCTTCTCTCTTCCTTCCTTCCCTTCCTCCCTCCCTTCCTTCCTCCTTCCTCCCCTCCCTCCCTTCTCCTCCTCTCCCTTCCTTCCTTCCTTCCTTCCTTCCTTCCTTCCTTCCTTCCTCCCTTTCTTCCTTCCTTCCTTCCTCCCCTCCCTCCCTTCCTTCC